>CM033732.1:6418885-7618885 GCA_019671005.1 Hibiscus mutabilis
ATTTTCATCATAAAAGCATTTAGAAAATTTTCCAAAGAACTAGATGTTGTCGGTTGTTCTTTGCGGCATCATTTGCCGGTGCTTCTTCCAAGCTGGATTGTATGTATTTGACATCATGTTGTTGCCCGATTGTAATTCCCCACATAGAAGCTAGATTCGGGATTCTGCATACATTGGAAAGAATTATGGTTATCACCACATAACTCACAAAAGAATCCATTACCTTGACTTCATGTGTGTTGTTTGGTTTTGCATGTTCTGGACCATCTTGGTTAAAGCGGCCAATGTGCGAAAAATTGAATCGATGATCTAGTTCATGTATTGTGGCTTGGCGTCTAACTCCTCCTCTTCTAGTAGATGGGAATTGATAATCATTCTTGGCCAGCTGTTTAAAATTTGCATTGCTTCCTCCGGTGACTTATCTAAGAGTATGCCGTTTGCGAGCATCTAGCATCATCCTTGTTGGTGTATTCACGGCGTTGTAAAACATTGTCACTTGAGTCCACACCAGGAATCCGTGTAGAGGACATTTGTGTAGAAGTTCTCTATATCGCTCCCAAGCCTCGTACATGGATTCATCATCTGCTGCCGAAAAAGTAATGTCGTTCTGAAGCTTATCGATTAAATTTGTAGGATTAAATCTAGCAAGGAAATCACGACAAAGATCAGTCAAAGATGCTATGGATCCGGCGGGAATGCTATTTAGCCATGCTTTCGCCTATCCCTCGGTGAATAGGGGAATAATCTTAATCGTAAGACATCGGGGTGACTCCGTGTATCTTGAGCGAGTTGCAAATCTCGAGGAAAGATTTGAGATGTTGTCGTGCATCTTGATTCTTTGAGCCGCCAAATTGACCTATTGTGTTGATCATATTAAACATTACGGTTTCAACTCAAAGTGGTCGGCTTCAATTTGGTGCGACAACTCTGGGTTAAGTCCATCAAGATCTTCTTCAAGATAGTCTCGAATAGTTACATTTTAGTGCAAGAATCACTCCTCCTCTGCTCGAACATCTTGATTAATATTGCCGTCTTGATTTGCCATTGCTTCTCTTATCCTTCGTCTAAGTCTTTGTAAGGTTCGTTCGATTTACGGATCAAAGGGATATTACGGTGAAGTCGGTCTCATACAGGTCATATACCAATGCAAAACCAAAGTTTGTTAGCCCTTTGAATTTTAAACAAGAAAAATAAAAAAGAAAGTGCAAGAAAATAAAAACAAAGTTGCTATTGCCAATCCCGACAGCGGCGCCAAAAAACTTGTTGCGTAATAAGTGCTACATAAATGTGCAAGTATACACGTCAAGTTATAGTATAAAAGATATCGTCTCCACGAGGATTGGTGCCACTTCAAGAATCTAGTTTCTTGCCTTTGTAAAAGTAAAAACACAAGTAAAGGATTATCGAAGTTTAACTAATTACTAATCTAGAAAGCAATAAAATAAAATAAAAGATGAATTCAATTGAGAGAGATAGGCTAGGTTATCGTGAGTTGAGGTGTGATAGCCGATTGGATTGTCTTGGTAAAAGAGTGCATGGGCAACTCGGTTGCCGTGGCGACTTACTGCTGGGGTTGCCTTGGCAACTAATTGATGGTTGCTTGGGCGACTAGTTGGGCAACTACTTGGCGGCTGGGCAGCAACTTCAAGGTTCGGCGGAGCGTTCTTCAATGGTTTCTTCTTATCCTAAGTCGAAACTCTAGCTACTTGTGCATGCCTTGATAATACATCCTGCGTGAATCAAGGGTGAACAACAACCAATCTTGCGCTCCTCTTAGCGTTGAAATCCTTAACTTATTCCTAAGCGGATTAATCTTCACCATCATTGGATTGCATAAAGATCATATTCATTCGTTTCTTGAATCTAACTCTCCCGATATTAGATAAATGGATGAAATCACGAGATCCTCTCCCAATTCACTCATAAACAATAATAAGAATCAAGAATGAATAAACCTTGAAATAGAAAAGTGCAAACTCTTATTACCTAAACAAAAACCAATAGTTTCTCACAACCACAAAACACAATAACCATAGCCAAGTAAATTTAGTTCATGGCTAGGTTCCAAAGAAACACAAGATAATTAATCCCTAGCATGAACCCAATCGAACAAAGATGAAGGAAGAGGCTTGTCGAAATCCTCCTTGCCCTTGATGCTTGTCGAAAATTCTCTCCTCTTGCCCTACTTGGACTTGCCAAATTTCCCTCTTGCTCTCTCTCTTGAATTGTCGAAATCTCTTGCTATTTATAGGGCTAGGCCAAAGTCCTTCTTTGAGGAGGAGTTTGAGTTGGAATTAAATTATCTTTAAAGAATATAATTCTTTATTATAATTTTATTCCTATTAGAACTTCTCCTATCCACTTGGAATTTAATTCTTCTTTAATCTCTGCATGGCAATCAAATTCCTTTGGGCTTGGACCTTGCTCCATGTCATCTTGGGCTTGTAAAATCATGAATTTCGACATCCATATTGCTTTTGGTCTTTGTCGACAAATGCCATGGCAACTGGCTCGGCGTCTCCTTCATGCACTGCCCTGGCAACTAGCTCGGCATATCCTTCATGCATTGCCCTGGCAACTAGCTCGGCATTGCTTTGGCAAGTGATCCTGCACATACACACAAAAACACACCAAAGCAGCATCTATTTCCACAAAAATCACCAAGTTATGTAATCAAGCTCAACGATTGAAGGAAACATGGATTAATGCATGAATGGCTAACTATGCAACTAATATGAGCCTAAGTCTAACAATAATATGAGTAAAAAGGGTAAGAAAAATAGTACTTTTGAACACTTATCACTTGGCACCATTTTATCTGCTATTTTTTCAGAGATTGATCTAATTGCTATATTTTCAGAGCCTGATCGTGTCCTATTTTTCAGGGTCCAACAGCCTCTTGGCATGGCATCAAGTTCACTTCTCTACCAACCAGTGCTTGGCATTTTCTGGTCTATCTATGCCAACAGCACTCGGCATTCTCTCTGGCGTTCATTCCTTTGTTGCTTTTCTGGGCCAAATCCTATGCCAAACCTGCAAAATTGCCAACAAAACAACCCTTCACACTGGCATAGACAAAATTCTAAACTCTTTATGCAAATGCATGGTTTTAACATCCTAATGTAACTAAATGCACCTAAAAACAAACAAAAGCATTGTAATATTGGCATTAAAAATAGTACTTTTGGAGAGGTAACAACGGCCATAGCTGGGGTGTAAGTACCTACACCAGCGTCTGTAATTGTGAATACCGGGCTACCTTTAGAGTATATGCATAGTTTAGGTGGTACTGAGTATCGAGGTTTGGCTCCTGAAGCGTTCGATGAGTGGTTTGCTAGCACAGAGAAGATTCTTGGCCAGATAGAGTGTACAGATGATTGCAAGTTGGGTTGTGTGGTATCGTTGTTGCAGGGTGATGCGTACAGTTGGTGGACAACTGTTGTTGCGGGTGTGGCACCTTCTAATTTAACTCGGGAGTTCTTTTACGCTGCCTTCTACAAGAAGTATTTGGGAACTCATTATCTAGATGAGAAGAAGAGGGAGTTTATGGCCTTAGAGCAGAGAAATATATTTGTTTTCGATTATGAGATCCAGTTTGTCCGGTTGAGCAAGTATGCTCCTGAGCTGGTTCCTAATGAGCGACAGCATTGCGATCGGTTCTTCTATGGTTTGATCAAAGAGGTGAAGACATATATGTTAGCTGTAGACTATACGGAGTTTGATGTCCTATTTTCATGAGCTAATGACATAGAACAAAATTTAGGGTTGTTTGCTCGTTCTGGGAATTCTTCCATTGGAAAGAGGCAGGCTGAGTCAGATGTCGGTTGAGATCGTTACAAGAGATATAGAGATAGGAAGTACCGACCTAATCAGAGGGTTGTGGAGGCAATGCTAGATGAGGTCTGCAAGGTTAGAATACCTATGCTGGAGTACCCGAGTGTAGGAGATGTGGTAGGAAGCATTCATGGGAGTGTTGGGGTGCCCTGAGTACATGTTGGAGTTGTGGGTCGCGGGATCATCTCAGGCGTGATTGTCCACAGTTAGCTGGAGAGGGACAAGTTATGGCATGAGCTATGGTAGCACAAAGAGGCCGTGGGAACGGTCGTGGACGTTTCCAGCGTAGGGATGATGGACAAAAGGTTGTTGCCTATACTGTAGCGGTTTAACCTGAGGGTGGTAGACCGGCGAGATTTTTTGCACATCATGCGGGAAGAAACGATACTGATGTGATTGTAGGTACAATTACTTTACAGTTCATATCATTGCTTTCTTTGATAGATTCTTGTTTAAATAGGCATCATCTAGTCTCAATGACCGTCTTGCTTTAAATAAGCACGTGTGGAAACCCTAGATTGGGTTTGAATTTGAAAGTTAGTTACACACTCGAGATAAGCATGTTATCCTCTTATCTTCTTTTGAATTTTAGGGCTGATGTGTACTTGGTTATATGGATACTTTGACCGAGCATCGAATGCCATTTCTTTGCCAACAGAGCTTGGCAACTTTTGGTCCAACTTTGCCAACTGCGACTCGACAATTCTCTTATGCTTTTCTTGCTTCATGTTTAAGCACTGCTCTGCCAAACCTACGCTACTCCTAGCCTACATCAGAACCAACAAAACAACCCTTCACCCTAGCAAAATAAACAACTCTTAACTCCTTAATGCAAATGCATGATTTTACTAACTAAATGCGCGAATATACATCTAAAGACAAGAAAAAACATGGCAATATATGCATAAAAATCAATACTTTTGAGGAGTTAACATTCCCCCAAACGTATCTCATTGCTTGTCCTTAAGTAATGCAACTAAAATTTTAGAAAAAAAAACCAAAAATAAGCAAAGTAACTCGACAAAATTGTTCTGATTGTCACCACTTGCTAGCGAGGAAAATATGATCCTAGATCTATCCTCGGATATCCAGTGTAGTAATGTCAATAGATCAACAAGTTCAAGTGCAACAATAAAGCTCTAGTCTAAGGTCATGAAGTGTGCATGAAGTGCGGGCAATTTGCATAAAGTTTCCTTAACTCCCTTAGACAACTTTACCACCCAAACTCAGAATTACACATATTTTTTAATTTGTTTGCCAAGGGTTTCTTTATGCTGGCATTTAAGTAGGGTTTACATCATGTCACTGTTGGGCGTGAGAAATAAGAGAAGTAAAACACGAATACCCACGTTAATCCAGATTACATCACTAAGCTAACCCATTACACTCCTACCCTAAAGTTTTGTTTGCTTGATACCTAAGAGGGAGCAAACCACGAAGACCCAAGTTACTTATTGTGTCTAAGGCAGATGAGTGTTCTAAATTTTTTTAACCTTTGGCAAAACATTGTTACCTTATTGCTTCTTTTTACCCTGATAGTTTTTCTCTTTTTATTCTGAGTTCAGTTTCAATAATCCTAATTTTTTTGGGAACTAGATGCATATTATGTGTTAAGTGAGATTAAAGTTTCCTAAAATAGAGATCAATTGCCAAGCAACTTGGTATCACTAACCTGCTGGCATATGCTATCAAATATCTAATCTCTTCATCAGACAGATTATTCTAGAACAAATTCTACTAAACTAGCAAAGTGTTAGCAAAATTCTAAATTTAACCGAGGCAAAAAAAAATTAGTGGTTTGGTATGCATGTTTTAACCTACATGGAGAATTAATGCAAACAAAATGCAAGCTAAAATATAAATACACATGGATGTGATGGTAATTAATGTGAGGTAACACACCCCCCAAACCAAAGGTGTGCATAATCCTCAATTCATGAAAACATATATATATATATGAAATAAAATGAAATATATGAACAAATGAACAAAATGAATGTAAGGAGTTTAAGGGGAAGAGGACTCCTGATAAGTGTATAAAAGTACTATTTTTCCTACCCTTTTTACTCATATTATTGTTAGACTTAGGTCCATTTTAGTTGCATTCGTAGCCATTCATGCATAATTTCGTAGTTTTTCTGTTTTGAGGGCTTGATCTTGTGTTTTGCTATTGTTTTGCTTTCTTTTGTACAGGACGGATTGCCGTGGCAATTAAGGAGAATACTGAAGGAGTTGTCGAAGCTGATTGCCGCGGCATATCTGGATAAAACTAGATAATTCCACCCATTTTCAGGATAAATACGAAAAGCAAGGGATAATTCCCCAGATTTGGATTTACACGCAGAATTGGATAGGGATAAATGCTCAGATATTAAAGAGCTTCTTGGAGATAAAGATAAAAGAGATTAATTATCTCTTATTCAAATTAATTCAAGCTCACTCCTATCCTCATCAACAACAAATCTGATCACAAACTCTCCTATAAATAGAGATCAAATCGTAGCTTTAGGGGAGTCAAATTAGAGGGAGATCGAGCCAAAAGAATTCACGCACTAAAGGAGTTTCAACTCTATTTTATTTTTATTTTGTAATCCTACCATGTCTGGGTTATTTTCCTTGTTATTTCTTCTTTACCCAGCCATGAACTAAATTTATTTGGCTTGGGATTATTGGGTTTTTTGGTGTTGAGAGACGAATTGTTCTTGTTCTTGGTTTTAGTTTCAATATAAATTCATTGTTTATCCATTCTTGGTTTTTATTATTGTTTCAAGTGAGCTTGGGAAAGAATCTTGAATGCATCCATTTATCTAGGCTCAGGAGAGCTAGATTCACGAAATGAATTGGATACGATTCCATTTAAACAATAGTTGGTGGGAACTAATCCGCCTTAGGGATAAAGAAAGGATTTCAGCAGCTAAAAGGAGTGAAGATCGATGTTGTCCACCCAAGGTTAACGCAGGGATGTATCACCAAGGCATGCACAATCATCAGTTCTTCGGTTAGGGATAATTCAAAGGTATTGAAGAACACTCCGCTGAAGATTGAAGAAGCAACAATTTGCAGCCCAATTGCTACGGCAATCACTCTGCATTGACTTGCCACGACAATTAACTTGTCAGGGCAACCACTTGCCAAGAAGAGTCCTACTTCTAGCAAACTATTTGCCTTAGCAATTACTTGCCATTGCAACTAAAAGCCAAGGCAATTCTTTCGGCAATCACACCAATAATTTCGATAACCCGGCCTACTCTCTCAATTCGGTTTCCTCTTTCATTTATTTTAATTCTTTAGATTTAGTTTACTTTATCTAAATTCATTATTATTATTTAATTCTTTAAACATTTGCAGTGGCTTAAGCAAAGTGGCTCAAACCAATCCCTGAGGATACGATACTCGACACTTATCATTTATTTCTTGCCACATGTTCACTTGCACCATTTGCGTAGCATTCAAAACATGCAACAACTCCTATTCAAAGTTTTCTAAGCGTGATACACAGGTTCTTCTCTTGATAAAGCTTACTCGGTTGGGAACCACATACTTCTTACTCTTGAGGCTGGGCTTTGATACGACCATTGAGGCTCTTACATCGTGGAAGACCTTCTCAACAATCCTTGTCTGCTCAGAGGCAGCAGGGATAGCAGTGGCAGCGGATGAGGCAGGTGCAGCAGGTGTCACGGTAGGTTTGGCATGTACTTCTTCTTTAGATTCTGGTGGGGTATTAGTTCTGGCAGATTTGACTTGGACATGGGATATTAGAATGGTGGCATTTGATTGTTACATTGGAGTATGAACATAATGAAGATTGGCTGTCATGTTTTTAATATCTAGGTGGTCGGCGAGAAACTCAGGAAATACTTGCAAAGTATCTGCGAACATGCCTTCAAGAGTTTTCTTGAGGGCACAGTCCCAAGCATGAGTATATTTCCAGAGCATGATGTTCTGCTCATCTGCTTTCTCAAGCTTTTGAAGTATGAGCTCTTGGTGTTGGTAGAATTGAAAAAGCATTGCCATTGTACCGTCTGGCAGAAGAGTAACAGATTCTGCCTTAGGCGCATTGGCATTAGACACCGGCTCTATAACATTTCCTTTGCCTTACTCCTTGGGTTCTGTGGTAGTTAATTGTCTCTACAAGGAAATGGTGATAATTTCTTTGCTCTTTTGTACATTGTCTGAATTAAGTTGTGGTACTTTATGCTGCATACAAATCGTAGGAATTAGTGAAGGAAAAACTAAACTACCACTGCCCTTACAAGCACATTTGTAGGTCTCATCCATGATGAGATGACCCACGTTGATTTTGCGTCATACAATGATAGAGTGCAACAAAGCCATTCTTTCCTCTAAAACGGTCTCATTATGGGTGGTTGACATGAGATTTGCTTTCAAGAAGTGATTCTACCCCTTCGGTTGTGATTTCAACGCCATTCGCTTCACCGCCTGGTGACCTTTTGATGACATGTTCCATTTTGTGCCAAGCTCTCACAAGTCCTTCAACAACAACTGCCTCTTGGTAGCATCCAAAGATTCAGCAAAATTAGAGTATTCTTTTCCCGCACCATCTAACTCAAACAAATTATTTATATACTCCTCATCGAATCTAACATACGTACCTCGCACAAATAAGAAACGCGAGGTGGGCATAAAACTCACAGACTACGTTGGATTGCACTTCCCCTGGTTGTTGGCAAAACACCTCCCATTTATGCTTTTTGACCACCGCAACAACCTCCGATGAATAACCCAATTTGGGTTCATTCTTAAACTCAAAACCCTTCTCATAACAAAAGGTTCGTGCGAGAAAGTTCTCCTCGTATTTCTTTTGGATTTCTTCATTAAAGAAGATCTTGAAAGGTGTTGAAGAAGAAGCCATTAGAAGAAATTTTGGGAAAAAAGTTTGGTTCTTGCTTTCTTGCCGTGTGAGAAAAGATGAAAAAGGAGTATAAAGATTTGGCTAAGGTATAACTTGGGGGTTATGTAAAAGGAGAAAAAAATAGTTGAGCTAGTTTAATGGTACGATTAAATGGGTATAACGATGGAGTGTGGCAGTTAGATATGTTTGGGGAAATGGGATAATGATAGGTTAAGGGGTAAAGATGGAAGGATGATGCGGGAAAAGGATAATATGATAAGATTAAAATTTAAATTTTAAGGATTTACCCTAGGCGACTAGGGTTTATCCGGCACTTAGCAAAAATTCACTCCTTTTGGACCTAACTAACACGAAGTCCAACATGTGCATGATGCTAGCTTCCACATGCCAACCCTGATCTTGGCATACTGCCTGACAACATAACCTGTACCTACACTCACTCAAAGAAACATTTCAAAGCAAAAAAAAGATAAAAAAAAAATAAAAATAGTAAATAAATAAAATACTAAAAAGAAAAACAAATAACCTATTATGTACAAAGATCAAACAATGATGATAAAGTTCACTAAATTTCTGCCAGAAGAATAATCTCATTTGGCATTCTTTTGACTACCTTCTAGATAATGTTTCAACCTTTGGCCGTTTACCTTGAATGTTATCCCTGCCTTTAAATCTTTAATATCAGCTGCTCCATGAGCATACTGTTGGACAACTTCAAATGGTCATGACCACCTGGACTTAAGTTTTCCTGGAAATAGCTCCAGCCTTGAGTTGAACAACAAAACTCTTTGGCCAGCTACAAACTGCCTTGACAATATTCTGTTGCATGCCATTTTTTCATTCGTTCTTTGTAAAGTTTGGCATTCTTATAGGCTTGAGCCCTAAATTCTTCCAGTTCATTCAAGTCTAGTAAACGTTTCTTTCCAGCAGCCCTCTATTCCATATTAAGTTTTATGGTTGCCCAGTAAGCTTGATGTTCCAGCTCTACTTGCAAATGACATGCCTTCCCAAAAATAAGCTTGTATAGGGAGGTTCCCAAAGGAGTCTTGAAATCTGTTCTGTATGCCCAAAAGGAGTCGTTTAGCCTCAAGGACCAGTCTTTCCTCTTTGGGTTTACAGTTTTCTCTAAAATATTTTTAATCTCCTTGTTCAAGATCTCCGTTTGTGCATTCGTTTAAGGATCGTAGGCTGTGGTAATTCTTTGCTAGATTATATACCTGCACAGAGCTGTAGTTATCAAATTACATTTAAAATGAGTACCTTCATCATGAATGATAGCTCTAGGGGCACCGAATCTAGTAAAGATATACTTGTGTAGAAAATTGGCAACAACCTTGGCATCGTTCGTCAATAGAGCAATAGCTTCAACCCATTTTGAAACGTTGTCAACAGCTACAATGATATATAGGTTACCAAATGATGGGGGAAAAGAACCTATGAAGTTTATCCCCCACACATCGAACAACTCTACAAGCATAATATACTAGAGTGGCAATTGATGTCTGCTAGAGATGTTACCCATCTACTGGCATCGATCATATGCCTTGGCAAAATAATGAGCATCCTTGACAACATAGGCCAAAAGAATCCTGTCTATAGCACTTTGGTCGTTGTCTTCATCCCAGTAAAATATCCTCCATATGATGCTGCATGATAAAGTTGAAGAATATTTTGTTGTTCATCTTCTGGAACACAACGACGAATAACTTGTTTGATACATTTCTTGAATAAAAACGAATCATCCTAATAATATTGCCGGACATCCTGCAAAATTGCTTCTTGGCATTACTGGTCAAGTTTGGTGGCAAAATATTGCTGACCAGGTGGTTGACTATGTCAGCATACCATAAAATAGTGGTGATCGCAAAATAATATTCATCAAGGAAAGCATATCTAATGGTAGTTGTATTGCCATCCTCATGGTGATACTCTAAACGAGATAAATAATCAGCTACCTGATTCTCACTTCCTTTCTTATCTTAAATCTCGAGGTCAAACTCTTGCAACAAGAGTGTCCATCAGATAAGTCTGGGCTTAGCATCCTTCTTTGTCAAGAGATATTTCAGTGTTGAATGGTCTGTATATACCATAACTTTATTATCTACCGAGTAAGATCTGAATTTATCAAACACAAAGACAACCGCAAAAAACTCTTTCTCAGTTATGGTGTAATTCAGCTGGGCTTCATTCAATGTCTGGCTGGAATAATAAATGGTATGGAAATTTTGACATGCCTCTGTCTCAACACAACTCCAACAACGTAGTCGTTGGCATCGCACATAAGCTTGAATAGCTTATTCTAATTCGGTGCCACTACTATAAGGGCATTAATCAACCAGTCTTTAAGTTCTTAAAATGTTTTCAAACAAGAATCATCAAACACAAAGGTGATATTCTGTTCCAAAAGTAAGCATAAAGGTTTAGGCATTTTTTGAGAACTTTTTAATAAAACGATGATAAAAACCTACATATCCCAAAAAACTTTTAATACCTTTAACACTTGTGGGTGGCGGCAATTGTTTGATTACCTTTACCTTTGTTTTGTCAACTTCTAGTCCTCTCTTGGTTACTTTATGTTCGAGAATTATTCCTTCCTTCATCATAAAGTGCATTTTTTCTAGTTCAATACTAAGTTGGTTTCAATACATTTTCGCGGAACAAGTTCCCAACTCTGAAGGCATTCCTCGAATGTTTTGCCAAACACCGAGAAGTCATCCATAAACATTTCTAAGTTATTCTCAATCATGTCTGAGAAAATTGACATCATGCAATACTAAAATGTTGTTGGAGCGTTACACAATCCAAAGGGCATTCTTCTAAAAACGAATGTCCTATATGGACAAGTGAACGTGGTTTTCTTCTAATCTTCTAGAGTAATGGCAATCTTATTAGATCCCGAGTAGTCGTTCAAGAAATAATAAAATGTCTTGCCTACCAATCTGTCCAATATATGATCGATAAAGGGCAGTGGGAAGTGATCCTTCCGAGTGATATTATTTAACTTCATGTGTAATCCATGCACACCCTATATCCCGTTATGATTCTCGAGGGGATTAATTCATCTTTGTTGTTCTGGACCACAATCATTCCACCCTTTTTGGCGCACATTGCACCGGGCTAACCCACGAGCTATCAGAAATAAGATAAATTATTCCAACATCCAACCACTTAATAACTTCTTTCTTAACTATTTCTTTCATGGTCGAGTTCAGTCTTCTTTGGGCCTCGGTTTTTTTGCCATGGTACTCATATATAATGATTTTATGCATAAAAATAGTTGGGTTGATTCCTCAGATATCAGTCAAGGTCATCCTAAGGCTTGCTTGTAATTGCTTAGTATCTTCAGCAATCTTTTCTCTTGGTCATTAGTTAAATCAGCAGCAATGATCACTGGAAAAGTTGAGTTATTACCTAAGTAAGCATATTTGAGGTGGTCTGGCAAAGATTTCAGCTCTAGTTCTGGTGGCTCCTCAACAGATGGTTTGAGTGCCTTGATTTCTCTTCCAGCCAACTTCAATGGCTCTGATTGTCCAAAATAACTCGCTAATTCATTCTCCAAGGTTGGTCCTTCAGATCATTTATTCGTCTTAACTTCATCATCCAGTTCTTTGGCATCATTATTTGAGTCTTGGCAAATCTGTGTCATGTCCACATTGAAAATAGACTCCATCATCTCAACAGCTTGGTATTCCTCAGGTTTATCTGCGCACTTAAGAGCTTGAAATACGTTAAACGTAATATGTTGGCCATTCATACTCATAGTAAGTTCACCTTTATGAACATCAATTAAGGCCCTATCCGTGGCAAGAAAGGGTCTACCCAATATAATTGAAACATTAACATTTGCCTCATAATCTAAAATAAAAAAAAATCAGCTGGAAATATAAATTTGTGTACCTTTACCAACACATCCTCAATCTTACCCTTAAGATGTGCAAAAGATCGATCTGCCAGTTGAAGTGTTACCGTGATAGGCCTTACTTCAATTCCAAGCTTTATTAAAACTGACATTGGCATCAAATTGATGCTGGCTCCCAGGTCACGCAATGCCTTACCCATGAATCTATTGCCAATGGTGTAAGGAATAGTGAAACCTCTCAGATCTTTAAGCTTTGGTGGCAATAGATTGAGTATTATTGCACTACATCCCTCAATAAGAGTGACGATCTCGAAGTCACCCAATTTCCTCTTTTCGGACAGAATATCCTTCATAAATTTAACATAGTTGGGCATTTTCTCGAGAACTTCCACTAATGGTATATTTATTTGCAATTGTTTAAGAACTTCCAAGAAACGCTTAAACTACTTGTCTTGTTTATGCTTCTAGAGCCTTTGTGGAAAATGTGGTGGTGGATAGGAGAACGTTGGCTCTGCCGGTTTTGCCAAAGTTGTGTTGGCATTAGATTGAGGTCTAGCATCAGCTTGACAGGTGTCATCAGTGCTTACCTCTTTTTTCTCTCCTTTCGTGGGTTTGTCTACTGACACCTTCTCTTTATCCTGCCAATTAATTGACTGCTTGATAGGTGTCTCAACCTCGCATTTCTTGCCACTCCGAAGAGTCACTACATTGTATTGTTCATTACCCTTATGCTGAGCATCCTCCGTATCGCTTGGCAAAGTTCCCTGGGGTCTATTTTTAAGTGCATTTTTAATCTGTCCAATCTGAACCTCCAAGTTTCGCATAGATGCTATTAAACTTTGGGTGTTTCTTTGTCCTACATGAAAATTGTTTTGTGCTTTCTGCGGTATTGCATTCTGGTTAAAATCTTGATGTGCATTGTTATTCTGACGCTGTGCATTAAATTGGTTACCTCCTTGACTTGCCCAAGAAAAGTTCGGGTGCTACTTTCAACCTGTATTATAAGTATTAGAGCGTGGGTTAAAATTACGATTAAAATTTCCAACATAATTTACTGATATAGGGTTTGTTGGGCATTCATCCACATGATGATCCTCTCTACAAATGTGCAGAATAGTTCTAGTGCCTTTACTTCTCAGATTTTAGTAGGCTGTTGCATTGTCTTTGTCATATTAGTGAGATTGGAAATCCTTTCAAGGATGTCAAATTTTCCAGCAGTTTTTGTTATGGTTCCTATTCTGGCAATAGCATATTGGAGATCATTCATGGAAATCCTTTCAATGATGTCAAATGCCTCTGTGTAATTCTTGTCTAGCAGCTAACCATTTGTTGGAATATCAACAACAGTCTTGGCATGAGCATTGAGTCCATTATAAAATGTCTCTACTTGGGTCCAAGTAGGTGGCTGAAATTGCAAAAGAAATTTGTGGCATAGTTCTGCCCATGAAGTAACTGAACCAAGTGGCAATGAACTTAGCCACATTTTTGCTCTATCTCTCAAGAAAAATAAGAATAGTCTCAGCTTTACTATCTCATCTACTAAACCAGGTTGCTAAAATAGTTGGCACACTTTCATGAATTGCTTCATATATTGCCTTGGATCTTTAGTAGGTGATCCATCAAATTGACCTACATTCAAAAGCGTCTGAATCATTATTGGTTTAAGTTCAAAGTTTTCTATATTTACCTCTAGACCAATCAGTCATGGCATCAAATGTTCTATGGTTGGTGCCAAGTGTTCTCTGATAGGTCTTTCTCCTTCCGCCACCATAGTAGGTACGGACGATATTTCTTCATGTATTGGCAGATTTTCTTGATTGTTCAGGGTACCATATGCTCCACCATTTCCATTAAGATCCATTTCTCTAAGTTTCTTTTTCAACCTGTGTAGGGTTCTTTCAATTTTTGGGTCGTATGGCCAATCCTCCTTCGCAGTGCAGCTCCTGGTCTTACACCAAGCAAAACAAAATAAGTAAAATTAACAAACACAAGTAAAAATTAAAACAATAATTTCTGTTGCAATCCCCGGCAATGATGCCAAAAACTTGTCGACTTTGCTAACGCTTGGCAAAAGATTGAGGATTTAGTGTACATATGCAAGTAAATAATGCCAACTGTAGGTCTATTGCGTCCAAGTATACATGATCAGCAAGTAATACAGTAGTAAGTTGAGTATCGTATCTACAGGGATTGTCCAGGAATTTACTGCCACAATTTTACTTGTGAAAGGGAAAATGAGTTTGATTTGGAATTCGGACTTTGGATTCATAAAAAATGACTAAGGAAAAATGCAATGAAAATTTAGGCATTTTGGCAAACAAGTGTTTTTAGAAGGATGGTTGGCGTTGGCAAGGGATGTCTGGATTTTATGCCAATTAAATTGGTTATTAATAATTTCTAGCCTTGGATTTATTGTCAAGCAGATTTTAAGAGTAGTATTACCTCTATCGATGGTAATACCCTAAGTTAACCACGATTAACCCCTATATGTCTATAGTGAAGTTTTTCATAAATTAACTTGATGAACTTTTAATATATGCTCCTAAGGGGTAGATTCACTTCCGAAGAAAGCTCATCTACTTGAACATCTTCTGTCTAAGTTTATCTCCTTAGTACCTGGCAACTGATTGTTGCCCCTTAAGTCTGTTAAGATATTATGGCATAATAAGCATACAATGCCAATTGTCGTATAGCAAAGAATTTAACGAAAAGAAGTACAGCGGGATAGAAAAAGTTGTCAAGGCATTCAATTATTAAAATCTTAAAACTAACTGAGCGTTCATTGCAAAAACATCCCCAAACAACTTAAAAGAAATTAGTTCATGGCTGGGGGTCCATCCTCAAAATATCGTATCTCAACATCACTATTTAAAAGAAAACTAAACTAAGAGAATGGACAAAGAAAGAGATCATTCGATGCAGCCCTTCCATGGCTCTAGAGCTCTCGGTCTAAGTTGGTCGAACCATGTTTGCCCTCTAGCTTCCTTTTTCACCGCGGTGCAACATCCCTCTAGTCTCAATGACCGTCTTGCTTTAAATAGGCACTCGTTGAAACCCTAGATTGGGTTTGAATTTGAAAGTCAGTTACACACTCGAGATAAACGTGTTATCTTCTTATCTTCTTTTGAATTTTAGGGTTGACATGTACTTGGTTCTACGACTACTTTGACAGGGCATCAAACGTCATTTCTTTGCCAACTGAGCTTGGCAAGTTTTGGTCCAACTGCGACTCGACAATTCTCTTCTGCTTTTCTTGCTTCATGTTTATGCGCTGTTCTCCCAAACCTGCCCTGCTCCTAACCTGTATCAAAACCAACAAAACAACCCTTCACCTTGGCAAAATAAACAACTCCTAACTCCTTAATGCAAATGCACGAATATACATCTAAAGACAAGCAAAATCATGGCAATAAATGCATAGAAATAGTACTTTTGAGGAGTTAACAATTGCTCTGGCATTGGCGGTGCCTGGGAATTTGGCGTTGGCGGTCATTGAAGCTCTATTCCATTACTGTGTTGTTGTTCGAGCTTATGGTTACCGTAGCAATGGTGATTTTAGTGGGTTTTTGATGGCTTTTGGAAGGGGTTTCGATTGCTTATTTGTACTCCATTTTTGTTGTTCTTGATACTGTGGTGAGCTCTATAATCTACAAGAGCTGCAAAACTGGGTGTTTGGTGGATCGAGAAGGGAGATATTGTGGGAATGCTTATGTGATGTTGAAGAGTATTGAAGAATTTCCATAGATCAAAGTCTTGAATTTTTGAAGCTACATGTAAATTCATACAAACATGATTCATTTTCTAAGAAAACCAAGGAATTTTTGGGTGGGATAGATTAAGACTCAAGTCATCAAGGAAGTGGAGAACCATAACGAAACAAAAATAAGTTGTCTTAAAAATCGTACATATTGAGGAAGAATATGAACAGTTCATATAAGAGACTAAAATGAATAAAAAATAAAATTCGGCATACCTAATGTGCAATTCACCCCTTTTATTTAAGTCAGTTTATTTTTTGTTAATAAAAAGACACGTGAGGCGCGTTTTGATTGGCCCGTGAGAATTTTTTTAACGGAGTCTAACGAATGGGCCATATGAGGTCACGATATTTAGTTTAGGGGGCAAAACGTCCTCGAAAAATACTTTAGGGGACTGTTCAGGAAAAAATACATAGTTTAGGGGGCAAATGGACCTTTAAGCCTATATATTATGAACATAATATAAATAGATAAATATTTAACACCTATATATATATATGGCTAAATTTATTATAAATAAAATATATTAGAAGCCAACCCAAATTGGAAACAGCTCCTTCCCCTCCCCATGTGAGATGAGACCTACTTTAATTCTTTCCCCCTTTTTTAAGCCTTTTACGAATATGTGTTCTTCGTCCACACCACTTCACATTCAAACCACTCTATTATTTCTTGCATTTTCTTATTTTATTTTCCCTTTACAGCCGTATATGCATCAACGACATGATTTTTTTTATAAATATTATACATATAAAACAGTTGCTAAAGCCTAAATTATAAAGGTTGTTACGTGGCCGTTATTAGTGTTGTCCTAATGATTAAGTAGCGTTTATTTTCTTTGATATAGGGTTTAAGCTCTACATCTCTTTTAAATATAAAAGGGATGACGTCAAAAATACCCCTAATGTTTGACTGAATAACCATTTAGGTTCTTATTCTTTTTTAAGCAATTTAACCTTCAATGTTTTATTTTTTGGGTTAAAATGGTCCCTTTGTGGATGAGAACTAGCAGTCAACTTATGATAAACAACTTGAAATAAATTGACAGAATGACACGTCAAGAGAAAAAATAATTTTATATTTTATAAATTTTTATAAAATTATTTTTTGACTGATGTGATATTATTTTAAGTCAACACATTTGTCTATATGACACTGTCATGTCAGCATGTACTATCATGTAGATTTGTCACTTTATTTCAAGTCATTTACCATTAATTGATTAAGAAGTTTCATTTGCAGATGGGTCATTTTGACCCAGAATAAAATGTCGATGGTTAAATTACTTCAAAAAAGAATAGGGAACAAAATGACTATTCAGTCAAACGTTAGGGGATTTTTTTAACATAATGCCAATATAGAAAAGACACTCATCCTTGAAGTTTGATGCAAATACACTGATCTCTTATGGTTTGAGAAATACTAATTTATCCCCCTTATTTTTGAAAAAGAACTATTTACTAAATAAATTTTAAGTAAAGACTATCATACCCTTATTATTTAATATGTAAGTTTTTTTATTAAGGGTAATTTTGTTCCTATAGTAATCTCAAATTAGTATTTTTATCTACCCCTTATAATTTCATCAATTCAGTCCTCAAAATCTTCTAAAATCAGCAACATTGTCTCTCATTTTTAATTTTATCAATTTAGCTCTCGAACTCCTAAATTGCATCAATTTCGCTCTTTGATCGTCGTTCACTAACATAGTCGTTAAATTCTGAGCATGTGGTTGTTATTTGCATCAACATTAGACGTTATCGCCAACTATCTTGTCATGTCGATGATGACGAGTCAATTTTGGTGACGTGATAGTACAGATGGATGGTTTCAGAATTAATCATTTATTTTATAATTACATATATATATATATATATATTTAAAAAAAATCCACGTCAATTGTACTGTCAAAGGGTGTGAATAAAATGTTGGACACCCTTTTCCCCTTTCGATAACTTGAATTGACTTCGGTCGAATCAAGTTATGAAGGGGTTTTTAACGAGGCCTCCTTTCTTTCTAAAAAAAACTATATTGTCACATCATCAAAACTGACTCATCATCATCCTATTAGAGGACATTAATTTATTAAAGAAAATGACATGTGGACATGCTAATTCAGACGTTACTTATTTAGCGATGAAATACCTAACATGGCAAAAGGCGGCTGGTGATGACAACTATGTTAGTAAATGATAGTTAAAGGGTGGGATTGATGCAATTTGAGGAGTTTGAGAGATAAATTGATGAAATTTAAAATAAAATACAAAAATTGTTGATTTTGGACAACTACAAAGACTAATTTGATGAAATTAAAAGGGAGTGAAAAGATTGTTGATTTGTCATTAATATATGGATAAAATTACCCCTTAAACCCCGAGAAATTTGAATACTATTCTGAATAAAAAAGGTTAACAATCAAATTAAAGCATGTGATTTTGTCAACAAAAAAAAAATTGGAAACCCCATCGTTGAAAGTTGGTAAGATTCAAGCCAAGTTGCTTTTCTCATTCTCATGTGTCTTGGGTTACACCCAATCCCTACATTGTGTGCCTTTAAATGGCCTCAAATCAATTGGGAGTCTCAATACTTGAGCCATTCCACATTCACAATGGAACCACCAACCAGTTTCCTAGAGACTTTGGATTTTGCAATAGCATGAAAATGCCAACCTTTGCATTTACCTTCCAAATCTAACTACTAAATCAGGGAAATTGTGGAACTCTCACCAACAAATTGGGGGAAATGTACGGATTCTATTTGGCAATCTCACCAACAGATGGGAACAATAATCATAGAAAATTGTTGTATATTCCTTAAGCAAGGGTTAATTTACCTTCCCTAATATAGGTCTTCAAGCTCCATTTCACCTAAGAACGGACTGAGGGGTGTCAGGTGCAGTCGCACCCTGCCATTTTTAAATTCTCATATAATTTAGATCTTAGTATTTTCTACTGATTGTTTAATTTTACATTCCTAAAATTTTATAATTTTATTCTCTTATTCTTCTATAATGTTTTAAAGATTCGCACCCTAACATAAATAAATCATCCATCCCTAAATTTAACAAATATTACACCAACTCAGGAATAAGTCTAATTGAAACCTAAAATATCTTGTAAAAATTATATATTTTTTGTCAAAAGCAAATTAGGTGTTCAAAAGATTTGGCTTCAAAGAAGATCAATGTCCATATCTTAGCTAAATGGATGCCTATCCAAACTGATATGTTAGTGGGACCAAGCCGATATGTTAGTGGGACCAAGCTCATCATGATGCTCTTAGCTTCAACTTTCCCCACAATATAAGCTACCGGGCACCAACTCTCTTTCCATTTCCCTTTTGTCTTCAAAGTGTTCATATTTCCTCCATTTGCTCTCTTTATCTTTTCCACCAGTAGGAAACCCCCATACGACGATGAATGGGTTTAGAGAAGACAATTCAAGCTGCTATTCCCATCCTAAAGAAGCTGTCATTGGGGTTTGCGCTTTGTGCTTGAACGAGAGGCTTCTTATCTTAGCTTCAAAGCAAACCCAACGCTCTTCACCATCCACCAGAGGCAGCCATGGATTTATTCAAGGTGTTTCATTGAAGAAATCTCCCATTAATCTCCCCAGGATCTTTGCTTTAGGCTCACTGCTCAATCGTCTTGAGTTCAAGCATTGCAAGTCTCAACATTCTGATGCTCCAACCAGTCAAGAAGGTAATAATCATTTACTGTCTTTCATCTGTTCTTGAATTTGCATCAACAAAAGGGAAATGAACTTAAATCAAAACATGATATGAAAAAAGATATGTATCACATGCATGCATGTGTGTCTTAGACTTATTGTTTGGGTGGTGACAAAAGTGTGGTCAAAGTCTGGTAAAACTGGAAATGAAGAATTTTTTACTGTTTTCTTCTCTTGGTGTTTTCCCCCCTTTAACAATGTTTCAGAGTAAAGTACTTCCCCTGCATAAACTGGTAGCTGTTTCCCAACATAAAAATGTATGTCTGTGTGTTTTGCATGGGAATATCATGAAAAAGTTCTATGCTAATTGGAAGATATGTATGCTTGCTTGGGAACAATGAATGCCATTAATAATTCTTAGGAAATCCTATGATTATTTCAAAGGAATTTTCAAATGCATCCAAATCTGCAGATAATTTATGTATATGTGCTTTGGTTCCTAACGCGTACCTGCAAAATCTACAGAACTAGAATCAGAAAACTTCTGTAACTTTCCTGTATTGCTCATATAACCAAAAGAACATTGTCATTTAATTGTTGGATCATGCAAATAATTCAGCATCCTATTGGTAAAAAACAACAAATATCACACAAATTCAGCTAACCTGAAAATCTAGAGATGGTCCCCCCCCCCCCTTTCATGTCAATTTTTGCTAATCATGTCCTCGGCATAGAAAATTTTGGTAAAGATGGCTTTCCTTTTACATTTTTTCCTCTCTTTTTTTCTGGGGCATTGCTTTAGTTTTGCACTCACTATAGTAGTATAGCTGACTAGTAGCTGCAAATATGGTTGATGTAGTAAAATACATACACTTCACTATAAAAATAATAAAAGTTGCTACTTCTTCCTTTGCTTTTATTTTACACTTTCATTTTTCTAGTACTTTTAGTCATAGCAATCTTCTTTTGAAACCCTTTGTTCAGTGTCCAAGTTTTACTTTTGCAGATTCCTTTATCTCAATCAAGTTTGAAGAGAATGGTTTTGGTTCATGGGAAAAAGGCACAGTTTCTAAGGTCTTTCTCAAGCATTGCAACATGTCATGGAACCCAACCTTGACCAAGGGCATGGAGGTCACCAAGGAGACCAATAAGATCGTGATAGAGCATGCAAAACCACGAGCCTCGCTTAGGTGGCGGAAGCGGATTGGCCACTTGTTCCAGCACATAAGGTGGAAGAGGTCCAGCAAGGTAGATGGTGTGAAAGTGATGAGAAGGAAGGGCTGGATTAGGTCTCTGACAAAGTGGACCAAAGAATAAAGACATGCTTTTGTATAGAAAGGGACACTAAAGCTTTGCTTTTCCGGCTTCCATACCAATTTGTTTGTGTTGGGTCTCTCATATAATTGAGATATGGGAAGAGTCAAAATATACTTTAAAATCACCCTAAAGTGCTAGGCTTTGACTCATTGGCTGCTGCTTCTATTCTATTCTTATTTTCTGATCAACAAAACCAGTTGTAAAAGGATTGTTTTACAATGTGCCACTCATTTCAGATTGGTTTAGACACAGGCACATTCCTTATATAAAAAGAAATATTTGTATATTTTTCTCTCCATACTGATATTTGAAGTCCCCATATCATGTGCACAAAGTGAGGAAACATTGGAGCATAATTTCACAAGGGCCCAAGGCCAACATGCCTTCCAAAAATATAGCGAGGTTGTCTTATTTTTGTCTTTGGTGGAAGAATCTTGTTCCTTCTTCTAAGGAATAAAAAACCGGACCGGAACAGTTGCTTGTATCGAATTGCTGTTTAGTCACATTCCATTGGTATAATCCGTTGATTCGATCAATTGATTCTAGAATTAGACTTCCGGTCTGGTTTTTTCATCATTCGTTTCTTGGACTTGAAATTTTACATAATTGCTGTGGGAGGTCTTGGCCCCCACATGCCGGTCATTGAGCTGGTGCAAAGTAGCCAGCAGGTTCCTTTGTTTGTTAAGAAAGACCCTTCACTATAGGGGAATTTGTCCCAAATTCTTAATCTCAAGCAAAAGGACCAGTGCAATTAGGACCACAATTGGTGTTGAGAAAAGGCCAAGATGGAGTGGTCGAAAATGACAAGACATAAATCTTAACCCCACCAGCCCACCTCCATCTCCATCATTATCAAAAGATGAAGAAGATGATGAAAGATTCATAGTAGATATACATTAAGATCAACTTTTCAGTCTAAGTTTCAACTTCCGTTAGACAAGTCATTGTTTCAACCTCCATCTCGAGTTCAAACCTCAAACGACTCATTCCCTTTGGACCGAATGCTGAGGGGGTGAAGTGGCTAAGGGCGTTAAAAGCATTAGGGTAAATTACGTAAATCATTATTGAATTTACTCTCAAACCTATTTTGGTCACTGAAGTTTCAAAACGTTTAATTTACTCAGTGAAGTTTAGACATTGAACGTTTTTTGTCACTCATCCGTTAACTTTTTAGCAACATCCATTTATTGGAGAACGAAGAAACTTCTCCAAGATTCGAACAGTGGAAAACTTCATTGACACAATAAAAGCAACATACTGAGAAACGGGCTCCATCCGAAGACAGAGGAAGGAGATCGAAGGGAGAGAAACCAGAAGGTTTTTGACCGATTCATAAATTTCAGAGCGCTTTTCAACAAAAATAGAGGTTAAATTTAGACTCAAGGGGCTGAGACAAAGTGATTAGTGAAATTTGGGACCAAATGACATCATCTATGACCATTTGGAGTTTAAGTGTGACAAAAAAATGTTCAAATTCTAAACTTTAGTGACAAAAAAGTTCAATGTTTTGAAACTTCAATGACCAAATTAAGTTTAAAAGTAAAATTCAGTGATAATTTACGTGAGCATTATGAGGAAGTGGTTGAAAGTTGGTGAGGAAGAGGAGCCTTCAAAGTTCAAATCTTTCATCCATCCACCCAACTCAGCATAGAACATGGTTCGACAAATAAAAGGGCAGCAGCTTTAATTTCTTTGGTTTCAAGACAAAGGGAGAGCTAGGCAAGCCTCGGCTTTGGTTTTTTAACCTTTTAAGGGAGGGCTAGGATTGGCTTGAGGCCTTTTCTTTTTCAAGCTCTCAAGTCTCAAGTCAAACATACTTTAAAGAGCCACATTCTTTTGTCACACCTCATAAAGATTTCAAACTTCTAACCAAAATACTCATAAATTATATGGAACAGTGTTCAATACTTTAGAGTGTCACACCCTTTACCCGGTCCGAACGAAATGATGTCAAACTCCGATAACCGAAGATAATAATATTGACTTAGGTATGCAATTCAACCAATTACAACATCCTTTAGACATGCAGGGACCATTTCATAAACTTATAAAACTTATACACTTGTCTGATTACAAACATTATAATCTTTATCAAGTTATAAACTCACTTACAATCATTAATAGAAATAATGTATCAATTCCTATCATATAGGGACTCCTTTATAAAGTCATAAAATTGAGGGACCGATATGCAAATAATAATATTTGATCATTCAAAACTAATTCAGACTTGAAACAAGCAATATCACATGATATTCAAAGTCCTACATTCATTTTAAAGCATCATAGAAAGAATCAAATATGATCGTCAAATTTTGATCTTTAGAGACTGAATTATAAGTCTAACAAAAGTTTTTGAAGAATTACTAAAACATGCATTTTAATAATTAATCATGGGATTAAAATCATATTCATTCAAAACTATAAATTTCAAAATAAATTGGGACCCGAGCAAGCACATTTGGTCGGTTGACAAGATGCTCATCTTTGTTCCCTCATATTTCCTTAGGTCATGGGTTCTAGACTCACTAGGAGCACCTTCTTCCTTTCCCCTAGGGTCTCCCTTCCCCTCCCCTCTAGGTAGGATTATGATTAGGATTAGAATTAAAATTTGTCACAAAAAATTGGGACCCAATCAGATGCCAATTAACCAAGATATACTCTTTAAGGACCAGATCGTAAAGATTTAAAACCTTTAGTGATAAATGTAACACTCTTTACCTAATTTAGATGATTGGACGGATAGAAAATGTCACGATCTATGGAACAATTTTTAAACTCATCGATTGCCCAGTTTTGCCTTAATGATGTATGTTGAGTTAATTTCTTTTATTTGGAACATTTTTTTCTCATTTTCATTTCAAGGTAATTTTGGGTCATTTTTACTTTCCCTAGTAGCACGTAATAAGAAAAAACACAACATCGAAATTCGAATAAGACATGAACATTATTAAATTTTCACATAACTAGAATTTTATGCTTTTAAATAATTCATAATTTTTAAATATTTTTCACAAAATAATAAATTTAAAAATATTTTTATAATTTTAAAAGAATTATTAATTTTTATATATTTATTGCTCATATCATCTATTGGGTTTAAAAATGAATTTTGTATTTTTTTGAACAGTTCCTACCTAGGGAGAGAGAAAGAGGATTTTACTCTTAATGGATATCAAACTTATAACCTAAAGAAGAGAAAAGGGTATCAACTAAGAACTTTTAACTACATACTTTAGATATTGTTGACAATTTTATATTTTTAAATGGCTTAAACTAAAAAACACCCCTCAAACTATGCCTTCTTTTTTTTTGCTTTTAGCCTTTAAACTATGATTTGGGCAAAATAGGCACTTAAACTATCATTTTTTGTCACTTTAAGTCCTTAAACTATGATTTGGGCAAAATAAGTCCTTAAACTATCATTTTTTGTCACTTTAAGTCCATGGTTACAAAAACATCATTTTATAGGCTTTTCTAACATATATAAATATTTATGTTCTTTTTAAATTTTAAAATATCATATATCAAAATAAGCCCCTAAACTATCATTTTTGTCATTTTAAGTCCGATAGTTATTTAAGTCAAAAGAAAATTATTTCGACTAATAAGATGTTGACACATCACAAAGATTTTTTGACCAATTGATAGTTTTGTGGACTAAAAGAAGAAAAAATGACATAGTTTAGGTACTTATTTTGACCAAAAATAGTTTAGGAGCTTAAAGTGACCAAAAATGATAGTTTAAGGGCGTATTTTGCCTAAATCATAGTTTAAGGGTTAAAGGCAGAAAAAAGCATAGTTTGAGGGCTATTTTTTGGTTTAAGCCTTTTTAAATTGACTAGGTCTTGCTTATATAAATGTGGACATAAATATAGAATTTAATGAAGTTTTTTAATCAAGATTTTAATAAAGTTGAATCAATAAAACAAATGATATTCACCTAAATCTTGGAGTACATGAAGGCGACGATTATGAAATCTAAAGTACTTTAAAAATAAAGGGTAAAAGATCGTTACTAAACTTTGCTCATTGAATTATTTTGGTCACTAAGCTTTCAAAACCATCAATTTACACGCTCAATTTTATTTTTTGACCTATTGTAATCACTTTAAATTATTTTATTAATATTTTAGTATAATTTGACATATTTTATTATTATTAAATATAAAAATAATTTAAAATAAAAACAAATTAAATTTTATTATTATTATTAAGTAAAAAATAATTTAAAATAAAACTCCAAACCCTCAAAACTCCAAATCACTTTCACCCTCACCGGCGTCACCCACCCTTATCGGCGCCACCCACACATACAAGAAGACCCCATTAGATGCAAATTTTTTGGGGTTGAATGCACCCTACGTGATCGAATTTTCTCTCTCAACTGCTTTCCCTTTGATGGGTTGTAAAGACCCGAAAATTGAGTTAATGATTCAGATCTAGAATTCAGGTTTGGTATTTAAATTAAAGGATTTGAATTTTAAAAAGATGAGAATTTGGGAGATTGGAACTTTTTAGAGAATTGTTGACCGGATTGTGGAAGGGTTCAAGATAGGAGACCTTGAGTGTGATTCACCCATGTTTGGCTCGAAAGACACTTTATTTGAAATAAAATGGGTAGGAGGAAGGGGAAAATCAAAAATTTTCTCTCTTCCAATTTTTCCTTTTTCCTCTTTCTTCTACCATTTTTCTCTATTTTATCCTCTCAAGTTTTTATGCTCGATCCACCACCATAGAAGTTGCCTGCACGACATCGCCGCTTTCAAAGTGTTTCCCTCATCAATGATAATCGGTCGGTGGTCATGGCATTGTCGTTAGTGCTGCGGTAAAGGAGGGTGAACGGAAAAAGTTTCAGATGTGCTAGAAAAAGGAGTTTGAGCGGCCAAAACAAGATTTAAAAGGCACCGGCATGTCCACCAGCATTGGGACAATGGGACTGGAGCTCATCGTCTTCGTCTGACCATCGGAGGACGTCCCACGTGCTACCAGTGAGGGTGGGCGTGTATCTGCCAAGGCGGGTGCACCATGCTACGGTGCACTGCACCACACCGAATTGGCCTCACCTGGGTGCACGTGTACTCGCCCGCACTAGAGCGCGCCTTGCGGGTGCACTGAGGCTATCGTGCTCCGTGTCGCACATGATCGTCCAACGCCCTTTGACCGTTGCCCCGTCGTTGACCGGCGTTGACTTTTTTCGGGGACCTTACCCGGGGTTTTTCGCCGTTCTGAGTCTGTTGGCGAAGTCTATTTCTCCAAATTCGAACCTAGTAAGCTATTTTTACGTGCTTGACCTTGTGAATTGCTTAGTGAGTGAGAAAAATTAATACATATTGTATTCGTATTTATTTGAGGTATATTCGGGAACGAATATTAAAACCATGGGAGTAATCGGGAAGCTCGAATAAGGAATCATTGGCTACTGCTTGAGGTTAGTGCACTTCAAACTCCTAATGCTTCATGAGCATCAAAAATTTGATTTCTCTGCGTTTTATTGTTTGCAAAATAGGTTTGATGATAAATAAGCATGTGTTGAGACCGGTATTATGAGACTTGGTAATTATGAGATGCATGATGAGTTTGGGAATGTTTTGAGACTCGTATAAGCTTTAGAGACCTGTAGTGATCTCTTTTTACGTGCGTTTCGCTAAAAAACAGGTTTTAAAGTATTTGGGGGTCTTTCGGGGTATTCAAAAATATATCCCGTGGGGTTTTAAAAAAAACTATGTTTTATTTAAAAAAATGGAGTCGCCACCGGCCACTAAGGTAGGTCGGACACCATAAAGCCAGAGAGTTGAAAACTGTTGGGTTTAGGAGTCGGTTACGGATAGGGAAGGATTAGCACCCTCACACCGCCCAAAATTGGTACTTTAATAATTACCGCTTTATTAATATTAGACTTTTCGGATTAAAGTGACGATTGAATTAAGATTCGGTTATAATTGCGTGTAAATTTTAAGGGCCCCGTTATTCGAGAGTAAACTGATAGACCACCATCACTGCGTTTGATACTGGCCACGTTTATGCTCGAATAAAAGGGCACCGCATTGACAATAATATATCCGAAATGCAACTTAAAACATGGCAAATATAAATAAATACAATGCGATAAAAATAAAAATAAATACTAACATAATAAATACTAATCTAACATAAATAAAATACTAATCTAAAGCATAAATAAATATTAATCTAACACATAAATAAAAACAAATCTAACATAAATAAAATACTAATCTAAAACATTCATAAATATTAATCTAACACATAAATAAAAACAAATCTAACATAAATAAAATACTAATCTAAAACATTCATAAATATTAATCTAACACATAAATAAAAACAAATCTAACATAAATAAAATATTAATCTAAAACATAAATAAATACAAAGCATAAAATACTAATATAAAACATACCAACAAAAAATAAGAACAAAATTAAACAACATTTTATTAAATCAAACAACATAAATAAAAAAATATATCTAACTAGGAGTCTGAACCCCGACTGACTTCCACCGAGATCTACCACGATCCCTTAAAAAATTAACTAGATCAGATCCAAAATAAGACCCCGATCGAACCGGTTAAGACCGAGGGCATTACCCTGGTCCTTGGCTAGCCGGGAGCCTAAGCCCCCTTATTTGGCCATGCCACTATCGGCTCTCCTCTGCTACCCTCAATTGCTCTCCTCATGCCTTTATTTATAGGCAAGTGGGGGGTTTAAGGGTGACGTAGAGCACTAAGCTCCACGCATTGTATTCCCTTTTTTACACTTTAATCAACCCTTTTTTACCCTATTTTTATTTTAAAATTAATAATATTACTATTACAATAATACTAAAAATACTAAAACCCGGAAAAAATGAGTGATTACAGCTGCCATTCTTTGCTTGTTCTTGTGAAACGAGAACAAAGCAAAGATCAAAAGTACTCATTTTTTACCTACTTCCTTGTCCTTAGCTTCGAAATCATAGGTTCTTCTAGAACTTTTCGCTCTTCCTCCGCCAACTCTTCAAGCTTGTAAGTCCTTCCTATATAGAACTTTTTCGCCTTCTGATCTTGGAGTTACAGGTCCTTTCTATATAGAACCTTTCGCTTTCTTGGGTGGATCTTTCGAAATGAAAGCTCTTCCTATATATAACTTTTTACCTTGAAATCCTAGAGTTAGGGTCCTTCCTATATAGAACCTTTCACTCTGAAGCCTCGAGTTACGAGTCCCTCCTATATAGGACTTTTCACTCTGAGACGGTAAAGCTTGGAGTCATTCTTATACAGGACTCTTCGCCTTCAACGTTGCGGGTTTTTTCCTATATAAAACCTTCTGCGTCACGGATGGATTCTTTCGACTGAGAGTTCCTCCTATATAGAACTGCTAGTCTTCAAACCCTGGAGCGTAAGTCCTTCCTATATAGAACTTTTAGCTTTTAAAATCTCGTAGTTACGGTTTCTTCCTATATAGAACTTTTCACTGCGATGGCTCAAAAATATAGGCCCTTCTTATATAGAACATTTATCTTCGAATTTGGGATTCACGCCAAAATGGCTACCAATCTTTTTGGACTCACGCTACTAAGGCTGCCGAAATCTTTCTTCAAATTTGGGAATTCACGCCCGAAAATGGCCACCAATCTTTCTGGACTCACGCTACTATGGCTACCGAAATCTTTCTTCAAATTTGGGGATTCATGCCGAAAATGGCTACCGAACTTTCTTCAAATTTGGGGATTTATGCCGAAAATGGCTACCTATCTTTATGGACTCAGCTACTAAGCCTGTCGAAAACTTCAAATTTAGGGATTCATGCCGAAAATGGCTACCTATCTTTCTGGACTCACGCTACTAAGACTGCCGAAATCTTTAAATTTGGGGATTCACACCGAAAATGGCTACCTTTCTTTCTGGAAATTTAGGGATTCATGCCAAAAATGGCCACCGATCTTTCTGGACTCATGCTACTATGGCTGCCGAGCTTTCTTCAAATTTGGGAATTCACGCCGAAAATGGCCACCGATCTTTCTAGACTCACGCTACTATGGTTGCCGAAATCTTTCTTCAAATTTGGAGATTCACGTCGAAAATGGCCACCTATCTTTCTGGACTCACGCTATTATGGCTGCCGAAATTTTTCTTCAAATTTGGGGATTCACTCTGAAAATGACTACCTATCTTTCTGGACTCACGCTACTATAGCTGCCGAACTTTCTGGCCTTACGCTACTGAGGCTGTCGACATCTGGCCTCACGCTACTATGGCTACCGCATCATGCCCGAATGACTTATTGATGGCCCAAAGGACTTATCACCATGCTCGAAAGATTTACTGGTGGCACGAAGGTCTTATCATCATGCCTGAAAGTCTTATTGATGGCCCGAAGGACTTAATATCTGGCTTCACGCTACTTTGGTTACCGTCATATGGCCTTACGCTACTATGGTTGCCGACATTTGGCCTCACGCTATTATGGCTGCCACATCATGCCTGAAAGACTTATTAATGGCCCGAATGACTTATCACCATGCTCGAAAGACTTACTGGTGACCCAAAGGTCTTATCATCATGCTCGAAGGTCTTACTGATGGCCTAAAAGACTTAATATCCGATTTTATGCTACTTTGGTTGTCTTCATCTGGCCTTACGTTACTATGGCTGCCGCATCATGTCCGAAGGACTTATTGATGGCCCGAATGACTTATCACCATGCTCGAAAGACTTATTGGTGGCCCGAAAGTCTTATCATCATGCTTGAAGGTCTTACTGCCCGAAATACTTAATATCCAGCTTTACGCTACTTTGGCTACCGTCATTTGGCATCACGCTACTATGGTTGTCGTATCTTTCTTTCTTTAATAAAATCTACTTCTTCAAACTTTTTGACAATTCTTCAAATACCTGTCTAAAACAAGCAAAAATCGACATGCCTCTATCTATATGATACATGCAATGTAATGCTTTCTTTTTTTCTCCATCTTCTCTTTTTTCTTCTTTTCTTTTTTTCTCTTTTTTTTCTTTTCTTATTTCTTTTTTTTTCTTCTATCACTTTCTTCTCTCTTTTTTTTCTTTTTTTCTCTTCTCTTTTTTCTTTCAATCTTTTTCTGTTTTAAAGTCTTACACCCTGAAAAGGTTGTTCTTTCGATTTCTTCATCTCTTTACTTCTTCACTGAATGCTCTTAAATCCTCATTTGATCAATCACCTCGAATCTGAATTAACATGCTTTTAAATCTTTCGTGTAGAAGACTTTTTTGTCTTCAGGGTTATCACATGTCTTCATAAATGATCTTTTGGTCCTTATATTATTCTTATAAGAACCCTTGTCATCTTCTTCGCTTGGTGTTGCCCCATTCAATCACGGGCTCCACTGCCTCGAATTTCCTAACCCATCATACAGAGCCTTGATCTATTTCTAATCACTAGGGTGAGCAAAAATGCTTCTATCCCTTGAGCTCATCCTTGATCTTCTCGTAGCATTTCGACGGGAACTAACTCTCGGTCTCTATGCTTTAAATCTCATCATCATTCATTTTTAAAGTAATGCAAAAGGCAATTTACTTGTGTATATTTCAATACAAAAAATAATGATTGTTTGAAAAGATAACAGTCATTTTGAAAATCACAAGTTGGAGGGAATACCAAACATTTTAAAAACATTGTTTGGAACAAATGGTAAACATATTTTTTTCTTTTTTTTCTCTTTTTTAAAAGCCAAACATTTTTGAAAATTAATGTTTGGAGAATGGTAATCACAATTCAAAATATATTGCCACACATTTTAAAAACTAATGTTTGGGGGAAATGGTAAACATCAAAACTTTGGGAGAAAATGTCAAACCTTTTAAAATATGTTTGCCCCCAAAATATCAAACACCATAGCGCATTTGCTTCACAAGGCTGGAACTAGTTGCCAGGGCAGTGCATGAAGGGGATGCCGACATAGTTGCCAGGGCAGTGCATGAAGGAGATGCCTACGCAGTTGTCAGGGCAATGCATGAAAGAGATGTCGAGCTAGTTGCCGGAGCAATTGTTGATAAGGAATAAGATGATATGGCAGTCGAAATTGATGACTAGATAAGCCCAAGATGACATGGAGCAAAGTTAAATCCCAAAGGAGTTTGATTTCCATGAAGAGGTCAAAGAGAAATTAAATCCCAAAAAGATAAGAGAAGATATAGAAGGAATTTAAATATAATAAAGAATTATATTCTTTTAAAGTATTTAATTCCAACTTAACTTCCTCCTCAATAAGGACTTTGACCTAGCCATCTCCTATTTAAAGGAGACCAAGCTGTCAAACTCAGGGGAGAGAGTTTGACTGGGAGAAAGCTTGGAGGGAATTCGATTTAGAAAGGGTTCGATTAGGGGCTGATCTTCTTCTTCTTCTTCTTTGCTTCTATTAGATTCATGGTTTGGGGATTATTCTTTGTATATCTTTTGAACCCAACCATGAACTAACTTGATTGGTTAGGGTTATTGTGTTTTGTTGTTGTGAGGACAATTGGATTTTGTTTAGGTAATAAGAGTTTGCACTTTCAATTCAGGGTTTACTCATTCTTGGTTTTTATTCTTGTTTGCGAGTGAATTGGGAGAGGATCTCGTAATTCTATCTATTTATCTAATATCGGGAGAGTTAGATTCAAGAAACGAATGAGTATGGTTTTTATTCAATCTATCAATGATGAAGACTAATCCGGCTTAGGAATAAGTTTAGGATTTCAATGGCTAAGAGGAGCGCAAGTTCGGTTGTTGTCCACCCTTGATTCACGCAGGGATGTATTGTCAATCCATGCACAATTAGCTAGAGTTTCGACTTAGGGATAAGAAGAAACCACTGAAGAACGCTATGCCGAACCTTGAAGTTGCTGCCTAGCCAATTGCCCAGGCAACCGTCGATTAGTTGCTAAGGGAACCCAGCTACGCAAGTTGCCACGGCAACCGAGTTGCCATTGCAATCTTTGACCAAGACGATCCAATCGGCTATCACTCCTCAACTCACGATAACCTGGCCTATTCCCTCTTATTTGATTTCATCTATTCTTTTAGTTTATTGCTCTTAGTTTACTCGTTAATTAGAACTCCTACTATCAATTGTGTTTTTACTTTTACAGTGCGATAACTAAAGCAAAGTAGCCCAAACCAATCCCTGTGGAGGTGATACTCGATACTCGTATCACTTTATTACTTGCTATGTGTATACTTGCACCGTTTGCGTAGCACTCAATACGCACAACAACTCACATGGAGTATTCTTTTTTCTTTTTTGGGGGGATCACTCTAGACTGCCATTTTTTTGGGTTTTCACCCTAGAGTTCATTTCCCCCACTCTCTTTCTTTTGATCCGCCTTGTATTCTGGCTATGTATTGATGCTTGTTTTCTGTAAAAAAAAATGATTAATCCTCCAAAGTTCCTTGAATAAAGGATTATGTGCATTTCTGGGAGTTCTTGTGATTGGTATGCCCAGATGAAATGTTCATCTTTCTTTCTTTCTTCTTATTTTTCTTTTTTCTTTCTTTTCTTTCTTTTTTTATTTAAATTACTCTAGACTGTCCCCTTTGGGTTTTTACCCTAGAGTTCACTCCCTTCTTCTGTATCTTTAGATCAGTGTATTTTGGCTGGATATTGATGCCAACATGTTCAGGCGGACTACCTTTTCCTCTTCATTTTCGAGATCACTCTAGACTGCCCATTTTTGGGTTCACCCTAAAGGTCATTTCCCTTTTCGAAATTGGCAATCTTCGGGCCGACTTGTCTTGACTTGGCTTCAATTCAAGCTTCTATACAAATCTTCAAAATTATGGATTCTTTATGCATCTATTGCTCATTTCTTACAGTTGAAGTCTTGATCTTGTATTGTTTGATCTGTGTGTGAAGTATATACAATATTTTTTATTCTTTTTGTTTTTTTTTCTCTTTTTTCTTTTCTCTCTTCTTTTTTTTCTTCTTTTTTTCTCTTCTAAGGGAATTCAACTCATCACAATCCTTTGTCTCGAGGATAATGATGGAGCATACAACAGAACCCCGAGTTACTCGGCATAGTCATGATTTGAATATGTCACTCATGTAGCTACTCCACTTTTGACTTAAAAGATGAATGGAGCATACAACTACCCGTTTCTCTATTTTACACACTCTTATCTAGGAATACATTTTAGTAAACCCAAGCAGTGGAGTGTAATCTTTTTTTAAACTGCCCATTTTGAGTTTTCAGCCTAGAGTCTCTTTCCTCTTGTTCGATTATGCGGATGTAATCTCGAATCAAATTGTATCTATATTGAATATTATCGTTTGTTCCCGCTTGAACGTAATCAATTCTACCCAGCTCTTCTAAACTGGTGCCTATCGAACAGTTGAGTCTTTATGTATCTTCTTCTTACACTATTTAACTTAGTGTACTCGCTCTTGATTGCTTCGGCCTTCTAATTGCCATTTCTTATGTTGCTTGGTTTACTTTCTGAGCATAAACTTGTCTTCATCCATTTTCCTCTAGTAGTTCCATGGCATTCATGTCCAATCTATTTGGTTTCATCTCTTTCTCTTAGTAAAGTGAAAGAATACCATTCGTCCTTCCATTCATAGATGTCTTGAGAAAGCCTTCAGGGGTAAAGGTTTAGGGTCAACTCTCGATTCAATGATCTTAAACGACAAGTGCCTGAGAAGGAAAATTTCTAAAATGGGAACTGCCCATTGTCTAAACACTTGCTTTGTTCCTTTGTTGGCCTAAGTGGATTAACGGATACTCACATTTGCAATATCCTTCCAACTTTTAATTTCTTCTAAATATAAGCAACTTATAGTTGATTTCCGAATTTGAACCACATGTATTCTTGCATTTGAGATTCAAGGACCTGGTGTAAAAATGATATATACATATGTCCATTCAAAAAATGTGTGTGTGTGTGTATGAAAAATCAAAAACTACCTCATAACAATGAATGAAATGTTTAAAGAATCAAAGAATGCAAAAATGCTTTCTAAATGGAAATGTGATTTTTAATTCTAAAAAAATTAGTTTGAGTTTTTTCTTTCAAAACATTGAGAATTTCCTTGTGAACTTATGGGAAAACCATAGGGACCTTTGGACTACCTCTCAGGTACTAACTCATTCCGGCCCTTTCAATGTAGTGCAGGCTTGTCACTTCTCTTGTTTTTCCTTACTATATCAATTCTTGCGTTAGGACTCCCTCGCCAACCAGCTTCTGGATTTCTCGGTGCCATGCCCCCACATAAAACTCATATGCACTATTTAGGTCAAAGTTGTGGGCAAATGTGTCAGGTGTAATATTCATCGGCCTAGGGGTGAGCTGCTAACCTTCGACCAAATGAGAAAATATGTCTAAAATGAGTACCCCAAATATTTTCAGACTTGCTTGATGAATTTTTCTCGGTGATTCAGAGGGATTATCAAACCTTATTCTCTTACCGTTATGAGAATATTGAAAGTGGTACCCATTTATCTCTTTCTTTTCTTCTACTCCTAGGTAGGTCTGGTCTTTAAACTTAGGTCTGGGAGTGTATGTTCGATTCTCTCTCCGACTGTCATGAAGTCCTCAAAGCTGGCCTTCATTTTCCCGAGCATCTTATCAAATAATAAATATGAAAGGTGGAATGAAACATGGAAGTCATTTTCCTCTTCGTCTCTAAGAGGCTGCATCTGGGTCGCTAAACACAGCCACCTTAAAGCACATTCCTTGAAGCCTTCATTAGGTTTTATCTTCGTACCTTGAAGATACTGACGACTTGGTGCTAGGCCCAAAGCATACTTATATTGGCCCAAAAAGGCATCGGCTAAGTCTCCCTACGACTGAACTTGGTCTCTACTCAAACAGTTATACCATATCACGGTGGGTCCTGCTAGACTGTCGTAGAAGTAGTGGAACAGTAACTTTTCATTCTCAATGCGGCCCTCCATCTTTTTGCAAAACATGGTCAAGTGAATCTTGGGGCATCTTGTTCCGTCATCATGCGCAAATCTGAGAATCTTTAAAATCTGGAGGAATGACCAAATCAGGGTTCAAACAGAGTTTTTTTGCATCGAAGGCATCAAACTTCTTTTTTTTCTTGAGCCCATCTTCTAAATGCTCGAATCTTGATTTTTGAGTGTGTTCAATTCTTTTATTCACGGTAAAACTCTAATTGGTCTTTGGATTACTCCCCAAAAATTTTATGCATGGTAATGATAATGTTATATAAAATATGCCATGACTGTACAATGTGATGCAATGCAATGCATGAATACAAATACGGTGTTGATTCTCGAACAGTCCTTAAAAACTTTCGTTCAATAGAAAAATGATTGGTTGCAAGAAACTAATAATGATTTACAGGTAACAATTAGCTTCCTTCCGGAGATCTTGACTTCGAGAAGCAAAGATGATGCTCCAAATCTCGACGTCGTCTTCAGGATGATGGGTGACCCCGTCTTCTCCTCTTATGCTACTCCATAGGCTTGTGACGTCATGATCTTCATGCTATGGCTTCTAAAAAACATTGACAAGTGTAGGCACAATGCAGACAAGGGTTTCTTCTTCGGTTGATCTGGGTGCAAACAAACCGATCTTCGAATAATACATCTAAATAGGGTTGGATCCTAGCGGTCCAAAAGGGGTCTACTTAAAGTCTTAAAAAAAATTTTGGTTTACATTAAAATTCTCAAAGATCATTTGGTTTAAAGATTTCCCTTTTTTAATTATCAAAAGATTTTAACTTACTTAAAAAATGAAACTTTTAGGGTTTTTTAAAAGTTTTAGGAGGGAAAAGAATTCAAAACACAATAATAATATTTTCAAATTTTTTGAAGGAGTTAAATCAAAATCTTTGAGATTTTTACAAAGGGTTAAATGTGAAGATTTTAAAATTAGTGTTCTGTAGTCCCCACTGGATCCTCTGTGCCGCACGTGCCTTACTATCGGACCGTCTTCTTTCTCGATTGGTCTTTGCTCGGCCTAACTTGATACTGTAATATTATCGTTTTCAGTAAAGCAGACTTTTTTCTATTTTGAAAGCCTTTTAAATGAACCGTTCTTGAATCAACACCATGTCATGATATGCAAAATGAATGCAAATAAAGGCGTTGATTCCGCTGGTAATCACTTTTTCGAACGACTTTCATAGGAATTAAAGGGTCCAGATTCTTGAGCCAAAAAATAAGACTTCTATAGATATGCCCCTCTACATGTTTTTGGGTCGTACTCAAGGGAATAAAAGTCTCGGTTAAAATCGTTGGTACCGGGTTTACCCTCCGCTTCATGTGTTTAAACAGATCCAAGATGGCTACGTCGATGTTTTCAAGAACCCTCGAGAAAATAATCAAACCCTATATCCCTAAAAAGAATATGTCCATCTTCATCGCCTCATCCGGGTGTGCGGGTATGATGTCTCGGATACACTCCATGCACAGGCTAGGCTATCTCCTCGACTCTAAATCAGGTCGTTGACCCAATCATCACTCATCCTGGCAAAGGTTTTGAACTTCAATGGATAATTCTAGTTCATTGGTGGCTTCGTATAGATCCAATCTTTTTGAACATTCTTCTTGTTGAGCAAGGTTGTGTACTCTTCTACCGTGGGTATCATGTCATGTCCGTTGAAAATGAAGCAGCAAAAAGCAAGGTTCCAGAAATGAGAAATGGCTCGACGTAAAGGTTGATTAACCCGGACATACATTAAATGTGCTATGTCGCCATAAGTATCAGAATATAGGTCTTGTAGTCGTCGATCTCATCCTTTCCAAATCTCTTTAAGCTCTCATAGGTCGTTCTATTGTAGGCTCTTGTATGTATATCTTGGCATTATGCGCTCACTCGGCAAACTGTTACCTTGGGCCTACTAGTTGACTTCTGACCAATGTTTGACGGCTGAGTTGATATCATCCTTCTTGAGATACCTTTTATCCATGATGAAAGATTTCTGATCGGGCAAACCACTTGAACCAACACATTTATGTCATGCAATGCTAATGCAACAAAAGTATGTGTAAAGTAAAAATAAAATAAAATAAAAAATGAGTTAGTACCGAATAAAATCAATAGATACATAAATAAAAAGCGAAGTAGATAAGGCAACAAGCAGAGCAATCTTATTTATCCCGTCTAAAACACCTAAGTTATCTGCATGGCTCTAAAAGGGTGGGCTTTCTATATTCTCTACATGCAGTTTTGGTGCTAAGAGGTACCCAAATTGTCCTTGTTGTCCCCTACTAAGAGTAGCAAGGCCCCCGGTCATCACCCATTATAGGTTCCTTTCAACCGGGTTCAACTCAGGGGGACCCATTTGCTTATACCCATACGAAGGAATGATATCCTCACGAAAGCATAAGGTACTCGAGCCTCGAAGGTACTTGCTAGGCCCATACGGAGGAACGATATCCACACGAAAGCACTAGCATTTCCCCCCACTTAAAAGGACGAGTTTATATGCCAAATTTTAAATGTGTTAAAATAAACGTGCAATTATAACCAAATGTTAATTTAATAGTCACTTTAATCCAGAATTTCCAATATTAGTAAAGCGATAATTATTAAAAAATCTCGACTCTCTTTTATTTTTGAAAACCAAAAAAATGTCCCCAGTTGAGCCGCCATCTGTAGCAATCTCTTTTTACGTGCGTTTTGCTAAAAACGGGTTTTAAAGTGTTTGGGGGTCTTTCGGGTATTAAAAAATATATTCTGTGGGGTTTTAAAAAACCATGTTTTATTTAAAAAATGGAGTCGCCACCGGCCACTAAGGTAGGCCGGACACCATAAAACCAGAGATTTGAAAACTGTTGGGTTCGGGAGTCGGTTACGGATGGGGAAGGATTAGCACCTCACACCGCCCAAAATTGGTACTTTAATAATTATCGCTGTATTAATATTAGACTTTCAGGATTAAAGTGACGATTGAATTAAGATTCGTTTATAATTGCGAGTAAATTTTAAGGGCCCCGTTATTCGAGAGTAAAATGATAGACCACCATCACTGCGTTTGATGCTGGCCACGTATACGCTCGAATAAAAGGGCACTGCATTGACAATAATATATCCGAAATGCAACTTAAAACATGGCAAATATAAATAAATACAATGCGATAAAAATAAAAATAAATACTAACATAATAAAATACTAATCTAACATAAATAAAATACTAATCTAAAACATAAATAAATATTAATCTAACACATAAATAAAAATAAATCTAACATAAATAAAATACTAATCTAAAACATTCATAAATATTAATCTAACACATAAATAAAAACAAATCTAACATAAATAAAATACTAATCTAAAACATTCATAAATGTTAATCTAACACATAAATAAAAATAAATCTAACATAAATAAAATATTAATCTAAAACATAAATAAATACAAAGCATAAAATACTAATATAAAACATACCAACAAAAAATAGGAAAAAATTAAACAACATTTTATTAAATCAAACAACATAAATAAAAAATATACCTAACTAGGAGCCCGAACCCCGACTGACTTCCACCGAGATCTACCACATCCCTTCAAAAATTAACTAGATCGGATCCAAAATAAGACCTCGATCGAACCAGTTAGGACCGAGGGCATTGCCCCGGTCCTTGGCTAGCCGAAAGCCTAAGCCTCCTTATTTGGCCATGCCACTGCCGGCTCTCCTATGCTGCTATCAATTGCTCTCCCCATGCCTTTATTTATAGGCAAGTGGGGGGGTTAAGGGTGACGTGGAGCACTAAGCTCCACGCATTGTATTCCTGTTTCTACACTTTAATCAACCCTTTTTTACCCTATTTTTTATTTTAAAATTAATAATATTACTATTACAATAATACTAAAAATACTAAAACCCAGACAAAAATGAGTGATTACAAGAACCGTGTAGAGTCGTTTGAATATTCATATAATTATCTGATTGGTTGATTTACTTATTGTGTTACTTGAGATATTGAATTGGCGTGTTCGATGGAAATTGCACTTGATGAACTGATAATTGGTAATATTCAAATAAATGATTATAAATTTAGAAATTGATATTAATTAATTAAATGCGCTAGCAAACAAACCCTAATGACTTTCATAAGCTTTATAGATTGATTAAAGTCTAGTAAATACCATAATTCACCAATATGGTAGAAATTGCAAGTGGGGTATCGATACGAGCTTTGACTGTAACGGTACGTTATTCGGTGTCGTATCAGTATGGGTCGACCCATACCAGTACTCAAAAAATTAGAGATTTCTATTAAGCAATTCCAGTATCGATACGCGTGTGAGTACCAATACCCGAGGGTACCGTATCAAACTAGTGTTCAAGTACCGGTACTTGATACGCTAAATAATATATAAATACAAATTAAAGATGGAAATTGACGTGTATATTAATAATTGATTTATGCCTTAATAATGAGATAACGTGGATTAATGGAGAGAATAAATGAGACTGATTATATACTCCTTCATAATGTATTAACAACTTGGTAATGGAAAATAAATGATGTGATGACGATTAGCAACGATAAGGAGATCCTTGGGATCACGTTGCTTTTATACCAGGTAGGCATTTGATTGGTTGGGTCATTTGATTGATGGGATCCGAATACCCAAGGAGAGTGTTGCAACACCATGGTCAGAGATGCCTAATGTATGTTCCTGATGCTATATGGCACCGGGTCTCATTCGAAGATACTCGAGGGGGATTCTGAGTATAGAGTGTATGTTCCCGATGCCGTGTGACCTCGGGTCTCACTCAGGTATTGCAAAGTATAGAGCGTACGTTCCCTATGTTGTTTGGCCCCGGGTCTCACTCTAGGTTTATGGTTCTACTTTGTGTGCTTTTGCCTAGATGATCTGATGAGATCTCGGGTATGGTTGGACCTTGTGTGCCATGTGTGATGACTTACATGATTTGAGCATGTGTTTAGGCGACTAGTGGTAGCGCCACATGTTTATTATTCTCACCTTATTGCTCGTACTAGCTTGCATGCTTATATTTATGATTAGCATGAAGTATAGTAGAGTAGATGTGTATCACTGAGCTTTGTAAGCTCAGCGTTCAGAATCGTTGTTTCCATGCATAGGTTGATCGTAGGATTGATGAGCACTATCAGCACGAGATTCCAGCAAGCGGTGGTGACCAGAGTATAATACTTGTATTTAGTGGGTTTAATATTCATATAACTTTGTGTGGTTGAGTCTGTAACTCTTATTTTGGAATTGTATTGATCAATTCGTATGTTTAGATTTTTAAATTAAATTGGAGCTCCTTTGTAACAATCTAATCACTTATCTATATTTTAAACTGTTGGATTTAAATATTTTTGAAAATATATTTTATTTGGGCTAAACCAAGTTGAGAAATTTTATAGTAACTGTTTGGGCTTAAGGCCCAATGACATCTAGATTTAGGGTGTTACATGGATATTTTTTTGTTTTCTTAAATTTAAGGAATGAAATGAACAAATGGGTGTGTTTTAGTTCCTCTAAACTTCAGTCCCTGAAATGAGTATTTTCCTTTATTCGTTTTCTTAGTGAAAATTTGATCTTTTTCGTGGGTGGATCCAAAGGTTTAAAATTTAGGCGTTGGAGGATATAGGGATTTTTAAGCAGGGTTGGAAATGGATGGAAACAACTGTTGCTAGGTGTAGGGATAAAATGGGATTATTAATGGAGAGGCACTGGCCTATGGTTTGAGTGGATGGGTTGGTTTCTGCAAGCTTTCGAGGTTGGTCTTGGTTTATTCCAAGATTGTTTGGTGAGAGGGTTTCAGTCATGTATCCAATTAGGTCCAGCTTCGTTGCTTGTCATAATGTGGAGTTGTTTCCTCAGCTTGACTTCCATGTTTTGCTTGCTTTATGTGCTTTTGAGTTTGGTAATGTAACAGTTTCATTCTATTGAAATCTTTTATGTGTGGGTGGCGCCGGTAAGGGTGACGCCGATGAATGGGTGAGTGACATCGGTAAGGATAACACTGACGAATGGGTGGGTGACGCCGGTGAGGGTGAATGTGGTTTGAGAGTTTGAGGGTTTGGGGTTTTTATTTTAAATTACTTTTTTATTTAATAATAGTAAAATATAATTTTTTATTTAATATTTAATAATAATAAAATATGTCAAGTCGTATCAAGATATTAATAAATACTTCAAAATAATCAAAATAAGTCGGAAAATAAAATTTAGTAAATAAATTGATTGTTTTAAAAGTTCAGTGAGCAAAATAAGTTCGGAAAGTAAAATTTAGTGGCGATTTATATAATTTACCCTAAAATGAATTTTCATTAATCAAACCAATCTGAAATATGTATGAAGATTTTGATGTTGTAAAAATCAAGATTTTTTTTGTTGTTATTACAAGGTTTAGGACCCACTTTATCGTTATGGTAGGGGTTAGGGTTAGGGTTAGAAATTAAAGCATCCAACATCATCAAAAGTTTTGGTATTATGTGTTGTAAAGGCTAGGAATAGGATAAAGCCTATAATAATCTATATGATTTGATATTCCAAGTAAATTAATGCTAACAACATTCAATTGGACCACACACCCCTTTATGTCGCATTCGCATATATGTATCTATTATCATACTGTGTGTACATATATAATCATGAAATTATTATCCGATACCCATAAAAAAAATTGTCACATGTCTTTTTCATTTTTTATTTATTCTAATAAGTAGTATATATATTGGTACTTGAACATGTTTACAAAGTTCAATTTAGTACTTAAGTTCATTTTACCTAATTAGTTATTTGGCTTGGCTTAAATGTTCAATTTGGTATTTGATTTTTTTTTTGTTCAATTAGATATTTGAACTTAATTTTTTGGTTCAGATTGATACTTTGATTAGGTTTATTGGTTTAAATCGCTTAAAATCGTATGTATCAATTTGAATCAAAAAGTTAAACTCAAGTATTAATTTAAACCAAGACATCAAGTTTAAATACCTAATTAGATAAAAAAAAAGGTTTAGGTACAAAATTAAACATTGAAGTCGAGTTCCAGTATTTTTTCTTTAATATTTGTAATATTAGTAAAGTTCTTGATTATTTGGAAAATGATCAAACTAAACACATTTTAATAAATAATTAATATTATAAGGAAAATATTTATATATAATCTTTAAATAAAATAATTAGAAATTATTATCCAAGAATGGAAACCATATAATCTTTAGTAATATGTGTATACTTAGGATGAGTCTAGAACAGGCGTTACACATTGCTGAACACTATTAACGCAATACAACGCTGAACACCATTAATTTTTTAATGATTTTTATATAATTATTAAAAATCTCAAAAGCTCGACATGCAATTAATCATATTTTAAAATAAAATTAGAAGAAATTATTACATGAACCATTCTCACAATCTCATCCATGGTCATACCCAATTAAATAAACTTACATCATCTTTATTTTCCATATAATATTTTCTTATAAATTAAAATTTACAAATCATCATCTTCTTCCTCATACCTCATATATTTTATTTCCAATATGTTTATGAATGAAATGTTAAAACAAAAAAAAAACACCAAAAAAACTTAACCAACGAATCAAAATAGACAAAAAAATATTATTAATAAAATCACTACATCCTAATCTCAACCCAATCTTCGATGAAATCACTGCATTCACCCATTATTTTTTTAATTCTTTTGTTGATTTCTGCTAATACATTGTATTATATTTGAAATTGAATTCATAGTGTGTGTATTTTTTTTCCTTCTACTAGTCGATTGTTTATCTTATTTGAATGTGAGTTTGAGATCTCAAATGAGGGTTCAATATGAATCATAGGCTCCAGTGATTTTTTTGGAGTTGATTTGTTTAAACGATTAATTAATTTATTTATATTATGGCAGAGCATAAAATCTTTTTTTTTCTTATTTGCTTCATTTGGATTAAGAAAATAAAACATAAATTTTGTAGAAGAAGAATAAGAAAAGAATATTTTGATTTGTATTGAGAAACTCAGCTTTATTTTTGTTTTTGCTTCTTTTTTTTAATGAAACTAAATAATTCAGAGATAAAAGAGAAGTGCCTTCACAGAAGATTGAAATTGACCACCAGAACACCGTCCATGATGTGGCAGTGGGCTTCTATGGTAAGCACATTGATTTACATTATGAAAGCTCTAAAATATATATGAGATAAATGCAGTGAGTTCATTGACGATTGGGTTAAGATTAGAATGCAATAATTTTGTTAATAATAGTTTTATTTTTTATCTGTTTTAATTCGTGAGTTAAGTTTTTAAAAAAATTTATTTTAGCAATTTTATTCAATAACATATTAGAATAAAAATAGGCTTAAATGAAAAATAAGTGCCCAAAATATATCATTTTTAAAATTTAAGTGCCTAAAGTTTTTTTTATAAAAATAGCTGCCTAAAAGTTAGAATTTTAGGTGTCCGGCTGTTAAAAAAGTTAAAAAAACCGTTAACCAATATAAAATTGACATGTGTCATTTTTAATTTCTTTAAATTTTTTTTAATAATTAAAAAATTTACCAAAAAATCTTAAAATTCTACAAAATTTTAAATTAGTCCCCAAATCCTCACTACGGTCCCCGTCGTCCACCGTCGCTGGTCCCACTCTTTCTGTCGCCAGACTCAGCCGACCATTTTCCCTCACTCGCCGTCACCAGAAACCGACGAACGGTGTGTCAACTGAACATTGAACGTCGAACATGAAATAACCATTCGATTAGCACACCGTTCGTCGGTTTCCGACGACGGCGAGTGAAGGGAAATAGTCGACTGGTCCGGCGGCCGAAAGGGTGTGGTTGGCGACGACAGATGGCAGCGGCAGTAGTGAGAAAATGGGGAATTATGATTTTTAGGGATTTAGGGATTGACTTGAATATTTTTGTAAATTTTGGGATTTTTAAAAAAATAATTTTAAAGTTTTTTTTTCAAAAATAATTTTTAAAAAAATTAAATTCATGCCACGTGTCACGTTTTAAATGGATAACAAATTTTTTTAACAGTCGGGCACCTAAAATTCTAACTTTTGAAATTTTAGGCACCTATTTTTACAAAAAAAAAATACTTTAGGCGCTTAAAGTTCAAAAATGGTATACTTTGGGCATTTATTTTTCATTTAAGCCATAAATATATGAGGTATGAGGAAGAAGATATGATTTGTAAATTTTTATTTATAAAAAAAAAATATTAGGTGAAAAATAAAGATGATATGGGTTTATTTAATTGGGTATGACCATGTGTGAGATTGTAAGAATGGTTTATGGAATAATTTATTCTAATTATATTTTAAAATATGATTAATTGCATGTCGAGCCTTTAAAATTTTTAATAATTATTTAAAGGAAAAGTCTACAACAGGCGTCGAACACCACTGAACACCACTAATATTGAACACCGCTGAACACTATTAAATTAATTAATAAAAATTAAATATCTCAAGGACTCAACATTTAATTATAAATTATTTAAAATAAAATTTTAATTAAATTATTTTTCATATATATAATATATTTTTTAATTTTTTTTAAATAATTAGGTCAAATACTAACCATAGTTAATCCCTAAATTAAAAAACCCTAAATTTTTTCTTCCAAATTAAAACCCTAATTCATAAATTAAAACCCGAATTTTCAAATCAAAACCCTAAATAATTGGTTCTAATTTGGGGGGAAAGTCGGCTGGTTGACAACAAAAACTATTTTCCCCCAAAAGTTGAAAATCAAAACCCTACAAAATATTTTGCCCAGCGGTGGAAGGTTCGAGTTCACTTATTTTCTTTATCTCGATTCTCAGTTGCTTAATTTTTATGACTTTTGGTGCGTCGACAATAGAAAATATTTCCCCCAAAAGGTTGGGATTGGTTCTAATTTGGGAATTTAGGGTTCTAATTTGAGATTGATTATAGTTGATATTTAATTTAATTATTTGAAACAATTTAAAAAATATAATATATATAAATAATTTAATTGAAATTTTATTTAAAATAATTTATAATTATATGTTGAGTTCTTGAGATTTTTAATCTTTATTAATCAATTTAATAGTGTTCAGCAGTGTTCAGCGTTAGTAGTGTTCAGCGGTATTCGACGCACGTGGTAGACTCATCCTTATTTAAAAGTCATTAAAAATTAATAGTGTTTAACAGTGTATTACGTTAGTGATGTTCAGCGGTGTGCGTCGCCCGTTCTAAATTTTTTTGTATACTTGTTGCTTTTTTAAAGAAAAAATTGTCGATTGAGTTTTAACTTATTGTTACAAGGAGATTATTTATAGATTTGAGCAAATCGATCATCAAGATACTAGGTTAACTTAATTATTTTGGGATTTGGAGATTTATAGATAGTATATATAGTTGGCATAATATCAAAAAATGTCCCTAACATTTGATTGAATAGCCTTTTGTCTCTTATTATTTATTTAAAGCACTTTATTCCTCAACGTTTTATTTCAGGTCAAAATAGCCCTCAATGAATGAAAATTGTTAATCAATTAACAATAAACAACTTGAAATGATTTAACAGAATGACACATCAGCAGGAAAAAAAATTTTGTATTTTATATAATTTTATAAAATTATTTTTTAACTGATGTGACACTCTGTCAAGTCAGTACTTTTGCCTATTATATGACATTGCTATGCCAGTAATATGAGTGTGTGCAGTGCTATATAAATTTACCATATCATTTCAAGCCTTTTACAGTTAATTGCCTACTAGTTTTCATCTCTTAAAAGGTTATTTTCACCTAAAATAAAATATTAAATGTTGAAGTTTTTGAGCTCAGTGCTTCAGGATCCGCTGTGGTTTTGTTTTGTTTTTTGCCTGTCTCCAAGTTCACCAACAGGGTATCCTTTAAATGGTTCAACCCAGCCAAAATTCTAAGGCAATTCCAAGGATTCCATGCAATGTCCCCAAAATACTTGGATTTAATTCAATTCAAAGACATTACATGAATATAATTACATTTAAACTTTGGATCATTTCAAACACTCCAAATCACCTTCCATTCAGAATTCAGTTCCTTTTATGTACATCACTTAACATGAAATATTAAGAGCATGTTTATGATAAACAACAAAGAGAAGACAGAATGACTCAAAACAACCCCACAAGAAAACCCAGTATAATGCAATTGGAAGACCATGAACGATACTATGGAGATAGAACACTCAACTAAATCACATAAAAAGCGGAGCGCCAAGTTCTTGAGCCGATGAGGGTTGTAGAGCACGGATTTTGACATCATATTTTCTATGGCTAGATGCTCCATTACCGGAGGGTGAATCGGATTTGTCTAATACAAGAGCGTAGCCTGAAGTTTTGTCATCACAAGCATTACCAATGTGGTTGCCACACTTGCGGCAAAGGAGTTTGGTTCTATGGCGAAACAAGCCCCAAGAGTGCCTTGAAAAGTAGGGAATGCATTGGAACTCGTCGACTTGTGTAAATCTGTTCTCATCTATACTGAAGAATGATATGATCCCTCGCTTTATAGATTTCCCGTATTTGGAGCCAATTGTTGCGGTGATTCGCCTAGAAGAACTCATACCCACAGGAACCACAACTGCAAGAAAGAATTATTTCCACCATTTTATATCTTCAAAAATCGTAATGATAAGAAAAACTTCCAGGTAAACTATTATGCAGTGTTTGAAACTCAGAAGGCTTTGCAGTTGTCTATATACAATGTATATATCGTTTGCTTATGTTGCTTTACGGAGGGTTATTCACTATCTATATCCGGAAACAAAGAGATCAGAATTCAACAAGTGTTCGAGGAAGGCATCATAATTTGCAACAATTGAAGCATTCAAAGGACTTTTTCACTAACCGACTCTTTCTGAGAACTTATTGCAGTTTCATAAAGAAATTTAGAATTAAAAATTACTAGGACTATAATTCTCAATGTCAACAACACCTTGAAGCAGTGGTTGAGGCTCTCTGTTGGTACCCGAGGATTAGGGCCATATTGTAAAACGTACCAAAAAGAATTCTCAATGTCAACTAATCAAACGTAAGAATTTGTAGCTTCCAATTTCATATTCTAAAGTAATAGGAAACTCTAAACTCTTTCATTCCTATTTAGACAAATGATCTGTTAGTTAGCCAACTAAAAGTAAATGAAAAACAACATTCCTGCATGAGTTCATAACCTGGCTTTAATAATCTAGGTCAAATCAAATTACAACTCAACAAACCATAAAATTTGAATCTTCAGATGTTTTGTTACTACGTCCACCGAGTACCAACCATCAAGCAAGCCAAAGAATTTGAGTAGGTAAAGTTACCAATACCATAATGCAAAATAACATAAATAACCATTCCATTCCATCAGCAACCTAATAAACCCCTAACATGAAAAAAATCTGGGTTATTTGAACTCGCATGTGAGTGTCGGATACAAGTATATGTCTGACACGTTTATGTTTAAATTTTACTAAGCTTTTCCATGCATTAACAAAATCTTTGGAAGATTATACTACATAGCCATGTTCAGATATGTGTTGGATTGACATGTCAATCACGGACATTTCAAGAAAAATGAAAAGTTGAAGTAAACAAGTTGTAGAATAAATATCATCAGCTAGTAACAGCCAGAATACTACCGGAAGAAAAGCAAAAACAGAGAAGCTCATTCCTAACCCCACTTCCCCCAATCCATAATTTTTAGTATTGATCAAAGTAATTACTGCAGCAATAGCATTCACAATGGCAGTAATTCATCATATTTTGCAGAGAAATCACCATAAGGCAATTTAACTAAGATAAATAAGCATTCTTATGGTGTACCAAAAAGTTGTTTCCTATTTTCAAGAGATTTTTGAAGATTTCTATTTTACATTGTCACCCCAAACGGTCCCCTTTACGGTCAATTTAATTCACATAAAGATTTTATTCTGATCAAAAGCACATTCAAGATTCAGCCTTGTACTCCAATTAACTGTTAATAATCAACTTTTTATTAACCTAAACCAGTCCCCTGGTTTACAATCAACGGAGACTAAGAAGGTGAAAAACATAAGCTTTATTTAACACAATTAGGCATAGTCAACGCAATCAATTTCCATAAAATAAACAAAAAAACCAACCCAGAATCAATAATCTCATAACAAACAAAACCCAGAAATCAAAATTCAAAATTTTAAACATCCAATTAAAAAACCAACAAACCTGTAAGTTACATGTCTAAGAGAAGCAGGAGAAAAGGAGTAATGGAGATTTCAATTGACCTGTTGAACATCGTTCACAAAAACCGATCTCTCCATTATTCCTTCTTCTTCTCTAAAATCGACAGCTCTGACTGGGGGGACGGTGCTAAAAACAGACCGACTTTTTAGTAATAACTGCTTAGTTGGGTGAGGAAGGACAATTTGTCCGCTCCATCGGGGTGGCGTTAACGGCTAGATTTTCAGGGCTTACTTAGGAAAAAGAGGCTTTGGCGTAAGAAGCCTGGAATTTTTTAAAAAAAATCAATTAAATTTTTAATTTTTTTATTTAATTAAACCCTTAAATTAAGAAATTAAATTAATTAAGCATTTTAATTAATAAATCTTGACAATTTTTTTCTTTATATATTATCGGCACATAATACATCACCATTCTTTTATGTTGTATTTATGGATTTATTCAAAAATATTTTTTATTTTTGAATTTTTAAGAATTTTTTAAAATAAAATAAATTAAAAATGTAAGTGAAAATTAAGAAATTTATTGATTTTCTTTTTAAATATTCAAAGGTTTCTTACACCCTTAAGTCAGAAAAAAATAATGATAATACAAATAACAATAATTAATAGTTCAATTATAAGGGTTAAACTTATATTTTATCTTCAATTATTTTTATGGGAGCCTTGTTATCCTTACGAGTTTCGAATTCGAACAGTTTGGCTGTATGATGTGTATTTTTAAAATATTAAGATTAAATGAACAATACTATAATATAATCACACCAAAATATTTAAAAAATTGATATAACTTTTACATAAACATTTCATGTCAATATAAAATCTAAACCCTTAATTCTAAACAAAAAAAAAATCGTAAGCCATAACTTCTAAACCCTAAATTCTAACCTTATATACTAAATTCAAAAATCTAAAACATAAACCCCTAAACTTTAACCTAAAATATACTTCTAAATCATAAATTATAACTGATTATAAAAAATAATTTTTTCACTTTCAGTGCACTAAATATTTTCTCCTATTAAATTTTTCACTCTAAAAATACAGATATCTCGAAAGCTATACCATGTACCACAATAACAAAAATAATACCTCTATTGATATTGTACTGATTATCTTGACTTGGGTTAAAATTTTCAGTGAACAACCTCTACACCTCTACCTTTACTCTATCAAAAATAGTATTTAACAAAAAGGTGTAAGGGTCTAAAAGGCCATTAGTAAGAAATTATGAGGTTAGTTGAGGCTTATCATAAATTTTGAAACCCTAACAGTAACCATAGCCGCCGCCGCCGTCAAGCTTTTTCCGGCAACCATTTTAAACCCAAAATAACCCCCAAAAAACCCTAAATCAAACCCAAAAATCCAAAAACCAGTCAACCCTAAAATACCATAATAAACCCTAAATAACTTAACCCTCTTCCAGCCACCCTACCAACTGAACCCTAAACTAAACTCATCATCCCCCTATCTCTGCCGCCGCCCATATCATGCTAAAATCCCACAATATCCGGCTTTTCCAGATCTGCATAAATGAAGGGGATTTGTTAGTTTTTTTATTGTAAGTCTTTGGTTATAAAACCGAATGGAAACAAATTTTCAGGGAGAGGATTGAAAAAAAAAGTTTCAAACTTAAAAAAAATTGTAAGAGATTTCCAGATCTGAAAAAACAGAGAGTTTCAGTGGGTTTCATTTCTGAAAATTGTAAAAGGGGAACTTTCATTCGAAAAAAAAATCAATACAAAATCGGAGATTTGAAGAGCAAAAAAGAGATTTCGAACGTTTTGGGTGTCAGATCCAAAACAAGCCTCCCTTTTGAATCACATGGCCGCCGGAGGAGACGGCCTTGCCCTCCGATGAACGGCGGCGGCGCGGCTTGGAGGCTTACGAAACTAGGGTTTGTTTTTAGGGTTTGAAATTTTCAGAGAAATGATCTGCTTGGTTTTAAAATTTAACAGGGAATGAGTCATTTTATCACCCTTTACCGATTCTTTGAGAAAAAAGGGATAATTATGCATTATGTCCTTTACCTTTATTTTCCCTTTTAGTTTTGGCATATTTATTTTTTCTTTTAATTTTGGCTTCCTATTTCCTATATTTTACATTTTAGTCTATATGTTCATATTACATTTATTACCTACATATATTACGTTTTTATATTTATTTTTTTATACTATATGTTATGTAATGAAATATATGATATTATATTTTGTATGGTACTATTTTAAGTTTATGTATATGTAAGTATTATTATTATTATTATTATTATTATTATTATTATTATTAAACATGTATATGTAAGTATTTGTTAAGCTTTTTTAATGTATAACATATATTATATTATATGTATGTTGATTATATTTATTACGTGTCTATTATGTATGTATTAGGCTACATTAATATATCTATCTTATATATTATACCGTATATACACCTTTTCCTTTTTTACTTGTTTCTATGTTCTATGTATTATGTATAGTAACTAGTATATATATTAATGTATTATGCTTTAGATGTTCTCTTTATATATTAATTAATATATATACTATAATTTTAAATCATCTTATATAATTTTAAATCATCTTATACTATATATACTAATTATTGAAATATATAAAATTTCTAATAATACTAAATGTATAATATATATTTATTTATATATAAAAAGTTTCATATTTGTACAAATGTAAATATTTTCTATGTTTATATATATATATATATATATTTATATATATGTGTGTGTTATAGTTTTAAACATATGAATATACATTATAATATATGGCTTTGTATGTTATTATTTTTATATATGTATTTAACATGTATATTTTATATTCGTGCCTATATATATTAATCACCTTATAATTTGTGTTGTTCATACATTTTAATTTATTCGCATCATATTTTTTTTTTTACATCATAAAAAAATATTTTTTAAAGAAATAAATTTTGAATTTTAAATCAGCGTTTTTTAAAACCTCGATATATCATGTTCCGGGCGTAAAGGGATGTGATGTTTTTAAAAAAAATTTCAAGAAAGCGAGAAGCCTTGTCCCGAGCGTAAAGGGATGTGGTTCTCTCGATATTTTTCGGTATTTAAGAATTGTATTTTAAATTTTAATCAAATTGCAATTTACAATACAAAGACTTTAAATAATCGACTAAGGTACCAATTTTGGGCATTGTGGGGTGCTAATTCTTCCTCATCCGTAACCGACTCCCAGACCCGAATTTTGAATCTCTGGTTTTATTTTGGTGTTCGGTCTACCTTTTTAAAATGATCGGTGACGACTCCACATTTTTTAATTTGAAATCGGGTGGGGTTTCTTAAACAACAAAAAACAAATTTTTAAAAAACAAATTTTAAAAAGTGAGCGCCAGACGGATTTGGGTGCTCACAGCTGGCAACTCCGCTGGGGACATTTTTTGAAAAAAAGAGTCAAGCCACGAGTTGATTATCTTTTAGTCTTGGTCGTTGGAAATTGACGAATTCGATTTTAATTTGAATTATGATTCTGTTTTTTAAGACATGCATTTTATTTTTCTGTAAATATTGCTGATTTATTTTTACTGTATTTCATGAGCTTTCTACCCGAGCTCCGTCCTTTTTAAGTGGAAGTGTGATATCGCCTTCGTGTGGGTTGCCACCGTATAGGTTGGTGAATCGCTTTCGGGATATATTTCTTATGCTTTCGTGTGGGTTACCTCCGTATATGCATAAAGGATGTGTCCCCCTAGATTAAACTTGGTCCGTTTGAAACCTATAATGGGTGAGGATCAAGGGCTTTGCTACCTTTAGTAAGGGATAGTGAGGACAATTCGGATACCCTCACTAGAACCAAAACACGCATATAGTGAGCCGTAGGAGCCAACCCTTTAGAGCCTTGCAAAACTTTGCCCGTTTAGCGGTTATCCTTTTAGGCTTTAATGCATTTTTTCTATGTACAATTTTTATCTGTTTTATTTTCACTGTAATTACCATTTAATTTGTTCATTTTATTATTTTAAATTCGAACTGACCATTTATTTCTTTGTGATCACATCATGTTAAATCCATTCATTTTGCATTAACTACATGACACATTATAACAATTTTATTTTTGCATTTTTTCCAGCATAAAATACTGATTCATGACTGGTTCTCAATTTAAAAAACTATCATCGGGAGAAAATTTAGTACTCTAGATATCAAGGCAATATTCAAAGTTGCAAATGAATCCCGTGAGTTCGGAAATTGAGCCACGAGAATCATTTTTGAATCAGTACTTTCGCATCTAGAACCTGCACTTCGCATTTACATGCATACATTTTGAAAATTTAAAATTAGTCCATGGGTTACCCCATTAGATACAACAAAGTTGATCAACCTAGCACCTTATAAAACCTTTACAAAAGTCTGGTCTTGGGCATGTCCAAAAACACCCTCCACATCTTTTATAAACCTTGTGTCTCTAACAAAGTCCCAGTCTGGGGGCATTCTTTGCCAAGGTTTAGCCTTCATTGCCGAGTCAAACCCATGCATCCCTGAAATATCTACATCGACCACAGTTTGCAAGACTTCACTTGATCAAAAACAAAACAAAAACAAAATAATGAGCTGCCATGAATCAACACACAACTTGTGAACTAATTTAGGGGGCAACATAATCCACACTCAAAATTTCAAACTCGCTACAAGAACGGTTTCAGACGATGGCATAGAATGAACAAAATTTTGGGGCACTCACCCAAATGAAAGCTAATTTAAAGCTAGGTGATCGAACCCAAGATGAGGTTGAGGCACCGCCACATGCAAAAGGCCAAGATCCTGATAGGACCAGTGAGGAGTCAGGGGCATCCCTTTGGGGACTAAAAAATTATATCACATTCATGCATTTAGTTGCATTCACCTTGCATTAAATCATTTTTGCATACGTCATACATTTAGATTAAGTGCATACACCGAAGTCACCATGCATTTAGGATAAACACATGCATTTAGGCATAAAATTCATGCATGCATTTTTTCAATACAAACAGGTTCGAAGAAGAGACCGAACATCCTCAACATGGGGGCAACGACACGATGGTCAACCTTAGTCATGGAGGAGGCCAAACAAAAGATGTTGGAACCTCTAAATAAAAGGTATCAATGACAAATTTTTTGAACAATTACTGACAAATTATTTTTTCCTTTGTAGGATTTGATTTCTCCGGCAATGGTGTGGTGGACACCAACATTTTCCAGATTCTCACTCTTGCCAACAAAAATAACTCATTTCAGATCATGCCCTCTGTCGATAGAGAAACAAAGCAAATTTTTTCCAAACATCGTCTCGCTGGCAATGGCACAACAATTCAACACCTTGCAAATCATGCCTCCGCCAGTGGTGGTAGACCAACTTAATGTAGATCTTGTCTCCGTCGGTGGTGATGCATATCAAATTTTTCATCCAAATCCTATCTCTCCGTCGGTGGTGTAGTGGATCTCATATTTGCTGATCTAGTCTTTCTGTCAGTGGTGTAGCAGATCAAGTCCTCTCTAGGTCTTGTCTCTTCGTCAGTATTGCAGCTAGATCAAAATTTTACTCAAAATTTACTTTTTATTATAGTTGTAGCAAGAAAAAAGAAAAGAAAATCAAAATTTCAAAAAAAATCAAAAAAGAGAAAACATAAAAAAATCATCAAAAAAAGAAGAAAGAAAGAAAAAAATGAAAAGGTCAAATAAAAAAATTAATCAAAAAATCAAAAAAATAAAAAAAAAAAAAATCAAGTTGTTATCATTTGCCGATCTTGCCCCTCCGTCGATGGTATAGTAAGATCTAAGTTGCTGAAATCCGATCTTACCCTTCCGTTGATGGTGTGGGTAGATCCAACTTTATAAATTTACAGTTCTGCCTCTTCGTCGGTGTTGTAGCTGAACCAAGTTTGCCAAATTTTGATCATGCCTATTCGTTAGAGTCGTAGCTTGATCGCAAAGAAACCAAATCTCTGATCCTACCTCTTCGTTAGAGTTGTAGCTGGATCAAATCCTCAGACCTTGCCTCTTCGTCGGTGTTGTAGCTTGGTTAAACCTAACTTTTGGTTCTGCCTCTTCGTCGGTGTTGTTGTTGAACCAAGTTTGCCAAATTTCGATCATGTCTCTTCGTCAGAGTCGTAGTTTGATCGCAAAGAAATCAAATCCTCGATCATGCCTCTTCGTCGGAGTTGTAGCTGGATCAAATCCTCAAACCTTGCCTCTTTGTTGGTGTTGTAGCTTGGTCAAATCTAACTTTCAGTTCTGTCTCTTTGCCGGTGTTGTAGCTGAACCAAATTTACTAACTTTCGGTCTTGCCTCTTTTTCGGTTTTGTAGCTAGACCAAATTCACTAACTCTTGATCATGCCTCTTCGTCGGTGTCGTAGCTGGATCAACATTACTAACTTTAGACCATGCCTCTTCGTCGGTGTTGTAGCTTGGTCAAAATTTATTGTCTTTCAAGTTTTATCAATGTTGTATCTAAAAAAAGAAAAAAACGAAAAAGAAAAAGAAAAAGAAAAAAAGAAAAGAAGAAGAAGAAAAGGAAAAAAAAAAAGAAAAAATTCAAAAACAAAAAAACAAAAAAAAGCAAAAGTAAGAAAAGAAGAAGTTTTCAATTTTCTGATACTGCCTCTTCGTCAGTGTTGCAGCTGGATCGAATTTTGTAGACCCTGCATCTTCGTCGGTATTGCAGCTGGGTCAAATTTTCTTTAAGTATTAGCTCGTCATCAATAATGTAGCAAGTTGAACTCATTTTGCTTCCCCAACAGACAATCCCCTATTTCAAAGATTTTGCTTCCCCAAGAATGACAAGGTGGATCAACCAAGACAAGAAAGAAGACATGCGTCGAAGAGAGAGAATATCTACCAAAGAAAGAAGACATACGTCAATAGGGGATAACCAGCCAGACCGGATGAAGTGGGTCATTTTTAGTCTTTGCTTCGTTGCCGTTACACAACAACGAGCAAAGAGGGGCAGCTGTATGACCCGTTTTCATCTGAGCCAGGGCCTAAGACTCAAACCAAACCCAAATTACAACTCGTTTACCCAAACCCAGATCCAGGCCCAATACCTAACCCGGATCTAACCTGAACCAAAAAAACCCTAAATTTTGAAACCCTAACAGTAACCATAGCCGCCGCTGTCAAGCCTTTTTCGGCAACCATTTCAAACCCAAAATAACCCCCAAAACCCTAAAATAAACCCTAAATCAAACCCAAAAAACCAAAAACCAGTCAACCCTAAAATACCATAATAAACCCTAAATAACTTAACACTCTTCCAGCTACCCTACCAACTGAACCCTAAACTAAACTCATTATCCCCCTATCTCTACTGCCCCCCATATCATGCTAAAATCCCACAATATCTGGCTTTTCCAAATATGCATAATGAAGGGGATTTGTTAGTTTTTTTTTATTGTAAGTCTTTGGTTATAAACCGAATGGAAACAAATATTCAAGGAGAGGATTGAAAAAAAAAGTTTCAGACTTAAAAAAAATTGTAAGAGATTTCCAGATATGAAAAAACAGAGAGTTTCAGTGGATTTCATTTCTGAAAATTGTAAAAGGATAACTTTCATTCGGAAAAAAAATCAATACAAAATCGGAGATTTGAAGAGCAAAAAAGAGATTTCGATCATTTTGGGTGTCAGATCCAAAACAAGCCTCCCCTTTTTGAACCAAATGGCCGCCGGAGGAGACGGCCTTGCCTCCGATGAACGACGGTGCCGTGGCTTAGGAAATTAGGGTTTGTTTTTAGGGTTTGAAATTTTGAGAGAAATGATCTGCTTGTTTTTAAAATTTAACAGGGAATGAGTCGTTGTCTCACCCTTGTACCCGTTTCTTTGAGAAAAAAGAGATAATTATGCATTATGTCCTTTACCTTTATTTTCCCTTTTAGTTTTGGCATATTTATTTTTTCTTTTAATTTTGTCTTCCTATTTCCTATATTTGACATTTTAGTCTATCTGTTCATATTACATTTATTACCTACATATATTACGTTTTTATATTTATTTTTTTATACTATATGTTATGTAATGAAATATATAATATTATATTTTGTATGGTACTATTTTAAGTTTATGTATATGTAAGTATTATTATTATTTTTTAAACATGTATATGTAAGTATTTGTTAAGCTTTTTTATGTATAACATATATTATATTATATGTATGTTGATTATATTTATTACGTGTCTATTATGTATGTATTAGGCTACATTAATATATCTATCTTATATATTATACCGTATATACACCTTTTCCTTTTTTACTTGTTTCTATGTTCTATGTATTATGTATAGTAACTAGTATATATATTAATGTATTATGCTTTAGATGTTCTCTTTATATATTAATTAATATATTACTTCGTATATACGGTATAATTTTAAATCATCTTATACTATATATACTAATTATTTATATATATAAAAGTTTCCTAGTAATACTAAATGTATAATATATATTTATGTATGTTCATATTTGTACAGTAAGATTTTCTATGTATATATATATATATATACGATTTATATATATATGTGTTATAGTTTTAAACATATGCATATACATTATAATATATGGTTTTGTATGTTATTATTTTTACATATGTATTTAACATGTATATTTTATATTGGTGCCTATATATATTAATCACCTTATAATTTGTGTTGTTCATACATTTTAATTTATTCGCATCATATTTTTTTCTTTTTACATCATAAAAAATATTTTTAAAGAAATAAATTTTGAATTTTAATTCAGCGTTTTTTAAAACCTCGATATATCATGTCCCGGGCGTAAAGGGATGTGATGTTTTTTTTTTAAATTTTTCCAAGAAAGCGAGAAGCCGTGTCCCGGGCGTAAAGGGATGCGGTTCTCTCAATATTTTTCGGTATTTAATGATATAATCGATACTAAACTTAAAGTTTAGTGATATTTTTTTAATAGTAAAAGTTTAGTGATATCTGTGGTAGTTTGCCCATAAATTAATTTAATATTATAAGAATTTATTATGAGGATAATTTTTTAAACCAAATTTGTTTTGTTTACAATGTTAAATAAATAAATACTAATATCTTTGTATCTTATCGTAATGAGACAACCCAATCATGCCATTATTTAAGGGAAAAACTTTAATACACAGTCCGTGTAAACTTTAGTTTACACGTGCCTTTTAGTTTTAGGGGTTAGGATTTTAGTTTAGGGTTTAAGGTTTAAGGGTTTAGGTTGTATGGTTTAAAATTTAAGGTTAGCGTCTAGAATTTAGTGCATAAGGTTTAAGGTTTAGTTTTTTAGGGTTAGGGTTAGGAATTTAGGATTTAAGTTTTTTATAGTGTAAATACACATGTTTTACACAACATGTGTATCAAAGTTTTACCCATTATTTAATGTTTTAATTATATAATTTTGTAATACTTTTTCTATTATGGTTCAGATTAATTTTATATTAAAATTTTTACAAGTATTGAGATTTAAATTTCATATTTGTTTAATGTATATTTTTATCTAAAAGTGATTTTATTAATTAATTAAATTAAATTTCAAATTCATCTAACTTTTTTAAAAATTAAATATTTAGTCATGACCTCAAACCCTAAATTAAAAATATTCTTGTATTTAAACCTATCCACCTCTAAGATTTTTTATATAACCGTGTGTCTTTGGCTTTTTGATCGACTAATCTAGATAAGATATTGCATAGGTCACAATCTTCGTCATCCAATTTGCTCGATTTACAATGTCAGGATTCGAACCCGTACTCCTGTCTAACATAATTTGAAAAAATTTTGTATTATTTTTTGGAAAATTTGTTATTATTTTTGTTGTTAGATTATTTTTCATACTATGCACGTCGAGACAGCCCTTTAAGAAAAATTATGGATTGAGTTCTAAAAGTAGAGGATGCTAATGTTAATTACAAATTGCATAAGAAAGTCTAGTCTTCTTCTTCATCAGTGATGAATTTACCAGTCCCGGGATTTATAGCAGCAGCAAAGAAGAATGCAACGTTGAGCAACACAAGGGGTTCAATGTCGCTAATAGGAATCCCTGTCTCAATGTTTAGCTGTGCCAGTGCTCCTTTCCCTGTTATAATCTCCCCTATCAATGAGAAGGCAATCCCCAGCTGAGCCAATCTCCCCACAAACAGCTCATTTGCCTTTGTGAATCCAAACAATGGACCTGATCAACACAAACCAAAAACCATGCCATCATTTCTATAATTTTATATTTAATGCACTGTCTGTGTATTAACCGATCGTTGCACGTAAACTTTGTTGAATTTGATGACACGATTAATGTTTTACCTCCTTCCTTGAGACCCAATGCGCCCCTGATGCCTTTCCCAGGAGGGATGACTGCCCCTTCGATGCCAGTAGGAGACTCGTCGACAAAGCGACCTCGGTCTCCCAACGCTCCAATTGCTCCAAGAAGGGTGAAGAGGATGAAGAAGAGAAGAAGGGGTTCAGCTTCATAAATTGGAATGCCTGTCTCCAGGTTCAACTGTGCTAGAATTCCTTTCCCTGTTATTGCTTCACCTAACAAGGATGCCTGCACATATGAGTGCACCATAACCCCTATGTTATCATCAAAACTATAATTTAATCCATGATGTGAGCAGGATTCAAATTTCACACAACAAAAATACAGGACAAGCTGAGATTTCTATTTTCCAACAAAACAACGGTTAATCATAGAATGAATTGTATTTATTGTGCTAACTACAAACACCAACTTCTCTTTGAGTCTTTGACTAAACTAATGATTCCAAGACTTACATTGTTAAAAAAAGAAATCTCTTTTAGGCAAATTGTCAAACAGTTTTATGTAAATAGATACGAATAATATTTGCAGAATTTACTTACAGCAAAGCCAATCATGGCAACACGTCCAACAAAGAGCTCATTTTGCTTGGTGAAACCAATCCCTCCAGAGGTGCCAAAGATTCCGTCTTCAACCTTTGGCTTCGGCTTCGGTGCAACCTTTTCAATTACAAAAATGGGTATAATTCAAAATCAAGTTCAAACGCAATAAAAATATACAAAAAATGAAGAAAAAAAACACCCCAGAATAAAATTTAAAAGAAATTACCTTCTTGGGAGCTGCTTTGGTCTTTGATTTGAAGAGTGCAAAAGTGGTGAAAGCTCTAGATGATGAAGCTCCAACACTGTTGGAGAGTGGATTGAATAAGAAATGAGAGAAAGCTTTAGGCTTTAAGCCTTGAGCTTGGAAATGGAGGAACGGGTTGTCTCTCTTCAAGTTCAGTACATGGCTTGTTGAAACGCTGGTACTGGACATTAGCAGCATGGTTTGAGCCATTGATTGTACAGCTCGAGAGATAGGTTTTGGTGATGGAGAGAAATAGTATTTGTCTTCTAATTCTGTAACAACTTTTCCTTTTCTTCTGATGCTTTTAGATTTGAAATCCGTGCTCCTAAACGACGGAGGTGTAGATGTGGATGTGGTGAGAGGGCTGGTGACGGGCTATGGGACTGCCCACGTCGTTCTTTACAACATTTAAAAAATTTACGATAAGCCCAAACAAAAAAAAAACAAATTAACTTAATAATCATAAAAGTGTTTATATATAGTGGTATTTTTATAAATAATATATATATTTATTTAAATATATACCGCGGCGGGCGGAGAATTTCTAGCATATACTCGAACTCGCCCCGCCCCGATCCCAAAATTCAAGATTAAAAACTCAATCGGGTCGAGTCAGGGGACACTAAGTCGAGTTGTGTGTAACACCCTTGATCCGGATGCCACATTTGGGCCCTAAGCCCAAAATCCACATTGATAAAAAATTTCCTTTTTCAAGCCCGTCATAAATAAGTCCAACAAAAACGTAAGTCTATACATTAAAATATAGTTAAATACAGGTAGTTAAAATAGCATTTACGGAGCTCCATTTACAAACATTAAAGCATTCGACTTTTGACTGAATAATACAAAATAAGAGTTACAAAATACATATAGGGTCCTACGAAATACATAGCCATTACATCTAGTATTTGTACTCAACTACTAGAGTCGATGCTGAAATCCAACCGTGATGGTGCTCCGTTACGCTTCTCGAGAACCTACTAACCTGTGAACGGAAACAACAATTCCGAACACTGAGCTAACAAGCTCAGTGGATACATCGCCACTCAACCATGCTTCATGCAAATCATGAATAAAGCAATGTAACAAGAATGATATCATGGCATTATAGCAATGACGCTACCATAACCGCCTAAACACATGTCATTATGCATGTATGATCACGCACACAGCTCATACAGGAACCTTACACACTTACATAGCGTCACACAGATAACCATCAACAACTAAGTGAGGTTCGCGTCCACAAAGCATCGGAATCCTACACTTGAGTGAGGCCCGCGTCCACATATCATCGGGATCCTACACTACAAGTAAGGCTTGCGTCCACAAAGCATCGGATCCTATACTCTGAGCAAGGCCCGCGTCCACATAGCATCGGGATCCTATACTCGAGGGATGAGGCTCGTGTCCACATAGTATCAGGATCCTACATCCATGCTCGGGATCTCTCATCAAGCATCTTCGAATGAGACCCGCGTCCATAAAGCATCGAGATCCAACATTCGGGAATCTTCAAGGTGTTGCAACACACTTAGGGTATCCAATCCCAGCAACAAGGGATGACTCAATTACCTAGGCGTCATTCAGCACACAACAAGGACCCTAATTTACCGCACAGTCTCGATTGATCCACCTAGGATCCTATGGATTTCTACCTCACACGGTTTACCCAATATTTACCAAGTCATTAGCCGATTATTTCACTTACGGGGTTAAAATCTCTATTTCTTGGTTTTAGTATTCATTTTACACCTTAAAAGACCCCTAAGGCCCTTTGCCTTGAATTATAGAACCTCCGAATATAAACTCAAATTTCTTGGGCATAATGCCCAGAGAGTACCGATACTCCTATGAGGGTATCGGTACTCCCTTCTAGGTACCGATACTCGGCCATGAGTATCCATACTCATTTTAGGTTTGAAAGATTTGAACTATCAAGCCGTACCGATACGCCCCACTGCGTACCGATACCCCCTTATCGGTACTAGGATCACCCTGTATCGATCCACATCCGTACCGATACACCTACCCAATCGTAATGATACTTGAAGCCTCTCACAGACAATGTAACAGTGCGTATCGATACACCCCTTGTGTACCGGTACGCGGTAGCGTTACTGGAATTTCTGACTTGCAAGGGGTACTGATACACAAGAAGGCGTACCGGTACTCCCCTCACAATCCTTCCCCTATTTTACGAAGGCGTACCAATACGCTAAGCCCCGTACCAGTACGCAAGCCCCACTTTTGAGCTCTGGGTCTGAGTTTCACCTAGAAACCCTATTTAACCCCCATAGTTAAACCCTAAATCATTCCCACAAGTTATGGTGATAGTTTTGGGTGGATTAAAACTGATTTCAAGCCATTACAACAACAATCCTAAGATTTGCCATTAACAACCACTCAAGCTACTCTTAGGCCAAAAACACCAAATCATGTTTCAACACTTAATTTTATGATTTCCAAGAAACTATGACAGTTAGTAGTGTACTAACCTTAGCTTAGCTGATAACACAAGGCCTTCCTCCAAGCTTCAAGCTTTCATCCCTTCTTAAACCTTGGATGAGCTCCCAACCTCTTTCACTATATGGGGAGATTACAAAACACATTACCACATTGCTGGGGGATAAAAGGGGGCCAAAAACATATTCTAAACTAAATATTAGAGCTCTCAAACTCCAATCCCGTCCAAACCACTCAATCCTTCAACAACTCACTTCTTTCTCCAAACCATACAAAGCTTACCTTGAAATGTACATCCTTTCAAGCTGGTAAAACTTCCCTCAACAAGCCAAATGGGATTCTTACTTCAAACTCTCAAAATCCTACCTTTAGATGGTGTGTTGTGGGAGAGATAGCAAATGGAAAGAAGAAGATGAAGACTTTAAGACATGGTGATCTCATTTTCTGCACAAGTGCAGAAAATAACCTTACTCATCCTCTCACTCTTCCATTTAGGTATTTACCATGATACCCTTCTATATCTCTTCAACCCAATCCAACCACCACTAGAGCCCAACACCCAAGCTAGCCCAAAAGGTTCCTAAAAGCCCAAGAACATGTTTCAAACACGAGGCCTATTACTTGATCAAACCCGACCCTCGAATTTTTGAAATCCGGGTCGTTATAACTCTCCCCTCCTAAAAGAAAATTTTGTCCTCGAAATTTACCTGATGGGAACAAATGCGGGTAAAGAATTCTCATGTCGTCATCGACTTCCGATGTTACTTCCTCGACCTCGTGGTTCCTCCATAACATTTTCACCAAAGGTATATATTTGTTGCGAAGCTCTTTAACTCCTGTGTCAAGGACTCCAACCGAAACTTCCTCATATGCCAAGTCGATATTTACCTCAATTTCTTCAAGCGGAACAATATGTAAAGGATCGGAACGATAATGCCTCAAGATAGACACATGAAAAACATCGTAGATACGAGCCAACTCCGGGGGTAAGGCTAACTGATAAGCCACTAGTCCCACTCTCTCAAGAATTTCATAAGGCCCAATGTACCTTGGGCTTAACTTCCCCTTGCATCTAAAACGAATGATTTCTTTCTACGGAGATACCTTGAGAAATACTTTCTCACCAACATCATACTCAATATGTTTGCGTTTTCGATCCACGTAGGCCTTTTACGGTCAAAAACCACTTGCAACCTTTTCTTTGATGATCTAAACTTTCTCTTAGGTTTCGATAACCAAATCGAATCCCACGATCCTCCTCTCATTGAGCTCAGTCCAACACAAGGGTGTCCTACACTTACGCCCATATAAAGCCTCAAAAGGGGGGCCATATTTATGCTCGACTGGTAATTATTGTTGTATGCAAACTCTACAAGCGGTAACTGGTCCTCCCACCTCTTTGCAAAATCCACAATGCAACACCTGAGCATATCCTCAAGGATCTGAATGACACGCTCAGACTGACCATCGGTCTGAGGGTGAAAAGCTGTACTGAAATATAGCTTGGTGTCCAATGCGCTATGGATCTTCTTCTATAGCCTAGCTGTGAAATGCGAGTCTCTATCTGAGATGATCGATGATGGCACACCGTGCAACCTTACTATCTCCTTTATGTACAATTGAGCCAACCTCTCCAAGGTAAAATCCATTCGCACTGGCAAGAAATGAGTAAACTTGGTCGAACGATCCACAATAATCCAAATGGCATCATGCTTCCTTTGGGTCATTGGTAACCCGGTGACAAAATCTATGGTAATTCGGTCTCACATCAATTATGGAATCTGAATAGGCTAAAGCAAACCTGATAGAACCTGATGTTCCGCCTTCACTTGCTGATAAGCTAAGCACCTTGTCACGAATTCAGAGACATCTCTTTTCATACTTGGCCACCAATAAAAATAACGAAGATATTGATACATTTTGTTGCTTCCCGGATGTACCGTGAAAGGGCTACGGTGTGCCTCTCTTAAGATACGGTCTCTCAAATCTTCCAAGGCCGAAACACACAGCCGCCCCTTGAAGTACAAGTACCCACCATCTCGTACCTCAAAGTCTGAAGCATCACCCTTCTAGACTGCTTCAATCTGTGCTACTAATTCTTCATCCAAAGCTTGAGTCTTCTTTATCTCTTGTACCAGCATTAGTTTTATTCAAAGTTCGGCTAGAAGACCTCCATCCTCGGTCATCCTCAAACGGGCAAACATAGCTCTCAAGTCCGACATAGATTTCCTACTTAAGGCGTCAGCCACAACATTCGCCTTGTCATGGTGATATTTTATGATGCAATCATAGTCCTTCAACAATCCAATCCACCTTCGATACCTCAAGTTCAACTCCTTTTGTGTAAGCAGGTACTTCAAACTCTTATGATCCGTGTAAATATAACACTTCTCCTCATAGAGATAGTGCCTCCAAATCTTTAATGCGAAGATGACTACTGTGAGCTCCAAATCATGGGTAGGGTAATTTTGTTCGTGTGGTTTAAGCTGTCTCGAAGCATAATCAACCACCTTACCTTCTTGCATAAGGATACAACCAAGCCCATTCAAAGACGCGTCACTAAATACAACATACTCATTTCTGGGCTTGGATTGGGTTAAAACCGGAGCCTCAGTGAGATAAGCTTTTAGTTGCTCAAAATTTCATTGTCTTGTCTTACTCCATTCAAAAGGGACCCCTTTTGCAACAGCTTGGTCAACGGTGCGACGATGACAGAGAAACCTTTATCAAACCGCCTATAATACCCGGCAAGTCCTAGGAAACTACGGACTTCCAAAACATTTCGTAGAGGTCTCCACTCCACTACAGCCTGGATCTTCTGAGGGTCCACGGGGATCCCGTTCGCAGCAACAATATGACCAAGAAATGCCACTTCTGAAAGCCAAAATTCACACTTGTTGAACTTAGCAAAAAGACGTCTATCTCGGAGGGTCTGCAAAACTACACGCAGATGATAGTCGTGCTCTTCTTCAGAATGCGAATACACTAAGATGTCATCAATAAAAACCACAATAAACTGATCTAGGTACAGTTGGAAAATCTTATTCATCGGGTTCATGAATGCTGTTGGTGCGTTGGTAAGCCCAAACAGCATTACCAAGAACTCATAGCGTCCATACCGCATCCTGAAAGCGGTTTTTTGGACATCTTCATCCACCACCTTCAACTGTTAGTACCCTAACCTTAGGTCTATCTTAGAAAACACACGAGCACCTCTCAACTGGTCGAACAAATCATCAATCCTCTAAAATGGGTAACGATTCTTTATCATTACCTTATTAAGCTGCCGATAATCAATACACATCCTCATAGACCCATCTTTCTTCTTGACAAACAGGACCGGTGCTCCCCAAGGTGAGACAATCGGTCGGATAAAGCCTCTCTCTATCAACTCTTGAATTTGCTTCTTTAACTCCTTCATTTCTGTGGGTGCCATCCGATACGGTGCAATGGACACTGGTGCAGTACCCAGCATTACATCAATTTGAAACTCTAATTCACAGTCAGGTGGTAGCCCATGTAACTTCTCCGAAAACACATCGATGAACTCGTTAACTATCTGAAGATTTTCAAGCATGGACCCTCAACCCTTGCATCCACCACATGGGCCAAAAAGGCTTCACAACCTTTTCGCAACATCCTCTGAGCTGACAAAGCCGATACCACACTAGATAGACACAGATTTCTCTTACCTTGCACAATCAGCTTGGAACCATCTGCAACACGAAGCTTCAAACTCTTTGCTCTACATCCTAGATTAGCATCATGCTCAAAGAGCCAATCCATCCCAGGATGGCATCGAACTCTTAAAACGGTAAAACCATCAAATCTGCTGGAAACAACGACCCCTGAACCTCGATCGGGCATCTTCGATACACCTTGTCCACCAACACATCATGTCCTAAAGGACTAGTCACACGGACTCCTACCTCTAGGTTCTTGGCAGGAATACCCCACTGCTGAGATATCCCACTACGAATGTAAGAGTGGGTAGACCCCGAATCCACAAGAGCAATAATAGGGACCGAAAACAAGGTGAACGTACCAGAGATAACATCCGTAGTTGTGCAATCCTACTGAGCCTTGACTGCATACTGTCTAGCTGGTGCTCTTGTGGTAGACTGTAAGGTGCCTCCCGATACATGGCTTGCTCCTCCCCAAGCAAGACCTCGACCTCTCTGGGCCGGATATATAGTCCTCTGAACCTGATTTGAAGAGGTCACAACAGCCACTGGACAGTCCCTTACAAAGTGATCTGGTGACCTACATTGGTAACAAACTCTTGCTGACCCCCAATACTCTCATTTATGTTTTTGTCCACACTGATTGCAAACTGGTGCGTCCGCACTCATCTGTGAACCCTCCGGGCTCATCATGGATAAAGAAAATAGCCTTTTACGACCAGCTAACTCAGATCTTCGGTTTGACCTTGAACTTCGATTCGATGCTCCTCTATTATAATTCCACTAGTTTTTGCTTCTCCTCGAGAAAGCTTGCGAGTTGTTGTTGGAGGGGTTTTGGGTCCTCCCACCCGAACTCCCTTGCACACCAGATGGGCCATATGTTAAGCCTTACACTTGCTCAAGAGACTTGGCACTCGAAGTCAACTCTGAGAACACCCTCGGTGGTGCAGCAGTTAGGTAAGTCTGGATTTCCTACCTCAAACTCTTCAAAAACCTCTTGCACCTTATCTTTTCGGTGGCAACCAATTCAGGGGCATACCTACTCAACTGAAGAAACTCTTGCTCATATTTGAATACTGACCGGTTTCTCTGCACAAAATGACTAAACTGATCTCTCAAGGTATCGATGTGGGCCACACCCACATACTTTTTCTCGAACTCATCGAGAAAATCATACCAAGAAAATCGATTGGGGTACCACCCAAGCTTTACCGTTTCCCATCATTCTCTGGCATTGCCCTTCAACAGGGACAAAACACATGACATCTTGTCCTCTGATCCCAACCTCATCTGCCTCATAATCCAACGTGTATCTTGCAACCACTATTCTACTTGTACCGGGTTATCCCGCCCCGATCCATGAAAATTCGTAGCGCATTGCCTTCTCACCCTTTCAACATGTGCCTCACGAGGGGTAGTAGATGCCCTCGGTATCGCCCTCACGATCCGATGCAACACCCGATTCAGATGTGAGAAGTAGTTGACTCCCCGATCAACTTTGTCCTCCAACATGTCCTCTGTGCCAGGCACATATTCCCCGTTGTAACTTCATTCCTTGGAGCCTAAACTTTTCTCATTGATTCTTGCCCTCCTTGGCACGATTCTATTCTGTACAACAATAAACAATGTCACACCATCGAATTTCAGCTTTAAAACAAGTACAACTTCGACTCATGCGCATGTATTCGCTAGACACCTATACACTCCTCTAGACTCCCCCGAGGATATCCTAGAACCGACTAAACCTAAGCTCTGATACCACTAAATGTAACACCCTTGAACCGGATGCCACATTTGGGCCCTAAGCCCAAAATCCACATTGATAAAAAATTTCCTTTTTCAAGCCCGTCATAAATAAGTCCAATAAAAACGTAAGTTCATACATTAAAATATAGTTAAATCCATATAGTTAAAATAACATTTACGGAGCTCCATTTACAAACATTAAAGCATTCGAAATTTGAACGAATAATACAAAATAAAAGTTACATAATACATATAGGGTCTTACAAAATACATAGCCCATTACATCTAGTATTTGTACTCAACCACTAGAGTTGATGCTGAAATCCAACCTTGATGGTGCTCCTATACGCTTCTCGAGAACATACTAACCTGCGAACGAAAACAACAATTCTGAACGCTGAGCTAACAAGCTCAGTGGATACATTGCCACTCAACCATGCTTCATGCAAATCATAAATAAAGCAATGCAACAAGAATGATATCATGGCATTATAGCAATAACACTACCATAACCGCCGAAACACATGGCATTATGAATGTATGATCACACACACAGCTCATGCAAGAACCTTACGCATTTACATAGCATCACACAGATAACCATCAACAACTAAGTGAGGTACGCGTCTATAAAGCATCAAAATCATACAATTGAGTGAGGCCCGCGTCCACATAGCATCGGGATCCTACACTACGAGTAAGGCCCGCATCTATAAAGCATTGGGATCCTATACTCTGAGCAAGGTCCGCGTCCGCATAGCATCGGGATCATATAAACGAGGGATGAGGCTCGCGTCTACATAGTATCAGGATCCTACATCCATGCTCGAGATTTCTCATCAAGCATCTTCAAATGAGGCCCGCATCCACAAAGCATCGGGATCCAATATTCAGGAATTTTCAAGGTGTTGCAACACACTTAGGGTATCCAATCCCAGTAACAAGGGATGACTCGATTACCTAGGTGTCCTCTAGCACACACCAATGACCCTAATTTACCACACAGTCTCGATTGATCCACCTAGGATCCATATGGGTTTCTACCTCACACGGTTTACCTAATATTTACCAAGTTATTAGTCGATTATTTCATTTACGGGGTTAAAATATCCATTTCTCAGTTTTATTATTCATTTTACACCTTAAAAGAGGCCCAAGGCCCTTTGCCTCAGATTATAGAACCCCTGAATGTAAACTCGAGTACTAGGATCGCCCTGTACCGATACACATCCGTACCGATACTTCTTAAAATATCCAACGAGTATTGATACTCCTATGAGGTATCGGTACTCCCATCTAGGTACCGATACTTATTTTAGGTTCGAAAGATTTGAACCATCAAGTCGTACCGATACGCCCCACTGCATACCGATACCCTCTTATCGGTACTAGGATCACCCTGTACTGATCCACATTCGTACTGGTACACCTACCCACGTATTCCGATACTCGAAGCCTCTCACAGGCAACGTAACAGTACATATCGATACACCCCTTGTGTACTGGTACGCGGTAGCGTTACTAGAATTTCTTACGTAACGGTACTCCCCTCACAATCCTTCCCCTATTTTACCAATGCGTACCAATACGCTAAGCCCCGTACCGGTACGTAAGCCCCACTTTCGAGCTCTAGGTCGAGGTTTCACCTAGAAACCCTGTTTAACCCCATAGTTAAACCCTAAATTATTTCCACAAGTTATGGTGATAGTGTTAAGTGTCTAAAAGTAATATTTTATTCACCATTTTTATTCATATTATTGCTAGACTTAGGCTCATATTAGTTGCATTATTAGCCATTCATGCATGTTTGCATTGTTTCCTTGGTGGTTAAGCTTTATATCATATTTTGCTTAATTTTATGGGAAAAGGGTGCTACCGATAGTTACTTTTGTGTGTGCAGAATCACTTGCCAAAGCAAGGCTGGAACCAGTTGCCAGGGCAATACAAAAAGGAGATACCGACGCAGTTGCTAGGGCAGTGCATGAAGCAGATGTCGAGCTAGTTGCTAGGGCAATTATCGATAAGGGATAAAATGATATGGCAACCTAAATTGATGACTAAATAAACCCAAGATGACATGGAGCAAAGTTAAATCCCAAAGAAGTTTGATTTCCATGAAGAGGTCAAAGAGAAATTAAATCCCGATAAGATATGAGAAGAACTAGAAGGAATTTAAATATAATAAAGAATTATATTCTTTAAAAGTATTTAATTCCAACTTAACTTCCTCCTCAAGAAATACCTTGACCTAGCCCTATAAATTGAGGACCAAGTCGTCACCTTAAGGAGGTGCAAAAAGGGGATAGAAATCTACAAGAAGCGTTCAACCATTCTTCATCTTTTTCTTTCTTGTTCAATTAGGTTTATGTTAGGGACTCTTTGTTTTGTGTTTCTTTTGAACCTAGCCATGAACTAAATCTATTTGGCTAAGGTTATTGTGTTCTGTGGTTGTGAGAAACAATTGGATTTTGTTTAGGTAATAAGAGTTTGCACTTTCAATTCAAGGTTTACTCATTCTTGTTTGCGAGTGAATTGGGAGAGGATCTCATGATTCTATATATTTATCTAATATCGAGAGAGTTAGATTCAAGAAAATAATGAGTATGGTCTTTAATTAATTTATTGATGGTGAAGATTAATCCGGCTCAGGAATAAGTTAAGGATTTCAACGGCTAAGAGGAGTGCAAGATTGGTTGTTGTTCACCCTTGATTCACGCATGAATGTATTGTCAAGGCATGCACAATTAGCTAGAGTTTCGACTTAGGGATAAGAAGAAACCATTGAAGAATGCTCTGCCGAACCTTAAAGTTGCTGCCCAGCCGCCCAAACAGTTGCCCAGGCAACCGTTCGATTAGTTGCCAAGGCAACCCAGCTGCGCAACTTGCCACGTCAACTGAGTTACCCTTGCACTCTTTTACCAAGACGATCCAATTGGCTATCACACCTCAACTCACGATAACCTGGCCTATTCCCTCTCTTTTGATTACATCTTCTTTTACTTTATTGCTTTCTAGTTTAGTTGTTAGTTAAAACTTCTACAATCACCTACTTGTGTTTTTTCTTTTCACAGTGCAAAAGATTGAATTCTTGAAGTGGCACCAATCCCTGTGGAGACAATATATTTTATACTATAACTTGCGACGTGTAAACTTGCACAATTGCGGAGCACTTATTACGTGCAACAAGTTTTTGGCCCCGCTGCCAGGGATTGGCAAAAATGACTTTGTTTTTATTTTCTTGTACTTTTTATTTTTATTGTTTAAGATTCGATGGGTTAACAAACTTTGGTTTTGCATTGGTATATGACCAGGGGGAGACCGATTACACCAGAATATCCCTTTGATCCAGAAATCGAATGAACCTTGCAAAGACTCAGACAAAGGTTACCAGGAGTTGTCACACCTAAAATTGAAGCCGACCTCTTTGAGTTGAAACCGATGATGTTCAATATGATCAACACAATTGGTCAATTTGGCGGCTCAGCAACTGAAGATGCACAACAACATCTTAAATCTTTCCTCGAGATTTGCAACTCATTCAAAATACAAGGAGTCACCCCAGTGTTTTACAGCTAAGATTATTCCCCTATTCATTGAGGGATAGGACAAAAGCATGGTTGAATAGTATTCTTGCCGGATCAATATGATCTTAGACCGATCTTTGTCGTGATTTCCTTGCTCGATTTAATCCTACAAATTTGACTGATAAGCTTCGTAATGAAATTACTTCTTTTCGGCAGGTAGATGATGAATCCATGTACGAGGCTTGGGAGAGATATAGAGAACTTCTACACAAATGCCCCCTACACGGATTCCCAGTGTGGACACAAGTAACAATATTTTACAACACTGTGAATACACCAACAAGGATGATGCTAGATGCATCGGTAAACGGCATACTCCTAGATAAGTCGCCGGAGGAAGCAATGCAAATTCTAAACAGGCTCGCCAAGAATGATTATCAGTTCCCATCTGCTAGAAGATGAGGAGTTAGACGCCAAGCCACAATACACGAACTGGGACCATCAGATTCAATTTCTGCATAATTGGCCACTCTAACCAAGATGGTCCACAACATTCAGAAACAAAACAATACACATGGGGTCAAGGTAGTATATTCCTTTTGTAAGTTATATGGTGGTAACCATAATTCTTCTGAATGTATCCAAAATCCAGCTTTTTGTGGGGAATTACAATCGGAACAACAATGTGATGTCGAACACATATAATCCAGCTTGGAAGAAGCACCTAAATTTTTCATAGAGTAATCCCAACAATACTCTAAACCAGAACAATCAGAATGCACAAGCATCGGGATTCCAACAGAATATGCCACGGCAACAGTTGCCGCAGCAACAACCGACAACATCTAGTTCTTTAGAAAATTCTCTCAATGATTTTATGTTGAAAACTGAATCTTATATGGCTGAAAATAGTAACTTCATAAAAATAACTGATGCTTTTATTAACAGGATCGAGATGAGATTGCAAAACCAAGAGGCGACAATCAAATCATTGGAAACTCAAGTCGGACAATTTGCTCAAAACCTGAATACTAGACCGCAAGGAGGTTTACCCAGCGATATTAAAGTCGCAAGAGGAACTGGCCATGAGCAATATAAGGCAATCACCACTAGAAGTGGCCGACAACTTAAGGAGACTCAAGCTCGCTCATCAAACAAAACTCCACAAAAAGAACAAGATGAACTCAGCAGTAAAGCCTCAGATGCTGAACCAGGAAATGCCACGGCAACCCCAGTTGACAATGCCGCGACAACCAATGATAAGCATGCCCGAAATGAGCATGTCGCGGCAACCAGCAATAAGGATGCCACAGAAACCCCGGTTGATGATGCCTCGACAACTTTAGTTGCCCCGACAATGTCGTCAATCAGGTTCCAGACCAATAAAAGGATTAAAGATATCTGACTTCCACCACCATTTCCATAAAGGTTGAAGCGACAAAAGCAAGAATATCAATTCAAGAAGTTTCTTGATATCCTAAAGCAAGTCAATACCGCGACAACCAACGATAAGCATGCCCAAAATGAGCATGTCGCGGCAACCAGCGATAAGGATGTCACGGTAACCCCGGTTGATGATGCCTCGACAACTCTAGTTGCCTCGACAATGCCGTCAATCAGGTTCCAGACCAATGAAAGGATTAAAGATATCTGACTTCCACCACCATTCCCATAAAGGTTGAAGCGACAAAAGCAAGAATATCAATTCAAGAAGTTTCTTGATATCCTAAAGCAAGTCCATGTCAACTTGCCGTTGGTTGAGGCAATTGAACAAATGCCGAACTATGCAAAGTTTGTGAAAGACATTGTGTCCAAAAGAACAAGGTTAGGAAAGTTTGAAACAGTTGCCGCAACAGAGGGATGCATGGCCATGTTGCACAATCGCATGCCACCCAAGTTGAAAGATCCCAAAAGTTTCACAATACCATGTTCTATCATAAACCACTATGTCGGGAAAGCATTATGTGACCTTGGAGCAAGCATAAACTTTATGCCTAAATCGGTTTTCCAGACACTAGGAATCAGGAAGGCAAGACCTACAATAATTATGCTATAACTACCCGACAGATCCTATGTGTATCCAGAGGGAAAAATCGAAGACATTCTGGTAAAAGTTGATAAATTTATTTTTCTCGCTGACTTTATTGTTTTGGATTGTGAAGAAGATGAGCATGCACCTATCATTCTCGGGAAACCCTTCCGAGCAACAGGGAGAACCTTGATCGATGTTAAAAAGAAAGAACTCACAATGAGGATGAATGACCAGCAAGTTAAACTAAAAGTGTTCCAAACACTAAGGCATGTTGATGATCCGGAAGAATGCCAACTTCTTCATGCCACGACAAAGTTTGACTTCGACAAAGAATTTAGTTGCCTCGGCAACTACATTGCCGATCAAGAGGAACCTGAGGAGTATGAAAAACCGATCGATGAGGAACAACAAGAAGAAGCAAATTGGTTAGTCAAATGACCAGGTACATACTTTGAACCACTGGATTACTCAGGTAAGGAAGGTAAACTCGAAAAGCCCTTCATTGAACAACCACCGATTCTTGAGTTGAAACAGTTGCCAGGGTAACTAAAATATGCTTACTTGGGAACCGATAATACATTGCCTGCAATTATTTCCTCTAAGTTACAGCCTGAGCAGGAAAAGAAGCTGATAAACATGTTGATGCTACACAAGAAGGAAATAGGGTGGACAATTGCTGACTTGAAGGGAATTAACCCGACAGTGTGCATGCATAAGATTTTGTTAGAAGATGATCACAAACCTTCGATTGAGGCCCAGAGGAGACTGAATCATGCCATGAAAGGGGTTGTAATGAAAGAAACCATCAAGTGTCTTGACACCGGCATCATATACCCTATCTCTAATAGTACATAGGTAAGTCTGGTACAATGTGTACCGAAAAAGGGAGGTATAACGGTGGTAAGTAATGAAAACAATGAACTCATTCCAACCAGGACTGTGACCGGTTGGAGGGTTTGTATGGATTATCGAAAGCTAAACAAAGCCAGTAGGAAGGTCACTTCCCATTACCCTTTATTGATCAAATGCTTGACCATCTTGCAGGTAAACCATTTTATTATTTTCTTGATGGTTATTCAGGTTACAATCAAATTGTCATAGCACTAGAAGATCAAGAAAATACAAGCTTCACATGCCCATACGGTACTTATACTTTTCGAAGAATACCGTTCGAATTGTGTAATGCCCCGATAACCTTCCAAAGATGCATGATGGCACTCTTTTCAGACATGGTCGAAGACTTCCTTGAAATCTCCATGGATGATTTTTCAGTATTTGGTAATGACTTCGACAATTGCCTCGACAATTTAGAGAATGTGATGGATAGATGTGAAGAATCTGATTTAGTCCTTAATTGGGAAAAATGTCATTTTATGGTAGATGAAGGAATTGTGCTCGGCCACAAGATTTCATCCAAGGAATCGAAGTAGACAAAGCCAAGGTGGACGTGATCGAGAGATTACCCCCACCAAGTTCGGTTAAAGGAATCTGAAGCTTTCTTGGACATGCAGGTTTTTACAGGAGGTTCATTCATAATTTTTCTAAGATTACTAAACCCTTGTATAATTTGCTTGAACATGATAAAACCTTCAACTTTGATGATTCTTGCACTCAAGCATTCAAAATCCTAAAGGAAAAGCTTACCTCGACACCCATTTTCGTTCCACCCGATTGGACATTACCTTTTGAGCTTATATGTGATGCGAGTGATTTTGCGGTAGGAGCAGTCCTAGGCCAACGCACATGTAAGATCTTTCATGTGATATACTACACTAGTAAAACTCTTAATAGCTCTTAAGTAAATTACACAACAACAGAGAAAGAGTTACTAGCCGTAGTTTTTTCATTTGACAAGTTTCAGTCCTATTTGATTGGTACAAAGGTAATTGTCCACACAGACCATTCGACAATTAAGTATCTGTTTGCTAAAAAGGATGCCAAACCTCGTTTGATTCGATGGATATTACTTTTACAAGAGTTTGACATTGAAATTAAGACATGAAAGGAACAGAGAATCAAGTTATCGATCACTTATCATGCTTAGAACACAATAGGGAGGATGACGCACATTTAGAGATATGCGATACGTTCCCGGATGAGCAATTGTTAGTTGCCTCGGCAACCCCTGATGCCTTAGAAACCACCGTTGCACACGCCTTGGCAACCAACGCCTCAGCAAACCTTGATGCCTCAGCAACTTTAGACGCGCACACCTCGGCAACCACGGAAGTAGTTGCCTCGGCAACCACTGATGCCTCGGCAATACCCTAGTATGCTGATTTAGTTAATTTCCTTGTTTGTGGTATTTTACCTTATGGCCTTACTCACCAATGAAATAAGCGGTTTCTCCATGATGCTAAGCATTATTTCTGGGACGAGCCTCTTTTGTTTAAACAATGTGCATATCAGATTATATGCCGATGTGTCCCTAAAGAGGAGCAGCAGAATGTACTCCGGCAATGCCATTCTTCACCCTATGGAGGATATTTCGGAGGAACATGTACCGCAGCCAAAGTTTTGCAATCCAGTTTGTATTGGCGAACACTGTACAAAGATGCCCAAGAGTTTTACAAGCAATATAATCGTTTCCAGAGGACGGGCAATATCTCTAGACGACATGAGATACCGCTCCAAAACATCATTAAGGTGGAATTGTTCGATGTATGAGGGATTGATTTTATGGGACCTTTCCCATCTTCATTCGGTAACCTCTACATTCTACTTGCCGTCGACTACGTGTCTAAATAGGTTGAGGCAACTGTAGTTCCCACCAACGATTCCAAGATCGTGTAACGATTCTTGCAGAAAAATATATTTTCACGGTTTGGGATGCTGAGAGCAATTATCAGTCATGAAGGCAAACACTTTGACAACAGACTTATTGTCAATATGCTACAACGCTTCGGCGTGTCACATAAAATTACCACAGTATATCATCCATAAACTAATGGGCAAGCAGAAATTTCTAACCGGGAATTGAAGAATATCCTCGAGAAGGCTGTAAATCCTTTTCGAAAAGATTGGTCTACAAGACTAGACGAAGCACTTTGGGCTTACCGAACCGCATTCAAAACTCCATTGGGAATATCCCCGTTTCGCCTCGTCTATGGCAAGACTTGTCACTTACCGGTGGAAATCGAACACAAAGCATATTTGGCAATCAAGACCGTGAATATGGATTGGGAGAGTGCCGGACAAAAGTGTTTACTAGATCTCAACAAGATAGAAGAATTTCATGCACTCGCCTATGACAATGCACGAATCTACAAGGAGAAAACAAAGCAATGGCATGATAAGAAACTATTGCCGCGGTAATTCATGCCAGGGCAACTAGTTCTCCTATTCAATTCTCGGCTGAAACTTTTCCCAGGAAAACTAAAATCAAGATGGTCGGGACCATTCGAAGTTGTCAAACCATTATCCCATGGTGCCATGATAATCAAGTCCACCACTGACGAACATGACTTCAAAATTAATGGACAAAGATTAAAGCACTATAACTGTGCCCATGTGGAACGTAACAAATAAGTGGTCACCTTAGGAGATGCATGAGCATGCTCTCCTTTAGATATTTTCCTTTTATTTTTAGTTTTCTTTTATTTGAACTTATTATATTTATATTTTTATTAATTTCGGTTATTTATTTTTTTAGGATAGATTTATTTATTTCCTTTAGGTTAAAACAACATCTTTCTTTCATATTTATTTAATTATTTTTAAATTTTAGGTTTAAGAATTTCTTTGCACATCTTTATTTATTTCTTTTTATTTTATTTACTAGTTTATCTTTAATTTTAATCCTTATTTTATTTGTTTTTGAATTGTAGGAAAATAGTTCAAGATGAGGAGGAATTTGATTCAAGAATGAAGCTTCTTTAACAAGGAAACTAATGGGCTAAATCTAAGGCTTATATTAAGCCTCCAATTTACCATAATTCTCCTACATAGCCGACCAAAACCTTCCCCTTCCCCTTCCCCAAATCCCTTTGCTGCCCCCTTCCCCAAATCCGTTTGCTGCCCTTTTCCCCCAATTAACACCCTTGTTTTCTTTCTTTCCAATCAATCCCACCCACTATATTTACTACCTATCTTTTCTATTTAACCCATCACCCTTAACTTCCAAGAAACCTATTCATACTTTTAACCTTACAACTCTTTAGTTTCTTTTGCTTCTTTTCTTTGTTTAACCCAACTCACAACCAAGATCATCCATGGCATCCAAAATCAAGTTTTTGGCGCACCCAAGCTCTTTCAAAGAACCAAGCTACAAGAAGTTTGCTACACCGGCAGTTCAAGAAAGATTTCACTCCAAGTTTGAAAGCTGGAAGATTTGCAAAGAACAAGGCTTCGAATACTCCAACTCTCATCAAGATTTCGGCCTTGAATCCATTCATATTCCAAAGGATTGCACATTAAAAGTGGCAAATCTTTTGCCATCAATCGGAACCGAGTAACATCTCATGGGGTAAGTGAATTATATGCTCACCTAACCCAGATAATCCTTATGTTTTTGTTCGAGACAAGGCTATCCTCATAAGCCCCGAAAGTATCAACGCCTTTTACGGGCTCTACGTTGAGAAGGACGAGCATCAAGCCTTTGTTGATCAACTCACGCCAAAGCAACTCGACAAGGTGCTTCAAGAACTCACTCTATCGGGGACTCATTGGAACGACGATAAATATAAGGGCACAGTAAATCGCCTTCGGCTTAAACCCAAGGCAAAATTATGGAATAAGTTTGTTAAAACTTCTTTAATGCCCACCACACACAATACTACCGTTGATACACCTCGTCTTTTGCTCATACATTCTATTTTGCATAATCGCATCATTAATATTGGAAAAATTATATGTGATGAGATTTTTGTATGTAGCACAAAAGACAAGGGTTCTCTTTTCTTCCCTTGCTTAATTTCCAATCTTTGCAAGGAGATGCATGTCCCAAGTGAATCAATCGATGAAAAGACCCTACCAAAGTCTGGTTGGAATCGAGCACAAATCCAAAAGCTAATGGGAGAGGCACATGTAAAATCCCCAACGCCTTCAGTTGTCGCGGCAACTCCTGCCACCTCGGTAACTACTAATGCCCAAGCAACTGATGCCCGGGCAACTCGTCCAGCAACCCAGGACAACTTGAAGCACTCTTACAACCGTTGGAGAACCGCCTTATACAAATTGAAGACCGACAACTAATGTTCATGCGGTACATAAAGGATCACAACAATGCCATCACCCAAATCATCTTGGAAAATTACTCGGACAGTCTCGTGTCGTTCCCTATCTTTTCTGCTGAAATCGTTGCCACGGCAACTGTAACAGATGATGCCGCGACAACCTACACTGCGCTTGCCCAAGCAGTTGCCACGACAACCAACACTGAAGATGCCGTGACAACCAAAGCTAAAGACGCCTCGACAACCATTGAAAAAGCCAAAGGTAAAGCACCTATGCCCGAATCAACTCGTACCGAATCATTGTCTGATTTTTCAAATTCGGACGAGTCCTCCATTGCACCAACGAAGACCACACCAGTCGACTCCTCCAAGCCAAAGTGAAAAGCCAATGAGATTGAGGAAGAGGATGATAAGGATGATGAGGACACCCCCATACGAGGATCGATTCCACCATCGGAAACAAGAAAGTAACCACCGCATTCAAGCAAAAGAATCAAGACACCGGCCAAAAGGAAACTAATCATCAACAACGACGAACTCTCGGAGTAAGTCCTCGTTTGTATTTTGCTTTTCTTTATTTTTATTTTTCTTTGTTACATGCATTGAGGACAATGCCTCACTCGAGTTTGGGGGGATTGTTACTAGTTAGTTGTCATGTTTAGTTGCATTCATCTTAAGTATTGCATATAGGATACATAAATTGCTTACCATGCCTTTGGTTGGAACAAGAATTGCCTAGATTTGATGAATATCTGATGATGACATTGCCAATGTACTTAATTGATATAAATTTTTATTCTAGGATAAATGTGGAAACAATTAAAATCTTACTATGATGCTAAACTTGATGAAATATTGTTGTGGCTTGATTGATTTAAGGAATTCTAGCGAACTTAGGTTGATAGTTTAAAAAATTGGGGGATTAGAATAAAAATTGGATGAATGCTAGAGGTGCCCGAAATTGGCTCTAGTATGTGCTAAAAAATTATCGCTAGAGGTGCCCAAAACCGGCTCTAGTCGAATAAATTAATTAACTTAAGAAAACTAAAAACAAAACACTAGAGGTGCCCAAAATCGGCTCTAGTTAAAACATGTTAAAAGAACCCAATGAAGTAATTTAAAAACCTCTTGTTTGCATAGAATCCGAAAAATAAACTTACACACAACTCCGCACACGGTCACAAGCATTATAGTTTGATTCCGAGTAATTCTTAAGTTGTCCGAAAAATGAAAAGCCAATCATACTTTGTGCCACGGTTCTGAGGATTGAAATCAAGTTCAAATCTAAGTTTGAGAAAATTAAAGTCTTGGCGGGTAATTATTAGTTTGCATTGCTTGAGGACAAGCAATAGTTCGAGTTTGAGGGTATGTTAAGTGTCTAAAAGTACTATTTTATTCACCATTTTATTCATATTATTGCTAGACTTAGGCTCATATTAGTTGCATTATTAGCCATTCATGCATGTTTGCATTGTTTCCTTAGTGGTTAAGCTTGATATCATATTTTGCTTAATTTTGTGGAAAAAATGGTGCTACCGATAGTTATTTTTTTGTGTGCATAATCACTTGCCAAAGCAAGGCTGGAACCAGTTGCCAGGGCAATACAAGAAGGAGATGCCGACGCAGTTGCCAGGGCAGTGCATGAAGGAGATGCCGAACTAGTTGCCAGGGCAATTGTCGATAAGGGATAAGATGATATGGCAGCCGAAATTGATGACTAGATAAACTCAAGATGACGTGGAGCAAAGTTAAATCCCAAAAGGAGTTTGATTTCTATGAAGAGGTCAAAGAGAAATTAAATCCCAAGAAGATAGGAGAAGATCTAGAAGGAATTTAAATATAATAAAGAATTATATTCTTTAAAAGTATTTAATTCTAACTTAACTTCTTCCTCAAGAAAGACCTTGACCTAGCCCTATAAATTGAGAACCAAGCCGTCACCTCAAGGAGGTGCAAAAAGGGGAGAGAAATCTACAAGAAGCTTTCAACCATTCTTCATCTTTTTCTTTCTTGTTCGATTAGGTTTATGTTAGGGACTCTTTCTTTTGTGTTTCTTTTGAACCTAGCCATGAACTAAATCTATTTGGCTAAGGTTATTGTGTTTTGTGGTTGTGAGAAACAATTGGATTTTGTTTAGGTAATAAGAGTTTGCACTTTCAATTCAAGGTTTACTTATTCTTGGTTTTTATTCTTGTTTGCGAGTGAATTGGGAGAGGATCTCATGATTCTATCTATTTATCTAATATCAAGAGAGTTAGATTCAAGAAATGAATGGGTATGGTCTTTATTTAATCTATTGATGGTGAAGATTAATCCGGCTTAGGAATAAGTTAAGGATTTCAATGGCTAAGAGGAGTGCAAGATTGGTTGTTGTTCACCCTTGATTCACGCATGGATGTATTGTCAAGGCATGCACAATTAGCTAGAGTTTCGACTTAGAGATAAGAAGAAACCATTGAAGAACGCTCTGCCAAACCTTGAAGTAGCTGCCCAACCACCCAAACAGTTGCCCGGCCAGTTGCCTAGGCAACCGTTCGATTAGTTGCCAAGGCAACCCAGCTACGCAAGTTGCCACAACAACTGAGTTGCCCTTGCACTCTTTTACCAAGACGATCCAATTGGCTATCACACCTCAACTCATGATAACCTAGCCTATTCCCTCTCTTTTGATTACATCTTCTTTTACTTTATTGCTTTCTCGTTTAGTTGTTAGTTAAAATTCCTACAATCACCTACTTGTGTTTTTACTTTTTACAGTGCAAAAGATTGAATTCTTGAAGTGGCATCAATCCTTGTGGAGACGATATCTTTTATACTATAACTTGCGACGTGTACACTTGCACAATTGCAGAGCACTTATTACGCGCAACAGATAGTTTTGGGTGGATTACAACCGATTTCAAGCCATTACAACAACAATCCTAAGATTTGCCATTAACAACCACTCAAGCTACTCTTAGTTCAAAAACACCAAATCATGTTTCAACACTTAATTTTATGATTTCCAGGAAACTATGAGAGTTAGTAGTGTACTAACCTTAGCTTAGCTGATAACACAAGGCCTTCCTCCAAGCTTCAAGCTTTCCTCCCTTCTTGAGCCTTGGATGAGCTCCCAACCTATTTCACTACATAGGGAGATTACAAAACACATTACCACGTTGCTGGGGGATAAAAAGGGGCCAAAAACATATTCTAAAATAAAGATTAGAGCTCTCAAACTCCAATCCCGTCCAAACCACTCAATCCTTCAACAACTCTCTTCTTTCTCCAAACCATACAAAGCTTACCTTGAAATGTAGATCCTTTCAAGCTGGTAAAACTTCCCTCAACAATCCAAACGGGATTCTTACTTCAAACTCTCAAAATCCTACCTTTAGATGGTGTGTTGTGGGAGAGATGATCTCATTTTCTGCACAAGTGCAGAAAATAACCTTACTCCCCCCTCTCACTCTTCCATTTAGGTATTTACCATGATACCCTTCCATCTCTCTTCAACCCAATCCAACCACCACTTGAGCCCAACACCCAAGCTAGCCCAAAAGGCTCCTAAAAGTCCAAGAACACGTTTCAAACACGAGGCCCATGCCCCGATCAAACCCGACCCTCGAATTTCCGGAATCCGGGTCGTTATATCGTGGTCGAATAATTTTACCATCCCTACTCCACTCACTCAATGAAAATATATTTAAAAATTATATTTAAACATTTAAAAATATTAATATCTAACTAATGTGAGGTTTGATTTTTACTAATTGAATATTAATTTTTTAAGTATTTAAATATAATTTTTTAAACAAACACTCATTGAACGGTTAAAACAATGTTCAAACCTTATTTTCTTTATATGTCCATGTTTGCTCAATTTACACAGTGATGGATGGAGCCTCTCATCTTCGTTTTTTCAATATACACAGTGATGGATGGAGCCTCTCATCTTCGTTTTTTCAATATACACAGTGATGGGTGGACCCTCCAACTTTTTTTTAACTTTCTCTCTATATAATTTTTAAAAAAATTAATTTATTTATAAATTTATCTCTTCACTTTCAAATATTTATGTTTTGCCTTTAACTTCAAATCTTGGCTCCATCCTTAAATATATATAGTTTGTGCAGTTGAACAAAAGATGTTTGATCACTAAACTCTTTCCTTCATCATAGTTCATCTTTCGGTAAATAAAAAACACCATTTTTTTTTAAGATTTACTAATTTGCTGAGTGGTTAAGAATGTACATATTATCTCATTTCATATGAATTTAAATCTCGACATTTGCATTAGGAATATAAACACTTCTCTACTTAATAAATAAAATAAACAACAATCTTTATCAACCGTTTTATTTTGTGCACAACTTTAATATCAATTGAAACTTTGTTGTTTCTTGAACAACTGTAACCCGGATGTGCCTATGCCGTTGGAACAAATCTTAAGTTTCCTGGAGATGAAAGCTAACCACTGAGACGCACGGCTGGCCGAAGGAGAGTCGATTAACTATATTAGCCGTGTCCCGAGGCCATCCTTTGTCGACTGCCAACAGCAAACCTTCCAGGAAAGCAAACGCCTCTGGCCACTCTACAGTCACCCAGGCAGGCATCAACCGGTCATTGTGCACCTTCGAATTCCGACTATTCTAAGTATTCCATAGAAGAACCACCAAAGCAGTGAACCGGTGTTGATCAAGAATCGCCAATGCGTCCTCTGGTCACTCTTTGCTGGAAACCGAGTGTGCCAGCAAAACCCAGCCATTCAAACCCGAAAGTGAAAGAACATCTTGGACACAAGGGCAGTCACACGCACGCATGGCATGGGTCATGGACTCCACACGCTGTTGACACAAAGCACACTATGTAGAGGATAAAGGGATGAATAAAAAGAGTCTTAACGGTATTTTTTATTCTCGAGTTTTTTTTAAAAAAGAAATGTTTTAGTCTTTTATTTTTTTTAATATTCAAATAGTTTTTTCAAATTAAATCCACTGAAAAAAAGTAAATTGATAAGATTTTTAAATTTTGAGGTTAAATTTATTAATTTTTAATTATGATCAAATTGATAGAATGTATAATTTTAGGGATTAAATTATTATGTTTAAGGGTGTAAGAAGCCCTTGAACTTTTGATAAAAATTCAATTAAGCCCCTAAACTTTTTACACCCAATTAAACCTTTGAACCCAGAAATTGAATTAATTAATCCTTTTGACCAATTTTGACCATTAAATCTTAACAGTTTTTTGGATTTGTTGGTGCAATATGTCATGTCACAGTGTAAAAGCAACTGGACATTTTCAAAACTTTTAGAGAAATTTTAATTGAGAGATTGTATAATATTTTTTTTATAAATTTTATAAGTTTTTTTATAATTTTTAAATAAAATAAAAAAATTCTAAAAATGCCAAGTGAAAAAAACTGTCAAGATTTAATGGTCAAAATTGGTTAAAAGACTTAATTGATTCAATTTCTTGATTCAAAAACTTAATTGATTTTTATTTCAAATTTAAATGACTTCTTACACTCTTAAGCTAAAGTATTATTATACTAGACCACATCAATATATCCGTTAATATTTTAATGACATATGATCAAAATAAAAAAATATAACTTTGGCGATCAAATTTGTAGAAAAAAAACGGTTTGGTGACTAAAGTAGGAAAGAAGTAAAACTTTACATATGATCAAAATAAAAAAATATAACGTTGGCGATCAAATTTGTAGAAAAAAAAACGGTTTGGTGACTAAAGTAGGAAAGAAGTAAAACTTTGGTGAGCAATAGTGTAGTTAATTCCAAAAAAACATATCCTAATCGCACAGCCATTGGAAACAAGAAAAAATTCAGCGCCACTACATGATGAAAAGAAATGGCACGCATCTCGAGAAACCAGAAAACGTAATCACTAACTTTGCAGAGTCAGTGACGCTATCTCATTGGATTCCTTCCTTCTACTACTCAGAAAACAAGCAACAGTTTTAAAAGCAAAGCCTGATACACAGACTACTCAATTTTCTAGACAAAAACACACAGGAAATTGCTTAATTTTCTCCTTCTGCAGCTGCAGCTGTGTTTTTCAAGACACCTATACAGAATTAACAATGAAAATCCCCATTATAAGCCTCCCACTTCCCCCCAGCTCCATTTCAAAAAACTATACTTAAAAGAAGAGACAAATGCAATTAAAGATTCTTTTCTAGAGCAATGGAAAGCTGAAAAGGTTGGTTTCTTTTAGTTTGAGGTTTCCAACTTCAACTCATCATGACTCACACGCTGTCTTCTGTTTTTTTTTAATTTTATTCTTTTGGAGAAATGAATAAAAAAGAAAAAGAAAAGGCCAAGAAATAGAAGCCCACATTATCTGAAAACTTGTTCTTGAAGTGTTTTTCCTTTGCTGACTGTTTACTGACATTCTCAGTTTTCCTCCTGCAGCATTTGCTTTAATGCCCCCTAAAAGTAAGGCTTAAAATCTGAACCCAAGTTTTGCTTTTCTTTTTCTGTTATGGTGGTTTTCTGGTTTAAGGTTTATTTCTTTGAAAGGTATCTGATTTTGGTCAGCGCAGCTGCTTTGATTCCTTCAAGTTGTTTAATATCATTTCAAAGGCATTTGAAAAGAATTTTACTTGATATCTGAAGTTGCTTTAATATCTGGGTTTTACTTAGTTTGAGCTAAAATTTAAAGAAGAGGCTTTGGAGCTCTTCAACTTTCATGTCTACATCAGGTTTGGGGGTTTTTTTTTTTTGTTTTTTGGATTTTATTTGGCTGGATCAGATACTTTTAACATTGATTTTGATCTTGGTAATGGGGTTTGCTTGAAATACTTGAAGAATGAGGTGGGTAGTTCTAGTTCTGTAATTCTAGCAGTGGGCTTGTGGTAACTTTTATGGTTATTATTAAGGCTTCCTATTCTTACATTTTTCAGCAAAATAATTTTTAGGACAGTTTTCCTTTTGCTAGAACATAAAACATTCTTGGTTCTTTAAAAGTGTTATGGACAGTAGATACTTAGATTTGAGGCAAAGCTGAGTAAATGATAAGACAAGTAATGTTGTTTTTTTCTTTTAATGTTTAGATTGTTGAAAGTGCTGCCTTTAAAGGGGTTTGCTCATATTGTTTTGGTAGGTATATGGTTACATCTTGAACAATGTTTTGCTCTTTAATTTGATGCACATGGAAAGTATTTGATGAGCTGATTGATACCGGACTATATAATTAGCCATGGAAAACCGCAAATGGTTGGGGAATAGGATGTCTTCTGAGACGAGTCGTGGTGAATCAGAGAGTTTCCGATCAATGTCTTCGCATTCCGAAAGATATTCCGATGATCAGGTTTGTGGATAGATAGCCTACTCCTTAACCATGACCATGTTTAAGTATCCACTTTCGGAATGCTTGAATGTTTCGTGTGTTTTTTTTCTCAGATTAGTGTCTGAGCTGCTTTGTTCTTCATGTTCATGGCAGCTTTACTAACCAAGACAACTTGTACTCTTAGAATCATAAATGTATATGGAATTGTGCTGGAGTTTTTCGATTAAGCTTGTTGTTTGATCGAGAGTTGGGAAGGTTTTTTCGAATCTAGATTGGTTTATATCTCTTTTGGTTGTTGAAGCAGGAGGCTATGAAGGCATCAGCTGATAATAACACACAATCATCCGACGCGTCGTCCAAAGCTTCAACCGATTCCAAAGATGTTGATAATGATGACATTAAGAGCTTGACAGAGAAACTATCAGCTGCTCTGGTTAATGTTAGTGCCAAAGAGGACTTGGTTAAGCAACATTCCCAAGTTGCTGAAGAAGCCATTGCTGGTATTACTTGCATGCGACTGAACATCTATGTTTTCTTAGTTATTCTCTACTCACTAAATTCTAGTTAATTCTCTCAAATGAACTTTACGTTGGGAAAAGGCTAAAAACGAAGTAGTGATATTGAAGCAAAAACTTGGGGATGCGGTTCAGCAAAACTCGGCACTAGAAGATCGGGTGAGTCGTCTTGATGGAGCTCTCAAGGAATGTGTCAAGCAGCTAAGACAGGCAAGAGAGGAGCAAGAGCAGAAGATTGTTGAAGCCGTGGCAAGGACTACTCGGGATTGGGAAACTACCAAATTTGAACTCGAAAGCCTGTTGCTTGAGTTCAAAAATAAAGCTGAATCTGTTAACTTCAGCCCTGACCTTTGGCGTAAGATTGAAGCTTTGGAGAAGGAAAATTCAGCCCTCAAGCTTGAGCTCTCGTCATATTTGGAGGAGATGGAATTCAGAACAATTGAAAGAGACTTAAGCACCCAAGCAGCCGAAACAGCAAGCAAACAATACTTGGAGAGCATAAAGAAGGTAGCGAAGCTTGAGACCGAGTGCCAAAGACTTAAAGCCATAGGTTGTCAATCATGCTTTGTTAATACCGAAAAAACCACACCTGCCTCAACTTATATTGAATCCCTTACGGATGATCAATCAGATACATGGGCCTCAGCCTTAATTGCTGAACTTGATCAATTCAAAAATGAAAAGGTTGTCAACAAAAATGTTTCCCAGTTCTGTTGAGATTGATCTAATGGATTTTCTCGAGATGGAGCGACTTGCTGCATTGCCTGAAACCAAGAGAGAAAATCAATGTCTTGAATCAAAAGCTACTGTGAAACATTCAAATGATGGTGATAAATTGTTGAAGGCCGAACTTGACTTCATGATTCATCGAACTGCGGAACTTGAAGAGAAGTTAGAAAAGTTCGAAGGTGAGAAGATTGAACTAGAAATCGCTCTTGCCAGAAGTCAAGAAAGTCTTGAAGCATCGGAACTGCAGTTGAGGGACACAGAAACGAAATTGTCGGAGTTGAGAACGGAGCTTTGTATGACAAATGAAGCTAAGCACCATCTCGAGTCACAGCTCAGTACCTTGGAAACAGATGCAAAGACAATGTCAGTGAAGATTGACTCATTAGAAGCAGAAATTGAAAAGGAAAGGACCTTGTCAGAGCAAGTTTCTGTTAACACCAATGAATCAAAACAACTTATTGAGTCTCAACTCATTAGCATCAAAGCAGAGGCTCGGATGATGTCTACAAAGATCGATTCGTTAGAAGCAGAATCGGCGGAGTTGCGAGCAGAGCTTTGTACGACGAATGAAGCCAAGCAACAACTCGAGTATCAACTCAGTACATTGGAAACAGATGCAGAGACAATGTCCGCAAAGATTGACTCATTAGAAGCAGAAATTGAAAAGGAAAGGACCTTGTCACGGCAAGTTTCAGTTAACACAAAGGAGTCAAAGCAGCTTCTTGAGTCTCAAGCAGAGGCTCGGATGATGTCTGCAAAGATCAATTCGTTAGAAACAGAATTGGCGGAGTTGCGAGCGGAGCTTTGTACAACAAATGAAGCTAAGCAACATCTCGAGTCTCAACTCAGTATATTGGAAACAGATGCAGAGACAATGTCTGCAAAGATTGACTTGTTAGAAGCAGAAATTGAAAAGGAAAGGACCTTGTCATGGCAACTCTCAGTTGACACAAAGGAGTCTAAGCAACTTCTTGAGTCTCAACTCATTAGCCTCAAAGCTGAGGCTCGGAAGATGTCTGCGAAGATTGATTCGTTTGAAGCAGAACCGGCGGAGTTGCGAGCAGAGCTTTGTACGACAAAAGAAGCTAAGCAACATCTCGAGTCTCAACTCAGTACATTGGAAACAGATACAGAGACAATGTCCGCAAAGATTGACTTGTTAGAAGCAGAAATTGAAAAGGAAATGACGTTGTCATGGCAAGTTTCAGTTAACACAAAGGAGTCGAAGCAACTTCTTGAGTCTCAACTAATTAGCCTCGAAGCTGAGGCTCGGATGATGTCTGCAAAGATTAATTCTTTAGAAACAGAATTGGCAGAGTTGCGAGCGGAGCTTTGTACTACAAATGAAGTTAAGCAACATCTCGAGTCTCAACGCAGTACATTGGAAACAGATTCAGAGACAATGTCCTCAACGATCAACTCATTGGAAGCAGAAATTGAAAAGGAAAGTACCTTGACAGAGCAGGTTTCGGTAAACGCAAATGAATCAAAGCAACTTCTTGAGTCTCAACTCATTAGCATCAAAGAAGAGGCTCGGATGATGTCTGTGAAGATTCATTCGTTAGAAACAGATGTCGAAAAGGAAAGGGCATTTTCATCACAAATTGCACTCAAGTGTCAAGAATTGGAAGAAGAGCTGTCAAGAAAGCAACAGGAAGCTGAGCTCCAGAAAACTGCAAACTCGAATGTTGGACCAAAGATAAAACAGGTAACTTTTCCAGTCATCATGCATGTACACCATCTTAGCACATTTATGGTTTAACTATGGTATGTTCCATCTTTCTAATTGTCATGAGACCCCATGGCAGGAGGATTTGGCAGTAGCAGCTGGTAAGCTTGCTGAGTGTCAAAAAAAAAATAGCATCTTTAGGTCAGCAACTGAAGTCTCTTGCAACACTCGAAGACTTCTTAATCGACACCACAAGCATACCAGAGTTCTCTAGAGGAGGATCATTGATCCCCAAAGCTGGTGGTGAAGAACCTTGGAAATTACATTCTAACGAAACGTATTTACGCAAAAGAGATACAGAGTCTCCAAGAGCTAGCGCTGCTGTCTGTCATGGTCAATCAGTAAATAAGTATGGGAACACACCACCATCCTCATCTTCATCAATTGTGTCATCGAATCACGGCAGTTCAGAGAAGAACCGACATGGATTTGCCAACTTTCTAGTTCGGAGTAAGAACGGGATACAGCTAGAAATTTAAGAGTAGATAAGTTGTAATAGGAAGAAATTGTTTGTCATATGAAAGACAGTGATTAAATACTGTTTAATCACCATTTAATTAGTTCACTATTAGATTGTCTCGATATACATTATTGGTTGTCTGGAGTCTGAATACAAAAGTTTCAAATTGAAATTTTGAACTTCAAAAGCTTGGGGGCTATGCTATATGTAACTTTATATGAAAGACAAATTGCATCAGTATGGCCTTTTCCTTCAGTTTTACTTGACAGTTGCATTTCCAGTTTCCTAGTCATGTTAGTTTTGAAGACATTTGAACAAGCCTGTAGGATAATTCTAGAGTTTAAATTAGTTTGTTCTTATATTGTGTGTAGCATATGCTGTGTTTGAGTCGGCATCTGTATCCTTAAGTTGCAGGCCTACTTTGCATAAAAGAGAAGGCCTGTAAAAGAAAGGAGAACTTATTGTGAACAATCATTATTCGGTTCAATCTATTGATTTAAGCGGTTCAATTATATAGAAAATTTTAAAATATAGGAATATAAATATTCACCAACTACGGTTATTCTAGCGGATGAGATACTAAGTAAAGTCCAGATTTGAACCTTACTATTATGTATGTAGTACTTCGAGTTAGGATGATTGTTTCATAATAAATTTTGTCGTAATTAATTTAGATTATTCGATTAATAGATCAAATATCAAACAATAAAAAATGAATTATATAACATCATCTAAACAAAAAAATGATTTTCAAAAACTATTATTTTCATAAAATATAATTCATTTTCCAATGAAACAAACAAACTATCCTTAGAATACTGGCTTTCATTTTCCTCACTTCCTCTATATCCAAATATCTCTAAGATCCAATTTCAACTTTACCCTATGTAACAATAGGGTGCATATGATTTGATTTGGTAATTTTTTTCATAATCCACCGTTTATCGATTCGAGATTTTCCATTTTTCATATTAATTTTGAGTTTTGAGATATTATACTTTATTTATTAAAATAATTTTATTTTATGAGTTTTAAAAATTATTTAATAAAGTTTTATTATAATTTCATAAATATTTCTTTAAAAATAACTTTTCAAGTAAATAAATATTCAATAATTCATATAATAATTTTAACTTATTTTGTTGTTTAAGTATAAAATACTTATTTTATATTATAAAAGAATCGATTATAAATAAAAGATAAAAAAATCAATTCAATTCAAATAAAAGTACACAATTTATAAACTTAAGAACTATAAACTATCTGAATACACTTGTTCGGAATTGATAAAAAAATTATTATCTCATACATAGCCGCGGAAATCTTTTATTTCCACAAATGTCTTAATTTTAGAGTTTAAGATTTTAATTTAAAGGTTTTATTGTAAGGATTTAAATTTTAAGGTCTATGATTAAAATTTAAGAGTTATAAGATTAGAGTTTAAAATTTAGGGTTAGGCTTTAGGCTTTAAGATAGTATGATTAGAAATTTAAATTTTAACCTATAAATTTTAATTTTTAACCATAAACATAAAATCCTACCGAACTCTAAATTCAGCTTGTCCGGATCCATTTCTTTTTCTCAGCTCAGCCCTACGTAACGATTGGTTTGGTTTCTACGGGCGTAATCTACACCAAGCACAGCCCGATTTCTTTATCCATCCATCCGTCTGACGAAGCATTACCTCAGTTAGACCGACCAAGGGGCAGCGAATCACAACACTTGAAGAGATAAGAGGAGATTACCAGAGATATGGCAGGCAGCAGTGCAATAGGTAGCGCCCCAAAGATAGCGTGGAACGAGACCCAAAGGAGGTTCGAGACAAGACAAGAAAGCCTACGTTGAATACGTATTGAGTCAAGACGGCAAAGTGATGGACATCTTCCACACTTTTGTCCCATCTTCCAAGCGAGGCTTGGGCTTGGCTTCTCATCTCTGTGTCGCCGCCTTCAATCACGCCAACTCCCAGTCTTTGTCGATTATCCCCTCTTGCTCTTACGTCTCCGTTAGTCCCTTCTCTCCCTCTCTCTATGTTTCATTTCATCCGTTGAATTTGGCCCCTGTGTTTCTATTTTCTTGTTTTGGTTCTCAAAATCCGATGAATTGTGAAATATTTTAGGAAACCCTAAAATGTTGCTTTCTGCTAATGCTCCTGTTTGTGTATGATTTAGGGACTTGCCCGCTCAATTACTGCTATTGCTGATCAGTTTTTGCAAAACCATATGATTGTGTATACTGGTCTTTCTTGTTTCTTAGAAAAAAAGGGGTTAATTTGTCTGTATGTATTGTTTTGATTATAGTTTCCGGTGCTTGAGCAAAAAATCAGGGGAGTTTGACTTTGAAAAAATTGAACTACAAGTTAAACTACGGGTAAAAAACCCTGCTATTCTAATAGCTGGATAGGAAATTCTTACCTTTTAAACACAGTGACTGCTCCATGATCCTTTACTCAAAGAACATGTTTCAAATTCCTTTCTTTTCATATTAAGAAAACAATCTTGTATCTTTTCCTCTGTCTAGACTAGTTAGCCTATGTATGATATATGCAGAATCGTTGAGTGAAATGTCATGATGCATTTAGAGTTATGAGCTCCCTGGTGTCAGCCAAAAACGACACTGACTCGCACTTCTGTCTACATTTTTGTGCCTCTTTGGCTCGCACTTTTGGAGATTTGAAACTAATCTTCTTCAAGGGTTTCCATTTACAAATAAGTTCGATAAGTTGTTAAATAGGTCCCCCTTTCTGCTACAAAGTGCATGTGTTCCTTTCTTGATGAGGAAATTATGCGCCTTTGGATTGTTTCATTCGCGTATACTTCTGGTACTTGGTTATTTCATGGTTAACAAGTCTTTACGTTCGATCATATGTTTGTTTTGCTCTTTTTCAGGACACTTTTCTTCTGCAGAACCCGTGTTGGAACAGTCTATTATACTCAGAATAGCTCCTCCAATATCTGAATAGCTCCTCCATCCCTTTGTTGTTGTGGCTATGGAGATATAGATAAGCTACTATATGGAGTCAACATCTCCCCTTCGATCGTCGAAAATTACTATACTTTCAGTCGAATAATAATTTGATGTACTCTTTGCAGGTAATATCTTTGCAATAGCTTTTGCATATGATATGGATACCTTTCAAGTTTGGTAACTTTAGTAATCCTGACTATCTGAAAGCTAATACCTTCCACTTGAATATCATAGAATACTCGCATGAACTCGGATGCATTTACAGAAATGGATATCATAGAATAATCTGTTTTCTTCCCACTGATGGATTCAAAACAAATGTTTCCACCTAAACTGCTACCGATAACTGTTCAACTTTTTTTATAAAACAAATTAGGCTTAATGATTCATGAGGTGTTCGAACTTTTGAAGAAAAAAATTCAATGTGGCAACTTATTTTACACTTCCCTTAAACCGAGAAAAAAATCAATGTGGTCTTATGACCGATGTAAACCGTCGTTGATGTTATGATTTACTGTGTTGTTGATGTTATATTGTCGATGTAAACCGTCGTTGATGTTATATTGGTCCACTATAAATGATTTTGTGATAGAGGGATTCAATTGGGCTTCTAGAGTTTAATTATTTTTTTTAGAAAGATTGAGGGTTTATTTAAACATTAAATAAAAACTATGAAATTATTTAAATTTTAAAATATTAAAAATTGTTAAATATTTAAAAATTAAACATTAAAAAGTAGGGTAAAGTTCAAAATTAGTCATTAAATTATAGTAAAATAGTCATCAAACTTTCAAATGTTACGAATTATCATTAAATTTTGATTTTTGTTATAAAATAATCATTAAACTATTAAAGGTCATAAATAGAAGAACAAAAAAGATATGTGGCGATTTGAGCTAGGGATGGGGATGTGAATTAAGGCATAACTAATCACTAGGTAAAAGCAAATATTTAGAAATAAATGACAACAAATTATATGTATGCTATATTATTGTTTTTAACAATGGTATATGAATTTTATTAACTATCATGAAAGATATTATAAATACAATGCATTAAAAAAAGAAAAAAGGAGACTAGTCCACTAAAAATCTCATACAAATGTGTAAAGAAAAACAAACACTTTCATAGAGATTAACATACCATCAAAACTCAAAACTTAATGAATCTCTTTGTCTTTAGCCAAACAGGACGTTTTACGGGATGAAAAATGAGTGGTGAGCGAACCAAACTATCAGGCAGATTGCTCCGCTACACAGTTCTGATTACATCGGCTAACAAACCATCAAATGGGTGGGGATCAATCTTTTCTATGACCACCGACAGAATCAAATCGAAAAACTAGCGTCGTGAGGATCTCTATATGAGCACCAAACAAGCTTTAAGGTATGTTGAAATCGTGTCAAACGATAGATGAAACGAACCACAAAAGCGAATGAAAAACGTGCCACAAAGGCGAGAAAACGCGTGCCCCAAGAGAGAGTTTCTTATTTAAAATTTAAAAAATTAAAAATAAAAACAAAATATAAAAAAGTAAAGAAAATAATGAACACCGACTGTAGACAACCAAAATTTAAATTAGTGCCGCCACTAATCAAGCAAAAGGAATATGAAAAAATCTAGCGAGGCTTATGGGGAATGAAAAAAATAGGTTTTTGATTTTTGCATATGATCTTAAACCACTTAATAGAGCTATATTGTTTCTTATTGGTGAAAAATAATGAAACTAATGTTGAGAGATGATGTGATGAAACTAATGTTGAGAGATGATGTGATGGATTTGATCTAGGACCTATGGGCTGAATGGGTGCACGAACTATTAAATCACTAATATTTACTATATATTAAAGTGTAATTAATTGTAAGATATTGAAATATATTTTAAATTATTAATAAATGTATTTTAAAAAGATTAATAATTAATTATTATTTAATGTTGTAATATTATAATATTTACTCCCTACGTCCCAATAAAATTGTCACTTTTGTATTTTAAAATTATCCCACTTAATTTGTTACTTTAAAAAATTCAATAGATAAATTTACTTTTTTTATCTTTTTTTAGTTTCTCAACAAAAATAAAAGTTAACTTTGTAAAGGCAAACTTGTCATTTAAATTATTTTATATCACACAACCTTGTTTTCGTAAAACTCCATAAAAAATCAACACGTGACAATATAAATGGGATGAAAGGAGTAATATTTAATATTATTAAATAATGTTTAAAGATATTTTAAATTATTAATAAGCATATTTTAAATATATTAATTATTAAATATATTATATTGTTCGATGATATTTAATATTTTATTATTTAATAACAACAAATAATATCAAATAAAATTAAATAGTAAATAACTTTAAACAATAAATAATATTATTTAATATATTTAAAATAAATTTATTAAAAAATTGTGTTTTTTTAATATATCGGTATGATTATATGATAGTATATGTCAATACTTTTTCTTAATCATTCGACAACACACATTGCACATAGGTGCTCGCACTCGGGTCTTTTAGGATAAACATCATCATCTTTTCCACTGGAGTCATTCGTTAAATTCAAAAATTGGTATCTTCTACAGTTTTTTCAATATAAATGACCATTAAATAAAAGTCATTTAATTCCACAGCCATTAATCACTTATTAGCAATAAAATCAATGTCAAACATTTTATTTTTATCTTCAAAAGTGATTTGAGAACTGAGTTTTTTTAGCAAAGAACTGAGTTTTTAACCTAACCTAAGAACCTGAAATATTCAGCGGTTGCGTTCTATAAGCTTGTTTGAAATAAAAAAAAAAACAGCTTTACCCTCAAGCTTATTAATGGATTAATTTTATTTTTGCATTCTGTTCATGTCTTTTCTTTCCTTTTTTTTACCTTGTTTATGGGATATTAATCATTGGTATGGACTAAAAAAACACGGCATAAAGTTAAAAAAATGGACCCAACGTTTGACTAAATAATTATTTTGGCTCTTATTTTTTTAGAGCAATTCAACCTTCAACGTTTTTATTTTGGGTTAAAATGGTCTATCTGCAAATGAAAACTGTCAGTCAACTGACGTTAAATGACTTGAAATAACATGACAAACCTATATGACAGTGCACACTAACATGACAGTATTATATAGACAAATGTGTTGACTTGAAAAAACATTACACCAGTCAAAAAATAATTTTATAAAATTATATAAAATAATTTTTTCTGCTAACTTATCATTATGTCAAGTCATTTCAAACTGTTTGCCGTCAGTTTTCTAACAATTTTCATCTGCAGAGGGGTCATTTTGACCCAAAATGAAACATTGAAGGTTGAATTGCTCCAAAAAAAGAATAGGGGCCAAGATGACTATTCAGTCAAACGTTGGTGGTATTTTTTGACTTTATGCCAATAAACATTGAAAGAAGTCCAAATATCAAATTTTAAAAATAAAATGATTTATTAAGTATTTAAACTTAAAATTCAGGGAACATAGTCTAATTTATCTAATATTTAAACTTATAGCGACCTAAGTTGTTATTAGACTAAAAAAAAATGAAGGCGCATACTCATCCTTCTTTAGTTCAACTCATACTTGATTAAATATCTAATAAATCATTGTATTTTTTTAATTTCTATACTTATTTTTACATAAGTTAATTTACTATTACATCAAAATTTATCATATATTTGAGATTTATAACAAGGGCTCAGGCACCTTTGGATAATCAGTTTTTAATGTCATGATTGTTAGGATCTTACTTTTGCTTCCTTGATAATCACATATCATAGTTTTAGTTTGTATATTTGGATTATTCAAATTATGATTATATTATTAATTGTAATTGGCAAATAAATTCAGATTTGATTAAAGATTGATATTGAAATTTTAAGGTTCTATAATTTGTGGAATTAAATTCCCTTATAAAGTTTTGGTTCAATTCATATCAATTTCTTGTCAATTTTATAATCATAAAATTTTGTTGGGTGCCTTGGCGGTAACTGCCAGGTTTTAAGAATTTATTTATAGTGTAGATTAAGGCATGCGGTGAAGTTAAATTAATATTTAAAGGTAAAGTTTTTTTTATGTGATCATTATTGAATTCATTAGTGTACTTTGATTATGACTTCTGATTAAATATTGATTATTTTGAATTCAATTTTTGGGTGATATATGAAGTTAAGGATTGAAATGCATTTAGTTTAAATTATATATTTTACCTTCAAGTTTATAGTGAAAATCTTGTAAATGCATGTTAAATGAATTCTTGTGAAACAGTAACAGATTTCAATTTTTTTATAGCTCCATTCAGACAACCTTATGTTGAGTTATTTCGGAAACTTAAGTGTTATCAGAAATTTCAGTTTTGACTGTACATAATTTTAAATTTGGATACCGGTATTTTTATATTATATATTTTAAGATAAATTAATTAAAACATTAAGTCACCAAAGTGACATCTATTGTGGAAATTAGTTTATTTCAAAATATAGAAGGTTTTGTGCATGTAATTCAGTTTCTGTTAGTATTAATCGGCCCAAAGAAAAGTTAATAATTAGCATTGTTACATGTGCAACTGTGATAATTATTTAGTTTTACACGTGAGCAATAAATCGGCCCAAAGGAAGATTTTCGTTTGACATGTTCTTATTATCAATGTTTGATTACTGTATCAAGGTATCACTTACAAGTTAATGTTTTGTCTAACGATGGAATATTAATAAAGTGTTTGGTATCTTGATATAAGGTTTATCTTTATTCAAAATTTTAATTATTTTAGTTATCTTTTAATTTGATTGAAAGATAAAATTAAGACAAATATTTTAATACAAATAAATTCAGATTTTGGCTTCGAATGTCTAATATTTTAATAAATTAATCAAAACATAATATCACCAAAGTGACCGCTTTTGTGTAGATTAGTTTATTTAAAAATATTAAGATGATTATGGGTTTTTGTAATTCATGCGTTTATTAATTGGCCCAAAGGAAAGTTAATATTTGACAGAATTACAATATCAATTGTGGTGATAAATGTGTGACAATTATAGAGTATTTTATGTAAGCAATACGTTAGTCTAAAGATTAACCTGTTATTTGACATACTTTATTGTTAATGTTTGATTGCTACAACAAGAGTGCTGCTGACAGTTAATATTAGTGTCCAAAGACTTGATATTAATGTTGTGCTTGGTATCTTGAGGGGAACTAGCCATTATTTTGAGTGTATTTGTTTACTTATGAATATTTATGTGGGCTTGTTTTTATTTTATTTATTTATTTTTGTTCTACATTTAGGTAATTTATCTTTTTCTATCACAATATCTGTTAAAATGTATTTTACACTCATGTTTAGTGAAACTAATTTCAAGGAATAGAAAAGATACTTACATATTGTATTTGGTGGTTGTATAAATATAGAGTTTGCACTAAGGAAAGAACAATTTGCGCCTCTCATTGCGGTAAGCACCCATAAAAGGTATTTCGAGATGTGAGATCGTTCAAAACGCATGAGTTTAATGATCATAAAGCACAACATTTTAGATGTCTTTAGGAGCACAAATCTAAAGAGATTATTCATACAAAGGGTTTCCTTGACGAAATTAAGAAATATTTTACCCAAAACATTAAGGTTAAGATGACATCACTTATGCCTTCTTTGATGTCTATGAAGGATAAGTGTCAAGGAAATGTGAGGGAGTACATTATGAAAATATTTAATATTGCTTCAAAACTTAAGGAACATAAGATCAAACTTTATAACAATTGTTTGTTCTCATGATTTTTGGCATCGTCTCCTATACAGTTTAACCAATTCAAGTTACAATTGTCAAAGGGAGAAATATACTCTAACTGAGCTCATTTCTCATTGTACTAAAGAGGAAGAAAAGTTGAAGTATTATAAGTGTAAAAGTACTCATCTGGTTAGTGCTCATTTAGTTAGTGTCTCTAAGAATAAGGGCAATAAAAGAAAATATTAAAATAAAGTTGTTAAGGGTCCAACTCAAAAGAAATAACAATAAGTTACAAATGGTTGATTTCTTTTGTAACAAGTTAGGACACATGTGAAGTAATTAAACTTCAAAAGTAAGCAACTACTTCATTATTTTGAGTGATCCATGGGCTGTAAATTTTATGATTTCGCAATTAGGATTATTTTAAGGAGAGGTTTATAACATTTTTAGGATGTTGAGTTTGGATGGAGAAATAAGGTTAGATACATTGCTATTGAGGAGGAATTGGATTATAATTTAATTCATACTATCACTTTTGATGATGTTTAGGTTTTCGCACATATCATTAATCAAGAAGTGAATCCAATTACTTCAGCAAAACAATGTTGAACAACTCTCATTCAAGATAAGGTAATTGTTTCAGAAAAACAAACTCAACAACCTTTAAAAACAAGTGTCATTAAAGAGATCCACAAGATAAATGAGAAATACTATTCCAGATTATTATATTGTATTTCTTCAAGAAATATGGATAATAATGGAATGATGGAAAACGACCTAATCATTTTTCATCAAACCATTGAAAATTCTAACTCCCAAAAGTGGATTGATGTCATACAAGAAGAGTATAATATTATGTAAGGAAATAAAGTTTAGGAACTTGTCTCATTACCTTAAGGTGCAAACCAATTGGTTGTACATGTATATTTAAAACCAATAGGGATGGAAATAGTAATGTGCATAAGTATAAGACACGTCTTGTATCTAAAGGATATACTCTGAAAGAAGACATTGATTTTGTAAAGATTTTCTCTCAAGTTTCATTGAAACACCCTTTCAAGATAATTATGACACTTGTTGCTCATTTTAATCTTAAGCTATATTAGACAGATGTTAAGTTTGTGTTTTCAATGGCGACATTGAAGAAACTATTTATATGGTACAATCATAGAGTTGTGTCTTATGATACCAAATCAATGATATGTAAATTAAAGAAATCCATCTATGAGCTTAAATAAACCTCTCGTAAATGGTATTACAAGTTTCACCAAGTGATTATCTCGTTCAGTTTTGAGATAAATTTGGTTGGCAATTGTATATACATACTACAAGTTTAGTGGGAGTAAACCAAACGATACTCATATTGCTAAAGAAGAGAAATTTAGTCTTATTAAATACCCTAAAAACTACCTAGAAATTAAAAAAAATACAAATAATTCCATATGTATGAGCTATTAAGGACTTAATTCATGCTCAAGTATGTATGCGTCTGGATATTGCATACATTGTTAGAATGTTAGGTAGATATTTAAACGACCCTAGTATGGACAATTGGATAGCAGCTAAGAGGGTTATGAGATATCTTTAGAGAACAAAAATTACATGCTCACATATCGTAGTTCTGGTAAGTTAGAGATCATCAGGTTAACAGGCTTCGATTCTAATAAAATATTGATGCAAAAGAATTTGTGTCACATGTGCTGCTAATTATAGATTGAATAGAAAGGTCACTTCAGTTATTTTATCACAATAAATATGCATTCATTTATTCTATAAACAATAGGAACACTTCAAACTTGAAGCACATAAATATTTAGTTCCTAGTTGTTAAAGAAAATTCAGAGTGGTTGTGTGTCTATAGAGAATGTTGGTACAAACTCCATAATTGCGCGCTTATTAAGAAACTATCACCCTAGGTCTTTCATGAGCACACTACTCATGTGGGTGAATGTTATTTAAGGATATTCAGTTTTAGTGGGAGTTTGTAATGTTGAAAAATGCTCATTTGTTCTAGACACAATTTTGGTTACTTCAGTTTAAGGATATTTTAATATTATTTTCTGCAGAAATAAAGCTCTTTTGGTTTATACACACTCTGAATTTAGTAAAGTTTGATCTTGCTAAGGTTTAGGAGGACCAGTTGGATATAAAACATGTTCAGTTCACATTTAATGTAATTTTTCATGCTACGCATTCATGATTGATCTGTCATTTGTCTATATTTGTAAATGTGACCATTGATGGGTCTAGTCATGATAAATATGGCAAAGGTTGCTTTGATCCTATATGGATATAGTTGATGGTCGAGATTGTTATAGAATACCTATTATATAATAGCAATTTTTGAGCTCGTAAGGTTGTACATTTATCAGGAAACATATGTTGCCCAAGTGGGAGATTGTTGGATTAAAATCCGTAATTGTGGGCACATATGTATAACATATCGTGCTATTATAAAGTATTACACAAAATTAAGTGACCAATTTTGTTAGGCGTGTTATGGGTATTAAAATGTCATGGAAATAAAAGTGTAGATACCATAAGATGTATTTATAATTCAATGAGGGGTGGAGTTATAAATACTTAATAGTTGATTATTAAATTAACTATATAAAGAGGCAATGGTCCCAAGAAATATGTTAACTTGTTTTTCTCTCTTTCCCCGTTAGAGAGTTTTACGTCAAGAGATAACCTATCTTCTTAGAAGATCAATACCAAAGATTTGGGATTTCAACATCAAGATTCAAGGTTTTTAATTTATCGATTAATTCAGGTACGATGCCGCATTTAGTTTATTCGGTTTATTGTTCTTGATGATTTAACATGATAGATCCTGGGCATTATTAAGTTTCATATTAATTTATGATTTGGTTCTAACATCTATTATAAATATAATTAAATTGTACTGTGGAAATAACAATTTTTCCTTCGCTATTTAGCCTATAAATAGTGGACAGTTTCAGCCATTTGATATATACCTAAGCAAAAGACATTTGCTTTGAAACGCTCTTTAGTTTTCATAAACCTTTCGTGAGTGTTGTTTTGAGTTGAGAGAAGAGCAGTACCATCAAAGTCCACTCTATTTTTTGGGTGTACGAGATTTGGAGAGCCGTGCTAACCTCAGAGGGACATTCATCCATTGTACCGATTACACACATCGAGGCAAATTCTCTTCTAAGGTAGTGGTTAATACCACGACACGGTTTGGTTTGATTTAGTTATTTTATTATTTTCCAATCAGTGTTAACGCCTCGTTTTGCAGCAGTCTATTTTCCAACAATTTAAAAGCGTATTTGAATACTGCTGTACAAAGTTCAAGTTCGAAAGTATGAAGTATTGCTTGGATTCGATTGTTGGTCTAATCTTGCATCAAAATGGTACATAATGGTTTGATATAAATTATCATTCTTATGCCCGATACATGATGCTATAGAAAATTGGTTTGTTTTCACAAGTGTGAATGCTTGATCTAATTCAATGCATAGAAACGGTTTTATAAATGACCATTTTTTTAAAATGGCGGTATATAAGTGTATAGCCAATTTTTAACTCATCTTTTTGATGAATTTAAAGTATAGAAACAGTTGAGATTTAAAATATATACTGATGAATACCGTTTTATTATACAAACGTTTAAACCAGAGTTTAATAGTTTAATGACTTATGATATTGGTTACTATAATTATGATATTAATGTTAAGTGGTTACCAACGTCTAATGGTTTTGTAATTATGTTGGTTTAATGCTTTTTATTCCATGATGATTAAACGTTTTGAAACGTTCATGTCTTGGAAGAAATATTAAATTGTGCTTTAGAAACCTCTATTTTTGGCTTTGATAATAATAATGACTAAAATGTCTATGTTAAATGGTGGAGCATTTACGTGGTACACGTTTTATAAAGTTAAGTATTTAGTAGAATATGTTTATTATTCAAAGCTTTACTTATCATGGATTAGTTTTGAGTATGCCACATTTCCTTCATGGAAGTTATAAGATAACATTTGAGGTTTTGGATTTAAATGTATCCATTTTTAATTGCCATCATTTATAAGAGATATCGAGAGGATAGTAAACTTATCTTGCATCTTCATAGACCATTTTATTTAACTGAGTAATATTTGTGTATGTAAATGTACAACTCTTAATATCAGATGGTATTATGGTATATTAACCATATGATTTGGTGAGTTAGTACCGAATTAATATAAGTTGGTTCATGTGGAGATATGAAACCATTTATTTTATTCTCGTGTGGGTAAGATTATTCAATTTCTGAAAACTAGGGTAAAAATTATTGTTATCGTACTAATAATTTATTTTGAGAAATTTATATAAGTAACATGACAGTTAGAAATTTGTCTGTCGAAGATTATTTTGAGTTGGAGAGACATGATTCACAAGATAAGAGTTTATTACTATCAGTAAATTATTTTAATTTGTATTACTGTTAGTAAATTATTTTCATGACTAACCATTTATAATCTTCATTTGAATTTAGAAGATTCAAAAGAGGTGTCGATTCAAATGAAGTAATTGTCACGGTAGATTTCATGATCATTCTGATTAAAGATGATGATGAGAAGATTAATCTTATCAGGCATGGTGAGAATGAAGAAAGACTACATGAACTTTTTCTACCTATGAGGTCAAATTATTCAGACTTGTTGCCTATTAATTCATGCTTTTGTAATACATGAATTTAAAATAAGCCTTTATGTTAGTCTTTAAAATTTAGTGGATATATTATGGACTGAGATAAACCACTAGTATAAGACTAAGACTAAGGTAGTAGTGAGCCCAAAACGTGTATGCTTAATAAGATATTATTGTAAATAAAAGTATTAAGTATAATTCTTTAGAAACCTTAATTAAAGAAAGAGAACATTCATAAATGATTTATCAGAAAGCATTATGAAAATGAATGTCTATGATTGATTTTTTGAAAGACAAACATAGAAAAACATGAACAAACAACAAGAACCAACAATAGAACCAAAAACCAAAAAACAACACATACATAGAGACATCAGAGGAGAAGACTTAGCAAGCCTCCAAGACCAACAAGAAAAACTGAAGCAAACAGAGCCAACAACACTATTATTCGACTGTATGTCGTTTTGGGGGTCACCGAAGGATAAAACATGTGCAGTAATGCAACGAGAAAGCCATCAAATGTTCATTGTGTCAGAACTGTGGAGTCGCGATGACTGATGGACTGAAAAGAAGGAGACGAAGATCTAAAAAAACAGTCTTCAATCGATGGAAAAAACTAGCCATGACCACCTCCGAAGAAGTCGAACAACCTACAAAATCGGGAACATAAAATAAAAAACCCAACAGAGAACCAGAACGAGGAGAGGAAGAACGAAAGGAGGAAAGACGAAGCTCTCCTGCACGACTTCATCCACACTTCACCTCTCAAATAGGACCCGAAACAAAAACCTCGATTGTCGGATAAAAAATCTCATTGAACAAGTCGAAAGGGGTACGCTAGAGCACAAAAAGACGAAAAAGATGAGGGATACCGAAGCAAAGAATGTGAGGAAGAAAAATAGGATGGGTGGGAGGCTAGTTACTGAAGGCAGCAATGACTGGCCGTCATTGATGAAAAATTTAGGGTATGATTTAGGGGAAGTGAGAATGAAGCGGATATGAGAAAGAGAGAAGAAAGAGGATAGAAAAGTAGAAGGTTATATTTATTATTGATCGACAAATCACCAAATTTAGATTACTAAATCCACCCTTGATTGTGACATTATTTTTTTTAGATTTCGATGTTCAATAACTGGCCTCCATTGAACTAAGAGTAATTTTAATAGTTTAAGGTAATTTATTTTCTTTCCATTATTTAAATAGAATAATATTTGTAGTCTTGTAAGAATGGAATTTAATCAGAATAATTCAAAATTATAAAAATAAAACATCATACATTTTATCATTCTATGAAGTCAAACTCATTTGACACATTCTATGTTATTTACAATATTTGAATTCGAAAACTCAGATATGATACTCTTTTCATTTTCAATATAATAAACGCTGTTATTTTTTAAACGTGTTGTATTGTACTATATTTATTGATTAATAATTTTAAAAACAGATAAAAAAATACCTAAATGCAAATTTGTAAATTTAGAATTGATTTTTTTAAATAAGAAAATTCATTATTTTACTATTTTATCTTAAAAAAAACAAATCATCGGGTGTTGGGTTTGTTTAACCATTCTAATCACCGTCTTAAAATAAGAAGGAAAAAGAAAATTCTGAAAACGAGTGAAATTGAGATTCATCAAATTAAAAAAGAAAAAACCAAAAACAAGCAAGTAGCAGTTCTACAGCAGCAGCACTTCAAGATCCACTCAGGAGGATCGACGATTTCCAGTTTTCCCAGGTAAAATATTCTCTTTGTAATTCTCTGCTTCCTCTTTCATTTCTTGGTTCCTTCGATCTGGTAACGGAATCGCTTTCCTTTCCATTTACTCATTGCATTATTTCACTTCAATTTGTTCTAAATTCGCATTTTCCCATCTGGGTGGTTGTTAGCTTCCCCTGTTGTTGGTGTTTGGGTTTTTGCTATATTCCGTCAATATATTGTCCAGACCCATTCCAGCTCGACTCTCAGATTTGTTTTCTTTTGATGAAAAACACAAGGGAAGATACATATTCTTTCTTTATTTCCATGTAAATCCACGTTTTGTTTGTGCAATCCTTTCTTCCATTTCTAATTGTTACGTGCCTAATCGCGGTTTGGGGCTTGAATTCCATATGAGTATGAGAATTCTTTGTGGGTGTATATATATGGACCGACAGTCTTTCGCCGTAGTCTCTAGCTTTTGGGATGTGATTCTCCTAAGGTTCTTATCAATTTGTATTAAAGGCACACGGCATATTTCTCAGCTTCAATCAGCATAATTGGATTAAGCTAGTGCAATGTCAGTTGTAGAAGCGTTCCAATCTTCCAGATTGTTGCATGACTGATGTTTGTTTCTTATTTGTTACACTGACCTTGAAAATGTTCTATGATTTTTATTTGTTCGTTATTCACTTGGAATTAAAATATGATTTTAGCTACTTTGTCAGCTTGATTTTTGTTCTCTTTGCATCAATTCTTAACTTCAGTTTTTTCTTTTAATTTCTATATTCTGTTTGAACTTTGAAAGATTTTGATGTAGTTTATTGAAGAGTTCAATTTTTTTACTTTTATTGTTCCGTTTATTCTTTTTTTTTTTTTTTAATCCTATCGAAAGATTGGGTATGTAACAAGGTTAGGCATTTTGTTTATCTAATTTGGGTGGGATTTAGGTGGCAAGATTAAAAAAATAATTAGGTGGTTATTGGGTTTGGGTATTATGAAACATGATTGTGTTAAGAGTATCAATACCCAAAATAATGGTAATCCTGCCCGTTGCTGCAAGAGGCTGCCCGTGGTAGTACTAGATCCATATATCCTTCTGTTTATATCTGAATCTAGCCTTGAGTCAACTGAGTGCTATATCTAACAAATGCTCATTTGGAGCCTTAGTTTGTTTCGGGATTGGCATTTTATTGGGTTCTGGCTATTTATCTTGGATTTTAAAGATTAAAAATATGTTATTTTCGATCATGATCAGTTTCGTAGTGTTTGTCTCAATGATAACCACATCACACGTTTGTCTTCATTTTGATGACGTTGTGGCCTCAATGATAACCACATTACATGTTTGTTTCTTTGTCTCTCTAACATTTTTGTATTAAATGATGATCCCCATGATATGACCTTCCGAGTGCTGCTACTCGTTTTAGCTGAAGAGTTCCTTCTGTATATTGGCATCAGTCTGGAAATAAATTTATGTATTTGTTTTATCAACAGAAAAGATTTGTTTGGTCATGGATGAGTCTGATTGTTAGGACACAAAAATGTTTGCTCGACATGTTGATATCTTTCTTTCTACTCCAGTATTTCCTTATAAAATAAAACTAACATTGCATTTTATGCATGTTAACCTTGCCGTGAAGATGTTAATCACAGAATCATGAATCTGCTTCATTTCTTATAAATTTTGTTTTTGCCTAATTTAGTTCTCTTTCGAATGTTAAATGGAAAAAAGTTCCCTGCCCCTGCAGTGGGTTCAGTCAGGGAAGGGATGGGAAGGCCTCGGATACATATGTGTACACAGTATGTACATGCTAATAGCAAGACCTAGTAATAAAATTATACCTTTTTTCTTCAGATGTCTAAAGACGTGGAGGATCCTGTAAACAATGGTACTGAAGTCTTAGCTCTCTCTGGTGAAGCCCAAGAAACATGGCATAGTTATGTGTTAAAGCAAGTATCCGTCTATGGAATAGCTGCAGGATACTGCATCTCAGCTTCTCTTCTCTCCATCATCAACAAATGGGCTGTCATGAAATTTCCTTATCCCGGTGCACTAACTGCTTTGCAGTACCTGACAAGTGCAGCTGGTGTATTAATCTGTGGATGGTTCAAGATCATTGAGCACGATCAGCTTGACCTTCTGACTATGTGGCGATTCCTACCTGCAGCCATTATATTTTACCTCTCTCTCTTTACCAATAGTGAACTCCTCCTACATGCTAATGTTGACACTTTCATTGTCTTCCGATCGGCAGTTCCCATGTTTGTTGCAATGGGAGAGACTCTTTTCTTGCACCAGCCTTGGCCTTCATTGAAGACATGGATGTCATTAGCCACCATCTTTGGCGGCAGTGTTCTTTATGTTCTTACCGATTACCAGTTCACATTAACTGCCTATACTTGGGCCGTTGCATACTTGGTAAGCATGTCTATAGATTTTGTTTACATAAAGCATGTGGTAATGACTATTGGTCTGAATACATGGGGCCTTGTACTGTACAATAATCTTGAGGCTCTCCTATTGTTTCCTCTTGAGCTACTGATAATGGGGGAGTTGAAGAAAATAAAGCATGAAATCTCAGATGAGTCTGATTGGCACTCTTTTGAAGTGGTTTTGCCTGTGGGCTTGTCGTGTTTATTTGGGTTGGCCATATCTTTCTTTGGGTTCTCTTGCCGAAGGGCAATTTCTGCTACAGGTTTCACTGTTCTAGGCATTGTTAACAAGCTATTGACAGTTGTGATTAATTTGGTTATTTGGGACAAACATTCCACTCTTGTGGGGACCGTCGGGCTCTTGATTTGTATGCTAGGTGGTGTTATGTATCAGCAGTCTACAAGCAGCAAGCCGAAAGCAGTTAATGTAGTTACAGTACAAGAGACAGAGGAACAACAGAAATTACTTGAAATGCAAAGCAACACACAGGCAAAGAACAATGAAAAGGAAGTCACCGAGATGGAGGAGAAGTGAAAGGGCTTAAAATATGTGCATTCCGGGCCTTCTTCCATCTGCATATGGAAACCGTTATTTGATTGGGCACGGCTGATGAATTCTCGTGGAAACAGAAATCTCCGTATGCAAAGAATGCTTGCATTGCATTGAAGATTCTGGCTCAAGTTTAATACATCTATGGCTTTTAATCTGGTCAGTCCTGTTGCCCAAACTCGAAACTTGATCTTCTTCAGATTGATAGGTGATTTTTTTATATATTTCCCATCCGACAAATCAGGAGGATTGGTTAGAATTTCGCATTCTTTTGTTTCATTTTACTACCGTGAACATTTTATTAACCCAATCAACATCATATTAGTGCCTAGGATTATATATAGATATAAATGTAATTTTTAGAGCAAAGTTTATCTTCAAACCTTTGATTGCAAGTCCCCTCCCCTGCTTGGTGTCTGTTGCTTGATACTCATTAATAACTACTCCATGTTTTAGTTGTTTCTATCGTTACGCTTACGCATCCGTATCAGGTTCTTGTTATTGTATTATCGATAGCGGAAATCAGATGTATAGTTGAGTAACGTGTGGTGTCATTACCATTTTCAAACTCCCAAAAGCTTCTCGGATACTATTTGGTTCATCTTTGGACGATCCTCTCAACCCATGTTTGAGTGTATCGGACATAATTGTCGAATACAAGTAGTTTAAGGAACATAAAGAATCTGACCAATCTGCTTTGGGGGATGCGGAGTGGTAATGGTTACAATAATTGTCTATTTGTTTTGTTTTAATACTAAATTTAATCCTTAACGTCTTCATCTTTTTTTAATTTAATCCTTGTTTCTTTTAGGGTCTGTTTGTTTCACTGAAAACAGATTACGGAAAATGATTCTAAAAAATAAATTACATTTTCTAGAAAATGAATTACAAAAATTATTTTCCGGTGTTTAAATGATGCTGTGTAAATCATTTTTCACTGTTTGGTAATTTTTTCTAAAAGTATTTTCTAAAATTTGTCTTTTAGAAGAACAAACACAAATTTTCTTAATTTTTATTGTATATAATTATATTTTATATAGTTTAAATATATAATACAATGTTTTATTTTTTATAATTACGTCAAAAAAATTAAATAAAATTACAAATAAATTACACAACAAGTTAATAGGATAACTATGCTTTTTTCTCTCCACGATTCACAACTATGAATTTGCCTTTACCAACAAAATGTGATTGGGTATCAAGAAAATACAAGAATATTAAAATAAATTTTTTGAATTCTATTATTGAAATAATCTTTAAAAATGAAAATATAGAAAAGGCTGGTTGGATTCTGTAAAAACACCTTGGACTGGTGATTGCAATGGTAATAAAAGCACAAGCGTGCATATACAAACAATACAGATCCACTATACTACACCTAAATGCTATAATATCCATCGTTCTACACCAGATTTTCTTGAAAAATCAAATACAAAATTCCGAAGATGTAGCAGACCTCTGTTTTAAGTTCTTCTCGGCTTTGAATCAATGTTTTCAGTTCTTTTGTCATCTGAAAACAAAACATAATCAGTAAGAGAAAAAAGTGATTACACAAACATGCCTCAAAACTACATATTTTTTGAGCAGCTAGTTACTACTAATTCCAGCAGCTCCTTGCTGCATTGGGTGCCAATTTACATTCTCTAGTTCGAACATTAGCCAAGCAGAACAATAATCATAATAATTAAAAATTCAATTAGTGTAGCTTTCTTACAGAGTAACCTTTATCTACGAGCCTGAAAGAACCTTTGTTAAAGTGCTCTACATCGATGCAAATGAATCTATGGCCGACTTAGCAAACCAACTAAGTCCCACCTTAAACTGGTGCTCGTTTGTCAGTAATATAACAGTGTTATTTTGTTGCAACTTCCAGCAATTGATTTGTGCTTATTGTTGAGTATTTTCAGCTATGAACATGACAGAACTTAAGCCTGTTGTTTTTCTGAAAGTCTATTACTAAATTTATACATTTACACCAAAAACAATAGCATGAAATAAGAAAACAACTAAGTTGTGCAGATATAAACAATATGAGTGCTATACAAGACAAAACTAATGTGATTCCAGGAAAGATTTCACATGATTCCAGTTTTAGAATTCAGCAAACAATTTAAATATTACAATATCGATTCTAGACAGTTTTAAATTACCGATTAGGCACTTCTAAAAGCAAGTTATGACACAGATTTACATGTTCATATAACCATTCTACAATTGACAAAATCCTCCAAACAGGTATATGTGCAATGCAATGTAATGACTCGTTCATATGCAAATGCATAATTTTTTTCTTTCTTTTTGTTGTTTTTAATAATGAAATCAGCAGCAACACCAAATAACTAATGAACTGTCAAACAAATACCCAAAATTCGACTTTCGCAAACACCAATTTTTTTTACAAATAAGCATAAATCCCTATACCCATAAGTTAATTCATATTTTTCATAAAAAATTAAAGGGTAGGGCATATGTCGTGAAAGAAATGGGAATGGAGAGTACCTATTGGGTAATCAATTGATGGGCAACCTTGTGATCCTTATGGAGGATGCATAAATCCAGGAACAATACCGTTTCTACCTACGTGAAGATGAAGTCAGCCTCACCTTTAACCCATGAAAAATGAAGAAGAAAATTAAAACATTTTTTTTTCTTCTACTGAATTCACGGCATGACTGAGAGAAAAAGGTAAAAACTTGCTTTACTTCTCTAAATCATAAGAAAAAATGTAAGAAGCATTTGAAGAATTCTCTATTTTCTTTCATTTTTCTTCCTCAAACAAATTCTAATTTTACGAACATAAAGGAGGGGGAAAAGATTAACAGACTCTAAAATTATTTCAAAATTTTATAAAAATCTGCTAAACCGATGATGATGAACAAAACATATATTTTCACCTGAGTTATTCTAAGCAATGAAGGAGAGAAGTCGATGATTGTATTTGGTCGGAATGTTAGTTTTGGGGTCAAAAATTTTGAAGATTGAAGAGTGCAGAGTGAAGAGCGCATAAGTAGAATGACTTACCGAGTTTTACTCCGTAAGTCATTTTACGGAGAATGAGGATGATTTTTTTTCTTGACTGTAAAACCAATTACTTTGACTGTGCCATTTTTCTTCCACCAAACACCGAAAAACACTGAAAATATTTTCCATAAAATAAAATCTCTTAAACAAACGGACCCTTAGTTAAATTTTAGATATTTCTTTTCAACATAAATTTTAATTAAAACATTATTTTTGCAAAAAAAAAAATAGTAATAGAGAAACTAGATACGTTCTTCAATGATCAAAACTTTTTTTTTTCGAACATAAGAGAAACGGGACAGTTAAAGTAGCCTCATTTATGACATTAAATAAGGATGGTGGGAGACTTTATAATGATTCAGGGATATCTTCTATCATTGTACAACAAGTTTGATTAATTAATTGAGATTGGTTTGAATTTTAAAAAATTTGGAATTATAATAGATTTAAAACACAAAAACTTTAGGTAAATTACACTGGTGATTACTTTTATTTTTCTTTGATTTTAATCACTCAACTTTTATAAGTTACATTTTTATCACATATGTTATTGATTTACCACAAAATAATCGCTTAAATGTTAACTCTCATTACATTGGTGATGCGTAGGAGTGCGCAAAAATATCCGATCCGACCGATTTGATCATACATTGATTATATTCGAAAGTTTGGATATCCTATCCGATCTTTTCTTTTTTGGATCGGATATAGATCGCAATATTTTAAATTTTAGATTATAAAAAATATCCGAAAATTCCAAGTTTTATGGATATGAATCATGTTATATATAGCAATTTGATGCTTTCTATATTAGAAAATTTGAAAATCCGAAAATTTTCATAGATGCAGTTATATTTGTCAATTTGTTACTTGTTATATTCGAAAATTCAAAAATTTTGTAGATACGATCGTCAAATTCGAAAAAATACTTAAACTAAATTATATATTCGGATAATCAGATATCCGATTTTTTTAGCATTGGATACAGATCTCTATTTTACCATCCGAAATTTTAAATATTTGATTTTCTTTATCGGAATTGATCCAATATCTGAAAATGTACCCCCCCAATAATGTGACATATTAAAAAGAATTATTTTTTAATTTGACCCTTAAACTTTAGTCAAAATATAAGTTTATTATCTTTTACAATTTTTAATTATAATCTAAAAACATTTTAAAAATTATAAAAAATAAAAAATCTAAAAAAAACTGTATAAAAATTATCTTAAACCAAATAAATATGCAATAAAATATGTATAAAATTCAAAATACATTTTTGAAAATATTTTTTTAAAAAATATTCTAACAAAATTAAAAGAAAAAATATCATTGACATCTTACAATTTGATACAATAACATATGGGTTTTTTCAAATTAGGGATTAAGGCTTAACCTTCAAATTTATTATCAAAAATTATATTAAAAAAACTAATCGAACACTACAAATAAAAAAAGATTAACATGAGCACAAATCTTCTATCCTTGTGTTTCTATGTATATTCAAACACTAAAAAAATTAAATTTAGGATTTAAGAACACCAAAAAAAAACAGGAGATTTTAGTTCAATAAAAAAGAAGCCATGAGTAGCTAAGAACCTTAATTCCAACAAAATCAGTCCAAATTCTCCCTTGAAGTTCGGAGCAATTCTTACCTTACGCCGGACGAGCTAGGCTAAAAAGCAAAGGGCGCCACCTTTCCGCCGTTGTCACTAGTTGTGTTGACTTCAAACAAAATTTTAGAATTAACAAAATCGTATAATAATTTACATTAATGAATTCTACTTCTATTGGTAACCATCATCATCGTTATTATTATTATTGAAATATTTTTTTTAATTTGATTTTAAAACAGAATATCAAAATTATATATATTCTGATAAGAGAAACAATAATAAGATTAGAATCCATATTTTGCAACCATGTTAATATAATCATGTAAGGAAAAGTTGTTTTCCTTCCAATGAATTAAATTGTGTACATATTTTAAAAAATTATATATTTATTTCAATTTTAAAATCAATCTTTTTTTTACAAAGTTTTAATATTTGTTTTACTTTAACTTGTATATTCTTAAAATTTAAGTAATACTAAACATATTTTTTATTAAAATTTAAGGATCGGATTAAAAGTTATTTTTTTATTAACGCGTTACGTCATCAATATAACATAAGTTAACATTTGAATAATTATTTTACAATAAATCAAGAATATAATTGATCATGAACCCAATAAGTGGTCTTAGTGAAAAAGCGGATGATATTCATCCTATGAGACTTTGGTTCAAATCGTTTTGTCTGCAAGGTGTGTGTCTTGTCAGAAGGTAAAAAATATTTATAAACATATATTACCTCTTAATTAGCTTAAGACTATTAAAAAAATAATTGATCGTAGTAGGGAAAATAAAATTGACCACAAGTGTATTTCAACCTGAAACTTGAGTTTAAAATTACCTTGGGTTCAAAACAGGTTATCATTCACCTCAATTTTCAGAAATAATATATTATTTAAATTCAAGTTGGTTATTAATTTTTTAAACATATTTGATTTTAAGATAAAATACAAATTTTATCATTCAACTTTATTCTCACTCCTACTTTGATCACTAAAGTTTAAAAAAAATTTAATTTAATCACTCAATTTTTGAATTATTCCTATTTTAGTCACTTTGCCGTTAAATAGTTAATGGTATTATGGCATAGCACGCGATACCAAAATGACGTCGTTTTGAAAAAAAACTATCCTTACACCAAAACGACATCATTTTTGAAAAAACTATCTTTACACCAAAACGACGTATTTTTAAAAATTATAAAAAATCAAACTTCCTTCCCATTTTTATCATTTTCCCTTATTTCATGTTTTTTCTTCTTCTTCCCCCTCTTATTCTCTCTGCATCTGTCCAATCTCCGGTCACCGTTGACCGTCGCCAATGGCGGTTGTAAAATAATAATCTCTTTTACATTCAAACTTTAGATTTTTTTGTCTCGCCTTCAAAATTTTAGTATTTGTATATTCAAATTTGCGTTTGCTTTTGCATATTCACGATGGACCCTTGAGTATGACCAAAGTTGCACGGATACAGATACGGGAACAAAGACAAAAAATGGTAATTTTTAAAATTATAAGGTACGGGTACGGCAAGAGTGCGGCAAATATAAAATATATATATAACATTAAAATTTATAATACAAAAAAGATAAATTATAATTGTATTAAACAATAATTATAATTGTAGTTATTTAAATTCACTTCTAATGATTTTTAAATTATTTTCTAAGACTTAGATTAGAAGATTACTAAAATTAAATGACTAAATTGAATGGAAATTTAACTTTAAATTCTAAATTAAGAAAAAATCAATGACTAAAATGATAAAATTAAAAGACGACATGACTGAAATAGATATTTACTCATCCCTATTTAAAGCTTGAGTGAAGAAGCATTAGAACAAGTTGAAACAGGTTGCAAATATAATACACACTCAATATCTCACATCCTTAATATACATAAAGCAAGGAGAGAAAACAACCTATAAATAGGTGCTTAGCCACTGGAATGGCTTTTTGGTTGAGATCAAGTGTACGTGGGCCATTTGCCACACGTAATTAAGTTTATATTTTTTAAGTTGGGTATAATTTGAACTTTCTAAGTTCAGAATTATCCTTAAACTTTTTAAGTTCGGATTAGTTTAATAGTTTTTAAAACCTTAGTCACACAGAAGATGGGAACTTTATTTTTTAAGTTTTTAAGTAAATTTATTAGGAGACGTCTCCAAAGACATCTTCAATTAATGTTGACCGTCCTCGTTAAAATTTGACCGTCTCCGATAAAATTGAGATGTTCCCGGGACGTCTCTTAACTGTCCCCGCACCATTCCCGTCATGGAGACGTGGGACGGCCTTGTATTGGCGCCCCCATGCTTCATAGAGTAGAACAACCTTTTTTGTTCTTTGAGAACCACTTAAACTTATATTTTCAAAAGGAATTGACTTTTGAATCTGTGTTTTGTATTTTTATAGGCTTTCATATCCCAATAAACTTATGTTTTCAATGTTTGAATCAAATACCCATGTTATTGCTATCTTATTAATTTTTACTCTGCTGTTTTTGTCCAGTAAATCCCTTCTATTTTATAAATTCTTGGTCAAGGATTGAAAGGAGAACATTGAAAATATCAAATTAAAGCTACTACCTGATATCTATAAGCAATTTATGGACTAATACCAATGGTAAAGTTTGCAAGAAAAAAAATCCCAAAGCGGAATCAACACGAGCTAGAAGATAGCTTGCATAAATCTTTGATAAATGAAAACAAGACACCAGACATGTATGCCGACGAATGTGAGTGATTAAACTTGAGGGTCGGTTGGGGTAATCGGTGAGAGGTTAATTGAATAAAAAATCATTAAAAGTTAATGTTATAAAAATATTAATTGATGCTAACGTGACATTTTAAAAATTAATAAAAAGTTCCATGTCACTACAGAATTAGAAATATAACGGTAGAGTGACTAAAAATTTTAATTTTTAAAATTAAATGATCAAATTAAAAATTTTTAAACTTTAATGATTAAAATACAGAATAAAATTGAGTGGTGAAATTTGTAATTTACTCTTAATTTTATGTCTTCTTATACATTGTATGCAAGACGGTTAACAACTGAATTAAACTCGATAGACAATTCAGTTTTTTTTTTTTTGACCAAGAGACAATTCGGTTCAATTATTAAGTTGTATTTATATGAATTTTAATAACTTCATCAGGCTTATGTATTTATGCCATCTTCACTTTATGATATCCATTTATTTTTAGAAAGTAAAACTCAAAACCATTTTTATGTAGTTGAATCCGTAATTCCATAAATTCATAAACATGGCATTAAGCTACACATCTTGCATTATTTATCGACACAGATTCTTAAATTAACCCCCCCAAAAAAAGATACACTGAACTAAAGGATTTGAGAGGGAGGGAGGAAAATCTGGGCATCACTTAGACCAACTCCGTTATGGTTCTTCTATGTAACCACTTGCACTGGGTATGCTTGTGTTCGACTCCTGCAAAAATGAGAAACATTCCAGCATTAAAATGAGGTATCTCAAATTTGATTCCGGACAACCCTTCGTTTAATACCGATTCAAACATAGTATACTGCTTGCATCAAATTTATAATGTACTCACAGAAATATTTTAGAAAATGAAAAAAAAAACTTACCCTCTTTCAAAGCTCATCTTTGGTCGACTCCTGATAGAGAGTATTGTCCCTGTTCTCTTCGATGATGTCTTCTTTGTCCGACTCTTGATGCACAGTTTTGTGCCTGTTCTTTTCGATGAAGTCGATGATGTCTTCTTTGGTCCTATCACCCTCGTATGAGGTTATATCCCCATTAACGGATCTGAAGTAAACAGTTGGGAAACCTTTCACATCAAAGTTCGCATCCAATATATCATTTGCTGTTGCATCCTACAAAACAAGCCTACGGATCAGAAACCTTCGCATCCAATAAATAATAGTGATGGGGAGGAATAGACCCTAAAAACCAATGAGACTAAGTAAGAACTTACAAATTTCGCAATCATAACATCGGCATCATTTTCGTAATGGACAGCTACTTCATCCAAGATTGGTGCCAATTTTTGGCAATGTCCACACCAGGGGGCATAAAACTCGAGCAGAACTGCATAATTAATAGCTTCATGTGATTTTTTAATCCCATAAGGTGGATACATGAATAGAATTTTCAAAGTATGGGACTCCATAGTTCACAAACTACAGGCAAAGGTCAAAGCTCTACACTGTTTGATAAAACAATGTACCCAGATCTAAAGAATCCGTCATAGTTTCCATTAAGAAGAAACTCATTAAAACCATGAGTACCGATAAAGGTTTCAGCAAATCTAAGCATCCATCATAGTTTCAAACTACTAATTAAACGCACCATTTTTCCCAGATTTGAAAACCATGTCTTGAAGGGTTTCAGCAACCACCACTTTCACAGGTTCATTATTCTCCTTGGGAATAGGTTCGGACTTCACAAATGGTGCAACTTTTCCTTCCTACAGAAGAGTACTTTAGTGAGCAAGAAAGAAAACAATCACTGATAGAGTGCATACCACACTTTGGTTGGTACCCTTCACCAAATTCATTGCATAACCAGTACGATTTTCAGAATTGTGAGATTCTATATAAATTTTCAGCACAAGGATAAACTTTATCATCAGTGCTGAAGACCAATAAATTAAAAGTAGTGCAGAAATTACCTTGTAATCCTTCACAAATGGTGCAATGTCATCAGCCTTCAAATAAGGTTTAAAAAATTTCTTTCCATCATTATCCATAATGATGATTAGAGGTACTTGGCTTTCTTCAACTCCAAAATACTGTTTTCCAACCAACAGAAAAAATTAAGACTAAAGTAACAAATACAATAAACATTCTTCCATATTTGAGTAGATCCTAACCTGGAACGCAGCTCCGCTAACCTCAACATCTCCCAAAAGAAAACTAAGGCCCTGTTCTTTGTATTGCTCTGCGACTTCACGATATTTTGATTTCAATGAATCAATACCTTCAGCACTCAAATTAGCAAACAACATAACCTACAGATTCAAAAGTCATATTAGTGGATGCACTTAAAGGATGTATGGGAATTTTTATATGGTAGTTCAGAAAACATGAAAAGAGTTGAAGACCAAGATATCACTTGTTATGAAATGAATACTAGCAACACTTCAATTTCCTTCACAGGGTACAAGAACCAGGTGATAAAGAGAATGAAATTCTGACCATCGAATTTACCTTCGCATTGAGACTGTTATAGAACTTGACAACAAAGGGTTGATTGCTTTCGTCACCGTTAAACAGTGTCACAAGAGGAATGCTAGATTCTTCAATGAACCTCTCTAGTGTTTCCAGTTTAAAATCCTGAAAGCAACAAGCTTCTGTAAAATAGCTAACCATAAATGGTACAAAGGTACCCAACAACAACAGTTTAAATTAAGTTGTATTTGAATGATGATATAGAATACATTCAACATTCCAGTTACCTTAGAGTCAACAAAGAGTTCATCAAATGGCTTGAAAAGTCTGACCAGAGGGCCAGCAACCGATGAGTCACCACGGGGGAGGTGTTTAGCAGCCAAAGTATGACCAAAATCATAATCTGAACGTAATTTCTCAGCAAGTTCCATATAGCTATCAAACTCTTCACCAGAAAATTTTGGAAACACCCCAACCTAAAAAAACATAAATACATACCATCTAAGCTAAACTTTATCATGAAAAAACAATGAAAACAGAAGAGCAAAGATTTATCAGAGAGCTTACAACTACTATCTTCTTGTCATCAATAACGTTAGTGGCATCTTCAGCAGACTTGATCTCAGCAGAAGCAGGACCGCTCTGTTTCCTTACATACTCCACGATACCATCGGCTTCACGTGGACCTTTGTATTCTTGAACGTTCTTTCCTCCATTTCTCAAAATTTTGAGTGTAGGGTAACCCCTGACTTCATATTGAGTTGCTAAATCTCTGTTCGCTTCCTCATCGGCATCAACTTTAGCTAGAAAAACTGGAGGGTCGTGTTTACTCAATATAGATGCTGCTTTCTCATACTAGACAACAAACAAAAAGTTCGATCGTTAGCAGCCAATTAAGCATATGAATAATCAACAAAATACAAACACTATTAAGAAAATCCAATATTGTTTACCTCAGGAGCAAGATTCTTACAGTGACCGCACCTGATAACAAGAGGAAAGATGATTGCTTAGTGATTAATCAAGCAATCCTAAGATCAATCACTGATCTCAATTCTTGTTTACTCAAACGGAAAATCTCAAACAAAAATGCACCAGAAAAAAACCTCGGAAAACTAATTATATCTAATTTAGCATCGTCATTTTGAAATTTATAAGTCAAACTCCTTCAATTCTAAATCGACTAGTAATATTATTGGATGCACTTCAAGAAAACAATTTCCTTCTTTTTAGAAAACAAAAAAAGAAGCCAAAACAAGATCGAAAAACATGTAAGCAAAAGTTTAGGGGGAGAGAATGGAAAAGCTTACCAAGGAGCGTAAAATTCGACGACGAGAAAATCGTGCTTACTAACAATGTCAGTAAAATTGGAGTGATCCAAAGTCAAAACGAACTCTTTCTCTTCCGATTCACCGCCGTCTTCGGCGGAAATCGCCGACGAAGAGAACACGATTACGGCCAAAACAAACCAAAAGCAAACGCTCCTCGCCATTGTCGCAGCTCCTTAATGTTTTCTTTCTTTCTTTCTTTCTCTCGGGTGCGTTTTATCGATGAGACTTGCAGGGGCTTTTAAGGGAGTAACAAAGGAGTTAGAAAGTGAATGGCACACAGAAAATGGTCATTTCTAGGTCACGCTCTCGAGTATGGGATTACATGGTACTCGCTCTTTTATTAGGTGAGTTCCACGTGGGGGGTTTGATTGGGCGAGATTCGTCATTCGAAGCTGACATGGGAGGTTATGGTTTTGGGAGGGAAGTAAATCTGGGGGTTTTAATGCGTTTTGGATATTTTGTGGATGGTGAGGAAAGTGTGGGTCCCGGGACTCCGTGGCGAAATCAATAAAAGGAGGACATGTCACTTTTATTGCATTTTAATTGGCTTTACTATTTTTACGTTTCATGCTTCTGACCGTATTGGATACAAACGGCTCCGTACATAGATATTGTAACTATTACTAGTGAATTAAATGTTGTATCCTTCCCCATTATTAGAATTAGGCATTCAAAAATTTATTAAATTTTGATTTAAATATATAAACTATTTAAATAATCACTTAATTATGAGAGTAATTTTGATATGACCATCATCTTTCAATTGTGCCATTATGATCATGTAACTATTTAAGCAGTTGCAATCGAGTTACTTGTCGTTAAAAAGAGTGATGTGACAGTTAATATAAATTTATTTAATTACACATTTAATCTTTATTATTTATATAGTTTATCAATTTAGTTTTAATTTTAATTTAATATAATAAATTTAATCTTCAATTCACATGATGACACATATCATTATTTTTCTATTAATTTAATTTAATATATTTAATTCTCGTGACACGTACCACCATCAAATTGGTACAAAGCCAATACATTAAAAAAAAGACAAATGCAAGGGTTGGGAATCGAACCCAAAATCACATGATAAACATTTTGACCAATATAAAGGGTGATTAGTGTATGATGATAAGGAAAGTTACTTACTTGGTGGTGGGTTTAGCCGTGGAGATTGGACAACAAACATAATTCCATTGCTAGAATTTAAACCCTCCAAAGCTGTTTAGGGCAGCCCCTGCCCCGGAACAAATTGCCAATTTCAATTCTATGAACAATATGAAATTAAAAGTTCTCTTTACAAACTTTAAGATTAAATTAATAGTTTTTTAATATAAAAAATTAAGATAATAACTTTTTAACTAGAAATTGACTTTTTGATTAAAATATTTTTATTATTAAATTTTATTTTTTATTAATTTAAATATGTACGTTTTTCACTTCAAGTTTTCATAATATGTGTTGCTAATATACTAAAAAAATTGATAACAATATTAACAGTTTGTTAATAAATTAATGATTATTTTATTTTTTTATACTGATTTTGATATAAGTAGTAATTAAAATTGTCGTTAAAAAGAATCATTCGAGTGGTTTTAGTGTAAAAGATAATATTGTTGAAATTCGAGTTCAAATAATTTGTCTACAAGGTATATGTACGTTATCAAAATACTAAAAAGTAAACAAAAATTGCCATAAAAATCACACTCAATATTAAAAGATTACCACTAAAAAACCCAACAAACGCAATAGTTATAAAACATTATACGAAAAAGACTCTTAAGGATATAACTTGGAAGCTTTTGTATAAAATGTACCATATAATGCCCCCCAACCCCCCAAGTGGGAAAAGTCTAATAGCAATTACTTACCCTATTGCTTGCCACATACAGGTTCTTTTAATTTTGATTTATAATTTGCAGGGCAAACCAAAACCATTAGTCAACTGACCTTTAGGTGTTGTCTTATATTAGTCACTAAATTCTAAAAGAGTTTTAATATTTTATTAAATGCTTTAAATTAGTTTTTTTGATAATTAAACTATTAAACAATTAACGACGTGATAACACAACTGTTATCTTTTTTCTTTTGCAAAAAACTCTAAACTCATATGATCTTCTTCATCATTCGTGGGAAGATTGATAACAAAATGTTTACATTTCTCACATCTTTCTTCTCATCTTATTGGTCTTTAACGAAATTTATTCAAAATCAACAAAAAATTTATCCAAAAATTCGGTCTCCTAATACTTCAATCTCATCCAACAACTGTCTAATGAGACTAATTTTTAAGTATGTTGCTCGTCTTCTTAAAAAAAATGTTTATCATCGTTCAGATCTTCGAACACACTCCATACCTTTCAAATCTGACAAAGTACCGAATACACTCTTAATGTTTCGCACTATTTGTTACCGTAGTTTCAAATTTTAAAAAGAATATTTGTGTTCAAGTTTATTATTCATAACAAGATTATTTTAAAATATCAAAACAACTTTTATAGTAATTAATTTTATAGAAATTTTATATTTTTATTTCAATAAATAATTATGACTATGTTTTAGAAATGTTGGTCTACACGTTAATTCATTGGTCAATTTAGAGAAATAAATTAATAAGTATTTTATATTAATTTTAAATGATTTTTTCTAAATGATATATTCAAATGAATTAATACATATGATTATTCGTGAATTCATTCATATTCTTTAAATTATTTATTTCTTGGGATGATCTTATTAATCATGTATTCATTTTATTTTCAAGTTATTTTTATCGCATCCTGTTTTGATTTCCGAAAAACTTATTTTTGTTGCATTTCAATTTATGAATTTTTACTCAAATATAGTTGTAGGGTTTCCCCCCAAAAATATGGTCCTTTTTCATTTTAATTACCGAAATATTACAATTGTTACATTACACTAAAAGTCGGATTCAGCTGAATCCGACTACGAGTAGTACTTTTTCCAAAAAGCTCCAAAAAGTACCCAAAGTCGGAGCCTCCTGAACTCGCCTTTTAGGGGCATTTTTGTACTTTAAAGCCTAAAATCAGAGTCTCCTGCACCCAACTTTAAGGTACTGTAACAAATGCCCTAACTCAGGAAATAAAATGGGAATGACCATACTTTGAGGGGAAAAAAAAGCAAATCCTAAAGCAATATTTATGAAAAAAAATTATATATTATTTTATACAATTTATTATGACAATTTAAATGTGATTCTAAGTTTATTTGAGAAATATAAAATATAAATATTTAAGTCGGTACATACCAACCCAACCTCACTTGCCCTCTGTTTTTTGTCTTTATTTATGTTCTAATATTAAAAAAATTAAATTTTAAATCATAATTTTAATATTTAAATTTTAAACCCTAAAAATTAAATTATATACATTATATTCTAACCATAAACTTTAACTCTAAACTTTAATCCAACTCTAAACATATTTTTAGTGTAAAATATAAATCTAACATAGAAAAAGACAAAATTTCCCTACTTAGCTCGTCGATCCAACTCACCTCGCTCTCTAAAAATCCCAACAAGAAATTTATTGAATGGACCCCATCCCTTAAGTGCATGTTTTTCTTTTTCTTTTTTATTTCTTACCCAGGCATGTTTTTCTTATGCATTAGGATTTTAACGGCTTTCATCGAAATGGGGACCCATTGACAGACTTGTTATCTTCTGAAGTATACATCTATATGCATCTGGATGTTGAGAGTTTTTTTTTTTTAATTATATATTTTGATATTTGAATTTAGTTTTAAAATTTAATTTAGTATCTGATTTTTTATTCAATTAAATATTTTAATTTAGTTTTTTACTTGAAAGTTGAACTTAATTTTTAGGTTCAATTTATTATTTATTTTCTTTTGGTCCAATTAAGAACATGAACTTGATTTCTTAAATGAAATTGATATTCAGATTTGATTTATTGATTCTAATTAAATTGTTTCAATTTTAGATCCGTTCAGATGGGTGGAGTTCGAATAATTTTAAATTTTTATCAAACATAAATATTTTTATTTTAAATGTAACTTTAATACACAGGCCGTGTAAACTTTAGTTTACATATGCCTTTTAGTTTTAGGGGTTAGAGTTTTAGTTTAGGGTTTAAGGTTTAAGGGTTTAGGTTGTAGGGTTTAGAATTTAAGGCTAGTGTTTAAAATTTAGTGTATAGGGTTTAAGATTTAGGGTTTAGTTTTTTAGAGTTAGGGTTAGAAATTTAGGATTTGGGTTTTTATAATGTAAATACACATGCTTGTGTAAAATTAATTTTACACAGTCTGTGTATCAAAGTTTTACCCTACAAATAATTGGTAAAAAAGAATAAGTACTAAATTAAATCAAATTGTCAAGTCTAGATACCAATTTAAATCAAGAAACTAAATTCATGTATTTAGTTAGAATTCAAGTATCAAATTAAACCTGAAAATTAAATTAAAGTGTCGTGACGACTTATTATTTTATTTTACTCTTAAAAATTCCCACAAAAATAGTATTATTGAGCAATTTGTTTATTGCAACTGAACTCTGTAATCTATCTCACTTGCCTTGTCTTCGGGAACTGAACTAGAAATGGAATTTGAGTTGAAAGTTTGGAGTAAAATATAAATGTTTAAAAGTGAAAAAGTAAATTTATAATTAATTTATTTTTTAAAAAATTATATTAAAAATAAAAAAATGGTGCCTCGAAGGCAAGATCCCTTCCCACTTGGCTGAACTTAATCCAAAGCATTGCAACCTCTGCAGTGGGTTCAAAATTTGTGATTTGGAAGCTTATTCTTGCATACAAAGACCAGCAGACAACTTTTGTAATTTTTGCAAGATTTTTATTTTATTTTATTTTATTTTATATGTTTTTATGATTTTTACCATTCTCTTTGCCACAGTTCCAAAATCTACCATCAGAATCACAACGTAATGTTTTACTCTCTATACCAGTAAAGTTATTACTTTTATATTTTTAAATTATCTTATTTAAACTATCACTTTAAAAAATTCAACAATTTTTATAAGACACGATTATTTTTTATTTTTTTAGTTTCCCAACTAAGGATGTCAATTGGAAGGGAAGAGCGCAAAGGGTTCTCTCCTTACACCCATCCCTTTCAAAAAAATTTATTCTCATCCCCGCGCCCACAACATGTTGTGAATACAAAATCTAAAATCATCCTTGCCCTCCGATCCACAAGACTAAAATCATCCCCGCTCCACCCTATGTAGGTTTGAGACTCACTTAATCTTCTTTTTACTCGCCTCATGACCCACTTTATATAATATATTTATACGTATTAGTTAAATAAATGTAAACCAAATTTGTTATGAAACAAAGAATGAAATACATGTCATCTAGAATTCCATCACATATGTGACATTATTCCAACTGTCACCATTTAAAATAATAATAATAACTCGCCACGACCCCTTAATTGGTAAATTAAAATATAACTTCAACACATGCAAGTTTAAAAAATATTTAGGGTTGACTGCAAACATAGAAAAATCAAGAAACTTAAATATTATATGTATTAAAGTTTTCATAAATGTCGCAAGACAAGTCAATATAAATTATTTTAAATTTAATTCAAATTAATATTTTTAAAAATATTTATATATTTGTTAGGATCAATCTCAAACTCATATATATATATATATATATATATATATATATATATATATATATATATAACTTTCCATAAATATCTATTCCAAGACAAGTCAATATAATTTATCTAATTTGACTATGATCCAAAATAATATTTTAAAAAATATTTATACATTTAATCTCATCAATGTCAAACTCAATTATATTTTTAAAAATATTTATAATAACGTGTTATAAGATTTGTTGGCGTGGGTGGGGATGATGCGGGGCGGGCGGGGATGAGGTGGTACAAAGTCATATTTACGCCTGCCCAACCACCCACGGCAGATCTTATTTTTATATTCATCTCTGGTTCACGACCCGTGAAATCTATAATCATCCATGCCCAATCGGATGCGAACTGAGGTGAATCCCTGTAAAACTCGTCCCACTAACATCCATGTTTCCAACAAAAACACAAATCAACTTTCTAAAGGCAAATTTATTCTTTAAATTATTTTACATAACACATTTTATATACATTTTTTTTATAAATTTGTGAAAAGTAAACACGTGACAAAAAAATTTAAGATGAATAGAGTATTTGTTAATTAAAAGTCAAAATTGATGGACGATGAAACTTACTAATGGAGATGATATTAGAGTGGGTCAGTGATAGATACTATAAAATTCACCACTGCTCTATGATTGGAGAAATTATATTATGTATTTGGAGAAATTATAATTTTTCGATTAGTTTAGACAATGAATAACATGATAAACTAAGTTTATGATATAATTTTTCCAATTATGATATGCTCTATTTCATCACTTCCTCTTCTATTAATATTATGTATTTTGTAAATCATTTTCACTTCCGTTCCGCACCCACTTTTATAGTTATTTCTATTTTCAAGTTTTTTAAAAGGCAAGTATATATGTATGCGTGATCCTTTCAAAATATTTAAACATCAAAAATTACTAAAACATTATCCACAATTTTCTAAGCATAAAATAGAAAACATAAAAGGAAATTATTTTATATATCGGCTGCGGAAAATCACCTAATTTTTAGAGTTTAAATGTTAGAGTTTAATGTTTATGGTTAGAATTTTAGTATTTGTGGTTAAATTTTAAGGTTTGAGAATGTATTTTATGATTTAAAAATTATAACTTAGAGTTTATAGTTTAGAGATTAAGGTTTAAGACCCCTAAAAGAAATATGTAGTAACTTTAAAATCTCGCTTGTAGAAACTTTTCACTGATATGCAAGCATAAAAGATTTTAAAGTTTTTTGTATAACACATTTTTTTATAGTTTCACCCTTTAATATTTATAAATGTACAATGATAAATTATATGGTAAATTACACAGGTCAACATTCAACTATCTTTTCACTTCTATTTTGGTCACTCAACTTTTAAAATTTTCAATTTACTCACTCAACTTTTGAGTTGCTCTTATTTTGGTCACTCTATCATTAAATAGTTAACGACGTTATGACATGATAATTTATACCAAAACAATATCATTTTAAATTCATAAAAAATAAAAATCTAGACCAAAACGACGTCATTTTTGAATCTTATTAAAGCTCAATTTTTTTTTTATTTTCTTTCTCCTTTTCATTCTTTTTCTTCTTCATCTTCTCTGCCCCTCTACCCGAACTTTTCAGATTTCAGTCCCCATTCTGACCACCTTCGACTACCATCACCGGAGGTTGATGAGTTACATTTCGCTTCTTATTACTATTTTTTTTTTGTTGTTGAATAGCTTATCAAATTATTTCCAGGGTGAGTTTTTACAATTTTAAAAGGTTTTAAAATCCCATTGAAATACCCTAGTAGATAAAAGTCATCACTTGTTAAAACCATGAAAATTTAGGTGATTATGCTATTCAATATATTTGGGATAATGAAGCAAGTTGTTCATCTCCGTCGCCATTCACTATTTTGAGATAATGAAGCTAGGGGGATTAGATTCCTCATGCTTGGTTATTGAAAAGGTCTGATTCTCGACATCTCTATCGAATTAATTGATTGAATTACTTCTGCTATAAATTTTATGCTTTCGATAAGAGAAGCTCGAGCAACAGGGTTCTTTATTGCAACAACCTCAAAGGTTTCAAGATTTTAAGATTAGGGTTTGAAAGCAGAATTTAGAGATTTATTTTTTTTATTTTAAATTTTACCAAGTCATAACCAAATATTAATAAACAATCTATGTCACAAACAAATACTAATAAAATAAGCCATGTCATCGGGCTGTTAATGAGAAAACGGATGAGTGATAAAAAATGTCCAATGTATAAAGTTCGGTTAGTAAATTAAAAATTGGGTAAAGTACATGTAATCACCGAAATCCGTCCGGCGCTCTTTTTTTATTCGGTTTTAAAGATTTCTTTTTGATTATTTAATTTTTAAAAAACCCGCCCGGTTTTGAAATAAAAAATATGGAGTCACCATCGATCATTTTAAAAATGGTAGACCGGACACCAAAATAAAACCACAGATTCAAAATTCGGGCCCGGGAGTCAATTACGGATGGGGAAGGAATTAACATCCTCACACCGCCCAAAATTGGTACCTAGTCGATTATTTAGTGTCTTGGTGTTGGAAATTACGAATTCGAATAAAATTTAAAATACGACTCTTGAATGCATGAAAATGTTCTAAATATTTAAAGAAATGTTCCGTTATTTGGAATAACCGAGAAATTCACTTCCCTTTACGCCCGGGAAATACTTTTTCGATTTTCTAAATTAAAGAAAATTTCCTTAAATATCCTGTCCTAAAATGGTAAGGATATTCTTTTATTCATGGATATCGAGAAGGCCGCATCCCTTTATGCTCGGGACACTAATTCTCGAATTCCCTAAATAAAAATATTACCTTAATATTTTAATTTATCTAATTATTATGATGCAAAAATATAAAGTAACATGTATGTACTTATATACTAAAAAATATATTACTTATGGAGAAGTATTTTTTGTACTTATATTTATCAAAAAACTATAAACATAGAGCTAATAGTTTATGTATGTATGTATGTATGCATTATTATTATTATTATATATTTTTACAAAAATAACTATTTATTATTATTCATATATATATATATACTTAAAATATAATTTTTTAAGTAAAATACATATGTGTATTATCTATTAAAATAGACCTACACATATATCAAGTTAATAGTTTTTTATACATATATATTTACAAAAATAAGTATTTATTATTATTTTATATACATAGTAATTAAACAAAAATACTATACAACATTGTACAAATATATATAAAGTATTATACATAATATACAAAAACTATTGTACATAAAATATAAACCATAGGTAAAAATATTAGGGTACAACTTTGATACACAGGCTGTGTAAAACTAATTTTACACAAGCCTGCGCATTTACACTATAAAAACTCAAATCCTAAATTCCTAACTCTAACCTTAAAAAACTAAACCCTAAACCTAAAACCCTATACCTTAAATTCTAAGCCCTACAACCTAAACTCCTAAACTTTAAACCCTAAACTAAAACCCTAACCCTAAAACTAAAAGGCGTTTACACGGCATGTGTATCAAAGTTTTTTCCAAAAATTTATATACATACATATATTTTATATATTATATTTGTAACACCTTCAACCCGGATGTCACACTTGGGCCTCAAGCCCAAAACCATTACCATAAAATTTGACCTAGTTTAGCCCAATCCCCAATTCCATTATGAAAATCCATTTACTTACAACCCACTAAAACATAATAAATATTTGAAAACATATACAGCGGAGCTCCTTTTTAAAATTACATTATACACCTTTGACTCGATCGTTTAAAAATCCAAATACGAATTACAAAATACAATAGACTCCTACGAATACATAGCCCAATAGCCTAAACACTGTACTCTGATGAGACGAGGCGCTGGAATCCTTCCCAGATGGTGCTCCTTTAAGAACGTACCAAACCTACTAACCTGCGAACGAAAACAACGATTCCGAACGCTGAGCTAACAAAGCTCAGTGGATACACCGCCACTCAATCATGCTTTATGCAGATCATAAATAAAACAATGCAACAAGAATGATATCATGGCAAGATAACAATGACGTTACCATATCTGCCTAAAAACATAGAATTATGAATGTATGATCACGCACACAGCTCATACAAGTACCTCATGCGTTTACCCAACATCACACAGATAACTATAATTATATATATATATAGAATGGGGCCCACGTCCACCAAGCATCGGGATCCCTCATTCTGAGCAAGGCCCGCGTCCATTAAGCATCAGGATCCTATACTCTGAGCAAGGCCCGCGTCCACTAATCATCGGGATCCTATACTCAAGGGATGATGCCCGCGTCCACTAAGCATTGGGATCCTACATCTATGCCTGGAATCTCTCATCAAGCATCATCGAATAAGGCCCGCGTCCACTAAGCATCAGGATCCTCAATTCGGGAGTTCTCAAGGTGTTGCAACACACTTAGGGTATCCAAATCCCAACAACAAAGGATGACTTGACTATCTAGGCGTCCCATCAGCACACAACAAGGATCCTAGTAACCACACAGCTCTAGACCTCGACACAAGGGTCTTACCGCACACAACTCTAACACCTTTACCATAGCCTTATGGTTTTTATCAGTTATTATATCATCTCGTTGCATTATCCATTCATTAGCATGTTTATAAGGTACACATTAGCCATTCTCATTAATTTATCTTATTATCCGACAAGACTCAACCTTATAGGCGCCCCTTTCTGCATACAGCAAGGGCCTAGATTACCACACAGCATCAACAATCCACCTAGGGTCACTATAGGTTTCCATCACAAACAGTTTACCCGATATTTGCCACGTTATTAGCCCATTATTCTTATTCGGGGTTAAAATCTCCATTTCTCAGTTTTAGTGCTCATTTTACACCTTAACGGACCCCTAGGGCCCTTTACCTCTAATTATAGCACCCCCGAACGCAACCTCAAAATTATTGGGCAGATTGCCCAGCGAGTATCGATACTCCAAGGCGAGTATTGGTACTCTCCTCTAGGCATCGATACTCCAATATAAGTACCGATACTCATTTTAGGTTTGAAAGATTTGAACCATCAAGCTGTACCGATACGCCTTACTGTGTACCGATACCCCCTTATCGGTACTAGGATCGCCCTGTACTGATCCACATCCGTACCGGTACACCTACCAATGCGTACCGATACTCGAAGCCTCTCATAGGCAATGTAACAGTGCGTATCGATACACCCCTTGTGTACCGGTATGCGGTAGTCTTACTGGAATTTCTGACTTGCAAGGGGTACCGATACACGGGGAGGCGTACCGGTACTTCCCTCACAATCCTTCCCCTATTTTACGAAGGCGCACCGATACGCTAAGCCCCGTACCGGTACGCGAGCCCCACTTTCGAGCTCTGGGTCTGGGTTTCACCTAGAAACCCTGTTTAACTCCTATAGTTAAACCCCAAATCAATTTTACAAGTTATTATGAAGGTATTAAGTGGGTTTCTACCAATTTTAAGCCATAGCAACAACAAATCTCTAATTCACCATTAAAGGGGGGGTCAACCAAAGCTTTATCAAACCATAACACCAAAACATGCACAAAACCTATCTTTATGAGTTGCAGGAAACTATAGGAGTTAGTTGTGTACTAACCTTTAGCAAGCAAACCCGAAATGAAGCTTCCACCAAGCTCTTACCACCTCTCCTCTTGGTGCAAGCTTCCAAACTCAACTCCCACCAATGCTGGAGATATTCCTCTTGAAAGATAGATCTTTGGGTGCTGAACAAGTCCTCCTCTAGGCACAATCCGGGATTCTTATTCCATATTAACAAAAATATCATCTTTACCTAGAGTTGAGTGGGTGTTTGAAGGAGAGAATGATAGAGAGAAGAAGGAGACATGATGACCTCATTCTCTATCCCCCAATGCAAAAAATAAAGAAGGCATCAGCCTTTTGCCTTCTCTTGAGAGAAAATTACCCTTTTACCCTTTTATTAACCCTTCCTCATCCAACCGCAAGCCCAACACCCAAACCCAGCAAGACATGAGAGCCCATAAAGCCCAACACCAAGGCCTAACATGACCCGAACATCTGACCCAACGCGTCGGTCCAAGAACCGGGTCAACGCCCATTGTTGACTCAAAAATCTAGGTCGTTACAACTCACTTCTCCTTTAAAAAAATTTCGTCCTCGAAATTTAGATGGAATAAAGGGAAATGCAAATAGAATAGATCTAACCACCTCACAATCTGAACAAGATCACCTAGATTAGGGAGAGTTCTCTCTCAATCTACCTTAAACAGAACCATAGCATTAAACCACATGCTCTCAACACTTTTCTTAAGATTTCTCACGACTCTTTTTCAACAGCCAACGACACTTACGACGATCCGCTAAGCATGGTAACACCACCAACCTCAAGCCACGATGTTCAAACATCAACTTAAAGAACTCACCTTCAAGGGATTCTATCTTGGTTAACCAACTTTCTATTAGCATTCGACAACCAAAACTAAACTTAGACTTTATCTACGTCTAAAACACTGCACCACATTCACAAGACATTGTCAGGAACGCATCACACCTAACAACCATATCCCGGTCAAACCATTAAAGGGCAAGCAAAACCCTAACAACCGATCATTACCATCAATCTACCTTGAACTAATAGCTCTTTTCCCCAGACTTGACCCACCAAGTCAGAACTTAAAACTTTTCTTGATCCAAACTTGCTTCCACACAATTAAAACCCATTTTTGATTTTAACTGCTTAGTTTCGGGCAATGACCACCGTCACATAGAAACTTGCAAAAGTAACCCAAAACTAACCATTCTATTTGTGAAGATCTAAACACCTTCTAACCCTTGACTCAGTCCAAACAATCAGACGCGAATAGCCATTTGACTGTCCTCAAAGATCTCCGACTGGCCTATCTAAAAATATTTCTTTGCACCACAACCATTCGATTACTCTTAACACAACTGTTGATCCACGTTTCCGTTGAGCTACTCTGATAATTTCCACCTTGTTTGTCTTAACCGATAATAACCTTGGTCGAACTTGATTGGGAAATCCTCTAACTCTCCGAGATCTAGCTCAACAGGTGTACATGCCGAACAACTATCTTCGCGATTCGCCCTTAAGGCCTCAACCATGTCTGTCACAACCTTCATTTTCTTTTTCTACAGTACTTTACTCCGACAAACAACCCACGAAGCTCTCACATTCTATGGCCACCACAAGGTCACCAAACTCACGCAAAATCGGCAACGGTCTTTCGCTATTGCACTACGGCTCAACACACCCAAAGCCACCCCATAGGCTACTCTCACGCAGACATGATTCTCGGTGAAACACTTGGCAACAACATCCAATCGGTTGCTTACACAAGTGTGACTCCAACGAAGAGTTCATTAAGTACCATACCACAGGGCGACGGATACTAACAACGAACTCAACCTTACCTTTACCACCGTTTTAAACCATAATCAATTGATAAAATTGCTCGCTCACCGAGGGTACCTCCATACCCTTAAAACACCCACAACTCTAATACCAGGAACTCTCAACCCTTGCATCAACAACACAAGCTAAGAACATCTTACAACATACATAACATTCCTCGAGCTAGCATCACGGAGCACAACATCCACTCTAGAGAGGTTAAGATTCTTCTCATCTAACACTAACAACTGGATTCAAGCAATCTAAAACTTCTCGACTTCTTACTCACATCGTACGGTACCCATACACTCTCAACAACCGTCTACGATAATTCTTATCTAGCAAAGAATGCAATTCTATTTACCATCTAAAACAACAATAAACCCAAGATGCACCTCACAAGAACCGGTCTATTACGCAACCGAAGAGCTAAAAGGCTAACACAACAGCCAATGCAAAACTTGATTACCTAACATATCCCCGATTGCAACGCTGTCAACTTCAATCTAAGCAGCAGACTATCTAGCAACACTTCTCGCGCCAACCCTAGCAGTAGATCTCATAGGACTTCTACCTCAATGATCTGAGGGTGCCCCAGCCCCGACTTTAGCAAAACTCCAATCATGTCGGAAAGTAACCAACCTCTGAGACTGAACTGATGTATCCTCATTCACGACTGGGCAATCCCCTTACCGTATGCCACCGATAGTAAACCCTCTGGAGTAAAAAGCATACCCCAAGGTGATGTCGGTCACAATGCTCACATACCGATGGAAGCGATACTCTAATAGAACCATCAATACTCCATTCCGGAGTAGGAATCAAAGAGCCTCAACGATCCCTCGATCTAGATCCCGAACTAACTCTCAGTATCTGACCTGAAGCAACTCTCTTCAAATTTCTCGAAGCACAAAACCTCTCGTGCAAATAGGGAGAGGAATCCACGATATTCTGGGTCTCCACATCATGATCTCTAGAACCCTCGAATCGATTAGATGTTAAACTCTGAAGTCGCTCAAGCGCCTTCGCACTATTGACTAACTCGGAGAATATCCTAAGCGAATTCGCTGTCACATACCACTGAAGGTCAACATTTAAGCATTGTCTGAACCTTTTGAACCTCAATTCTTCTGTTGCAACAAACTCTGAGGCATCACGGCTCAACGCAAAAACTCTTGCTCATAAGCAACACCGTTCGATCTCCCTAAACCAGATGCAAAAACTGGTCCTCATCTTATCCATGCGTACCTCACTGATGTAATTCTTCTGAAACTCACCTATGAAGACATCCCATGTCGGGAGCGGATGCTGTAGACGTGACTCTACTGTCTCTTACCATTCGTATGAATTACCTTTAAGAAAAAGACAACACAGTCAGGATTCTTTTAAGTCTATTCCACATCATCCAGTTCCATCTGAGTGTTTCTTAACCATCAATCTGATTGATCAGGTTATTATTTCTCAACCCCTTTTTCTATACTTAGATTCGTAACAATAATGCTCCTCCCTTTAAAGAAACATAGCCCCATTTTACGACTCTCATTGGTAAATCTCGCACCGTCGACCCAACTGGTCTGAACCACATTCAGAAGATGGTAGCTCGTCTTTCTCATTACCCTGGGTTTGGTTCCCCCGAAACCTCGAAGCTTCCAACACTATACTTGTTATCTCAAGCTGGCTTATGACCGGACAACAACCGGTGGCCAAGATTATATCAACTTATTTAGGAGGCAACTCTGTTGTATCTGTCACCACGTATTCTCAAGCTTTACTCACGCATCGCCTTGTGCACAACCCACGATGTCCTTCCGACCACTACTATAAGCAACCGTAACAAATATACCTTGCTCGAGACCTCAGGGCAATTCAACCTACTAAGATCGTACTTGAGACTTCACAGCCATTATGCACTTCTCTACATTAGACAAAAACGCATAGGCATGCTACATCCCCATCACACGGTACCCTACTATCAAGAACCTCTTTTTCCTTGGATAGAGGAACCCTCGATTAACATTCCACCACCGGTCGATCAAAAACATGTCCTCTTAATTTTGTCTTATAAGGATCATCCACCAACACGTAGAATCTTACCACTAGAGGTTCTCACCATGAACCCAAGGCCTTAAGGTAACTTACGACACATAACTATGATTACTCCTCAAGCGATGGGGGGAGGGCACACCCTCAACTCCTTCATACCTTCATAAGCCCAAGCCTAACGTCTAAGATAACTCTGATCTCAAAATCATCCTCAAAAGAATCAGCCAACATCACAGTACTCACGACCGTGATCGAACTATCTTATTGTCGCAACCAGCGGCACACGCGAACACATGACACACCATCCAGATTCCAGTCTTGAAGAGTACAACTTAGAAGCACATGCTCGAATCGCTAGACACCTATTCTCGACTCCCAACCACCCTGGGGTTTTTCTAAAACTAGCTAAACCTAGGCTCTAATACCAAATGTAACACCCTCAACCCGAATGTCACACTTGGGCCTCAAGCCCAAAACCATTACCATAAAATTTGACCTAGTTTATCCCAATCCACAATTCCATTATGAAAATCCATTTACTTACAACCCAATAAAACATAATAAATATTTGAAAACATATACAGTGAAACTCTTTTTTAAAATTACATTATACACCTTTGACTCGATCGTTTAAAAATCCAAATACGAATTACAAAAATACAATAGGCTCCTACAAATACATATCCAAATGGCCTAAACACTATACTCTGATGAGACGAGGCGCTGGAATCCTTCCCAGATGGTGCTCATTCAAGAACGTGCCAAACCTACTAACCTACGAACGGAAACAACGATTCCGAATGCTGAGCTAACAAAGCTCAGTGGATACACTGCCACTCAACCATGCTTCATGCAGATCATAAATAAAGCAATACAACAAGAGTGATATTATGGCAAGATAACAATGGCGCTACCATATCCGCCTAAACACATAACATTATGAATGTATGATCACGCGCACAGTTCATACAAGTACCTCATGTGTTTACCCAGCATCACACAGATAACCATAATTATATATATAGAATAGGGCCCGCATCCACTAAGCATCGGGATCCCTCATTCTGAGCAAGGCTCACGTCCACTAAGCATCAAAATCCTATACTCTGAGCAAGGCCCGCATCCACTAAGCATCGGGATCCTATACTCAAGGGATAAGGCCCGCGTCCACTAAGCATCGGGATCTTACATCCATGCCTGGAATCTCTCATCAAGCATCATCGAATGAGGCCCGCATCCACTAAGCATCGGGATTCTCCATTCAGGAGTCTTCAAGGTATTGCAACACACTTAGGGTATCCAAATCCCAAGAACAAGGGATGACTCGACTATCTAGGCGTCTCATCAGTACACAGCAAGGACCCTAGTAACCACACAACTCTAGACCTCGACACAAGGGTCTTACCGCATACAACCTTAACACCTTCACCATAGCCTTATGTTTTTTATCAGTTATTATATCATCCCGTTGCATTATCTATTCATTAACATGTTTATAAGGTACACATTAGCCATTCTCATTAATTTATCTTATTATCCGACAAGACTCAACCTTATAGGCGCCTCTTTCTGCACACAGCAAGGGCTTAGATTACCACACAGCATCAACGATCCACCTAGGATCTCTATGGGTTTCCATCACACACAATTTACCCAATATTTACCACATTATTAGCCCATTATTCTTATCCGGGGTTAAAATCTCCATTTCTCAGTTTTAATGTTCATTTTACACCTTAACAGACCCCTAGAGCCCTTTGCCTCGAATTATAGCATCCCCCAAACTCAACCTCAAAATTATTGGGCAGATTACCCAGCGAGTATCAATAGTCCAATGTGACTATCGGTACTCTCCTCTAGGTATCGATACTCCAACATGAGTACCGATACTCATTTTAGGTTCAAAAAATTTGAACCATCAAGCCATATCGATACGCTCTACTGCGTATCGATACCCCATTTTCAGTACTAGGATCGCCCTGTACCGATCCACATCCATACCAGTACACCTACCCAAGCGTACCGATACTCGAAGCCTCTCATAGGCAATGTAACAATGCGTATCGTTACACCCTTTGTGTACTGGTACGCGGTAGCGTTACTGAGTTTTTGACTTGCAAGGGGTACAGATACACGAGGAGGTGTACCGGTACTCCCCTCACAATCATTCCCCTATTTTACAAAGGCGTAGCGATACGCTAAGCCCCGTATCGGTACGCGAGCCTCACTTTCGAGCTCTGGGTCTAGGTTTCACCTAGAAACCCTATTTAACCCCCATAGTTAAACCCCAAATCAATCTTACAAGTTATTATAAAGGTATTAAGTGGGTTTCTACCAATTTTAAGCCATAGCAACAACAAATCTCCAATTCACCATTAAAGGGGGGTCAACCAAAGATTTATCAAACTATAACACCAAAACATGCACAAAACCTATCATTATGAGTTGCAGGAAACTATAGGAGTTAGTTGTGTACTAACCTTTGGCAAGCAAACCCGAAATGAAGCTCCCACCAAGCTCTTACCACCTCTCCTCTTGGTGCAAGCTTCCAAACTCAACTCCCACCAATGCTTGAGATATTCCTCTTGAAAGATAGATCTTTGGGTGCTGAACAACTCCTCCTCTAGGCACAATCCGGGATTCTTACACCACGTTAACAAAATATCATCTTTGCCTTGAGTTGAGTGGGTGTTTGAAGGAGAGAATGATAGAGAGAAGAAGGAGACATGATGACCTCATTCTCTATCCCCCAATGCAGAAAATAAAGAAGGCATCAGCCTTTTGCCTTCTCTTGAGAGAAAATTACCTTTTTACCCCTTTATTAACCCTTCCTCATCCAACCGCAAGCCCAACACCCAAACCCAACAAGACATGGGAGCCCATAAAGCCCAACACCAAGGCCTAACATGACCCGAACATCTGACCCAACGCGTCGGTCCAAGACTCAGGTCAACGCCCATTGTTGACTCAAAAATCTGGGTCGTTACAATATTAATATATGTAATATATATATATATATACAAAATAAAGCATTTAATAATAATAATATGTATGCATGAACCAGATTAAAATGCATGAAACAATAGATTAGGACTTAAATGCATGGAATAATAAGTTACATGGTAAAAATAATAAACATTATAGGACTAAAATGAACAAAATGCAAAACATAAGGAAATAAACATATATAGACAGAAATATAATGCTGGAAATTAAATGCTAAGATAAAGTGACTAAACTTGAATAAATCAGAAATTAAAAGTCACAAAACATTAAAAAAAGCCATATTAAATGAGCATGAAAAATGAAAGGACCAAAAGAGTAATTATTCTGTGACCAGAATGAAAGCAGGAAAAGAGTAAGGGGACTTCACGTGAAATTAGCCCATTAATAAAAAAGTGGATCCTCCCCGAGTCGGGTCATCGCGTGGGCTGGGTACGCCAAAAACGGCGTCGTTTTGCTTATTATCAGTTTAAAACCAAATAAAACATATTTGTTTACTTTATTTTTTATATCTAACATAATATCAAAAAACCCTAAACGTTTATTGCTCTCATTCCCTAGCCAACCCTAGAGAGCAACACCGTTCTCCTCATCAGGGTCGGTCATCGGCGGCCTCACGGCGAGCAACGAAGGCAACTTCACGGCCAGGTAAGATTCGAAAACCCATCCCTTTTGATTTGTTTTGATTCGAAATAAAAAAATTAAAGAGAAAAAGATTTTGATTCGAAATAAGAGAAAAAATTACCCTTCAACTTGTTTGTATTGATTTTGAATTTTTTTCTTACAAATTTTCCTCTTTTTTTAGATTTCTCTCATTTTTTTCGATCTCCTATCAGATCTCTCTCTCTGATTTTTTTGAAATTGAAAAACCCCCTTTTATATATTTGGTTCAGTTATTATATAACTGATCTAGAAACTAAACCCTAATTTTTTTTTATTATAGCTTATCTGTTGATTGATGAGAGATTTGGATTTTCGGGGATGGCAATGGCAGAGTAGGGTGGCTCGGTTTGGTGATGGCAGAGGGTCGTGGTAGGTTAGGTTATCATTTTATTTTTTAGGGTTTTGGGATTTGGTTGCTTTGGGGTTTCAGTTGGTTTAGGCTTTTATGGTTAAGGTTTATGGTTCAAAATGGGGGTACCGACAGTGGCTTGATGGCGGTGGCTTGACAACATCGAAAAAGAGTGGCGGTAGTGGATTAGGGTTGGGGTATTTTAGCACTAAGGTTTTTTGGTTCGGGTCAGATTCAGGTTACCAAGCCGGGTTCAGTTTGGGTGAACGGGCTTGGCTCACTTGTTTGGGTTGGTTTAGGGTTTTGATTGGTTTAGGTTTGGATTGGTTCTGTTAGGGGCCCAGATGAAATTAGGTTCTTACAGCTACCCCTCTTTACTCATTGTTGTGCAACGACAATGGGGTAAAGACTAAAAGAGCCAATTTCATCCAGTTCAGCTGAGCTTCTTCCCTTTTGACTATATCTTTATTATTCGATAGATCTTCTTTCTCTTCGACGCAAGTCTTTTTCTTGACTTGGTTGATCCACCTTGTCACTCTTGGGGAAGCAAAATCTTCAAAATGGGGATTGGGGAAACAAAATGAGTTCGTATTGTTACTTCTCTTCTTCGGCACCGGTATTCTATCTTCGATATTCAGTCTTCGGTAGGTCTTTGATCTTCGCTCTTCGAGGATGTTGAGTTCTTTGATCAATCTGTTCCTCTACTTTCTTTGTTGAGACTTACCAAAGTACAATGATGCTTGGTCGAAAATAGATACTTCCTTGCTCCCCACGATCTTTTTTTTTCTTTTTTTTTCTTTTTTTTCTTTTGTTTTGTTTTGTTGTTTTTTAGCTTCATCTTCTGTTGAATGGGTGACCCGCTTCATTGGAACTTCAAGGAGATAGGGTCGGGTGATCTGCTCCATTGGAAGGGGTAAATATATGAGGTTGCAGTTCCTCTTCTATTGGATGTCCCGCTCCATTGGTAGTTCAAGGAGATATGGTCGGGTGATCTGTTCCATTGGAAGGCGTAAAGATATGAGTTTGTAGTTCCTCTTCTATTGGATGTCCTGCTCCATTGGAACTTCAAAGAGATAGGGTTGGGTGATCTGCTCCATTGGAAGGAGTAAAGATCTAAGGTTGCAATTCCTCTTCTATTGGATGTCCCACTCCATTGGTAGTTCAAGGAGATATGGTCGGGTGATCTGCTCCATTAGAAGGCATAAAGATCTGAGGTTGTAGTTCCTCTTCTATTGGATGTCCTGCTCCATTGGTAGTTCAAGGAGATAGGGTCGGGTGATCTGCTCCATTGGAAGGAGTAAAGATCTGAGGTTGTAGTTCCTCTTCTATTGGATGGGTGACCTACTCCATCGGTAGTTCAAGGAGTAAAGGTCTGAGGCTGTTGTTCCTCTACTATTGGATGAATGACCTACTCCATTGGTAGTTTCAAAGAGTAAAGGTCTGAGGTTGTAGTTCCTCTGTGTCACAGACTTGTGTTGGTACTCATTCCGCAGATGAGACTAACGTATCTTCATTTTGAATGTCTAAGACCTCCTTATGGGTTTGTGCCTTAGAGATGTTTGAAAAAAGATCTTTTTAAGGCGCCCGTTTGGGTTTTCTCCTTGATTTTCATCATTTTTTCTCTTTTTTTCTTCTCATTCTTTTTGATTTTTTTTCTTTTTAAAGATCTCTTTTTTAGAGATGTTTGAATGTCCAAGATGCCGCGACCATTTTGAAAATCGGGACGTGTAAAAATAGCCCGACGATCGATCTTTTGGTAAAATTAGGGTTTTGGCCATTTTTAATTTAATCTTGAAAATTTAAGGTTCTCGTATTAAATCGAACTTTCCTTTATTTATCCTTAACAACATTTAGAGTCGCCACCGATCAATTCGTGGTAGACCGGACACCGAAAAACAAACCAGAGATTCTGTTTAAAAAATTACGTTCGGGAGTCGGTTACGTGTAGGGAAGGATTAGCACCCCTACGAACGCCCGTTATCAGTACCTTTAATTTTACGCGGCATTTTGGCATTTAGAATAATTATTTGAATTTAATTTATTCTATAATTATTAATTGAATTTAAATTTCGCATGCAGATATCCTTTTATAAGGAAATTCATTTTGTTAGAATACGAGATTAAAAGTACCCCGTTAGATGGCACCCCTATTCGTATTTAAAAATTAATTTCTAACATAAAAGGTTTTTAATGAATGATATTTTATTGTCTTGTCAATTTTAAGTTTTAATCCTAAAAGGGCTCTAATTAATTAGTTATTTAAAGCTACGAATATTAATTAATTTAATGGCTTTCATGTGAAAATGCCAATTTCTTGAACACCTTCCATATATTTAAACCCTTAAATTAATCATATTCCTAATTAATTAATTCTTCTAATTAATTAAAGTTATAGTCCTAATTATGGCTCTAACAAATTATTTAATCAATTTTGTAAGTGAAAATGTATATCGAATATACACCTTTATGACCAAGGCTGAGATAACACCCTATTGTAAACAATGGAACGCTATCCGGATTTGAACCTCAAAGATTCTATTAGATATACATTTAATTAACTACAATGTATTAATTTTAAATGTCAACTAAAGAAATAATTTAATATCCAATTATAAGTGTAACATATTAAATATATTCATTAAAATCTATGTTGAGATAACACCCTATTGTAAACAATAGAACACTATCTAAATTAGGATTTTAAAGTTTATATTTAATATATTTTAATTACTATAATTATCTATCCTATTTAATTATTGAAATCCTAATTAAAGATCCTAAACTAAAAGGCTCTAAACAATTATTAAGTTTAAGTGTGCTTAATTGTTTAAAAAAACATACTATATGCTATTTTTTAAAATATGCACACATATAAATTAATAACATTTAATTGAAACAATTAAATAAATAATTAAAACAAATTGAAATGAACATTGAAACTAAATTTTATTAATAGGGGACTTAATTGAAACTATTACATAGCCTAATGTCCTAATTACAAAGCATTGGTGACTAAATTGAACAAATTATAAATCTAAGGATTCAATTAAGGGGTTCAGGGGATTAAATTGGGTTAATTGTAAAGTTTGAGGAACGAATTAAAAGGGACTAAGGACCATATTGAAATACATCCCAAAAGCCCAGTGATTAACTCCCGAATTAACCCAAAAAGCCTCAAAATTCGCAGGTCTGCACCCGACCTGGTCCATGGCGCGCAGATCCCATCCCAAAACGCCGTCGTTCCATTCAAGCTATAAAAGCCCAATTTTAAACCCAAACCCTCATTTCTCAAATATTCACACTCTCTCCACCTCTCTATCCTCTTCCAATTCTCTCTGAATACCAACATTTCATTCCCAGAAAACCCACCTTGAAATGGATTCAAACCGTTGTTCTTCCCCATGTTCTTCCTATATTCATCGACAAAACCTCGTTTAATCCACCACAAACACCTAGCTCCACCCTATTCATGTTTCTTAAGGATCAAACTCATCTTTTAACACAAATTCATCTTTCGTTCTTCACTTTTCCTTCTTTCAATCTTCATAAACACGAAAACTTCCCATTTCCTATTTTTCTAAGATTAAACAACTAAATTTCCTTAGACTCAATTCCAGTTCATCCACCCTTCCATTCTCGTTTCCATCGCCACCATCTTGAACCTCTCTGATACGTTCACTGGCCACCAGATGTGGTGTCGACTATTGCCGGTCGTTGTCTCCGATTAACCTCTTCCTTACTCCTGTCACCCTCGGCCATCGTCTGTAACCTTCGGCTGCCGTTTGGTTCTGGCCGCCCGCCGTGAGACAATTTTCGACTGCCGTGCCAGAACCCTAAAACTCTATTTTCAAACCCTAAATCTAAACCCAAATCTGTCAGGATTCCCTTTTTCCCCGACCTAAACCTAAACTACCTTCGACTCCGACCATACAAAAAAACCTTCAGCCACCACTTAGATAAGTTCACGATCACCGCAACAACTTTCGATCTCATTCTATTATTTTTATGTATACATGTAAACTAAAATTTTATTTCTATTTGCAGGAAATTAAATCAGAAAAATATACCTTTCCGATGACCGGCGACTATCATGCTTCCACGACGGTCGTTCGACATCTCCGACATCTCCTCAGCTTTCGAAGTCGGTTGAGTTTCGGCGGCTCTTCAGCTTTCAGTAGTTCAACTCCCAGTAAAGCTTTCTCTCTCCTTCATTATTACTATATTAATTATTATTATTATTATTTAGTTTATTAATGACTAATTATTATTCTTGACTGACACTTTCTCTTTCCTATTTATAGGTGGTTAGAGTTGCCGACGTCATGGGTGGCCAGCTGTGTTTAAAGAAACATAGATCCGAGTAAAGGCTTTTCGAACCAATAGGAGAGTGCCACGTGGCACTATTTGGGCGGAAAAATGGGCTTTTATCAAATTTGTGTTTGTTTGGGCTTTTTATCTGATAAACAAAATGTAATTGGGTAGGAGATAGGATAAGTTCTAGAAGGAATTTAAATATAATAAAGAATTATATTCTTTAAAGATAATTTAATTCCAACTTAACTTCCTTCTCAAAAAAGACTTTGACCTAGCCCTATAAATTAAGGATCAAGCCGTCAACTCCAGAGGGAGAGAGGAGAGAATTTTCGACAAGATCAAAGGGGGAGATTTCGACAAAGAGGCTTCAACCATTCTTCATCTTTTTCTTCTTTGTTCAATTAGGTTTATGCTAGGAATTCTTTATCTTGTGTTTCTTTGGAACCTAGCCATGAACTAAATCTACTTGGCTAAGGTTATTGTGTCTTGTAGTTGTGAGAAACAATTGGATTTTGTTTAGGTAATAAGAGTTTGCACTTTCAATTCAAGGTTTACTCATTCTTGGTTTTTATTCTTGTTTGCGGGTGAATTGGGAGAGTATCTCGTAACTTCATCTATTTATCTAATATCAGAAGAGTTAGATTCAAGAAACGAATGAGTATGGTCTTTATTCAATCTATTGATGGTGAAGATTAATTTGGCTTAGGAATAAGTTAAGGATTTCAACGGATAAGAAGAGCGCAAGATTGGTTGTTGTTCACCCTTGATTTACACAGGGATGTATTATCAAGGCATGCACAAATAGCTAGAGTTTTGACTTAGGGATAAGAAGAAACCATTGAAGAACGCTCCGTCGAACCTTGAAGTTGCTGCCCAACCGCCCAGGTAGTTGCCCAGCTAGTCGCCCAGGCAACCATCGATTAGTTGCCAAGGCAACCCCGCTGTGCAAGTTGCCACAGCAACTGAGTTGCCCTTGCACTCTTTTACCAAGACGATCTAATCGGCCATCACACCTCAACTCACGATAACCTGACCTATTCTCTCTCATTTGATTTCATCTTCTTTTACTTATTTGCTTTCTAGTTTAGTTGTTAGTTAAAACTCCTACAATCTTCTACTTGTGTTCTTTTACTTTTTACAGTGCAAGAGATTAGATTCTTGAAGTGGCACCAATCCCTGTGGAGATGATATCTTTTATACTATAACTTGCAACGTGTACACTTGCACAATTGCGGAGCACTTATTATGCGCAACAAGTTTTTGGCGCCGTTGCCGGGGATTGGCAATAGCAACTTTGTTTTTATTTTCTTGCACTTTTTTATGTTTCTTGTTTAAGATTCAAAGGGCTAATAAACTTTGGTTTTGCATTGGTATATGACCAGGGCGAGACCGGTTACACCAGAATATCCCTTTGATCCAGAAATCGAACGGACCTTGCAAAGACTCAGACAAAGGTTAAGAGTAGCAATGGCTAATCAAGACGGCAATATGAATCAAGATGTTCCAACAGGAGGAGGAGTGATTGTTGCACGAAACAGAACTATTCGAGACTATCTTGAAGAAAGATCTTGATGGACTTAATCCATGAGTTGTCACGCCTGAAATTGAAGCCGACCACTTTGAGTTGAAACCGGTGATGTTTAATATGATCAACACAATTGGTCAATTTGGCGGCTCAGCAACTGAAGATGCACAAAAACATCTTAAATCTTTCATCGAGATTTGCAATTCATTCAAAATACAAGGAGTCACCCCCGATGTTTTACGACTAAGATTATTTCCCTATTCACTGAAGGATAAGGTGAAAGCATGGTTGAATAGTATTCCTGCCGGATCAATAGGATCTTGGACCGATCTTTGTCGTGATTTCCTTGCTCGATTTAATCCTACAAATTTGACTGATAGGCTTCATAACGAAATTACTTCTTTTCAGCAGGCAGATGATGAATCCATGTACGAGGCTTGAGAGCGATATAGAGAACTTTTACACAAATGCCCCCTACACGGATTCCCGGTGTGGACGTAAGTAATAATGTTTTACAACGCTGTGAATACACCAACAAGGATGATGCTAGATGCCTCGGAAAATGGCATGCTCCTAGATAAGTCACCGGAAGAAGCAATGCAAATTCTAAATAGGCTTGCCAAGAATGATTATCAATTCTCATCTGCTAGAAGAGGAGGAGTTAGACGCCAAGCCACAATACATAAACTGGGATCATCAGACTCAATTTCGGCACAATTGGCCGCTCTAACCAAGATGGTCCAGAACATGCAGAAACCAAACAACACACAGGAAGTCAAGGTAATGGATTCCTTTTGTGAGTTATGTGGTGGTAACCATGATTCTTCTGAATGTATGCAGAATCCGGAATCCAGCTTTTATGTGGGGAATTACAACCAGAACAACAATGTGATGTCCAACACATATAATACAGCTTGGAAGAAGCACCCAAATTTTTCATGGAGTAATCCCAACAATGCTTTAAACCTGAACAATCAGAATGCACAAGCATTGGGATTTCAGCAAAACATGCCACGGCAACAGTTACCGCAGTAACAACCGACAACATCTAGTTCTTTGGAAAATCCTCTCAATGCTTTTATGTTGAAAACTGAATCTTATATGGCTGAGAATAGTAACTTCATAAAAAGAACTGATGCTTTTATTAACAGGACCGAAATGAGATTGCAAAACCAAGAGGCGGCAATCAAATCATTGGAAAATCAAGTTGGGCAATTTGCTCAAAACCTGAATACTAGACCGCAAGGAGGTTTACCTAGCGATATTGAAGTCGCAAGAGGAACTGGCCATGAGCAATGTAAGGCGATCACCTCTAGAAGTGGCCAACAACTTAAAGAGGCTCAAGCTCGCTCATCAAACAAAACTCCACAAAAAGATCAAAACAAACTCAGTGGCAAAACCTCGGATGCTGAACCAAGAATTGCCGCGGCAACCAGCGATAAGCATGTCTCGACAACCAGCGATAAGTATTCCTCGGCAACCAACGATAGGCACGCCACGGCAACCCCAGTTGACGATGCCTCGGCAACTCTAGTTGCACCAGCAATGCCATCAATTAGGTTCCAGACCAATGAAAGGATCGAAGATATCCGACTTCCACCACTATTCCCACAAAGGTTGAATCGCCAAAAGCAAGAATATCAATTCAAGAAGTTTCTTGATATCCTCAAGCAAGTCCACATCAACTTGTCATTGGTTGAAGCAATTGAACAAATGCCGAACTATGCCAAGTTTCTTAAAGACATTGTGTCCAAGAGAACTAGGCTAGGAGAGTTTGAAACAGTTGCCGCAACAGAGGGATGCATGGCCATGTTACACAATCGCATGCCACCCAAGTTGAAGGATCCCGAAAGTTTCACAATACCCTGTTCCATTGGAAACCACTATGTCGGGAAAGCATTATGCGACCTTGGAGCAAGCATAAACTTGATGCCTAAATCAGTTTTCCAAAAACTAGGAATCGAGAAGGTAAGACCTACAATAGTTATGCTACAGCTAGCCGGCATATCCTATGTGCATCCAGAGGGAAAAATCGAAGACATACTGGTAAAAGTTGATATATTTATTTTTCCCGCTGACTTTATTGTTTTAGATTGTAAAGCAGATGAACATGCACCTATCATTCCCGGGAGACCCTTCCTAGCAACAGGGAGAACCTTAATCGATGTTGAAAAAGGAGAACTCGCAATGAGGGTGAATGACCAGCAAGTTAAACTAAATATGTTCCAAACACTAAGGCATGCCGATGATCTGGAAGAATGCCAACTTCTTCATGCCAGTGCAGAGTTTAACTTCGACAAGGAATTTAGTTGCCTCATCAACTACATTGCCGATCAAGAGAAACCTGAGGAGTATGAAGAACCGATCGATGAGGAACAACAAGAAGAGGAAAATTGGTTAGTCAATCGACCAGGTACATACTTTGAACCACTAGATTACTCAGGTAAGGAAGGTAAGCTCGAAAAGCCCTCTATTGAACAACCACCGATTCTCGAGTTGAAACAGTTGGCAGAGCAACTAAAATATGCTTACTTGGGAACCGATAATACATTACCTGTAATTATTTCCTCTAAGTTACAACCTGAGCAGGAAAAGAAGCTGATCAAAATGTTGATGCTACATAAGAAGGAAATAGGGTGGACAATTGCCGACTTGAAGGGAATTAGCCCGGTAGTGTGCATGCACAAGATTTTGTTGGAAGACGATCACAAACCCTTAATTGAAGCCCAGAGGAGACTGAATCATGCCATGAAAGGGGTTGTAATGAAAGAAATCATCAAGTGGTTTGACACCGACATCATATACCCTATCTCTGATAGTACATGGGTAAGTCCGGCGTTGTAATGAAAGGGGTTGTAATGAAAGAAATCATCGATGGTTGCTTGGGCAACTAGTTGGGCAACTACTTGGGCGTCTGGGCAACAACCTTCAAGGTTCGGCAGAGCGTTCTTCAATGGTTTCTTCTTATCCCTAAGTCGAAACTCTAGCTACTTGTGTATGCCTTGATAATACATCCCTGCGTGAATCAAGGGTGAACAACAACCAATCTTGCGCTCCTCTTAGCCGTTGAAATCCTTAACTTATTCCTAAGCCAGATTAATCTTCACCATCAATAGATTGAAGAAAGATCATATTCCTTCGTTTCTTGAATCTAACTCTCCTGATATTAGATAAATAGATGAAATCACGAGATCCTCTCCCAATTCACTCGCAAACAAGAATAAGAACCAAGAATGAATAAACCTTGAAATAGAAAAGTGCAAACTTTTATTACCTAAACAAAAACCAATAGTTTCTCACAACCACAAAACACAATAGCCATAGCCAAGTAGATTTAGTTCATGGCTAGGTTCCAAAGAAACACAAGATAAATAATCCCTAGCATGAACCCAATCGAACAAGAAAGAAAAAGATGAAGAAGGAGGCTTGTCGAAATCCTCCTTGCCCTAGATGCTTGTCGAAAATTCTCTTCTCTTGCCCTCCTTGGACTTGTCGAAATTCCCCTCCCTTGCTCTCTCCCTCAGTTGTCGAAATCTTCATCCTATTTATAGGGCTAGGGCAAAGTCCTTCTTTGAGGAGGAGTTTAAGTTGGAATTAAATTATCTTTAAAGAATATAATTCTTTATTATAATTGTATTCCTACTAGAACTTTTCCTATCTTCTTGGAATTTAATTCTTCTTTAATCTCTGCATGGAAATCAAATTCCTTTGGGTTTGGGCTTTGCTCCACGTCATCTTGGGCTTGTCTAGTCATCAATTTCGACTACCATATCACCTTTGCTCTTGTCGACAATTGCCATGGCAACTGGCTCGGCGTCTCCTTCATGTATTGCCCTGGCAACTAGCTCGGCGTCTCCTTCATGCATTGCCCTGGCAACTAGCTCTAGCCTTGCTTTGGCAAGTGATCCTGGATATACACACAAAACACACCAAAGCAGCATCTTTTCCCACAAAAACTACCAAGTTATGTAATCAAGCTCAATGATGGAAGGAAACATGGATTTATGCATGAATAGCTAATTATGCAACTAATATGAGCCTAAGTCTAACAATAATATGAGAAAAAAGGGTAAGAAAATAGTACTTTTGAACACTTATCACACCCCCAAACTCGAACTATTGCTTGTCCTCAAGCAATGCAAACTCATAATTACCTGCCAAGACTTCAATTTTCACAAACTTAGCTTTGAACTTGATTTCAATTCTCTGAACAGGGGCACAAAGTATGATTGGCTTTTTATTTTTCGGAAAACTTAGGAGTTACTCGGAATCAAACTATAATGCATGTGAGTGTGTGCGGAGTTGTGTGCAAGTTGATTTTTCGGATTCTATGCAAACAAGAGGTTTTCAAATTACTTCATTGGGTTCTTTTTAACATGTTTTAACTAGAGCCAGTTTTGGGCACCTCTAGTGTTTTGTTTTTAGTTTTCTTAAGTTAATTTAATCGACTAGAGCCGGTTTCGGGCACCTCTAGTTAAATTTTTTTAACACATCCTAGAGCCAGTTTCGGGCACCGCTAGTGATCAATTTTTTTAGCACATGCTAGAGCCAATTTCGGGCACCTCTAGCATTCATCCAATTTTTATTCTAATCCCCCAATTTGTTAATTATCAACCTAAGTTCACTAGAATTCCTTAAATCAATCAAACCACAACAATGTTTCATCAAATTTAGCATCATAGTAAAATTCTAAGTTTTTCCATGGTTATCCTAGAATAAAAATTCTATCAATTAAGTGCATTGGCAAAGTCATCATCGAATATTCATCAAATCTAAGCAATTCTTGTTCCAATTAAAGGCATGGCAAGCAATTTATGTATCCTAAATGTAATACTTAAGATGAATGTAATTAAACATGGTAACTACTAATAACAATCCCCCCCAAACTCGAGTGAGGCATTGTCCTCAATGCATGCATAAAAATAACGAAAAATAAAAATAAAAATGCATACGAGGACTTACTCCGAGAGTTCGTCATCGTAGATGATTAGTTTCCTTTTGGTCGGTGTCTTGATTCTCTTGCTTGAACGCGATGGTTGTTTTCTTGTTGCCGGTGGTGGAATCGATCCTCGTACGGGGTTGTCCTCATCGTCCTCTTTATCAATGTCATTGGCTTTTCGCTTGGAGGATTCAATTGGTGCGGTCTTTGTTGGTTCAATGGAGGACTCGTCTGAATCTGAAAAATCTGAAAATGATTCCGTAGGAGTTGATTCGGGCATAGGTGCTTTACCTTTGGCTTTTGCAGTGGTTGCCGGGATGTCTTTAGCTTTGGTTGTCGTGGCATCTTTAGGGTTGATTGCCGTGGCGTCAGCTTGTGCATGCACGAAGTAGGTTGCCGTGGCATCATCTGTTGAGGTTGCCGGGGCGACTGCTTCATTGGTTACCGGGGCAAGGATCTCGACGAGAAAGATTGGGAATGGCACGTGATTGTCCGGGTACTTTTCTAGGATGACTTGGGTGATGGCATTGTTGTGCTCCTTCATGTACCGCATGAACATTAGTTGCCGGTCTTCAATTTGCCTTAGGTGGCTTGCCAATGGGTACAAGAGTGCTTCAAAGTGTCTTGGGGTCGATGGCCGAGTTTCCCGGGCGTTAGGTGCTTGGGCATTATGGATTGCCGGGGCGGAAGGAGTTGCCGTGGCAATTGGAGTCCTTGAAGAATCTCCCGGTGCCTCTCCCATTAGCTTTCGGATTAGTGCTTGATTCCAACCAGACTTGGGTAGGGCCTTTTCATCGGTGGACTCACTTGGGACATGCATCTCTTTGCAAAGATTAGAAATTAAGCAAGGGAAGAAAAGAGAACCCTTATCTTTTGAGCTGCATACAAAAATCTCATCACAAATAATTTTTCCAATGTTAATGATGCGATTATGCAAAATAAAATGTATGAGCAAAAGACGTGGTATATCAACGGTAGTATTGTATGTGGTGGGCATTAAAGAAGTTTTAACAAACTTATTCCATAGTTTTGCCTCGGGTTTAAGCCGAAGGCGATTTACCGTGCCCTTGTATTTATCGTTGTTCCAATGAGTTCCCGGTGGAGTGAGTTCTTGAAGCACCTTGTCGAGTTGCTTGGGAGTGATTTGATCAACGAAGGCTTGATGCTCATCCTTCTCAATGTAAAGCCCGTAAAAGGTGTTGACGCTTTCGGGACTTATGAGTATGGCCTTGTCACGAACAAAAACATAAGGATAATCCGGGTTAGGTGAGTGAGCATAGAATTCTCTTACCCATGAGATATTACCCGGTTCCGGTTGATGGCAAAAGATTTGCCACTTTTGATGTGCAATTCTCTCGAAGATGAATGGTTCAAGGCCGAAATCTTGATGAGCGTTGGAGTATTCAAAGCCTTGTTCTTCATGAATCTTCCGGCTTTCAAACTTAGATTGAAATCTTTCTTGAACCACCGGTGTAGCAAACTTCTTGTATCTTGGTTCTTTGGAGGAACTTGGATGAACTAAAAGTTTAATCTTGGATGCCATGGATGATCTTGGTTGTGAGTAAAAACAAAGAAAAGAAAAGAAAAGAAACTAAAATAAAATTGAAAGATAGAAAGTAGGAATAGGTTAAGGGTGATGGGTTTTATAGAAAAGATAGGAGGGTGGGATTAGGGGAAAACGAAAAAGGGTTTAGGGTGGGGGAGAAGTTGTCGACAAGGGGTTGTGGTTAGGGTGAATTGGAGGCTTTATATAAGCCTTAGATTCAGCCTATTAGTTTCCTTGTTGAAGATGTTTTCCTACTTGGATTAGAATTCCTCTTTATCTTGAATTTTTTTCCTACAATTCAAAGACAAATCAAATAAGGATTAAAATTAAAGATAAACTAATAAAGAAAATAAATAAAGATGTGTAATAGGATTCTTAAACTTAAATAAAAAATGTATCCTAAAAATTACTAATAATCAGAAATATACAAAAAAATAAAAAAATAAATAATCGAAAAAATAAAATAAATAAATAATCAAAAAATAAAAATAAAAAAATAAAAAAATCAAAATATCAAAAGGGAGAGCATGCTCATGCATCTCCTAAGTTGACCACTTCCTTGTTACGTTCTACATGGGCACCATTATAGTGCTTCAATCTTTGTCTATTAACTTTGAATTCATGGTTGTCAGAGATGAACTTGATTATCACGGCACCATGGGAGAATGGTTTGACAACTTCAAATGGTCCCGACCATCTTGATTTCAGCTTTCCCGGGAAAAGTTTTAGCCGAGAATTAAATAGGAGGACTAGTTGCCCTGACGTGAATTGTCGTGGCAATAGTTTCTTGTCATGTCGTCGCTTTGTTTTCTCCTTGTAGATTTGTGCATTGTTATAGGCGAGTGCACGGAATTCTTCTATCTCGTTGAGGTCTAACAAATGCTTTTGTCCGGCACTTTCCCAATCCATGTTCACAGTCTTGATTGCCCAATATGCCTTGTGCTCGATTTCCACCGGTAGATGACATGTTTTACCATAGACAAGTCGGAAGGGGGACATACCTAAGGGTGTTTTGAATGCAGTGCGATATGCCCAAAGTGCGTCATCTAGTCTTAATGACCAATCCTTCCTAGAGGGATTTACAAATTTCTCGAGTATTCCCTTCAACTCCTGGTTGGAAATTTCTGCTTGCCCGTTGGTTTGTTGGTGATATGCCGTGACGATTTTGTGTGATGTGCCGAAGCGTTGCAACATCTTGGCAATTAGTCTGTTGTCAAAATGCTTGCCTTCGTCGCTGATAATTGCTCTCGGCATTCCAAACTGTGTAAATATGTTTTTCTGCAAGAATCGTTGCACAGTCTTGGAATCGTTGTTGGGAACTGCAGCTGCCTCAACCCATTTAGACATGTAGTCGACGGCAAGTAAGATGTAGAGGTTTCCGAATGAAGATGGGAAAGGTCCCATAAAATCGATCCCCCACACATCGAACAGTTCCACCTCGATGATGTTCTGGAGCGGCATCTCATGTCGTCTAGAGATATTGCCCGTCCTCTGGCAACGATCACATTGCTTGTAAAAGTCTTGGGCATCTTTGTACAATGTTGGCCAATACAAACCAGATTGCAGAACTTTGGCCGCGGTACGAGTTCCTCCAAAATGTCCTCCATAGGGTGAAGAATGGCATTGCCGGAGTACATTATGTTGCTCTTCTTCAGGGACACATCGATGAATAATCTAATCTGCACATTGTTTAAACAAAATAGGCTCGTCCCAAAAGTAATGCTTAGCATCATGGCGGAACCGCTTCTTCCCTTGGTGAGTAAGGCCATAAGGTAAAATACCATAAACAAGGAAATTAACTAAATCAGCGTACCAGGGTATTGCCAAGACATGTGCTGCCGTGGCGACTGCTCCCAAAATTGCCGAGGCATGCGCGTCAAAGGCTGCTGCGGCGTCGAGGGTTGCCGAGGCGTGTGCATCAATGGTTGCCAAGGCGACGAGGGTTGCCGAGGCAACTAAAATTTGTTCATCCGGGAATGTATCGCATATCTCTAGATCCGCGTCCTCCTCCCTATTGCGTTCTAAACGTGATAAGTGATCGGCCACTTGATTTTCTGTTCCTTTCCTATCCTTAATTTCAATATCAAATTCTTGTAAAAGTAATATCCAACGAATCAAACGAGGTTTAGCATCCTTTTTAGCAAATAAGTATTTGATTGCCGAATGGTCCGTATGAACAATTACCTTTGTACCAATCAGATAGGATCGGAACTTGTCAAATGCGAAAACTATAGCTAGTAACTCTTTCTCCGTTGTTGTGTAATTCACTTGAGCACTATTAAGAGTTTTACTAGCGTAGTATATCACATGGAAGGTCTTACCTGTGCGTTGACCTAGGACTGCTCCTACCGCGAAATCACTTGCATCACACATGAGCTCAAAAGGTAGCGTCCAATCTAGTGGAATGACAATGGGTGCCGAGGCAAGCTTTTTCTTTAGGGTTTCGAATTCTTGGTTGCAAGAATCATCAAAATTGAAGACTTTATCCTGTTCAAGCAGATTACACAAGGGTTTAGTGATTTTAGAAAAATTATGAATGAACCTCCTATAAAAACCTGCATGTCCGAGAAAACTTCGAATTCCTTTAACCAAACTTGGTGGGGGTAATCTCTCGATCACGTCCACCTTGGCTTTGTCTACTTCAATTCCCTTGGATGAAATCTTGTGGCCGAGCACTATTCCTTCATCTACCATAAAATGACATTTCTCCCAATTGAGGACTAAATCTGTTTCTTCACATCTTGCCAACACCCTCTCTAAATTGCCGAGACAAATTGTCCGGGTCATTACCAAAAACAGAAAAATCATCCATGAAGATCTCAAGGAAGTCTTCGACCATGTCCGAAAAAAAGCGCCATCATGCATCTTTGGAAGGTTGCCGGGCGTTACACAATCCGAACGGCATCCTTCGGAAGGCATACGTACCGTATGGGCATGTGAAGGTTGTCTTTTCTTGATCTTCTGGTGTATGGCAATTTGAATGTAACCTGAATAACCATCAAGAAAACAATAAAAGGGTTTACCTGCAAGATGGTCAAGCATTTGATCAATAAAGGGTAATGGGAAGTGATCTTTCCTAGTGGCTTTGTTTAGCTTTCGATAATCCATACAAACCCTCAACCGGTCACAGTCCTGGTTGGAATGAGTTCATTGTTTTCATTACTTACCACCGTTATACCTCCCTTTTTCGGTACACATTGTACCGGACTTTCCCATGTACTATCAGAGATAGGGTATATAATGCCGGCGTCAAGCCACTTGATGATTTCTTTCATTACAACCCATTTCATGGCATGATTCAGTCTCTTCTGGGCCTCAATTAAAGGTTTGTGATCATCTTCCAACAGAATCTTGTGCATGCACACTGCGGGGCTAATTCCCTTCAAGTCGGCAATTGTCCACCCTATTGTCTTTTTGTGTAGCTTCAACATCTTGATCAGCTTCTTTTCCTGCTCAGGCTGTAACTTAGAAGAAATAATTACAGGCAATGTATTATCAGTTCCTAAGTATGCATATTTTAGTTGCTCTGGCAATTGTTTCAACTCAAGAATCGGTGGTTGTTCAATAGAGGGTTTTTCGAGTTTACCTTCCTTACCTGAGTAATCCAGTGGTTCAAAGTATGTACCTTATCGATTTACTAGCCAATTTGCCTCTTCTTGTTGTTCCTCATCGACCGGTTCTTCATACTCCTCAGGTTCCTCTTGATCGGCAATGTAGTTTCCGAGGCAACTAAATTCCTCTTCGAAGTTAAACTCTGCCGTGGCATGAAGAAGTTGGCATTCTTCTGGATCATCGGCATGCCTTAGTGTTTGGAACACATTTAGTTTAACTTGCTGATCATTCACCCTCATTGTGAGTTCTCCCTTTTCAACATCAATCAAGGTTCTCCCTGTTGCTAGGAATGTTCTCCCGAGAATGATGGGTGCATGCTCATCTGCTTCACAATCCAAAACAATAAAGTCAGCGGGAAAAATAAATTTATCAACTTTTACCAGTATGTCCTCGATTTTTCCCTTTGGATGCACATAGGGTCTGTCGGCTAGCTGCAGCATGACTGTTGTAGGTCTTGCCTTCCCGATTCCTAGTTTCTGGAAAACCGATTTAGGCATCAAGTTTATGCTAGCCCCAAGGTCGCATAATGCTTTCCCAACATAGTGATTTCTAATGGAACATGGTATTGTGAAACTTCCGGGATCCTTCAACTTGGGTTGCATACGATTGTGCAACATTGCCATGCATCCCTCTGTCGCGGTAACTGTTTCGAACTCTCCTAGCCTTGTTCTCTTGGACACAATGTCTTTAAGAAACTTGGCATAGTTTGGCATTTGTTCAATTGCTTCCACCAATGGCAAGTTGATGTGGACTTGCTTTAGGATATCAAGAAACTTCTTGAATTGATACTCTTGCTTTTGTCGCTTCAACCTTTGTGGGAATGGTGATGGAAGTCGGATATCTTCAATCCTTTCATTGGTTTGAAATCTGATTGACAGCATTGCCGGAACATCTGGAGTTGCCGAGGCGTTATCAACTGGGGTTGCCGAGGCATGCTTATCGCAAGTTGCCGAGGCATCTTTATCGTCGGTTGCCGAGGCATGCTTATTTCCGATTGCCGCGACAATTCCTGGTTCAGCATCTGAGGCTTTGCCGCTAGGTTCATCTTGATCTTTTTGTGGAGTTTTGTTTGATGAGCGGGTTTGAACCTCTCTAAGTTGTTGGCCACTTCTAGTGGTGATCGCCTTACATTGCTCATGGCCAGTTCCTCTTGCGACTTCAGTATCGCTAGGTAAACCTTCTTGCGGTCTAGTATTCAGATTTTGAGCAAACTGTCTGACTTGATTTTCCAATGATTTGATTGCCGCCTCTTGGTTTTGCAATCTCATCTCGGTCCTGTTAAAAAAAGCATCAGTTCTTTTTTATGAAATTACTATTCTCAGCCATATAAGATTCAGTTTTCATCATAAAAGTATTTAGAGAATTTTCCAAAGAACTAGATGTCGTCGGTTGTTGCTGTGGCAACTGTTGTCATGGCATATTTTGCTGGAATCCCGATGCTTGTGCATTCTGATTGTTCTGGTTTAGAGCATTGTTGGGATTACTCCATGAAAAATTTGGGTGCTTCTTCCATGCTGGATTGTATGTATTGGACATCACGTTGTTGCTCCGATTGTAATTCCCCACATAGAAGCTGGATTCCGGATTCTGCATACATTCAGAAGAATTATGGTTATCACCACATAACTCACAAAAAGAATCCATTACCTTGACTTCATGTGTGTTGTTTGGTTTTTGCATGTTCTGGACCATCTTGGTTAAAGTGGCCAATTGTGCCGAAATTGAATCCGATGATCCTAGTTCATGTATTGTGGCTTGGCGTCTAACTCATCCTCTTCTAGTGGATGGGAATTGATAATCATTCTTGGCCAGCCTGTTTAAGATTTGCATTGCTTCTTCCGGCGACTTATCTAGGAGTATGCCGTTTGCCGAGGCATCTAGCATCATCCTTGTTTGTGTATTCACGGCGTTGTAAAACATTGTTACTTGAGTCCACACTGGGAATCCGTGTAGGGGGCATTTGTGTAGAAGTTCTCTATATCGCTCCCAAGCCTCGTACATGGATTCATCATCTGCCTGCCGAAAAGAAGTAATGTCATTACGAAGCTTATCAGTCAAATTTGTAGGATTAAATCTAGCAAGGAAATCACGACAAAGATCAGTCTAAGATGCTATGGATCCGGCAGGAATGCTATTCAACCATGCTTTCGCCCTATCCCTCAGTGAATAGGGGAATAATCTTAATCGTAAGACATCGGGGGTGACTCCGTGTATCTTGAACGAGTTGCAAATCTCGAGGAAAGATTTCATATGTCGCCGTGCATCTTTAGTTGCTGAGCCGCCAAATTGACCTATTGTGTTGATCATATTAAACATTACCGGTTTCAACTCAAAGTGGTCGACTTCAATTTCAGGTGCGACAACTCCTGGGTTAAGTCCATCAAGATCTTCTTCAAGATAGTCTCGAATAGTTCTGTTTCGTGCAAGAATCACTCCTCCTCCTGCTCGAACATGTTGATTCATATTGCCGTCTTGATTTGCCATTGCTTCCCTTATCCTTCGTCTAAGTCTTTGTAAGGTTCGTTCGATTTCTAGATCAAAGGGATATTCTGGTGAAGTCGGTCTCGCCCTGGTCATATACCAATGCAAAACCAAAGTTTGTTAGCCCTTTGAATTTTAAACAAGAAAAGTAAAAAGAAGGTGCAAGAACATAAAAACAAAGTCGCTATTGCCAATCCCCGGCAACGGCGCCAAAAACTTGTTGCGCGTAATAAGTGCTACGCAAATGTGCAAGTATACACGTCACAAGTTATAGTATAAAAGATATCGTCTCCACAGGGATTGGTGCCACTTCAAGAATCTAGTCTCTTGCACTGTAAAAAGTAAAAACACAAATAAAGGATTATGGGAGTTTAACTAATAACTAATCTAGAAAGCAATAAAGTAAATGAAAATATGAGATCAAATGAGAGAGAGATGGGCCAGGTTATCGTGAGTTGAGGTGTGATAGCCGATTGGATCGTTTTGGTAAAAGAGTGCACGGGCAACTCAGTTGCCGTGGCAACTTGCACAACGGGGTTGCCTTGGCAACTAATCGATGGTTGCCTGGGCAACTAGTTGGGCAACTACTTGGGCGTCTGGGCAGCAACCTTCAAGGTTCGGCAGAGCGTTCTTCAATGGTTTCTTCTTATCCCTAAGTCGAAACTCTAGCTACTTGTGCATGCCTTGATAATACATCCCTGCGTGAATCAAAGGTGAACAACAACCAATCTTGCGCTCCTCTTAGCCGTTGAAATCCTTAACTTATTCCTAAGCCAGATTAATCTTCACCATCAATAGATTGAATAAAGATCATATTCATTCGTTTCTTGAATCTAACTCTCCCGATATTAGATAAATAGATGAAATCACGAGATCCTCTCCCAATTCACTCGCAAACAAGAATAAGAACCAAGAATGAATAAACCTTGAAATAGAAAAGTGCAAACTCTTATTACCTAAACAAAAACCAATAGTTTCTCACAACCACAAAACACAATAACCATAGCCAAGTAGATTTAGTTCATGGCTAGGTTCCAAAGAAACACAAGATAAATAATCCCTAGCATGAACCCAATTGAACAAGAAAGAAAAAGATGAAGAAGGAGGCTTGTCGAAATCCTCCTTGCCCTAGATGCTTGTCGAAAATTCTCTCCTCTTGCCCTTCTTGGACTTGTCGAAATTCCCCTCCCTTGCTCTCTCCCTCAGTTGTCGAAATCTCCATCCTATTTATAGGGCTAGGGCAAAGTCCTTCTTTGAGGAAGAGTTTAAGTTGGAATTAAATTATCTTTAAAGAATATAATTCTTTATTATAATTGTATTCCTACTAGAATTTCTCCTATCTTCTTGGAATTTAATTCTTCTTTAATCTCTGCATGGAAATCAAATTCCTTTGGGTTTGGGCTTTGCTCCACGTCATCTTGGGCTTGTCTAGTCATCAATTTTGACTACCATATCACCTTTGCTCTTGTCGACAATTGCCATGGAAATTGGCTCGGCGTCTCCTTCATGTATTGCCCTGGCAACTAGCTCGGCGTCTCCTTCATGCATTGCCCTGGCAACTTGCTCTAGCCTTGCTTTGGCAAGTGATCCTGCATATACACACAAAACACCCCAAAGCAGCATCTTTTCCCACAAAAACTACCAAGTTATGTAATCAAGCTCATTGATGGAAGGAAACATGGATTTATGCATGAATAGCTAATTATGCAACTAATATGAGCCTAAGTCTAACAATAATATGAGAAAAAAGGGTAAGAAAAATAGTACTTTTGAACACTTATCAATTACCCCCACCAAGTTCGGTTAAAGGAATCCGAAGCTTTCTTGGACATATAGGTTTTTATAGGAGGTTCATTCATAATTTTTCTAAAATTACTAAACCCTTGTGCAATTTGCTTGAACAGGATAAAGTCTTCAATTTGGATGATTCTTGCACCCCAAGCATTCGAAACCCTAAAGGAAAAGCTTGCCTCGGCACCCATTGTCGTTCCACCAGATTGGACGTTACCTTTTGAGCTCATGTGTGACGCAAGTGATTTCGCGGTAGGAGCAGTCCTAGGCCAACGCACAGGTAAGACCTTTCATGAGATATACTATGCTAGTAAAACTCTTAATAGTGCTAAAGTGAATTACACAACAACGGAGAAAGAGTTACTAGCCGTAGTTTTCGCATTTGACAAGTTCCGATCCTATTTGATTGGTACAAAGGTAATTGTTCATACGGACCATTCGGTAATTAAGTATCTATTTGCAAAAAAGGATGCCAAACCTCGTTTAATTCATTGGATATTGCTTTTACAAGAGTTTGACATTGAAATTAAGGACAGGAAAGGAACAAAAAATCAAGTGGCTGATCACTTATCATGCTTAGAATGCAAAAGGGAGGAGGAGGCGGTTTTAGAGATATGTGATGCATTCCCAGATGAGCAACTGTTAGTTGCCTCGGCAACCATGGATGCGCACATCTCGATAACCCTTGACGCCTTAGTAACTCTTGATGCGCACGCCTCGGCAACTCTTGACGTGCACGCCGCAACAACCACTGATACGCACGCCTCGGTAACCATGGACGCGCACGCCTCGGTAACCCTCGACACCTCGACAACCATGGATGCGCATGCCTCGGCAACGCTCGATGCCTCAGCAACTCTTAACGCGCATGCCTCGGCAACTCCAGATACGCACGTTGCGGCAACCACTGATGCACACACTTCGACAATCTTGGAAGCAGTCACCGTGGCAGCACATGCCTTGGTAATACCCTGGTACGCAGATTTAGTTAATTTCCTTGTTTGTGGTATTTTAACTTATGGCCTTACTCACCAAGGGAAGAAGCGGTTCTGCCATGATGCTAAGCATTACTTTTGGGACGATCCTCTTTTGTTTAAACAATGTGCAGATCAGGTTATACGCCGATGTGTCCCTGAAGAGGAACAGCAGAATGTACTCCGGCAAAGCCATTCTTCACCCTATAGAGGACATTTTGGAGGAACACGTACCGCGGCCAAAGTTTTACAATCCGGTTTGTATTGGCCAACACTGTACAAAGATGCCCAAGAGTTTTACAAGCAATGTGATCGTTGCCAGAGGACGGGCAATATCTCTAGACAACATGAGATGCCGCTCCAAAACATCATCGAGGTGGAACTATTCGATGTATGAGGGATCGATTTTATGGGACCTTTCCCATCTTTATTCGGCAACCTCTACATTCTACTTGTCGTTGACTACGTGTCTAAATGGGTTGAGGCAGCTGCAGTTCCCACCAACGATTCCAAGACCGTGCAAAGATTCTTGCAGAAAAATATATTTACACGGTTTGGGATGCCGAGAGCAATTATCAGTGATGAAGGCAAGCACTTCAACAAAAAACTCATCACCAAGATGTTACAATGCTTTGGTGTATCTCACAAGATCGCCACGGCATATCACCCACAAACCAATGGGCAAGCAGAAATTTCCAACCGAGAATTGAAGGGTATACTCGAGAAAGTTGTAAATCCCTCTAGGAAGGATTGGTCAGTAATCCTAGATGATGCACTTTGTGCATATCGCACTGCATTCAGAACACCCTTAGGTATGTCTCCCTTCCGACTTGTCTATGGCAAAACATGCCATCTACCGGTGGAAATCAAACACAAGGCATATTGGGCAATCAAGACCGTGAATATGGATTGGGAAAGTGCCAGACAAAAGCGTTTGTTGGACCTGAACGAGATAGAAGAATTTCGTGCACTCGCCTATAACAATACACGAATCTACAAGGAGAAAACAAAGCAATGGCATGACAAGAAACTATTGTCGCGGCAATTCATGCCAGGGCAACTAGTTCTCTTATTCAATTCTCGGCTAAAAATTTTCCTGGAAAAACTGAAATCAAGATGGTCGGGACCATTCGAAGTTGTCAAACCATTCTCTCATGGTGTCGTGATAATCAAGTCCATCACTGACGAACATGAATTCAAAGTTAATTGACAAAGACTGAAGCACTACAACGGTGCACATGTGGAACGTAACAAAGAAGTGGTCACCTTAGGAGATGCATGAACATGCTCTCCTTTCGATATTTTCTTTTTCTTTTTATTTTTTTGAACTATTTTTTATAATTTTCGGTTTTTTTTTCTTTTTTTATTTTTGGAATTTTTAGGAGATATTTTATTTTATTTTTCTTCATTATCTTTAGTTTCTAGGTTTTCTTTGTTTTCTTTTCTTTTCCACAACAAGACTCACAACCACCATGCTAAGGAAATTCACTGCCAACTACTTGCCATGGCAACCACAACAAAGAATGCCTCGGCAACTACCTCAGCAGTTGCCTCGGCAACATAAACTGGCAATGCCCAGGCAACAACAATGGCTTCGGCAACTACTGATGCCCAGGCAAGTAAACCTGCATCGGCAAACATGGATCAAATCAAAGCAATGCTATTCACGCGGTACCAGCCACAAGCATTCAACCACCGACCGAAATATGAATCAAGAAAACGGTATGAAGAAAACTTATCACTCGAGGTGACGACCTCTCTGACTAACTCATTTCATTTAGTTTCTTTTAAATTTTGTTTCACTTTTACGTGCATTGAGGACAATGATTCTCTCGAGTTTGGGGGGTGTTGGTTTCTAGTTAGTTTCATGTTTAGTTGCATTCATCTTTAGCAACCACATATAGGTTGCATATGTTACTTGCCATGCCTTTAATTGGATTTGATTGCTTAAGACTTGTTGAATATCCAATGATGAATTTTTGCCACTGCACTTAATTGAAAGAACCTTTAATTTTTGGATTAAATGAAAATAACTTAGAATTTTACTATGATGCTGAATATTTTTACACGGTTGTGGCTTGATGATTGAAAGAAACTTAGTGAACTTAGGTTGCTTAAAATTTGGGTAAATTTAAAATTGAAAATTAAAATTTAATTTCTTGCTAGAGGTGCCCGAAACTGGATCTAGTAGTAAATGCACTTTCTTGCTAGAGGTGCCCGAAACTGGCTCTAGTAGTTAATACACATTAAAGAATCGCTAGAGGTGCCCGAAATTGGCTCTAGTCGACAAATAAAATGAGAAATTGCTTACTTTGCTAGAGGTGCCCGAAACTGGCTCTAGTGAAAATAAAAATAAATGCCCGATAATTAAATTGATAAAAGCCTATTGTTCACATAGAATCTTGAAAATCAACTTGTACACAACTACGCACACACTTGTCACGAGCATTATAGTTTGGTTCCGGGTAATTTTTGTGCTATTCAAAAAATTAAAAGGTGATCATACTTTGTGCCACGGTTTCGAGGTTTGAATTCAAGTTTGAAGCATGTCTTTGATGATTAAAGTCTTGGTAGGTAATTGTTAGTTTGCATTGCTTGAGGACAAGCAATAGTTCGAGTTTGGGGGTGTGATACGTGTTCAAAAGTACTATTTTTATTACCCTTTTTACTCATATTATTGTTAGACTTAGGCTCATATTAGTTGCATAATTAGTCATTCATGCATTAATTCATGTTTCTTTCCACCGTTGAGCTTGATTACATAACTTGGTGATTTTTGTGGAAAAAGATGCTGCTTTGGTGTGCTTTTGTGTGTATGCAGAATCACTTGCCTAAACAAGGCTGGAACTAGTTGCCAGGGCAATGCATGAAGGAGATGTCGAGCTAGTTGCCAGGGCAATGCATGAAGGAGATACCGAGCTAGTTGCCAGGGAAATTTTTGACAAGGAATAAGATGATATGGTAGTCGAAATTGATGACTAGATAAGCCCAAGATGACGTGGAGCAAAGCTAAATCCCAAAAGAGTTTGATTTCCATGAAGTGGTTAAAGAGAAATTAAATCCCAAGAAGATAGGAAAAGTTCTATAAGGAATTTAAATATAATAAAGAATTATATTCTTTAAAGATAATTTAATTCCAACTTAACTTCCTCCTCAAAAAAGACTTTGACCTAGCCCTATAAATTAAGGATCAAGCCGTCAACTCCAGGGGGAGAGAGGAGAGAATTTTCGGCAAGATCAAAGGGGGAGATTTCGACAAAGAAGCTTCAACCATTCTTTATCTTTTTCTTCTTTGTTCAATTAGGTTTATGCTAGGAATTCTTTATCTTGTGTTTCTTTGGAACCTAGCCATGAACTAAATCTACTTGGCTAAGGTTATTGTGTCTTGTAGTTGTGAGAAACACTTGGATTTTGTTTAGGTAATAAGAGTTTGCACTTTCAATTCAAGGTTTACTCATTCTTGGTTCTTATTCTTGTTTGCGAGTGAATTGGGAGAGGATCTCGTAACTTCATCTATTTATCTAATATCGGGAGAGTTAGATTCAAGAAATGAATGAGTATGGTCTTTATTCAATCTATTGATGGTGAAGATTAATCTGGCTTAGGAATAAGTTAAGGATTTCAACGGCTAAGAAGAGCGCAAGATTGGTTGTTGTTCACCCTTGATTCATGCAGGGATGTATTATCAAGGCATGCACAAATAGCTAGAGTTTTGACTTAGGGATAAGAAGAAACCATTGAAGAACGCTTCGCCGAACCTTGAAGTTGCTACCCAGCCGCCCAAGTAGTTGCCCAGCTAGTCGCCCAGGCAACCATCGATTAGTTGCCAAGGCAACCCACAGGTAAGTTGCCACGGCAACTGAGTTGCCCTTGCACTCTTTTACCAAGACGATCCAATCGGCTATCACACCTCAACTCACGATAACCTAGCCTATTCTCTCTCATTTGATTTCATCTTCTTTTACTTATTTGCTTTCTAGTTTAGTTGTTAGTTAAAACTCCTACAATCTTCTACTTGTGTTCTTTTACTTTTTACAGTGCAAGAGATTAGATTCTTAAACTGGCACCAATCCCTGTAAAGACGATATCTTTTATACTATAACTTGAGACGTGTACACTTGCACAATTGCGGAGCACTTATTACGCGCAACAATCCTGTAAAAAGAAACATCATCAATTAATTCAAATTCAATCTGAAATATCATGAAATATTTTCAATTTCTTACTTGAAGCACTGAGTTCTTTGATGTCATTGCTTTTCTGTCTAAGGTATCTTGATCTTTCCATATGAAGCTCAAATGGGATCCCATCTCTTGTTTCTCTTTCTCTATTGATCAACCTCCTTCTATGCCTGCAAAAGTCAAATTTATCATTAATCTTCTAACATTAATTGTAAAAATGTACAATTTGGGTATATCATCAAAATTTCAAGTGCTTCAACAGGAGACGCTGAAACTATAAATCTTTCTCGTTTGAGCCTGAAGTTGGTCTATCTTGCTTTTTAATCTAGCAACTTGAATCGTTTTTCTCTTCTTTTTTTTCTTCTTCTTCTTCTTCTTCTTCTTTTTCTTCTTCTTCTTCTTCTTCTTCTTCTTCTTTTTCTTCTTCTTATCTCTCTTTTTTCTCTTTTTTTTCTCCTTTTTCTCTCTCTCTTTCTTTTCCTTTTTCTTTTTTCATCTTATTTTTCTTTCCATTCATTCTTCTTTTTCTCATTTTTTCTCTTTTTTTGAAACCGAAGGCCCAAAGGATTAATATTTCTGCTGATATCATGCCTTGTCATCTTTTTGCAACGACATTTAGAAAGTTCTCATCATTTTCGAAGGTGTCGGTCCGACGGTCTTAACATCATGCTTACAGGACTAGCTGATGACCTGATGAACTCAGGGTCATAATGCATTTCCAAACGATCAAAACCTTTGCTGAAATATACTCTTCACATCTTGCTGAATATGGTTCTACAAACAACATGTCATATTGAATTCTACTTCTGTAAACACCCTGAAACTGTTGAAAACCCTTGCTGAATATGCCTCTACAAACGGAATGTCTTGCTGAGATCTGCCTCTCTAAATAGGATATTTGTTGAAATCCGTCTCTGCAAACGAAGCCTTCTGCTTAAACAAAATGTCTCTTAGAAGTCTACTTCTGTAGCGAAATATTGTTGAGATTTGCTTTTGCAAGTGAAACCTCTTATTGAAATTTGCCTCTATAAACAGAATGTCTTGCAGAAATCCACTTTTGTAAGCGGGATATTTGTTGAAGTAAGCCTCTGCAAGCGAAAAATCTTGCTGGAATCTGCTTCTGCAAACAGCATGTCACACTAAAATCTGCCTCTATAAACGAAATATTTTTTTGACATTTTCCTCTACAAACTGAATATCTAGAGATTCGCCTCTCTTCCAACGGAACATCTTAAGATCCGTCTCTGCCAACAGAATATCTTGAGAAAACTACCCTTATAAATGGGATGCCTTGCTGAAACTCATCTCTGTAAGTGAAGCGTTTATCGAAATCCACTTCTACAAACGAAGCTTCTTGCTGAAACCTGCCTCTATAAGTGAAATGTTTATTGAAATCCACTTCTGCAAATAGAATCTCTGTTAGCGAGACATTCATCTTTGCAAATGGAATATATTGAGATCTGTCTCTATAAGCGGAATATCTTGAGCTCTAACTCTGTAAACAGAATATCTTGAGATACACCACTGCAAACGAAGTTTTTTGTGTGGAGAAATCTGCCTTTGCACCTGGAATATCTTGCTATTTTCCTCTGCCAACATATTATTTTGAAAAAGTCCACCTCTGTAAATGGAACATCCTTGCTAATTTGTATCTGCAAACATAAAATCATGAATTAATATATTTGTTTTCAATAAACACAACTGTAATTTTTGCTAGATCTATTTCTCAAAGATCTATTCTCGCTTGTTGTCAGATTTTCTCTTCTGTAATTTCTGTTCATTTCTTGCCGGATTTTCCTTTTCAAGATCTTTATTCATTCTAGCTAAATCTTTTCTTTGGAATCTCTGCTCATTCTTATTGGATCTTCCTCTTCAAGATCTTTATTCATTCCTAACTGGATCCTTTTCGAGATCTCTGTTTGTTTCTGCTTGGATCTGCTTTTTTCAAAACTTGAAGCTATAGATTGATTCTTGTTTTTCCTTCATTGAATCAGCAAATTCCTGCCAAAATATACAATAATGCTTTGAATGTATGAATTAGCATGCTCCTATTTATGGATGTCTGAATATATGATGTATTAATGTTGTCATTTAAGGACCATTTGGACAAACTTTCATCTGTTGTGGAGCTTCCAATTTCTTCGCTTCACCTTTCATTAAAACTTCTTCTACCAACAGCATAACCCGTCTTACACCCAGGTCCAATCTTCAGGATCTCTGAATCTTTTGCTCTAAAGTGTCTTTTCAGGTTTTCACTTTAGATTTTCTTTCTTTTTTCTTCTCAATGTGCCTTTTCGGGTTTTCACCTCATTTTTTTCTCGTTTTCCTTTCTTTTTCTCTTTTTTTTTGCAACAATGTTTCCTTTTGTTCATTCTGATAGAGCTTTCTTTGCCTTCATAGATCGAGCACATAAACCTCCTTTTTGCTGCATCTCACCATGTATTTCTCACAATTGGAACACCGGGAATCACCATTTTCTTAAAAAGCCACCCCTGCTACATTTTCATTCAGCTTCTTTGACAAAATTCCTTCTCATAACTCTAAAAGAAATCACGGTTCACTGTTGTTTTAGCCTGCAGATTTTGTTTACCGGCATGTAATATTCTGTAATGTTCTATTTTTGCAACATTACCCTACTCTGGCTTGACTTTGACTACTATCTTTGCTCACATTCGCCTTACTTTCTCACTTTTGAATAGCAAAATCCTCAACAGATTGATCTAACTGCATCTTTGCCCCCAAAAGATGGTTCATGCTCTTTCTTTTTGCCTCAAAATTACATATCATTTTCTTGTAGCTTTGTTTGAATATTATTGACACTCGAAATTATGCCTTTTCCTCATCATACTTTCCATCATTAAACAAGTATTGAGGCCACCTCCTATTCTGTCTGCACTTAAAGGATTAGTACATCATAATAATACCCACGAAATCCTTTTCTTTTCTTGTATCTAATCAATTTATCTGCAAGATGCTTGTTGAAAAGATAAGTGAATGGCTCAAAATATTATTTTACTAGATTTGAGAAATTGGAATAGTTTGATAAGTCATGGAAAACATGAGAACAAAAATTAAGATTAGGCCCCTTAAATGTCAAGTGCAACAGAGCCTTCGAACCAAACTGCAAACATCAACTCCAATGTGACCCCTTCTGAATTATTAGGCTTCTGAGAGAAACATTTCTCGTATACCTTATTTTCTATCCCATTTGAGGTGGCACTCATTACCTCACTAACTCACCATGCCCAATCCTTCCCTATTTCTGATCTCGATCAAGCATTAGAAGTCTGGAAGTCCTTGAAGAAAGGTTAACCCTGATAAGCATGACGTATTCTGAAGACAAACTCATCTTGCTCCAATACCCGTATTTGGTCAAAATGGTCTTTTAAGGCTTGTAATGTAGGCTATGGTTTATGGCTGCCAAAGAAATGATATATATGCTCAAATAAATACTTAAGGGTGATGAAACCAAATATCATTTATTTCAAGTGAAATATATCATTTATTTCAAGTGAAATATCATTTTTGCACTCCTTGATCTGAATATGCTCGGATGAAATGCTCTTTTCTTTTCTCTTTTTCCTTTTTTTGTGGATCGCTCTAGACTTCCCATTTCTGAGTTTTCACCCTAGAGTTCATTTCCCTTCCTTGAAAACAATCTTCCACTGCTCCTTTGGATAGAGACTTGTTTGAATGGAAGATCTCACATAAATGTATTTCTTTTCTTTTACACTTTTCAACTTTAGTGCTTTCTTTGGTTCAACTTGATTCAGCTGGCTTTCAAAACACAAACTCTCATTGTTTTTTTCTGCTTTTTTTTACTGAATTTAGAGTATTCTTTTTTGTTCATCCCGCCTTTCTGACTTTTGTGCTTGATATATTCACTTTTGTTTATTTTGCCCCTGATTCACAAGGCATTATCAACTTAGCATGATCACAATCGAACACTTTTCACTTGTAACCAAACTTTCATCCTCTTTGCCCCCAGTGTAGGGGTGATCCTTGGTTTGGGTTGAATCGAAAGAAAATCCTCAGGCTCAAAGGGGACAACAAATGATATTTTTCTTATTTTCTTTCTTTGTGAAGTGAAATAAAGGAATGCCAAATGTCCTCCCATACTTGGATATCTTCGAAGAAAAGTCGTCTTCAGGTGGAAGATGTTTTGGGTTATCACTTCATTCAAAGACCTTAGCCAACAACGTTTGGGAGGTAAATTCACTCAAAATTTGTATTTCGGATTTCCCATGATTCCTGAACACTCATTAATGTCTTCCAATTGGCCTAAATAAAATAGAAGAAAGTCACATTTTAAAGTTGATCTTTGAATTTGATTCAAGGTCACTCTTACAATTAATGTTTTGGACTCGAGGGAAAATGTTAGTAAATATATATACATATATGTATGGGAGAACAAAAACTAACCCATAACAAAGAAAGAATGAAATATTAAAGAATCAAAGGATGCAAGATGTTTGCCATTTGAGAAAAATATATAGAAAACAAGCCTCATGAACAAATAGATTGAAATAGCCTCCCTTACAAAGGACCCCCAATGCTCGCGGGTAAAAGCAATTGGGATGATTCAGGGTATTACTTCACAACGGTCCTAAAACTGCAGACAGATCTCCCGTAGTTCACTGTTGACCATTAATCAAGGAAGACCTGAGTTAACTTCGTGTAGTCCACTTTTGCCGTCAATTCTTTATTTTCATTCACCATTACAAGGACTTGCCCATTCTTGCTCATGCTCTGATGCTCTCAATCTTCCTGGACAGATTTTTTAAACTCTTCAGCGGTTAAATTATTCAATGACGCTCCACTAATCTCTTGCCATATTAAATTTGCCCCACCATTATCATTTAGGGTGAACAAATGCTTTAAGTCCTTAAACTGTTATCAAGTTCATCCTTAACTTTTTAGAACCACCAAAACTCCGTGGCGAAACTTGCTAAATCCCTGAACTGGCTGATATATGTATTTCATCATCATCATCACCATGACCTCAGTTATATCCTCCCCGTGAGTGGTCGAACATTTGCAACCATGACCTTTCATTTTGAAATCATCTATGAAGCAACACAAGAGAATCTTTGGGCTGAAAGTAATAAAGTTGACTTCATTTACTGCTTTAGAGATAATTCTTGCAAACTGTGCCCCCTAGCCATGAATGGGACAGACTTCAAAACAACAGACAATCTTGGAAGCATTCATTCCGGATCTCTAACTAATCAACTTCTTAATTTCCTCCATTAAGGACCTACATTTCTTGGTAGCTCATCCTGGTGTCCCATGTGAAATTTGCAAATACTATCGGGATCATAACTATAGGAAAATAAGCTTAACATCTTCTTCACTAGCCTAGGGATGCGATAAGTCTGAAATGGGCACTCAAAATTTTCATTTGACCAAGGAACCTTCCATGATAGGCCTGGTGATTCAATTGACCATTTCTTCTTACAACCTTAAAGAGTATGATTATTGCATTCATTCACTTCTTTCTCTCTTTTCTCTTGACATTTTCAGCATTTGTTTTTCGAGCAATCCAATTGCACTTTCTCCAATCAGGGGACTACTCTAGAAGTTAGATATCTTAATAACTGGTCTTCAGTATCAACTTTCAGAATCTCCCACTTTAGAAAGTTTTGAATTTGCAGCTTGAAAATGTAGCAATCTTCAATGTCTCAATCATAACTCACAATAGTCTTGATACTGTAACAACTTAACTGATAAGGCTCTGATAATTTCTCGTGATGCGGCGAAGCTTCAAGCAGTTTGAAATATATCTCTCAATAAACATGAATGTGATTCAGTTTGACTTTTGACTTTCCACTAACATGAGCATCTGATATTGGAGCATTCTTTGGTACAGGAAATATTGTAAGAAAAATACCAAAATGTTATTCTAAATCCAGCAAACCCCTGACTACAACGAGTTATTCATAAAAGTTTTTCATAGCTTTTGTCCCTTTCCTTTTATCTCTACTGCTTTAACAACTAATAGTCTTTGATTGAGTTGGACTCTTTTCTTTTGGAACATAAATACCTAGTTCTGATGAAACCAAAAACTTCAGTAGGGTCATTATCTGAAAGTGATTTTGGATAAAGCAGGGCCACAAATCTGAATACGGCATTGGATAGGAATGGTTGTCTTATTTTTCTGACTGATATCTTCTGTCTCTTTGTCTTGCATCTGTATTCTGCCCTTCTTGCAATCAATTTCTTTGTGAGCAAACTTCAATCTTCAATTGACCTTAGCATTCATCCCTTTAGAGAAAAACTCTTATGTTTCCCCTTGTCTTTGTTAGGATCATTATATCCTTTGACTGCTATTGAACCATCGATCGTCAATACTTTCGGCTAGACTCCATAATTTGAATTCGTTTAGTCTTTCTATGTCTGTCTACTGGGCTTCCTTCATTTTAGTATTTTCAAGATCCACTGGTAACTCTAAGTCAAGCAGTCCACTGTTCTCTTTATAATCCAAACTCAGGTCTTTTGGATTCTGTACAAATGCCCCCGGCTATGTTGATCTAGACTTGCTCATCTTTCATTTGGCTTTTTTTTCATCTGTTTCTCTCTTTTTTTTGTTTTTTTAACTTTTTCTTTTCTTTTTTTGGCTTTCCTTTTTTTGACATCTTTTTTTGCATACAGAGTCTTTTCAGACTAAACCTTTATGTGAGATAAGTTTTCTCCTTGATCATCAATGTTGCTATTTTGTCTGGAATATTTCCTTTCTCAACTTATCTAACTCCAAGCAATGTGGTAACTCAGGTTTCCATCTCATTCTCGGACTGATCAGCTTTTTTCTTCATTTGATCCAATTGGTCCTTAAAAGCCTTTATGACTGCTCAACCTTAGTAAATTTGTTACCCATACTTTTCAGAACATAAATTTAACTAATGGAAATGTTACAAAAAATGCAATGTTTTAAATAAAGGTGCAATATTTTTAATTTACATACTATTTAAATGGTGTAATGCATGAATGCACGAGGTATCAATTTCAAGAACTAGTCATTAGAACAACACTCGTCTAACTAAAGAGTTGAATAAGAGAAAAGGCAATATGTCACTAGCTCCAGCTCTTTTGGTTGATAACTTATTCAGCCTCTGAATCAACGTCTGCCCTAGCTCGGTGTCAATATCAAAGTGTTGTTGCAATCTCATAACTTCATCGAACAAAATCTGTACATGCCAGGCGACCCCGCATTTGGCTCCTAAAGTTAATCATCTCACAACTCTATTTCTGGATAATCTGGATTACTGCCTCGACTTGATTTTCAGTATTTCGTCCTTTAATTTGTGGTACCTCTTTGAAACTCACGAGCTGGTCTTACAATTGTTGTACTATATTTTTTGATTCTGTCACTTTCTACAGCTCCTTATTTTATCAGTATTTCCCTTGATTATGGTACCATTCGGTAAATTTCATCATTTACGAATCATGAACATCGCCTCTGAGTTCAAAGCTTTCTGTTCTTCCTTAGGTTCTTTCCTGTCAACAACGGCCCTTAAATGCCCCTACATTTATCTGTTATTTATCCTTCTCTGGTTATTATTGTTTTCTCTGAATACTGCATCTTGTTTATATCTGTAACTGCTGCTGACTCTATCTTGAAACTCGGACTGTTGTTAAGCCTTGTATAAACCTTGTCCTTTGACCACTGGAGCAGTGTAGCAAAGCCTCGTATTTCTCTATTGTTGGTGTTACATCTATTCTCCCGAAAAGTGAACAATTATACTGACTTCATAAACGGGTCACGGCCCTAAACAATTATTGATCCCTTTGACTGTCTGACAGCAACACTATAATTCTGAAATTCTATTGGAAATGACTCTTCGTATTCCCATCTATGGTTCTCCAATTAATTTAATTCTGACAAATCTTCATCATGTTTAAAAATTTCCGGTACAACCTTGCATTGATGACATCTGGCCTCAACGGATATTGTCTTCATTCTTGTATTGAGTCTTCTTGAATCATGTCCACAGTGACATTATCCCCCACTTGTCTATCGGACCCTTCAGCTCTTATGGCCACTGCCTACTCGACTAATTCTCAAACCGATACCTCTCATGAACGCAATGTAACATATAACAAAACACAGAAAAACAAAATAAAACAAAAAACTGTGTCAGTATGGTGAAGTAATACTGTAAGCAAAACTAATTATTACAATAAAACAATTTATATTGCATAAAATTAACTAGAGAACAATTTATTTTGCACACAAAAATATATAGAGAAATGAATTTAAATCAGCAACACACTGTCCTAGGTCCCTGTCTGGCTCTAGTGGGGTATGTTTGTATTACAACATGTGGGTTTCGATCTAGACTTTGGGTACCCGAACTGTCGTTACTGGACTAGTAAGACATCGATTCGGGAGTATACGACCCCTTATAGCGGAGGCATAGCTTCACTGTGTATAAGGTTGGTATATCGAAAGGAGGACAAAACCCGATCACGGAGCTGAATAACTCACGTAAGATCATGCCTCACTCCCACTTAAAGGTGAAAAGTCCGGGTAGAAGGCTTATGCATGAATGACAAATTATATCACACAAGAAAAAGCTACCTGCATTTTTTCAGAAAATTCATCCAATAATTATAGGAAAAATTAAATTCAAATTACTGTCCAAAATGTCAAAATGCCACGTAAAATTAATTTGGCCTGACTCTCGTTTTTTATTTTTGTTTCCCCAGTGGTGTCGCCAAGCTGTCGCGACCATTTTGAAAATCGGGACGTGTAAAAATAGCCTGACGAACGATCTTTTGGTAAAATTAGAGTTTTCTGGCCATTTTTAATTTAATCTTGAAATTTTAGGGGTTTTGTATTAAATCGAATTTTCCTTTATTTATCCTTAAAAAACATTTGGAGTCGCCACTGATCACTTCGTGGTAGACCGGACACCGAAAAACAAACCAGAGATTTTGTTTTAAAAATTGGGTTCGTGAGTCGGTTACGTGTAGGGAAGGATTAGCACCCCTACGAACGCTCGTTATCGGTACCTTTAATTTTACGTGGCATTTTGGCATTTAGAATAATTATTTGAATTTAATTTATTCTATAATTATTAATTGAATTTAAATTCCGAATGCAGATATCCTTTTATAAGGAAATTCATTTTGTTCGAATACGAGATTAAAAGCACCCCGTTAGGTGGCACCCCTATTCGTATTTAAAAATAAATTTCCAGCATAAAAGGTTTTTAATGAATGATATTTTATTGTCTGATCAATTTAAAGTTTTAATCCTAAAAAGACTCTAATTATTTAGTTATTTAAAGCTACGAATATTAATTAATTTAATGGCTTTCATGTGAAAATGTCAACTTCTTGAACACCTTCCATATATTTAAACCCTTAAATTAATCATATTCCTAATTAATTAATTCTTCTAATTAATTAAAGTTCTAGTCCTAATTACGGCTCTAACAAATTATTTAATCAATTTTGTAAGTGAAAATGTATATCAGATATATACCTTTATGACCAAGGCTGAGATAACACCTCATTGTAAACAATGGAACACCATCCAGATTTGAACCTCAAAGATTCTATTCGATATACATTTAATTAACTACAATGTATTAATTTTAAATGTCAACTAAAGAACTAATTTAATATCCAATTATAAGTGTAACATATTAAATATATTCATTAAAATCCATGTTTAGATAACACCCCATTGTAAACAATGGAACACCATCCAAATTAGGATTTTAAATTTTATATTTAATATATTTTAATTACTATAATTATCTATCCTATTTAATTATTGAAATCCTAATTAAAGATCCTAAACTAAAAGGCTCTAAACAATTATTAAGTCTAAGTGTGCTTAATTGTCTAACAAAAACATACTATATGCTATTTTTTAAAATATGCACACATATATATTAACAACATTTAAATGAAACAATTAAATAAATAATTAAATCAAATTGAAATGAACATTGAAACTGAATTTTATTAATAAGGGACGTAATTGAAACTATTACATAGCCTAATGCCCTAATTACAAAGCAATGGTGACTAAATTGAACAGATTATAAATCTAAGGATTCAATTAAGGGGTTCAGGGGATTAAATTGGGTTAATTGCAAAGTTTGAGGAACGAATTAAAAGGAACTAAGGACCATATTGAAATACATCCCAAAAGCCCAGGGATTAAGTCCCGAATTAACCCAAAAAGCCTCAAAATTCGCAGGTCTACACCCGACCCGGTCCCTGGCGCGCGGATCCCATCCCAAAACGTCGTCGTTCCATTAGGCTATAAAAGCCCAATTTTAAACCCAAACCCTCATTTCTCAAATATTCACTCTCTCTCCTCTTCCAATTTTTTCTGAATACCAACATTTCATTCCTAGAAAACCCACCTCGAAATGGATTCAAACTGTTGTTCTTCCCCATGTTCTTCATATATTCATCGACAAAACCTCGTTTAATCCACCACAAACACCTAACTCCACCCCCATTCATGTTTCTTAAAGATCAAACTCATCCTTTAACATAAACTCATTTTTTTTGTTCACTTTTCCTCCTTTCAATCTTCATAAACACGAAAACTTCCCACTTTCCTATTTTTCTAAGATTAAACAACTAAATTTCCTTAGACTCAATTCCAGTTCATCTACCCTTCCATTCTCGATTCCATCGTCGCCATCTTGAACCTCTATGATACGTTCACAGGCCACTAGAGGCGGTGTCGGGTATTGCTGGTCGTCGTCTCCAATTATCCCCCTCCTTACTCCGGTCACCCTCGACCACCATCTATAACATTCGGCCGCCGTTTGGTTATGGTCGGCCGCCATAAGATAATTTTCGGTAACCGTGTTGAAACCCTAAAACTCCATTTTCGAACCCTAAACCTAAATCTAAACCCAAATCCATCACGATTCCCTTTCTCCCTGACCTAAACCTAAACTACCCATACCCGGACCACTTCGACTCCGACCATACAAAAAAAACCTTCTGCCACCGTTCAGATAAGTTCCCGATCACCGTAACAACTTCCGTTCTCATTCTATTATTTTTTATATATACATGTAAACTAACATTTTATCTCTGTTTGCAGGAAATTAAATCGGAAAAATATAACTTTCCAATGACCGACGACTATCATGCTTCCATGGCGGCCGTTCGGCATCTCCGACATCTCCTCGGCTTCCGAAGTCGGTTGAGTTTCGGTGGCTCTTCAACTTTCAGTGGTTCAACTCCCGGTAAAGCTTTCTCACTCCTTCATTATTACTATATTAATTATTATTATTTTTATTTAGTTTATTAATGACTAATTATTATTCTTGACTGACACTTTCTCTTTCCTATTTATAGGTGGTCAGAGTTGCTGACGTCATGGGTGGCCAGCTGTGTTTAAAGAAAAACAGATCCGAGTGAAGGCTTTTCGGACCAATAAGAGAGTGCCACGTGGCATTATTTGGGCGGGAAAATGGGCTTTTATCAGATTTGTGTTTGTTTGGGATTTTTATCTGATAAACGAAATGTAATTGGGTGGGAAAACAAATGTAATGGGTTTTGTAACTGTAAATGGATTTTGTGAATTTGTACTTGGGCTTTGGGGTTTTTTACGAATGTAATTGGTCATTTAAAAGGATTTTTGGACTGTTATTTGAGATATTATTTATTTAGTATTATTTATTATTTATTTATTAGCCCGGTCAAAATTCAGGTATAACAGGTTCGTGCCTCAGAGATGTTTGAAAAAGATCTTTTTAAGGCGCCTGTTTGGGTTTTCACCTTTATTTTCATCATTTTTTCTCTTTTTTTCTTCTCCTTCTTTTTGATTTTTTTATTTTTTAAATTTTTTTCTCTTTTTTTCTTTTCTTTTTCTTCAGACAAAATATTTTTCGGTTACATCTGAGGTTTGCTCCGCTGTGGCTCTAGGGAGATAAACTAGTCTTGGTTCTCATTCCGCTACCTCTCCAGGGATATGAGATAAATGTGATGAAGCTTTGTTCCACTGCTCCTCCAGGGATACATACTTTATATCGGGTCCATTTTGATGCCTCTTCAGGGAGATGAACTCGTCTTGGTTCTCATTCTGTTGCCACTTCAGGGAGATGAGACAAATATGATGAAGTTTTGTTCCACTGCTCCTTCAGGGAAACAAGCTTTATACTGGGTCCATTCCACTGCCTCTTCAGGGATACGAACTCATCTTGATTCTCATTTCGCCGACACTTCAGGGAGATGAGACAAATGTGATGAAGTTTTGTTTCAATGCTCCTTCAGGGAAACAAGCTTTATACCGGGTCCATTCCACTACCTCTTCAAGGAGGTAAACTCGTCTGGGTTCTCATTCCACTGCCACGCTAGGGATATGCGATAAATCTGATAAAGTTTCTTCCACTGCTCATTCAGGGATACAAATTTTATGTATGGCTCATTCCACTACCTCCTCAGGGAGATGAACTCGTCTTGGTTCTCATTCCACTGCCACTTCAGGGATATGAGATAACTGGTTTCATCATTTTGAACGTCTCGGGCCTCTTTTTGGGTTCGTGCCTAGGATATTCTGAAAAGATCTCTCTTGCTCTCTTTTTTACAGTGCCCTCTCGGGTTTTCACCTTGATTTTTTTCATTTCATTTTATTTTTTTTATTTTTTTGTCATCTTTCTCTATCTTTTTTTGAATTATTTTCTTCTTCTTTTTCTTTTTTTTGAGTTTTTCCTTCTTTTTTTCTTTCTTAAGTAATGATAGAAATAGGAAATTTATTTTGTCAAAAAGATATATTTATGAAAGGATAAAGTTTGAAAAAAAATGTCCTTATAAAAGGACTAAGTTATGAAACTCGGTTTTTGAAAATATCCTTTTGGAAGGATTGAGTTATGAAACCCCATTTTGAAAAGTATCCCAAAGTTTGGAAAAATATCCTTTTGGAATGAACGAGTTTTGAAAATTTTCCAGAAGATTTGGAAAAATATCCTTATGAAAGGATCGAGTTTTGAAAATTTTTCAGAAGTTTGGAAAAATATCCTTATGGAAGGATTGAGTTTTGAAAATTTTCCAGAAGTTTGAAAAAATATCCTTATGGAAGGATTGAGTTTTGAAAATTTTCCAAAAGTTTGAAAAAATATCCTTATGGAAGGATTGAGTTTTGAAAATTTTCCAGAAGTTTGGAAAGATATCCTTATGGAAGGATTGAGTTTTGAAAATTTTTCCAGAAGTTTGGAAAGATATCCTTATGGAATGATTGAATTTTGAAAATTTTCCAGTAGTTTGGAAAAATATCCTTATGGAAAGATTGGGTTTGGGAGTTATCCAGAAGTTTGGAAAACATCCTTTTAGAAAGATTAAGTTATGGAACTTGATTTTGAAAAATATCCAGAAGTTTGGACGAGTATCCTTATAGAAGGATTGAGTTTTAAAAAATTTTCCAGTAGTTTGGAGAAATATCCTTATGGAAGGATTGAGTTTTGAAAATTTTCCAGTAGTTTAGAGAAAATATCCTTATGGAATGATTGAAACTAAAAAAATTTCCAGTAGTTTAGAAAAATAACCTTATGGAAGGATTGAAATTTGAAATCTTCCAAAAGTTTTGAAAAATATCCTTATGAAAGGATTGAGTTTTGAAAATTTTCCAGTAGTTTGGAAAAAATATCCTTATGGAAGGATTGAGTTTTTAAAATTTTTTCCTGTATTTATGCAAATGAGATGCATGTGCATGCTTTTGCAAGGATACAATGTTATGTGTGTCATGATGTATGATTATGTTTAAAAGATGCAATGATGCATATGCCTCCAAATATGCTTTCGTGATACATGGTCACATTTTGATGAGGCAATGTTATGTTTGTAATGATGCATGGAGATGTATGAAATATTCGTAGGAGTTTTCTTCCTTTTGGTTCAGTTCGATCTTCTGATTTTCTCGAGCAAAAGCTTGCACCCCGAATCTTCTTTGTTTTCATTTTTTTATTCAAATTTCTGAGCTGATTGACCTTTGCAGGCTCGTCTCTTTTCATCTTCTTGAGGGAACGACGGCTTTGTCTGATCGAATGTTGCCCCAAATATCATTTTGACTGAATACCTTTGAAGGCTTTCTTCCTTATTTTGAATAGCCATAGGCCTTAGGTCTTTTGTACCTTATATTTCTAAAAAGTAAAGCAAGAAATCTTTTTGTTTCAAAGAAAATTTTCAAAATGAGAATTTTTTTCATGAAGTGGAGGGATTAAGTGCCTCCAAACTGATTAGAATCAATTGTTGGGTTGGAACCGATGTGGTTCTTTGAAAATACGGATAAAAGTTTTTGGAAAAGTATGAATAAATTAAATTTTGAAAATTTTGTTTTTGCTTTGTTTTTTGTTCAAAATGAAACATGGGGGAATGCATTTGAATAATCACATGCTCTTACAAAAGATTTCCCTTTTTACCTTCAGGCCTAGGTAAAAGGTTGATTTTAGGCATTACTTAAAAGATTTAGGTTACAAAGATGCCCCAAACAAAAAGAATTAAGCCTCTGAAGGTCATTCATTCTTCTTCAATCCTCAATTATCTTGTCTGAGGAACCCCATTGTTGAACTTCAGAGTGCCGCTCTCGATCAGGCTCTGCACCTTGTAATAACCCATTTCACCTGGGCCTTAAGCCCACTAACCAAACCCAAAAACCCATTACCTGAATCAAACCTAAATATTAACCGACCCGACCCGGAAACCAAATAAAACCCTAAAACAAAATACCCTGACCCAAATAACCCTACGCCGCCACCGTTCTCTGCCGCCACCGCATACCTTCCGGCCGCCACTTGCTGTCGCCGGCAATTACAACCCAAAACCCTAAATTTAGTCCCTAAAATCTTTAAATTTACCATCCTAAAATTAATTAAACTCCTACTCAACAACCTTAAACCAATCTCTGCCACCACCATACCCTCACCCATGCTTCTGCCACCACCATACCAATTGACCATACCCCTATCTCAGACCCATATCCCCAAAATCCAGGTTCTTCATCACTAGATCTGCAACAAGAATTAAAAAATGATGGAGTTGTTAGTACATTAGATGGGTTTATAAAACCCGAACAAAAAATGTAATGGGGTTCAAAAAAACAGAAAGAAAGGGGTTTCAGATTCAAAAAAAGTGTAAGAAATTTGAAATTAATTTTTTTCAGAGTTCGTCTTTCTATTAAGAATCTAAAGCAAAGTTTGTTTATTTATTTTTTTTGAAATATATCTTAGTTTTCAGAAATCAAAACATCATTTTTGTTTGTAAAACTCAAAACAAAAAGAGAGAAAGTTTTGAAGTTACCTGGTGCCGTCGTGACCACAGTCGTGAGGCTTCAGGGCCGATGAACGGAAAACATGGGTGAGCGACGCCATTGGGGTCTGTGTTGAGAGAAAAGGAAAGATATGATAGATTATGGTTTTTATTTGAATCATTTTAACCAAAAAATATTAACCTCTGATATTTGTTTTAACCGGCCAAAGTTCAAACAACGGCGTATTGAACAGCCCCGACCCGCATGTGACCCGATAAACAAGGAGGATCCGCGCGTCATTTAAGGGTCTAATTACCCGGGCGGTCCTTTCTCTTCTTTTATGTTTTCATTACTTTCATGGAATAATCACTCTTTTGGTCCTTATGGTTTTTCATGTGTGTTTAATATCGCCCCCTCTTCTTTTTTAGCTTTTAATTCTTGTTTTTTTTCATTTTGGTCCGTATGCTTTAGCCTTTAATTTCCAGCATATTATTTTTATAAGTTTACATTTATTTCCTTACATTTCACATTTGTTTCAGGTTAGTCTTTTTTTATGTTGTTCTAGCCATGCATTTTAATATTTGTACATTTTAACCCTTAACATCTAGTTTCATGATATATTTTATACTGTTCCATGCATCTTAATATGATTCATGCATATACTACTATTATTATCATTACTCATTATTATTATTATCATTATTATTATTGTTATTGTTATCATATTTTATGTGTTAGATTAATATTCATGTTTGTATGTTTTAGAGTTGTATCTTATTTATGTTAGGTTTGTTTTTTTATGTGTTAGATTAATATTTTATTCGTATTTATTTTTATCGCATTGTATGTTTGCCATGTTTTAAGTTACATTTGGAATATAAATTGTCAATGCGGTGCCCTTTTATCCGAGCGTAAACGGGGCCAGTATTAGGCGTAGTGATGGTGGTTAGGCGTTTACTCTCGGATAACGGGGCTCTTAAAATTTACTTGCACATATAACCGAATTTTAATTTAAGCGTCACTTCAATCCAGAAAATCTAATATTAATAAAATGGTAATTATTAAAGTACCAATTTTGGGCGGTGTGGGGGTGCTAATCCTTCCCCATTCGTAACCGACTCTCGAACCCTACATTTTGAAATCTCTGGTTTTTACAGTGTCCAGTCCACCTTGAGTGGCAGGTGGCGACTCCATTTTTAAACAAAATACGATTTTTCTAAAGTCTCACGGAAGACTTCATTTTCAAAATAAAACCACATTCTTTTTTAGTGATAGGGGACATCGCTACAGATGGCAACTCCGCTGAGGACATTTTTTGGTTTTCAAAAATAAAAGAGAGTCGAGCTTTTTAAATAATTATCGCTTTACTAATATTGGAATTTCGGATTAAAGTGACTATTAAAGTAACATTCGGTTATAATTGCGCGTTTATTTTAACGCATTTAAAATTTGGCATATAAACCCGTCCTTTAAGTGGGGGAAAACGCTAATGCTTTCATGAGAATATCGTTCCTCCATGTAGGCCTAGCAAGTACCTTCGGGGCTCAAGTACCTTATGTCGTAAGGATATCGTTCCTTCGTGCAGGCATAAGCGAATGGGTCCCCCTGAATTGAACCTGGTTGAAAGGAGCTTATAATGGGTGATGATCGGGGGCCTTGCTACTCTTAGTAGGGGACAACAAGGACAATTTGGGTACCTCTTAGCACCAAAACTGCATGTAAAGAACATATAGAAACCCACCCTTTTAGAGCCATGCGGATAACCTAGGTGTTTTAGACGGGATGTAAATAGGGTTGTTTTGTTTGTTTACCTTATCTAAATTGCTCTTCTATTTATGTGTTATTAATCTTATCCGGTACTGACTCGTTTTCTTTTTTGTTTTACCCTTTTTGCATACATCATTGCATTCGCATTACATTGGGGTGTTGGTTCAAGTGGTTTACCCGGTCAGAAATCTTTTATTTTTACCCTAATTTCAAATTGACCCATTTTTGTGATCACATCATATCTGCTTATTTTGGCATTCACTGCACGGCATATCATAACACTTTAATTTTTTGCATTTTACCAGCATGAAATGCTGATTCACGACTGGTTCTCAATTTGAAAAATTATCATTGGGAGAAAATCTAGCACTCTAGATATCAAGGCAATATTCAAAGTTGCAAATGAATCCCGTGAGTTCGGAAGTTGTGTCACGAGAACCATTTTTGAATCAGTACTTTCGCATCTAAGACATGCACCTCACATTTACATGAATACATTTTGAAAATTTTAAAGTCGGTCATCGGGTTGCCCCATTAAATACAACAAAGTTGGTCGACCTAGCACCTTACAGAATCTCTACAAGAGCCTGATCTTGGGGCATGTCCAAAAGCACCTTCCACATCTTTTGCAAAAATTGTGCCCCTAACAAAGCCCCAGTCTAGGGGCATTCTTTGCCAAGGTCCAGCCTTCATTGCCGAGTCAAACCCTTACACCCCTGAAATGTCTACACTGATCACAGTCTGCAAAATTGTACCCAATCCAAAAAATAATGAGCTGTCATGAACCAACACAATTTATAAACCCAACTTAGGGGGAAACAAAATGTGCACCAGAGTTTCAAATTTGATACAAGAGCAGTTTTAGACGATAGCATAAGAACGAACAAAATGTTGGGGCATGCACCCAGATGGATGATCGAACGCAAGAAGAGGTTAGGTCACCGTCACACGCAAAAGATCAAGATCCTGACGGGACCAGTGAGGAGTCAGGGGCATCCTTTTGAGGATCGAAAAAAATCATGTCACATTCATCCATATAGTTACATTTATCTTGAATGGAATCATTTTTGCATACGTCATACAATTAGATTAAGTGCATACACCAAAATCACCATGCATTTAGGGTAGACACATGCATTTAGACATAAAATTAGATACATTCATGCAATCTTGCTTGTACATAACAGGTCTATGGAAAAGACCGAGTACCCTCAACATGGGGGCAACGACAAGAGGGCCAACCCTAGTCTTAAAGGAGGCCAAACACGAAGAAGATGTTGAAACACCCAAAATAAAAGGTATCAACGACAAAATCTTTGACAATTACTGACCAATGTTTTTTCTTTTGTAGGATTTTATTCCTCCGACGATGGTGTGACGAACGTCAACATTCTCCCGATTTCTACTATTGCCAATAGAAATTCTTTTCAGACCCTGCCCTCTGTCAATAGAAAAGCAGCGTAAATTTTTCCAGACATTGCCTCGCTGTCAGTGGCGCAGTCATCCAATATATTGCAAATCATGCCTCCGTCAGTGGTGGTACGCCAACTTAATATAGATCTTGCCTCCGTCGGTGGTGTTGCAAATCAAAATTTCCATCCGGATCATGTCTCTCCATCAATGGTGTAGTGGGTCTCACATTTTGATGATCTAGTCTCTCCGGCAGTGGTGAAGCAGATCAAATCCTATCCAAATCTTGCCTCCGTCGGTGGTGTTGCAGATCAGATTTTCCATTCGGCCCTACCTCTCCGTCGGTGGTGTTGCAAATCAAAATTTCCATCCGAATCCTGTCTCTCCGTCAGTGGTGTAGCGGGTCTCACATTTTGCTGATCTAGTCTCTCCGTCAGTGGTGTGACAGATCAAATTCTCTTCAGGTCTTGCCTCTTCGACGGTGTTGCAGCTAGACCTAAATTTTACTCGAAATTTACCTTCTTATTATAGTTGTAGCTAAAAAATCAATCAAAAAAGAAAAAATTTAAAAAAATAAAAAAAAAAGGAAAAAAAGAAGAGAAAGAAAAAAAGAAAGAAAATAAAAAAATCAAAATGAGCTTTCAACCAAATTTCGATCATGCCTCTTCGTCAGAGTCGTAGCTTGATCACACAAAAAGAACAACTTTCCGATCTAGTCTCTTCGTCAGAGTCGAAGCTGGATCAAATCTTCAGACATTGCCTCTTCGTCGGTGTTGTAGCTTGGTCAAATCTAACTTCGGTTCTGCCTATTTGTCGGTGTTGTAGCTGAACCTAATTCACTAACTTTCGGTCTTGCCTCTTCGTTGGTGTTGTAGCTAGACCAAGTTCACTAACTCTTGATTCTGCCTCTTCATCGGTGTCGTAGCTGGACCAACATTACTAACTTTAGACCATGCCTCTTCGTCGGTGTTGTAGCTTGGTCAAAATTTACCAACTTTCAAGTTTTATTAATGTTGTATCTAAAAAATAGAAAAATCAAAAAATCAAAAAGAAAAAAAAAGAAGAAAAGAAAAAGGGAAAATCAAAGAATCCAAAAAGGTTCGAAAAAAGAAGAAAATTTTGAAAAAAAGAAGGAAAAATATTCAAGTGTTATCTGATCATGTCCCTCTGTTGATGGTGTGGCCGTGTTCAAATTGATGTCATCCGATTCTGCTTTTCCGTTGAGGGTCTAGTGGAGTCCAAATGCTGAAATACGATCTTATCTCTCCGTTGATAGTGTGGATAGATCCAACAAACATAAATCTTCGGTTCTGCCTCTTCGTCGGTGTTGTAGCTGAACCAAATTTGCCAAATTCTGATCACGCCTCTTCATCAGAGTCGTAGGTTGATCGCAAAGAAACCAACTCTCCGATCTTGCCTCTTCGTCAGAGTTGTAGCTGGATCAAATCTTCAAACCTTGCCTCTTCGTCGGTGTTGTAGCTTGGTCAAATTTAACTTCGGGTTCTGCCTCCTCGTCAGTGTTGTAGCTGAACCAAATCTACTAACTTCCGGTCTTGCCTCTTCGTCGGTGTTGCAGCTAGACCAAATTCACTAACTCTTGATTCTGCCTCTTCGTCGGAGTCGGAGTTGGATCAACATTACTAACTTTAGACCATGTCTCTTCGTCGGTGTTGTAGCTTGGTCAAAATTTACTAATTTTCAAATTTTATCAATGTTGTTTCTTGAAAAAATGAAGAAAAAAACAAGAAAAGAGAAAAATGAAAAAATAAAAAAATAAAAAAGAATAAAGAATAAAAAGAAAAGGAAGAAATGGTCAGTTTTCTGGTCTTGTCTTTTCGTCAGAGTTGTAGCTAGATCAGACAACAGAACTTTCATCCATCGGTCTTGCCTCCTCGTCAGTGTTGCAGCTGGATCGAATTTTGTAGACCCTGCCTCTTCGTCGGTGTTGCAGCTGGGTCAAATTGTCTTTAAGTATTCTTTTTGTAATGTAACAAGTTGAACTCGTTTTGCTTCCCCAACAAACAACCCCCTATTTTGAAAATGTTGCTTCCCCAAAAGTGACAAAGTAGATCCTTCAAGTACAGAAAGAGGACCTGCGCCGAAGAGAATGAAAATCTACTGAAGAAAGAAGATGTACGTCAAGAGAGGATGACCAGCCAGGCCAGAAGAAATGTGTCATTTTTAGTCTTTGCTTCGTTGTCGTTACACAACAACGAGCAAAGAGGGGCAGCTGTAATAACCCATTTCACTCGGGCCTTAAGCCCACTAACCAAACCCGAAAACCCATTACCCGAATATTAACCGACCCGACCCAGAAACCAAATAAAACCCTAAAACAAAATACCTTAACCCAAATAACCCTACGCCGCCACCGTTCCCTGCCGCCGCCTACCTTCCGGCTGCCACTTGCTGTCGCCGACAATTACAACCCAAAACCCTAAATTTAGTCCCTAAAATCCCTAAATTTACCATCCTAAAATTAATTAAAGTCCTACTCAACAACCCTAAACCAATCTCTGCCACCACCATACCCTCACCCATGCTTCTGCCACCACCATACCCTCACCCATGCTTCTGCCACCACCATACCAATTGACCATACCCCTATCTCAGACCCATATCCCCAAAATCCGGGTTCTTCATCACCAGATCTGCAACAAGAATTAAAAAAGGATGGAGTTGTTAGTACATTAGATGGGTTTATAAAACACGAACAAAAAATGTGATGGGGTTCAAAAAAATAGAAAGAAAGGGGTTTCAGATTCAAAAAATGTGTCAGAAATTTGAAATCAATTTTTTTCAGAGTTCGTCTTTCTAATAAAAATCTAAAGCAAAGTTTGTTTATTTTTCATTTTGAAATATATCTTAGTTTTTAGAAATCAAAACATCGTTTTTGTTTGTAAAACTCAAAGCAAAAAGAGAGAAAGTTTCAAAGTTACCTAGTGTCGCCGTGACCACAGCCGTGAGACTTCAGGGTCGATGAACGGCAAACATAGGTCAGCGGCGCTGTTGGGGTCTGTGTTGAGAGAAAAGGAAAGATATGATAGATTAGGGTTTTTATTTGAATCGTTTTAACCAAAAATATTAACCCCAGATATTTGTTTTAACTGGCCAAAATTCAAACGATGGCGTATTGAACAGCCCCGACCCGCGTGTGACCCGGTAAACCAGGGAGGATCCGTACGTCATTTAAGGGTCTAATTACTCGGGCGGTCCTTTCTCTTCTTTTTTGTTTTCATTACTTTCATGGAATAATCACTCTTTTGGTCTTTCTGGTTTTTCGTGTGTTTAATATCGCCCCCTCTTCTTTTTTTAGCTTTTAATTCTTGTTTTTTTCATTTTGGTCTGTATGCTTTAGCCTTTAATTTCTAGCATATTATTTCTATTAGTTTACATTTATTTCCTTACATTTCACATTTGTTTTATGTTAGTCTTTTTTTTATGTTGTTCTAGCCATGCATTTTAATATTTGTACATTTTAGCCCTTAACATCTAGCTTCATGATATATTTTATATTGTTCCATGCATCTTAATATGATTCATGCATATACTACTATTATTATTATTATTATCATCATCATCATCATTATTATTGTTATTATTATCATATTTTATGTGTTAGATTAATATTCATGTTTGTATGTTTTAGAGTAGTATCTTATTTATGTTAGGTTTGTTTTTTTATGTGTTAGATTAATATTATATTAGTATTTATTTTTATCGCATTATATGTTTGCCATGTTTTAAGTTACATTTGGAATATAAATTGTCAATGCGGTGCCCATTTATCCGAGCGTAAACGGGGCCAGTATCAGGCGTAGTGATGGTGGTTAGGCGTTTACTCTCGGATAACGGGGCTCTTAAAATTTACTCGCACATATAGCCGAATTTTAATTTAATCGTCACTTTAATCCAGAAAATCTAATATTAATAAAGCGGTAATTATTAAAGTACCAATTTTGGGCGGTGTGGGGTGTTAATCCTTCTCCATCCGTAACCGACTCCCGAACCCTATATTTTGAAATCTCTGGTTTTTACGGTGTCCAGTCCACCTTGAGTGGCCGGTGCCGACTCCATTTTTAAACAAAATACGGTTTTTCTAAAATCCCACGGAATACTTCATTTTCAAAATAAAAACCACATTCTTTTTTAGCAATAAGGGACATCGCTACACACCTTATTCCTCAATGCCCTGCAATTCTCTGTGGTGTGGCCCGAGCTTCCGATATGATAGTCGCAGATAGCGTCGACATCATATCTTTCTGGGTAAAGAGGCTCTTTTGGTTTAGACTGAATCAGGGCTATCAATCTCTTTTCTACGAGCAATGGAAGTAGCTCTGTATATGTCATCGAGATTGGATAGATGACTTTCTAAAAAGCTTTCGATTGACGTAAAGATGAGTAACTTGGTTGGCGTGAGGACCAAGGTCAGCTAGTCGGATAAGATCCCACTGTATGAATTTCTGCTTCATCTTTTTCTTGACTAGGGTCAGTAATCTTCCTTTCTCTGATAGTCGCTTCGATGAGTTTGCCAGATTTCACGAGGTCTTCCAAACTTTTGGATGGATTACCCAACATATATTTCAGAAATGGACCTTTGAGAGTCCTTATAAATATAGGCGTTATTTCTTTCTCGAGCAATGAGGGTTGTACTTGTATAGAAATATCTCTCCACATTTGTACGTACTGCCGAAAGCTCTCATCGGGCCTCATTTCCAAACTCTACAGTGTTAGACGATATGGATCGATGTCCGTTATATGCTGGTACTGCTCGATGAAGGCTTTGGCCAGATCTTTCCATGATTGTATCTGGTCTCGGTTTAGTTGGTTATACCACCTGGCAGTAGACCCTTTTAAGCTTTCTTAGAAACAATGGATTAAAAGTTTCTCATTGCCAACATGCCTTGTCATCTTTCGGCAGAACATGGTAAGTTGAGCGGACGAAAAGCTTGTTCCGTTGAACCTTTCGAATTCTGACATCTTAAACTTAGAAGGTATCACCAAATCAGGGACTAGACTCAATTTTCTTGCATCTACCTCATAGGATGCATTTGCCCCTTCTGCAGCTTTGGATATCTCTTCAACATACATGTACAAATCTTCAATCCGCTTGACCGCCTCAATCTCAGCTTGACCCATCTTGTTAATAATGATCGGATCAGAGATGACATACACACAAGGGTTGTTTTGGGCATTAGTTCCCCCATATGATGAAGACCCAGTTTGAGGACCTTGTTGCTTTTCAACTAGAATCGGTACTTGTAGATGTGCCTTATCGTATGTACTTTCTACCTTTTCTAGTGCACTTAGGTCTATGGCTAATCCCTTTATTCTCTTAGGATATTCGCCGGCCAGCATAGCAGCTATCTAAGCTAGCAGATCCTCGTGTGATTGATTGATGTGATCACGAGTTACTTGTTGCGCCTTCTCGAGCTTCTCGTTTATTTACTTCTTCATGTCTTCGCATGCTTGCTCTACTCTTGCTAGACGACTCTCCATTTCTTGAGCTTTGCCTTGGATACAGATACGGCTGACCTTGATGCCCCAGAATGGCTGCGATCGGAATTTACTGAATCAGGCCCCTTTGATTTGGAAATGATGATGCATTATGATGAAATGCAAATATGAAAATGCATGAGATATAACTGCAATGCACAAACAAAATAAACAGGTTAGTACCGAAAAAACAATAATATTCAAGCGGTATAAAATCTACTGATAGACATGCTTTATTTGAAAAAATAATCCTACATGTCATGCTTTCTACCTAGATATTGTATTTACAAAAAAGAAAGATCCTACCCGGCATGATATCTACCCCGCATGCTTTTATTCAAAGAAAGATCTTACCTGGCATGATTTTTACCTGGCATGTTATTATTTACGAAAAAAGACCCTACCCGGTATGGTATCTACCTGGCAATATAAACAGAGTCCTACCCGGCATGATTTCTACCTGGCATGCTATTATTTATGAAAAGAAAAATCCTACCCGACATGATTTCTACCTGGTACATTATTATTTACAGAAAAAAAAAGATCTTACCCGGCATGATATCTACCCGACATGCTTTTATTTTCAGAAAAAAAGATCCTATCCGGCATGATTTCTACCCAGCATATGAAATAAATCTATAGAGTAGACAAAAGGTTAGAAGCGTTTCCCCTTTGAACTTTTAAGGGGTTCCATCTCTAGAGCAAGACTCATATGGTCCATTACATAAGGTTCGGTTCTAGGGAAGGGTACCTGAATTGTCCTCGATGTCCCTTACTAAAGGTAGCAAGGCCCCTGATCCTCACCCATTTTAGGCTTCAAACGGACCAAGTTCAATTCAGGGGGATACATCCCTTATGCATATACGGAGGTAACCCACACGAAAGCATAAGAAATATATCCCGAAAGCGATTCACCAACCTATACGGTGGTAACACACACGAAGGCGATATCACACTGCCACTTAAAATAGGACAGAGCTAGGGTAGAAAGCTCATGAAATGCAATGCAAGTGCACGGTGTCTGAGGAGAAACTTTCAAACCTTTGACACCCTATTTCTATATTCACGTATACTAAGCAGTAAAAGTAAAGCAGATATATTTACAAATAAATAAATAAATAAAATGCATGTCATGTTAACTAAAGACATAATCATACTTTATATTAAAATCGAATTCGTAAATTTCCAACACCAAGACTAAAAATATTCGACTTGTGGCTTGACTCTCTTTTATTAAAAAAATGTCCCCAACAGAGTCGCCATTTGTAATCACTAAAATCCGTCTGACGCTCTTTTTATTCAGTTTTAAAGATTTTTTGATTATTTAATTTTAAAAAAAACCCGCCCGATTTTGAAATAAAAAATATGAAGTCGCCACCGATCATTTTAAAAATTGTAGACCGGACACCAAAATAAAACCAGAGATTCAAAATTTAGGTCCGGGAGTCGGTTACGGATGGGGAAGGATTAAAACCCCCACACCGCCCAAAATTGGTACCTAGTCGATTATTTAGTGTCTTGGTGTTGAAAATTATGAATTTCGAATAAAATTTAAAATACGACTCTTGAGTGCATGAAAATGTTCTAAATATTTAAAGAAATGTTCTGTTATTTAGAATAACCGACAAATTCACTTCCCTTTACGCCCGGGAAATGGTTTCTCGATTTTTTAAATAAAAAAATCCCTTAAATATCGTGTTCTAAAATGGTAAGTATATTCTTTTATTCAGTGATATCGAGAAGGTCGCATCCCTTTATGCCCGAGACACTAATTCTCGAATTCCCTAAAAAATATTACCTTAATCTTTTAATTTATCTAATAATATGATGCAAAAATATAAAGTAGCATGTATGTACGTATATACTAAAAAAATATTACTTCTGGAGAAGTATTTTTTGTACTTATATTTATCAAAAAGCTATAAATATAGAGCTAATAGTTTATGTATGTATTATTATATATATTTTTTACAAAAATAACTATTTATTATTATTCATATATATATACTTAAAATATAATTTTTTAAGTAAAATACATATGTGTATTATCTATTAAAATATACCTACACATATATTAAGTTAATAGTTTTTTATACATATATATATTTACAAAAATAAGTATTTATTATTATTTTATATACATAATAATTAAACAAAAATACTATACAACATTTTACAAACTTATATAAAGTATTATACATAATATACAAAAACTATTGTACATAAAATATAAACCATAGGTAAAAAATTTATATACATACATATATTTTATATATTATATTAATATATGTAATATATATATATATGTAGCGATGTCCTTTTTTCTTCTCATCGCTAAAAAAACGAGTGGTTTTTGAAAGGGATTTTGAAAGGTGTTTGTGACTCTTTTGGATATAAAATATTTATTCCGAGGGGTTTTAAAAGAAACCGCATTTAAAAAAATGGAGTCGCCACCGGCCACTTAGGTAGGCCGGACACCATAAAACCAGAGATTCAAAAAATGTTGGGTTCGGGAGTCGGTTACGGATGGGGAAGGATTAGCACCCCCACACCGCCCAAAATTGGTACTTTAATAATTACCGCTTTATTAATATTGGATTTTCCGGATTAAAGTGACGATTATTTTAAAATTCGGTCATAATTGCGAATAAATTTTAAGGGTCCCGTTATCCGAGAGTAAACGCCCAACCACTATCACTACGCCTGATACTGGCCCCGTTTACGTTCGGATAAAAGGACATCGCATTAACAAGTTATAAATCATATGCAATCTTAGTGGTAAAAATATAAAACATGGCAAAATATTTAAATGCAATAAATATTCACATAACAGAATATTAATCTAACAAAAAATGATATACTAGACTAAAACATGCATATATACATATTATTCTAAATAATAGATAAAAAAAACAACTTTAACAAGTTAGAACGACAATGCAGGAATAATTACGTTATATGTAGATGAACAAATATTTAAAAAGACATACATGCTATTAATAAAACATATTTCAACATATATGAACAATATATTATACAATAAAGAAGACACACTAATACGTAACCTAAAAGTCAAGAAAACATACAATACGTACAAAAATACAAAAACATGCTGTTTTACGAGTCAAATAGAACATAACATACTTTAATATGAATAACCGGATAAAAAAAACAATGACTATCATAAGCTTAACACCCATATAAATATAAACATAAAATATGAGGCATATACAAGTGACATAAAATAAAACAATAGAATATCAACATATACGATTATAATACGAACATGAATATTTACAAAGAAAACAGGACTGAAATGAAAGAAAAATAAAAGTCAGTGGCAGAAATTAAAGAACAACAATATGTAATTTAGGGACAAAATTGCGAAACAAACAAAACCTAAAAGGACCAGAATTGTAATTAGACCAAGGGGCAGACCCAAAATGAAAAATTCAAAAACGCGGGATGGTTAAGGGCATAATTTTACCATTCAGAAACTGATTCGGTGTAATTTAAGGACTAGATTGTAAACTTTTGAAATATCAGGGGGACTGAGATTGTAATTATACCATACGGTGAGACAAAAACGAAAATATTGAAAACGCGGGATGGTTAAGTGTGTAATTTACCCATTTAGCAAAATAATAATAACTATAAAAGCCCCCCTTTTAGGCCGAAATCAAAATTTTAGCCATTTGTTTCATTTTCTGATTTTTACAAGAACCATGTTCTTCATTTTTCTCTCAACTGTTCTTCTGAAACCCAGAATCCGGCGGCCGGCCGCCGCTAACCGGCGCCGGCAGGCTTCCAAAACACACCAAAATAACCCCCTTTTCATCCTCAACATGAATCCGTGGTTGGATTCAGATGATACACTCTTATTTGCCCTAGATCTAGAAAATACGAAGCGGAAAAAAAATTTAAACCAAAATAAAACGACCAGGGGTCTTCCTCTCCCTTTAGTTCACCATATCAGGCTTGGAGAAGCCGAAAGGCTTATCACTTAAGGAAAAGAATACCCACAAACAGAGATGGTAAGACGACTCTCTTCTTTTTGTTTCTGTTTTTTTTCTTTCGTATATGCATAAAAAAAACAAGTAAGAAAAGTACCACGGGACTTGCGTTGCTTCTTTTTTTATTTCTGAAAAAACTTGTTACAATACTCTCTGTTTTTTTTTTGTTACCCCCTTTTTCTTTTTACATCTCCCCGTTACAATTATATTATTGTCTTCGTTTTGTTGCAAGTTGTATCTTGCTTTTTCAGATCTGAACTGACAATTTTGCTTGTTGTCTTGGGCATGTTCTGAACACAGGGACTGAATATCGGCGCGGTGGCGGTATGGACATTCTGCCAGCGGCCAGACGCGTTCTCGGCCGTTAGATCAGATCTGATCTAACGGTCGAGATGGCTTGAAGGACGAACGGCTTGGATGAAGCCTCGATTTGATGAGACGGCTCCAGATCTTGACACGTGGAGCTCCGCAGTCGAGGAGTCAGAACGCGTGGATCTTACGCGCGCGTGGGATATTAAAGCGTCTGCGCGTGGCACTCGAACGGTCCATACGTGTGGAACACGCGCCTGGCAGATATTTTTGACCTCTTGGTTGTATCGTGGTCGTTGGATCAGATCTTGATCTAACGGCCCACAGCCACCTGCACATTGTAATTAGATAAGATTTAGATTTGGGCCAACCGGGCTTGTAATTGGATTTGTAATTGGACTTGGACTTCATTTTTATTTGGGTTTAATATATTTAATTTTTCATTTTACCAGCCCAATAATATTAATAATAATAATAATATAATTATAACAGCAATACATATACATGATACAACCCTATACTTATACAAGTATAACATATTGGCATACGTACATATAATCATGCCCATAATTATCATAACATCTATATATATTAATCATATATGCTCATACTCTAAATACACTTGCGACACACATACACCCTTAATACGTATACATACATAGCTTATAATATACATGCATACACTTTATATATATTAGTAACACTCATGCAAACAATAAACATATAATATAATAAACATACATGCAACACTAATATGTATTTACAGGTAAAAAATGAGTGATTACAGTTGCCCCTCTTTGCTTGTTCTCATAGAATGGGAAACAAAGCAAAGATTCATAAGCACTCATTTTTATCAGACTTCCCTGTTTGTAGCTTTGGAAAAACGTGTTCTTTTGGACATCTCCGATCTTCCTTGGCTGAATCTTCAGGCTCGTAAGTTCTTCCTCTATAGAGCTTCGTCACCTTCCGATCTTGGAGCTACAAGCTCTTCCTTTATAGAACCCTTCACTTCGAGACTATAAAGCTTAGAGTCCTTCCTATATAGAACTCTTCGCCTTCAACGCTGGTTTCTCCTATATAAAACCTTTTTGCCACTGATGGATTTTTCATTTGGGAGTTCTTTTTTGAGATTTTAGAATTAGGTTCTCTCTCTGGGAACCTTCCACTTGGGGCTTGAAAATGCGCAGTTCCCTTTTTTTTTTACGAGGTCATTTGCCATTTTTTTGACCTACTCTACTAAGACTGTCGATCATGCCCGAAGGACTTACCGATGACCCGAAGGATTTAACACCATGCTCGAAAGACTTCTTGATGACCCGAAGGATTTAACATCGTGCCGGCGGACTTACCGATGACCCGAAGGATTTAATATCTGGATCTGGCGCCGACATGGCTGTTGTTTTATGGGGACTCACGCTAATATGCTGCCACATCATGCCCGGCGGACTTACCGATGACTCGAAGGATTTAACACCACGCCGAAAGACTTACGATGGCTCGAGGACTTAACATCGTGCCCGGCGGACTTACCGATGACCCAAAGATTTAACATCTGGATCGACGCCGACATGGCTTGTTGTTTTATGGGGACTCACGATGATATGCTGCCACATCATGCCCGAATGACTTACCGATGACCCGGCGGATTTAACATCGTGCCCGAAGGACTTACCGATGACCCGGGATTTAATATCTGGATCGGACGCCGACATGGCTATTGTTTTATGGGGACTCACGCCGATATGCTGCCACATCATGCCCGGGACTTACCGATGACCGAAGGATTTAACATCGTGCCCGGCGGACTTACCGATGACCCGAAGGATTTAACATCGTGCCCGAAGGACTTACCGATGACCTGAAGGATTTAATATCTGGATCTGACGCCGACATGGCTATTATTTTATGGGGACTCACGCTAATATGCTGCCACATCATGCCCGAAGGACTTACTGATGACCCGAAGGATTTAACATCCTGCCCGAAGGACTTACCGATGACCCGAAGGATTTAATATCTGGATCTGACACCGACATGGCTGTTGTTTTATGGGGACTCACACTGATATGCTGCCACATCATGCCCGAAGGACTTACTGATGACCCGAAGGATTTAACATCGTGCCCGAAGGACTTACCGATGACCCGAAGGATTTAACATCGTGCCCGAAGGACTTACCAATGACCCGAAGGATTTAATATCTGGATCTGACGCCGACATGGCTGTTGTTCTATGGACTTTGGTAAATTCTTCGATAATTCTTCAAATACCTGTTTAGGAACAAGCAAAATTGACATGCCCCTATCTATATGATGCATGTAATGTTATGATTTCTTTCTCCTCTTTTTCTTTTTTCTTTGTTAATCTTATGTCCTGAAAAGTCATTCTTCTGATTTCTCTATTTCCTTTACTTTTGCGGTATGCTCAATTTTGATCTTCATTTCTGTCAAATTTTGCTCAATGGGCATCTGCTCTTGTTTGTTTGCACGAGCACCCGCCTTTCTTCTTCGGAGTTTCTGTGTGCTTCACCAACAAACATTATATCATGCGTGTGCAGAGATTCTTACTATTCTTTCTGTTCTGTATTGCCTCATTCGATCGTGCCCGGCTATCTTCCAGTTCTTTTGACCCAATATTCCGAGTATTTGCTAATTTCGTCATTGGGGTGAGCGAAATGCTTCTTAACCTCAATCTTCTTGTTGCCTCTTGACGGACACCATTCATCGATCTCTGTGCTTTAATTCTTTGGAGACTCAATGTTTATTTTTTACGTCCCCTCACTTTGTAAGCTCATTCTTGCCATGTTTCGTCCTTCATTTTCTTGAACCAAACAAGGCATCGTGGCTGGAATTCGCTTCTTGTTCTTGAGCTGTCTGACATCTATACCTATTGTTATTATCTCCATTCTATGCATTGTGATGTCATTTCTGGTTAGGGGCTCCCATAGTATCCGCAACCTTGTGTTCTGGACCTTACCCCTGAAGTAATGCATGGAAATTTTTGTTGCTTTAACTTGTCAATTTGCTGATTGGTGTTCCACTGAAGGGTATCATTTAGATTAACATACAAGATTTTGAAAACACAGCATAGGAGCTCTGGATATCATGTGCAAGAGTGGCTTAGATTCAACCACTTGGTAATTTAAAGATGTGAAATCTTTCCTGGTGACTCGGTCCATCCTCATGATTACCGCGTTGCTGCAGAGTAATACTCTTTCTCAATTCTCATTATCTACTCCGCCCCCAAAAGGGTACGCTTGTATAACCACTTGAGCACAGAAATATTACTCTAGGAATAAAGTTCTGGGTGGTGCGAGCTTTAATTTTTCCATGATATCGCCTATTTTCTTTCTTTTCTTTTTTTCTTCTTTTTTTGTTTTTGTTTGAGGAGATCAATTCGTCACAGTCCTTTGTCTTGAGGACAACGATGGAGCAAACAACACTGCCCCAAGTTACTCGGCATAGTCACGATTTGAAAATATTACCATCACTCATGAAGCTAAGGTTTCTTGAATTGGATGATATATCTCCACCCTATCGCTTCAGCGGAGTGCCTCAAAATTTCCATACTCTTATCCGAACAAGCTTATTACCAGGTTTCGAACATAGGAGTACTTTTTATTATTATTTTCTCATTTTCATTTCTTTTTTCTTTCTTTTCTTTTTCTCTTCCTTTTTTGTTTTGTTTCTTCTTTCCTACCTAGAAGATTATGCCTAGAGTTTCAATTTCAAGCAACTCTACATGGTTGACATTTAGAGCTTTTTCGTCCTTGAATATCATCGAAAAAGTAATAATCTCGTTTTGCTGACCAGAGTCCGGTGGGGGAAGATCACACATCATCGTTGTCAAGACATCTATCTAATGTCACATCTTGCAATTGATATCTAGCGTCCTACAACGGCGAGAAAATATCTATGTGCTTTCAAAAACATTATATGTTAAGCGAAATGTGTCCTTTATTGAAAATAAAAACCAACAAACATGCCCCATTACAAAAGATCTTTGCCACATGGGGGCCACATAGAGTTGATCCCTTGTATTACTTCATGAAGGTATTTTTAATGTAGAGACATCTATGGCTTCTTCAGCACTATGTAGACTTGCTTCTCATCCTTGGTTTTCCACTGCTTGATCAGCTCTTGTGTCAGGGTTCCATCATTGACCAGCTTCTTGATTTCCTCCAGTAAAGGTCTACATTTTCTGGTGGGATGTCCCGGTGCCCCCATATGGAATTCGCATGTGCTATTCGAGTCAAAACTATGGGCATACAGATCAGGTGCACTCTTCATCGGCCTAGGAACAAGATAGTGACCCTCTACCAGATAAGGCCAAATGTCTGAGATAGATGTTCCAAACACTTCCAAATTTGCGCTCGTCCGAGGAATTTTTCTTGATGCCCCCAATTTGTCAGTCCGTCTCCTTCTTTTTCGGCCACGCGAACCTTGGAGATGACACTCATTTACGTCTCCATCCTTATCTATCTTATCTTCGATTCGGTCCTTAGACTTAGACCCCAATTTTCCTTCTTTGACTGCGTATTCTATTCTTTCTCCGATCGTCATGAAATCTTCGAATTTGTTTCTCGATTTTTCCAGCATCACATCGAAGAATGGAGATGGAAGCGTTGCATGGAACAAGGGAGTCAACTCTTCTTCTGCTATAGGAGGTTGGACTTGGGTCGCCAGACATCGCCATCTTAATGCATATTCCCTGAAGCTTTCACTTGGTCTCATTTTCTCATTCTGAAGAAACTGTCGACAGGGTGCTAAATCTAAAGCATATTTGTATTGATCCAAGAAGGCATTAGCGAGGTCACCCCATGACCTAACTTGGTTTCTGTTCAAACGATTATACCACACTGCTGCTGGTCCCGTCAGGCTATCATGGAAGTGGTGGATCAACAATTCTTCGTTCTTCATGTATCCTTCCATTTTTCTACAAAACATGGTTAGGTGAATCTTCGGGCAGCTGGTTCCGTCATACTGCGCAAATATGGGAACCTTGAAATCTGAAGGAATGACCAAATCAGGGACTAGGCAGATTTCCCTCGTATTGAAGACATTTATCTTCTCTTTCTTCTTAAGCTCTTTCTCGATTTTTTCTTCTAACTGGTCAAGCCTCGACTCTTCAATTCGTTCCATTTTCCGATTAATTCTGCCATCGAACCCCAGGTATTAAATGGTGAAGTGCCATGCGATGATAAAATAATGCAAAAAAACGTGATGCAAATGCAATGCATGAATGCAATAAAGCATTGATTCCGCAAGTGATTTGTCCTTATAGAACATCTTTCATTCAGACCGAAAGGTTTCATTACATCCGGTATTAGGGTTTTACAGATATCGGTGAGCCCTGGCACCTAATGTCTTGACCTCATTCAATAGTTCCGTCAGTTTTCCTTCGCGGTCCAATGCCGGGTCCATATTCTGGCTTATTGGTGCTGCTGCATCGGCTAAATCTGCTACCTGTTGAGCTACTTGTCGGGCTTGAGTCGTAACCATCTTCATGTCCTGGTCTTTCTCCCGTATTGTTTGCTCGGTCTTTTGTAGCTTAACGGTCATTGCCCCAGCACGGATCTCACTGGTATGTAAAGCAGTCTCAAGTCTCACTATCTGCTCTTTGAGTGCTGCATTTTCCATTTGGAAGGCTTGTGATTTATTCCTTTCCTGGTGCAGACTTGATTTCAGGATATCTTCTATGGCCAGACTGCTTTCCAACTCATCTTGGAGAATGTCGCGTTGGCCCTCAGCTTCTTCCAGCTTCTGTGATAATGATCTAACTTTTTTCTTACTATTCTTGCATTTCTGCTTCCAGCGTTCTGAACCGTTCCTCAGCTGAATCATACCATTGACCCATTCTTCCGCGGTGTCACCCAGACCGAAATTCTTGAATTCAAAGTGCAGCTTCCGGTACTCGTCTTGTACGTTCTTTGATTTCATGCTAAGATTGTGCCTCTCATGCTCGAGCTGGTCGCTCTTGTGTGCAAATTCACCTTCTGAGCCGTTTTTATTCTTGACTTCTAATTTTATCCCGCTTGAGTGACCCATTTCCGTGTTATCCGAACCTTGGGCTGGGTATTGACCTTCCTTCGACTTTGCCCCTCGGGCAACGGCTGACTGGCTGAATAATCGGGGTTGTCCGTCTTCGAAACCCAAAATTCCCATTCTGACAAGATCTCAAACTCTGTCCTTCAGGGCCCTACAATTTTCAATGTGATGACTAGAATCGCCTATGTGGTAGCTGCACCAGACATGACTGTTGTAATCTTTCGGATTATGAGTTTTTCTTGGTACAGACTTCATTGGTATGATAAGGTTCCTTTCGACAAGCAACGGAAGTAACTCAGTGTATCTCACGGGTATAGGATAATGTCTTCTGATGTCATCAGATTCTCGAACTTCCCCTGGTTTTGCCTCTGTTCCCTGGGTATCTTCCCCTGATATGCTACTTGTCTGCTTCTTGAGATTGATCACAAAGGGATTCGATTTGTCATATTTAACGATGTTGTCTGTTTTGACATTCTGACCATTCTGTTCCACATTCTGCTCCCCGACCGAATCTTTTCCAAGTTTGACATGCTGCTTGCCTTTCATCATGGCATTCATCCGGTCCATTATCTCGGACATCTGCTTCTTTAGCTCTTGTATTTTATCTTGTTTGTCACCAGGATTGACACTGCTTACCGAATCTGTTCTGGTGTCCTTGAATGGTTCTTCTTCGGCTGTCCCTGGCCTAGTCTTGGGATGAAACTCTGGAATTGGACCCCCTTCCTTCAGGTCAAAGAACCTTTGGTCCATCATGAACAATCTTCTATTATGGGAGAAATCACTCGGGAATCAATGCCCCTGTGTAATGCGAATGCGATGATATGCAAAAACAAAGCAAAAAGAAACCAAGTCAGTACCGGACAAAAATGATAAGTACATAATAAAAGGGCAAATTAAATGCGATAAGCAAACAAGGCAATCATATTTACATTCCATCTAAGACACCTAGGTTATCCACATGGCTCTTAACATGGTGGGTTTCTATGTGTTCTCTACATGTAGTTTTGGTTCTAGGAGGTACCCGAATTGTCCTCACTGTCCTCTACTAAGAGTAGCAAGGCCCCCGATCATCACCCATTATAGGCTCTTTTCAACCGAGTTCAATTCAGGGGGACCCATTCGCTTATGCCCGTATGAAGGAACGATATCCTTACGAAAGCATAAGGTACTCGAGCCCTGAAGGTACTTGCTAGGCCCATACGGGAGAACGATATCTCCACGAAAGCATTAGCGTTTTCCCCCCACTTAAAAAAAACGGGTTTATATGCCATATTTTAAATGCGTTAAAATAAACGCGTAATTATGACCGAATGTTAATTTAATAGCCACTTTAATCTGGAACTTCCAATGTTAGTAAAGCGGTAATTACTTAAAAAGCTTGACTCTCATTTGTTTTTGAAAAACAAAAAAAGTCCCCAGCGGAGTCGCCATCTGTAGCGATGTCCTTTTTTCTTCTCATCGCTAAAAAAACGAGTGGTTTTTGAAAGGGATTTTGAAAGGTGTTTGTGACTCTTTTGGATATAAAATATTTATTCCGTGGGGTTTTAAAAGAAACCGCATTTAAAAAAATGGAGTCGCCACCGGCCACTTAGGTAGGCCGGACACCATAAAACCAGAGATTCAAAAAATGTTGGGTTCGGGAGTCGGTTACGGATGGGGAAGGATTAGCACCCCCACACCGCCCAAAATTGGTACTTTAATAATTACCGCTTTATTAATATTGGATTTTCTGGATTAAAGTGACGATTATTTTAAAATTCGGTCATAATTGCGAATAAATTTTAAGGGTCCCGTTATCTGAGAGTAAACGTCCAACCACTATCACTACGCCTGATACTGGCCCCGTTTACGTTCGGATAAAAGGACATCGCATTAACAAGTTATAAATCATATGCAATCTTAGTGGTAAAAATATAAAACATGGCAAAATATTTAAATGCAATAAATATTCACATAACAGAATATTAATCTAACAAAAAATGATATACTAGACTAAAACATGCATATATACATATTATTCTAAATAATAGATAAAAAACAACTTTAACAAGTTAGAACGACAATGCAGGAATAATTACGTTATATGTAGACGAACAAATATTTAAAAAGACATACATGCTATTAATAAAACATATTTCAACATATATGAACAATATATTATACAATAAAGAAGACACACTAATACGTAACCTAAAAGTCAAGAAAACATACAATACGTACAAAAATACAAAAACATGTTGTTTTACGAGTCAAATAGAACATAACATGCTTTAATACGAATAACCGGATAAAAAAAAACAATGACTATCATAAGCTTAACACCCATATAAATATAAACATAAAATATGAGGCATATACAAGTGACATAAAATAAAACAATAGAATATCAACATATACGATTATAATACGAACATGAATATTTACAAAGAAAACATGATCAAAAATGAAAGAAAAATAAAAGTCATGGTGGAAAATTAAAGAACAACAATATGTAATTTAGGGACGAAATTGCGAAACAAACAAAACCTAAAAGGACCAGAATTGTAATTAGACCAAGGGGCAGACCCAAAATGAAAAATTCAAAAACGCGGGATGGTTAAGGGCGTAATTTTACCATTCAGAAACTGATTCGGTGTAATTTAGGGACTAGATTGTAAACTTTTGAAATATCAGGGGGACTGAGATTGTAATTATACCATACGGCGAGACAAAAATGAAAATATTGAAAACGCGGGATGGTTAAGTGTGTAATTTACCCATTTAGCAAAATAATAATAACTATAAAAGCCCCCATTTTAGGCCGAAATCAAAATTTTAGCCATTTGTTTCATTTTCTGATTTTTACAAGAACCATGTTCTTCGTTTTTCTCTCAACTGTTCTTCTGAAACCCAGAATCCGGCGGCCGACCGCCGTGTTCTCCGCCGCTGGCCGCCGCTAACCGGCGCCGGCAGGCTTCCAAAACACACCAAAATAACCCCATTTTCATCCTCAACATGAATCCGTTGTTGGATTCAGAGGATACACTCTTATTTGCCCTAGATCTAGAAAATACGAAGCGGAAAAAAAATTTTAAACCAAAATAAAACGACCAGGGGTCTTCCTCTCCCTTTAGTTCACCATATCAGGCTTGGAGAAGCCGAAAGGCTTATCACTTAAGGAAAAGAATACCCACAAACAGAGATGGTAAGATTTAACTCTCTTTTTTTTTTTCTTTTTTTCTTTTCGTATATATGCATAAAAAAAACAAGTAAGTAAGAAAAGTACCATTGGACTTGCGTTGCTTCTTTTTTTATTTCTGAAAAAACTTGTTACAATACTCTCTGGTTTTTTTTTTGTTACCCCCTTTTTCTTTTTACATCTCCCCGTTACAATTATATTATTGTCTTCGTTTTGTTGCAAGTTGCATCTTGCTTTTTCAGATCTGAACTGACAATTTTGCTTGTTGTCTTGGGCATGTTCTGAACACGGGGACTGAATATCGGCGCGGTGGCGGTATGGACGATTCTCGCCCGGCGGCAGACGCGTCTCGGCCGTTAGATCGATCGATCTAACGGTCGAGATGGCTTGAAGGACGAACGGCTTGGATGAAGCCTCGATTTGATGAGACGGCTCCAGATCTTGACACGTGGAGCTCCGCAGTCGAGGAGTCAGAACGCGTGGATCTTACGCGCGCGTGGGATATTAAAGCGTCTGCAAGATGGACCACACGCGCGGCGTGGCACTCGAACGGTCCATACGTGTGGAACACGCGCTGGCGAATATTTTTGACCTCTTGGTTGTATCGTGGCGTTGGATCGGATCTTGATCCAACGCCCACACCACCCCCTGCGCATTGTAATTAGATAAGATTTAGATTTGGGCCAACCGGCCTTGTAATTGGATTTGTAATTGGACTTGGACTTCATTTTTATTTGGGTTTAATATATTTAATTTTTCATTTTACCAGCCCAATAATATTAATAATAATAATAATATAATTATAACAGCAATACATATACATGATACAACCCTATACTTATACAAGTATAACATATTGGCATACGTACATATAATCCTGCCCATAATTATCATAACATCTATATATATTAATCATATACGCTCATACTCTAAATACACACGCGACACACATACACCCTTAATACGTATACATACATAGCTTATAATATACATGCATACACTTTATATATATTAGTAACACTCATGCAAACAATAAACATATAATATAATAAACATACATGCAACACTAATATGTATTTACAGGTAAAAAATGAGTGATTACAATATACAAAATAAAGCATTTAATAATAATAATAATATGTATGCATGAACCATATTAAAATGCACGAAACAATAGATTAGGACTGAAATGCATGGAATAATAAGTTACACAGTAAAAAAATAAACATTATAGGACTAAAATGAACAAAATGCAAAACATAAAAAAATAAACATAGATAGACAAAAATATAATGCTGGAAATTAAATGCTAAAATAAAGTGACTAAACTGGAATAAATCGAAAATTAAAAGTCACAAAAACATAAAAAAAGCCATATTAAATGCGCATGAAAAAATGAAAGGAACAAAAGAGTAATTATTCAGTGACCATAAGTGAAAGCGGGAAAAGAGTAGGGGGACTTCTCGTGAAATCAGCCCATTAAGAAAAAAACGGATCCTCCCCGGGTCGGGTCATCGCGTGGGCCGGGTACGCCAAAAACGGCGTCGTTTTGCTTATTATCGGTTTAAAACCAAATAAAACATATTGGTTTACTTTATTTTTTTATATCTAACATAATATCAAAAAACCCCTAAACGTTTATTGCTCTTTTTCCCTAGCCAACCCTAGAGAGCGGCGTTGTTCTCCTCATCGGGGCCGGTCATCGGCGGCCTCACGGCGAGCAGCGACTTCACGGCCAAGTAAGATTCGAAAACCCCTCCCTTTTGATTTGTTTTGATTCGAAATAAAAAATAAAAGAGAAAAAGATTTTGATTCGAAATAAGAGAAAAATTTTCCCTTTTTCAGATTTCTCTCATTTTTTCGATCTCCTATCAGATCTCTCTCTAATTTTTTCGAAATTGAAAATCTCCTTTTACATATTTGGTTCGTTATTATATGACCGATCTAGAAACTAACCCTTAAATTTTTTATTGTAGCAGATCTGTTGATTGATGGGAGATCTGGATTTTCGGGGATGACAATGGCAGAGTAGGGTGGCTCGGTTTGGTGATGACAAAGGGTAGTGGTAGGTTAGGTTATCATTTTATTTTTTAGGGTTTTGGGATTTAGTTGCTTTGGGATTTCGAATGGTTTAAGGTTTTATGGGTTAGGGTTTATGGTTCAAAATGGGGTACTAGCAGTGGCTTGACGGGGCAGCTTGTCGACATCGAAAAAGAGCGGCGGTAGCAAATTAGGGTTGGGGTATTTTAGCACTAGGGTTTTTTGGTTCGGGTCGAATTCGAGTTACCAGGCCGAGTTCGGTTTGGGTGAACAGGCTTGGCTCACTTGTTTGGGTTGGTTTAGGGTTTTGATTGGTTTAGGTTGGGCCGATTCTGTTAGGGGCCCGGATGAAATTAGGTTCTTACCGTACACAAATGGTCAATAAACTATCTCAAAAAAATACAAAATGGTCACCAAACTTTCAATAATTACATAATGGGCATTAAGCTTTAGTTTTTGTTACAAAATAGTTACTAAGCCGTTAACTTTCGTTAAACGAATGCCGTAACAATCACGAAAATTTGAATAATAACACATTTAATCCACTATATTTAGACATTTAATCAATTTAGTCCTAATTTAACCCTCAATATTGATGTCTAAATTGATTGAATGTGTAAATATTGAGGATTAAATGAGTTTTTATACAAATTTTTGTAATTGTCATCTCAGTCAACAACAGTTAACAGCTCAATGACCATTAGATGACAAAAACTAAAATTTAGTGACCATTATGTAACTTTTGAAAGTTTGGTGACTATTTTATATTTTTTGGGATAGTTTAGTGACTATTTGTGTACTTTACCCTTAAAATTTTAAAATTTGAGCATCAAAATAGAAGTGAGAAAATAGTTGAGTAAAAATCTGTATAATTTACCCTAAATTGTAATTTCATATAACGAGGTAAGGTGGAGCAGAGGAAGCAATCACTCCGCTCCATATCCATCGTCGGGAGAAAATTCACCCACCTCACTCCATTCGAATTGAATCAGATTAGAATTAAAGACTCAATTGGGTATAATTTTTTTATAAAAAAAAACTTTATTAGTCTTTTAATTTTCTTTTTAAGGTTTTTTAGAACCTTACCAAATAAAAAATTGATAAAATGAGTATAGCAAAACCCAAATTACTCGTATGGATTTTATACTAATACACTTCAAATAGGATATTATTTTTTAAAGGAAAAGAAAATGCATGGATGACAAAACAAGCATTTGCACTAATTCACTGTGAACGGAAATTAAAAAAAATGTAAAAATTGAATCATGCAATAGAGTGAAACAAATTTTAGTAAAAGCTTGCATGATATATTGAAATTTCTATATATTCTTTTTAATAAATTTAGAAAATATACTTTTGACTAAAATATTTTCTTTTTATATTTCGTAAATATGTGAATACGTTGCATATACTCTATGATGTATTGAAATTTTATTCGTGAATAAATTATAAATCTAACTATTTATTACATAATAAATTAAAGTAAATCAAGGACAGTTATGGAAACAACTATTATCCATAGAGGTTTGTTTGATGTTCTTAAGATGGTCCAAATGTAGGGCGAAGGTTAATAAAAGGATACCCAACCTTTGAATTTGACCCGCTCCATTACGATACCATTTAATTATAAAAATATATATGATAAATTATACCATATCTCACTTAATTATATGTTTAATAACAAATAAATTGTTTTTAAATTAATAATTTAATCACTTAATTAAAATTTTATAACAAACATATCATTTTTCTTTTTAAAAGTAATAATTTTAATCACTCGATTTAAATATTTTAGATAAATAGGTCACTGTACCATTAAATTTAAACAAATGACTTAGTATAATAACAATTATAGTCCCTAAATTTATACATTCTATTAATTTGATCTTAATTCAAAATAATTCAATAAATTTAACCCCATATTTAAAAAATTATTAGTGAAGTGATTGTGTCTACTAGAAAACAACGTTAAGTCATAATGGGCATGTTTCGTTAGTTTGTCAACTGTTTAGTAGTGAAGATTGTATCTATCAAGCTATCACATATATCGGTTATCTAACTAATGGACAATAGCATAAAGTGCGACTAATGATCAAAGGGTATGCTAGGAGAGTGCAACATCAAAATTTTTGTTTATGGTTATGTTTTGCTAGGGTGTTGTCCTTCCCCTTTGTTCGTTGCCCTGTTATGTTGTTCTAAGTTACGTTTTAATGAATTATGTTTTCTTGAAAAAAAAGCCCCCTGGCCCTTAGAATGTTGCGAATCTATTGATTTTGCCCCATTGGCCAATTCCACACCATGAAAAGGGCCAACCGTGTAAATGTCGCCTAGGTAAATGATTTAATTCCAACGTCTAAAACTATTTGCTAACATAATCATTGACCAAGCTGTGATGGTTAAGACGCCATATATAATATATGATTCAAACTCAGACTATTGACCATAAGAAATACACAGGAAAAGAAATAGTATGCTCACACACCATAAGTACCATGAACATGTCACAATGGCCAATGCACCAACAATATATTTAGAAAAACAGTTGGTTGGTAGAGACTCATCTGGACTTTCCACCAAATAATCTCGCTTCATAGAATCTCAGACCTCTCTCTGCAATTCAAAACACTCGTTGTCGTTGGATCTTTTATTCTCTCCTCTCCTAGTTTTAGAAACTTGCCTTTTTCATCCTGCAACAGATCGTATAAATTATAAAATCACTAGCTATAATGAAAAATGAAAAGGTCATTCATGGTAACAACCTTAACAGGAGGTACTTGGCAGCCTTCCATGATGCCACTTGTGTTGGTGCATCAATCTAACACTATCCCCTGATCATCAAATTTAGCAAATCGATAATTATTCTTATAATCTTGCTTAATAACGGAAATCGTTTTCAAAAAAGAAATACAAAAGAAACATAGATTGCATGCCTATGTCTTTGCATCGAACTGTTCAAAACCAAAAGATAAAAACAACTTCCTGAAACTAGACTTTGGAATTACTGTCCTAACAAAAGAATTTTTTATGTTATTAAGTACCATAAACATGATTAATTTAGAATGTTTCAAAAACATTGGAAATTGTACAGAAAAAGACCCTGTCATTTCCTTTCGCTTATGCTAAGATATCATTGATCCACCTAGAGACGAGACAAATTCTTCTTGGAACCTAATATCTATGAAAAAAATTAAATGAGGTATGTTTAACAAGCAACTCTATGTAATAATGATCTTCCCATGTCAAAAAACATCTTAATAAAAGTGGGGTTAAGAGCAATTAGAATCTTAGAAATTTTACTAATTAAACTTTATTCATTCGAGTGATAAACATGCAACATCCATCACAAACAAACCTCTGGAGGATCAAATTTGGCCCCAAGGTTGCTAAGTTTAGCATGGGCTTCTGCGTAATCCTTGAAGAATGTTTCTTGATCTTCAGCATATTTCTCAGCATACACCTGTAAATAGATAAATGCTTGGACAAAACTGCAATTATATTATCTTGCTTGCTTAAATTGAACTCGATTTATTTACCTTGAACGAGGGATCTTCAAAAATAACAGCATCTGTTGGCAAGACAAGCAAATCTTCATCCCTTTTTGCTTTAATGTCCTGTATGGATACAAGAGAATCAGAACTTTTACATCTTCTTTTACATGAAAAGAGAAAATGATTTCCATTCCAAACCTTGAAGTACAAATTGTCAAACTTCAACCATTGCACTGTCCAGGACTGTCCTCCTGGTGCTCCTGGCCCATCTTTCTGTCATACATGAAAGGAAATCTAATTTAAATCTTATCTAGCTGTCATTGGTACTACAATAGTTACTGGAACCATCACCATTCATGTTTCACTCAAGGAAACAGATTTTTCTAGTAATTAAGAAGGCATTAATCATAGATCATAAAACCGTCCAGGTCAGCAACCACTGTATAAGTTGCTTTATTTAAAAAAAAACAGTTGACGAACTTTACTCAATAAAAAATCAATTCAATTTAGCAATTTGAAGCATGCTTAACTTTACTCAATAAAAAAATCAATTCATTTTTTAGTGTTGTTTTTATTTATTTAAGACAACTTTATTATCATTATATTTAGTTTACTTTAGTTGCAAGTAAAGTTTATTTTATTATTAATTTAGCTTTCCCATTAGGCATTGTTTTATTATTTTAGTGCTGTTTTAATTTATTTAAGACAACTTTATTATCATTATATTTAGTTTACTTTAGGTACAAGTAAAGTTTCTTTATTTTATTATTAATTTAGCTTTTCCAATTTAGGATTAGACTCTTTATTTGTAGCCTATTTAAAGGATATTTGCTACATTAATAGGATACACTTGAATAAACTTTGGCCGTGAACCTTTTTCTTTTCAATGTTGATTGATTCAAACTATTTATTTTTCTATTATCCATGTTACTATGTAAGAGTTATCTAGGGGTGTGATAGTCCAACTATCATTGTTGCTAATTACCAGTTGATTAGAGATGACGTGGGCTATTTTATTATTGTTGTTGTAATCACAAGTTGAATGGAAGAGATGTAGGATAAACTATCTTCTTATTTTCTACATCAAGATCATATTTTTTTTGTTGATATGCTAAACTTAAGAGATTTTAAGTTTTTCGGGTCCTAGGTTCTGCGTCGAAGATGCTGACAAACAGAAATAGAGATAACAATATGCAATTTCTGAAAGTTAACTCATGCGCTCATGTCACATCCTAAGGCAAAAACCCTAGAAGTAGAATGGGATGAACAATATGAGGTTATGCCCAAATTCATTTTGTTTGTGGAGCATTTTCAGTCTCAGAAGTTTTCATTTTTCTGAGCATTTAGTGAAACTGTCAGCATTAAAAGCAAGTTAAAATTTCTTTCTCCCACAATTTCTGTAACTTTGACTCATTATTTTAAATATGGTATTGAAAAAATAACAATCTATGCTAAGCATTTGTTCCAAAATCTCTAGCCTCAATCAAGAATTAACTAATCAAGAATTAACTATGACAGATAGCTTACCTAAGTAACTATGACTACTAGATTTTTTTCTATTCATACTAAAACAAGCTGCTTACCGTGTACTTGGTCTCAGGTTTACCCCAACCGCTACGTTCTGGTCTGGACCTCCCAAGTGTATGTGCACCCGATAATGCGACTATTTCCTACATATCAAATGGCAGACGTTTAATATCAAAGGGTGCCATGATAAATACAATTACCAATGACATTTCAAGCTTACCTTGTCATTTAATCCCATTCGGTAGAAAACCTCTCGTAGATGATCAGCAGGTGAAGGGGGTCCAGCAGCTTAACAAAAGAAAAATGCTATACAAGTTAGTGATCTCTAAACATAAGTAGAAGCCAATGTATCAGTATATGTGAGGGCAAAAGGAAGTAAACAGTCCAAATAACTTAATGATAGGCTAAGATCTAAGGTCTAAACAACCTAAAATTACAAAGGCTGGCAATTTAAGGCATCTAATTGTTAACAGCTGATGATTAGCTACAAAACTTCAGAAATTCAAAATTTTTAGGAAGAAAGGAACTTAGAACCTGCAACATAAAAATGTATTAATACCTTTTTTTGGCATTTGGTACATAAGTAACCAACTGCAAAAATGGTGGATAAGGTGTGGTGATGTGGCCAACCTGTTTAGTATTCTTATTTAATCTATAATAGTTCCACCGTTCCAGTTGAGGTATGTGCAGAATGCTTGCAATTATGAACACCTAGGGGTACCTATTTTTTGTCAGATAAAGATAATTCAACTGTTAACCATGAGACACTTCATGGCAATACAATGAACCACCCAGAAAGCCAGAACTAAATGGATTAAAACATGGCATCTTCAATTCATGGTCTAACCACGTAAGACTTTCATCCATGGATTAAGCAGGCTACATTCCTCAATTTAGGAAACCAGGCACAGCAAAATCTTCACACAAGTTACATTAACATGAACAAATCATTCACAAATACACAGTTCACTTACCAGGTAGCCTGCCCTCTTCAGGACACTCATTAGGAGCAGAGACATCCACTCTTCCGTATTTCATGGGAATTTTGGGGCCCCCAGCCTCCTGAAATTTCAATTTGAATCTCAGAACAATAACAATAATCAATCAATGCAGAAATATTCACTAAAGATTAATAAAAAAGAATGACCTCAATAGCGGTAGCACTAGCCAACTGAAACAAATCTGCATAAGTTACACCAGAGTACTTGTCCTTGATAGGCTGAATAAGATTCAATGCATTCACAAGACCTGAAAGGCAAACTTATGAGACAAGAATGCCACCAAATACCAATTAAGATGATTACATTCTATAAGTAGAAAAGAAAATGATACCAGCATTTGCAGCATGTTTCAGCTCAACTTCAAACCTAAGACTTCCATTCACTCCACCCCTTTGTGGCCATGCTTCAATGTTCTTGTTGGAGGTACCGGCATCGTGCCATCCTAGACGAACCTGTAGCACATGCATCAAATTAAACTTGTTCCTTTTCCCTATTCATGAAAAATTATAAGAATCAAGTAGGAAGACACAGGAAAATTGAAGGAATTTGAACCTTTCCAATCTTTCCATAAGAAACTAAAAGGAAAACACTCGTTTAACAGAAATTAAGCATTTTATTTACGAATTTAGGCTCAACTAAAGCTGAATTCAATTTACACTCTAAATCACTCTTCAATGCTTCAAATATGAAAGTGTAAATATCATTGAAATCAAATTGAATACAATTAGACTTACATATAAACGAATTCAATCTACACTTAGTACAACCAAATGACACTTCGATAGCAGTAAAATCAAATCAAAATTAGCATCAAGTAAAACTGGATTCAATCTACAACTTTAATACTCCTAAATTAATCTTCAATGCTTCAAATATGAAATAGTAAATATCAATAAAGTAAAAAATATTTATTCAGAATCAGCGTGGATTCTTATTTCGTTCTGCTAAAATTTCTAGAACAAGAAGCATAACTATATTTAAACCAACAAGAACTAAAATGAAGCAATAGAAATCAAAGGAGAAAAAAAAAGAAGTTTAATACCAGAATAGGATGGCAAAACTTAGATTTGAGAAGCTCCTTGATATCTTCCCTAGCACTCTTCAACTGACTTGGATCGGAAGCAGCGCATCTCGGACTTGATACAGTGCTGAATCTTCCGCTACTCCAAACATTAACACTCGATCTTCTCTGTTATGTCAACAAAGTAAAAGTAAGCTAAAAAATAATAATAAAAATATGATGTGTGTGTGTGTGTGTGTGTGTGTGTGAAGGAAGAAGGAAAGCGAAAGAAAGGAACCTGGAGAACAGAGAAATGAGAAGAGAAAGAGAGGGATTTGAGAGAGTAAGAGAAAGAAAGGGAAAGATGGGAGCGGAGGAGGGAAAGGCGAGCGGCGGATGAAGAGGAAGAGGAGGCAGCGAAGATTCGAGAAGAAACGGCGGCGGTGCTCAGAGAGGAAGCCATATATATTTGGTTTTGGTTTGTAACAAACAGTGTTGGAGATTATTGTGGAGTTGGTGTTTTTTGGGCCAATGGCAAGCACGCGCCTTCCCATATATATTGTTGCCAAATGCTCCTGTTATGGCTCTATCACACGCGACGCATGGCAGCCAAAACTTGAGCCGTTTGATAAATCTCGAAATCCATTTTCATGATAAAGAGATTCTATATCTTTTTCTTTAGGCGAGGACAACGAGTAAATATTTAAATTTACATTTTAAAGTCTAGAAAATAAATTTAATTAAATATTAATCGGTTTATAAATATAAATTTATATATAAACAATTATCTAATTTGAACATAATTTCTTATAAAAATTTTAAAAATTTTGAATAGAATTACACTATTTATTTTTCTAAAAGGAAGGCTCTCTATATTTGAAAATTTATTGTCCTCTCATATAAACATAATTTACTAAAATTAATGTAAAAATTTGTTTATCGATTTGTTATACAATAAAATTTAAATATATTTAAATAAAATATTTATAAATAATTTGTGTCTATAGGTTAAATGCTTACAAAATTTATAGAAATTGTGTATAAATATCAAATGAGTTTGTGTGATCAAATGACAAATTGTAGATATATTAGATAATTTATAAAAGTTCTACTCCCTTGCTATTAAAGTTGTTATTATTGGACTTTTAAGAGTTAAATTTGTTAACTTTGACTTGTTTTATTTAAAATTTATTATTGAGAAAATATATTTAAAATTTTTGAATCAAGTATTTGTAAATTCGATTTGTGTAAACCTTTATTTAAAGGTTTCAACATAAATCCTTTGCTCTCATTTTGTGCTAACTTATCAATTTCGTAGGGAAATTATATATGTACACAAATCCTTACACTATTTTGAGCCCCTTTTGGCCTTGGTGTTATCTTGTAAGAAATTGCCATATGACTAACTTTCTTACAATATTTGTAAGGATTTATACCTTGTAGAATTTGTGTATCAACACAAATCCTTACATTTTTGTGCTAAATTATGTTTTCTCGTAGGAAATAATGTTTGTACACAAATCCTTACACTATGGGCAAAATTATTTTCCTTGACCTATCTTGTAAGAAAAATATATTTTCCTTTCTTAGGATATTTGAAATTGATTTTTAGGTAAAAATTGTAGTATTTTGTGTATCAACACAAATATTAAATTTTTTGTGCTAAATTATGTTTTCTCGTATAAAATTTTATGTACATTTTATTAATACTATGGATAAAAATAAAAATATCTTGGTGTTATCTTGTAAATAAATAAATATTATAAAATTAAAATAATATTTGCTATTAAATTTGTATATAGTCTAATAGTAATTTGTAAATTTCACAACCTTAAATTTTTGTGCTAACTTATGTTTTACAAACCTTAAATTATAAACCCACAAATCGAAAACAAATTCTCAATTAATTGTAGTAAATTATGTTTATGTGTATAAACTATGTAATACACAAAGTATTTACGTTTGTAACATTTTAAATTAGACTATAAAGTGTTTTAATTTTTTAGTTTGTAAGAAATTATATAAGAAACGTCGTAATAATTTATGTACAAACTTATTAACCATATTTTTTAATTCTTTCTTTTGATACATTACTTGAAGGTATAAACAAAATCCTTACAAATAGTATTTTTTATGAAGGTTTTTTACATTTTTTTACTACTTTAATTAGCCTTTCATTTTAATTATTGAATAATTTATAACTTCTACTTATTTTAATATTTAAATTATTGAATATAAAGAAAATATTACTAAATATTTAAATTCAAATTTTAAAATTTAGAAAATAAAATTTATTTTTAATGTTAAATTTATAAATATAATTTTATCAACAATAAATTGCAACGAGATAAAGATGTTAGGTCCTTTAATTACACAATATATTTTTCTAAAAGGAAGGCACTCTATATTTTAAAAAAATTATTGTCCTCCTTTATATATATTTAATTATTTTAAAATCCTATTAAAACAGTGTAGTAATACATTATACAATAAAATTTAAATATTTTAAATGAAATATATATATAAATTATTTTTCATGTCTATAGGTTAAATGCATATGAAATTTAATAGAAATAACCGATAAATATCAAGTGAGTTGGGGTGAGGTGAAATGAGGTAACTGTAGATATATTAGATAATTTATAAAAGTTGTACTCCAGTGCTATTAAATTTGTTATTAATGACTTTTAAGAATATTTTTTTAACTTTGACTTGTTTTATTTAAAATTTATTATAGAGAAAATATATTTAAAATTTTTGAATTACATAATTTTTAAATATATATTTTATAAAATTTAATTATTTAAAATAATTATAATCAAAGTAAAAAATAAATAAATTTAAACCCTAAATGAAATATATAACATTAGGAGTCTATTTGTGGGGGAAAAATACCGAAATAATTCTCCAAAAATAATTATATCTAAAAGAGCCCATAATAAAAATAAAATAGAGCGCACAAAATCAAAAACTAACTTTGATTTGAACTCCATACCCTTTGTTTCGTTTGCTCCAAGCAAAGAAAAGTAGGCTGTAGGAAAATTAGGTGAGGTCTCCTCTGAACTGGGCTGATAGAAATCAACTAACGTCAACATTTGACTTTGAATAAGAAAAAAAAATCTCCGAAAAAGTGTAAAAAACGGTTAAAAAATACGCAATCAAAAATATTATTAAAATATATAATATTTTAGAATGTGCATGAAATAATATTGTAGGTTACAACCGAAAATATCAAACTGTATAACATTTTAAGTTGTGTGAGTATCATTTTAAGTTGCATATTTTTAACATTTTAAATTACAACCTAAAATATTACTTGGACTAATGTTTTAGTAACATTTTAAGTTTGTCAATTTTAGCTATTATTTAGGCTATCTCACCCATACCAAAACTCTATTTTGATAAAGGCCCATGAGTTGGTCCATAGGAACAACAGAGAATTAAGGGGTTGGCAGTGACACTTTTAGATTCATAACTTTACAACCAAAACTCTTAAAAGTTGAGTGAAACGCAGAAAAATGGATTAGAATTTTGTTTATTATCTATTACTTTTCAGTATTCTACAATCACATGATTCACATGTAAGATCTGCTCATCAATTACGAAAATCAAACGCCTGAATATAATTAATTAAACAAATATTACAAAGTAACGCTAAAACAATGAAAGAAAATCGGACTAATAGAAGATAAAAGAGAAAACAACTCCATACAATATCTGGCCATACATGCATTTTGTTGCTTGTGGAGGAATATTAGAACCATTCCATCTTTCAATAATAACCTACAAGTTTAAAAAGAAAAGAAAAAGATGAGTATTATCCCAACATACAAAAGGTAATATTTGTTACGGAAGAGATTCGAATATCGACCCTAAAAGCTTAGACCCTAATATCCGAAATGGAACTTGGAAAAGATGCATCTCCGGTTGGTAGTCAGTTTTCACCAAAGAATTAGAATGGAACTGGTTAATGCTAATATTTCTACTATGTACACAATAGGTTACACCTGCATAAGAATGGCAAGATGAGCAAACACCATAACCGGTCATTTTTCGGTACACACAAGGTGGTAACCTAGCTAGAGATGAGTAAAAGATCGTAAATGTTGGAATTTGAATCAAACTTGCTACATATCACCTCTTACAGGTTCTGTTATGAATGGTTAGCTACAACAACGAATGAATCTTATACTCACCTCGATGGTTAGAAAAACTCCGGAAGATCCTTCACGAATGGTTAAACTCTGCATGCTACAACATATAATTTGCAAACTGCAAAAGTTAAAAAAACAAAATACAGAAAAAGTACTACACAATCAGAAGCAGAAAAAGATAGGATACAGGAGATTGATAACTTTACATCTGCTTTATAGGCTCATCGCTCCCTAAAGACGTGTTTGGAAGAGTGGAAAAGTGAAATGATGGATGGAGGAGGGTGAAGAAGAGGAAAATAAAAATTTTGAGCATATCAGTAAAAAAGAAGTGAAGGAAAAGAAAATACGAAAGACTATTATTTTTCACCCTTACACTTGGAAAACAAATTATTTTCCACCTTTATGCATAGATACAAATAATTTCAATAGCTAAGTTAGGTGTTCATATAAACAACTTGGACAAAGCCACAAAGGATGGAAAATTATTGAAATCCAGTAACATTTTCAGGAAGTGCATGAAGAGATATTACCTTTGCATGACAAATCTTTGTTATAGCCTCAACATGAAAATTCTGCAGTTCTTCAAGATATGTAACATCCAAACCACTGATATCTTCTCCCTGTAAAAAATAGTTTATCAGTTTAGATTTATAACATTTCTAAGTTCTAAAACAAATTTCAAAGCATACGTTTGGATGGGACTTAATCGTCTAAAATTAAACATACATACAAACCACAATCATAACCAACTCAAGACAAGTAACAACATAGCAGACACAAGAAAACTCACATCATATTTGAATACGGTATACCATAAAATACACACAAAAATACTGCAGCTCCATGGTCGGCTTGAATGCTTGATTAACAAGCTTTATACCTATTAAACTTCATAAAAATAGAGAGATGGTCACATGAAATGATGCAGGGGCTTTTAATTATTTTATTATTTCAGTTTTATTTTATAATACCACAGCTCAATGGTCAGCTTGAATGATCGAGGAAAAGATCAAGGAAGAGCAAAAGGAAATATAAGTGTAAAAGACTCCAGCATTTTCCTAAGGGGTGCCATCTTACCCTTCATCAAGTATCAGGTAGGTTGAGTGCAAGCTTAATATAATACCAAAAAGTTAACCGTTCGTTTTCCCCATTTGCTACAGTTGACAGTATTGGGCTTATACATAAGTTAAGAGTGTTAAGTGGTTATTCACGGCAGTTAAGATTGAGGGTTGTGGCCTTGATTGAAGTTTGACTCATCCACCTGTTCCCGACTCGTCTGTTACTGTGATGTTTAACACTCATCCTATGCCAGGATCAATATCCACAAGAATTGTATGTACACGCCTTATAGCTTCCTCACCAGTTTGGAAAAGTCTTACAATCCAATGATAATATAACACTAATTCTATGCTCATATTAGGGAACAGAAGAGAAACCTTTAATTGAAGACCATCAGAAGACATCATAACTATAAACTGGTATGAGAAAAGAAACATGTGTTTCTATTTCTTCAGAGCGTAATCAAGAACACCATACCTTCATTCTGGAGACAAGCCTTTCTAGTTCTTCACATCTTCTCCTTTCTTCCTGATAGCAAGCTCTTAACTCTTCATATGTTTCCATCCCATGTAAATTTTCACAGGTTTCTTCCTCCTTGAATGATCGAAATGAGTGACCATTTGATGGCAAAGGCCCATTTCTTGCTCCTGTTTGTGCAACACCATGTTTTCTCATCTTTGCAACCGTCATCCACATGTTTGCCAGCTCATTTTCCAGATCTTCCCCGTGCCTCTTTTCTTCATTAATTCTTCTCCGCAAATCACTTTCTATTTGCTCTTTCTCAGATAGGGCAGCTTCTAGAGCAGCCTCCCTTTGGTTTCTCATGTTAAGTTCTTTCTGCAACTCCTCAATGATTATCCCATCCCCTTGGTTCCTGTGACGTAGCTCAAGCCTATCACTCCTGTTATTTTGTCTAAAATCATGTGTAGTAGTCCTCTGACAACAACTGGATCTGCAGCGGGCCTCTTTGGCAGCAGCCAGTTCACCAGTCAATTTAGCATTTTCATAAGAAAGCCTGGTTACTTCTTCAGCCAAGTTTCGAAGTTCAACTGCAGCTGCTGCAGCCAACTCTTTTGCATATGAAGCTTCCTCTGTCAGTTTATTACTTTGAATTTCAAGTCCATCCTTCTCTTCTGTAAGTTTCACATTCTCTTGCTTCAGGATCTCTATCTCAGAAGCCTAAGAAAATAAAAATAGGTTGAAAACATCAGGCAGCCCTTCATGGGAGAGTAATACGCATCCCTCAGTTAAGCACTGAACAGAAGTAACATACTGAGTTCATATTGCTTAAGATGCCAGAATTAATAAAAAAAAGGAATAACCTGAAAAAGAATTTGGGAATTCAAAGAGGTACATTTGTCACACTCTTTAGTGTCCTCCCGAGAAAATACTCTATTCAAGCTCATGACACTAGTTGGTGTATTATCATCGCCATGAGTTTCTTCACATGAACCAATTCCATGCTTCTCATCATTGTGCTCCTCTAAAAGTTCGTCAGAACAAGTTTTTATTATAGTCTCATTATCTGCACTTTCTTGTGGATTCCTGGAGCTTTTATTATTCAGCTGTTGCCTCAGTAGAAGAATAGTTTCTTGCATCTCAGCATTCTCTGATATCTAATAGGATAATCAAAGATCATTAATAATACAAAGACTAAATAACCTTTGAGGAAGACAATGCAACTTTAGAAATTCTACCTTCGTTTGAAGTTGATCCTGAAGAATTCTATTGTCCGCTGACTTAATCTTAAACACACATCCCATGACAATGCATTCAAATTAGTAAAATATTCTCGACATTTGGCATTGAAATACCATTCCCACAACAACAATGTAAATAGGATAACAAACCTCAAGTTCAAAAGTTTTCTCATTTAGCTGTGTTGTAAGCTTTGACAGGGCCTATAATAGAGTAATAAAATTAATCAGCAAGAGTGAGAGGTCAAGGAAAAGCCTTCACATAGAACTAATGAATTCCTATCTACTAGCTACCCACCCATACCCAATCCCCCAAAAAAGTATTAAAAAGAAAACAGCAGTCTATTTTCAATTTTTGGGTCATCAAAATTCAAATTTTCAAAGTATTGTAATCTGATATTCTTCATTTGATCCTCAGTATAAAGAAGTTCATCGTAAGACTGAAGTTACTTTGAAATAAAAGATCACAGATTTCTTCAGCCAATTAATTGGCTGCGAGTTAAATTGGAAAATCCTAGTTGGACATTATGCAAAATTGTCTTCTCAATTACGTAGCACCACCCAAAACTTCAGAGATCAAGTATCTATGTGAACTTTCAAAGCTTAATTTTCTATTTGTGGATTACAACTTTTTTTAATAGGTCTATTTGTCGATTACATCCATGTAACATCAAGGGTCTTAATTCATCCAAACTGATCCAACCCATTACTTGATGAATACTTACCTGCGACATTTCAGCAGTATTTAATGTGTTTGGCGTCTTCTCAATTGATCCAATCATTCGTTGTTCCAAAACACGAATTTGATGCCTGTTTTCATTGATTACATCCTTCAACTTCCACATTTGCTCCTGTATTAATCAATATGAACATCATAAGTTACCGATCATTGCCAATTAAATTTAGGGATTTGCAGAAGGTGCAGAATTTAGTATAGCTCACTCTAAGCTGTGAATCTCCAGGGTTGCTAGCTGCTTTCTCAGAGAGCCTTTTCAGAGAACTAATAGACAATGCCACTTCTCCAGCTAACATTTTCATCTGCTCTTGAAGAAGATCCATTTGATCTGTAATAGTGGTCCCACTCTGGAAAGTGCATTCAACTCCCAGTCAATATAACATTTCAAGTCTAAGGTATACTATAACATTTACTCATTTTTGACAAAAAACAACAAGAGCAAACAAACTGTTAGTTTCCACAGATAACAAGAGTGAGAAAACTTATTAGAACTTAAGAAAGCAATGGCACCACGTAAAACCATAAGGACCAAAAGCAATAAAACTGTGCCAAAAAGATATGTTTCATTATATGCAACAGTGGCAAGCTACTAAACAAGCTAATTTAACAACCGCAAAATCAACACACTTTCCCTAGAAAATTCCAAACAATGTTAGATGTACATAATTCTGAGAGTCCTATGCATAACATAAGTTCTAGAAACTTCTTATGATGCATTACCTGCTACCTTGTAATACGTATATATGAAAACAAACACCCAAAAGTAATTAGAATTCATACCGGGGGCAAACAGCCTTCAACAGTTGCACTAAACAAATCACCGGCTTGTGTTCTTTCTGGAAATGAATCAATAATTGCAGGATCATCTCCTCTCTTGCTAACTGATTTTCTCCGTCCATCTTTCATATCACTAAATGTAACTTTGTCTTGCAAAGATTTTGAACAAGATGCAGGAGACCCACTTGCGGAGCTCCCACTATCAGCAGTTGCTGATACTCCAGCTAGATTCTCAGGTTTCTGCAGAGGAAATTTATCAAAGGCATCGGTTAGTTCATTGAATCTACAAGTATAAATCAATGCTGCCAACAGCAAGGGGGAGAAAACTTAGAAGCAACAAGATTGAGTTTTGGTCTCATTTCAATGCTCAAATACAAAGCTGAGCAAGAGAGAAAGATTGCAATGAAATTTTACATTCCATTTGGAATCCTAGTCCTTTGCAGTTACTTATTATGAAGAGTCATTTAAACTTTTTTCAGATTCAACTTTTAACAAATTATAAAGACTGCTCCTGTCATGAGAAACAGTAACTTCTAAAAAATGTGAGACATTCAGGTTATCATAATCGCATCCTTTGATATGAAAAAGTTCTTGTTGATTACCTGTCATAGTTATCCAAGTCTTAGATTCAGCAGAATTGAGATACACACACACACATGAAAAGTCGAGAGACATCTGTACACTATTGAGCATAGGTTGGGGAAGGGTTAACTGTATGTAACACGATAAAACACTGGCAGAAACTGAAAGCAGTTTGTGTTAAGCATGCAGAGAACAAAAGCATAAAAAATATAAATATATAAAACACAAAAAGGGTCTAGAGAGGTAAGTTGAATGAAGCATACAAATAAAATGTCAAGGAACAATTAAACAACAGAACAATGGTCATCATATATTTTTTACTGTGACAAACACCATAGTCCACAAATAAATCTCCACTTTCACCCTCTATGCTAAAGCAGAAATAACAAAATACATATATGGACTTACTCTTAGTTTAAACCAGCCAAGCATCCCTCGCCTTTTGTTCTTTTTATAATCTTTCACCAACTCTTCCAGATTTGTGACATCATCCCTTCCTTCCACTGAGAGCTCAGAAGCGCAGCTTACAGCATCATCATCAATTATGTATTCTCTTTTCTTATCTGGCAAATACGCTAGCTGCATCATCAAATGTTAATGTACATTTCAGGTAATAATACCCAGGAACTCAAATTGTCAAGAGAGGCACACCACTGAAATATTTACTGCAAAAGTCCTAATCCTACATCTCAATGTAATATCTAAGATGTGAAATACCAGGAAACTATAATTCATGCTTCAAATGATAAATCACACCTCATCTTCCCCAAAAGAATGCCTCCGTCTATGTCCAGACCTTTCAGGAATGCTTGATGGCGTGGAATTCTTGGTAGAAACCAAAATTAGTTTAGTTAACCGCTGAATTCTTCCCATCAATGCTGCCTTTGCTTCTTCTTCTTCCTCCAGCCGTGACTGTAGTTTGACCTGACCAGCTTCCAGCTTTGAAACCATAGACAAATGTATATTAGATACAAACAACAAGAAATGACAAATACCTTAATAAAATCCGCAATTTTGGTATTTAGAGGGAGTATTTACATTTTAATTGGATCACATCCTGTTAATTGGAATTTAATTATATTAATAGTATAACACACTCCATCACAATGAAAGTGATTCTCTCTGGGTATTGGCTTAATATCAGTAATTTTTACCGTACATGGAGCCTTTAGTAGAAATATCCAGAACGACAATCAAAATTCTTCAAGAACAGCAAAAAACCTGAAGCTTTAGATTAACCAGATCTTCTTGTGTAGTCGCAGCCATATAAGGGCTTTCCATTATCCCCTGCCGTAGTTGCTCAAGCTCATGCTTTAAAGAGTTAATTTCCTTCTGGTACTTCTTTATAAGCGACTTCTCATCCATAATCTAGACATGTAAAGAAAACAAATCACATGGCAGCCCATTAAAGCTTCATCTAACACTAGAAATAAACTATAAGCCTAGCATTTACCTTATTCTGGGAAGCTTTGATTTCTACATGCTTGCTTCGATGGGAAAACTTTAACGTGTTGTGTGTTTCTTCGCTGTTGCTAGAAGCAGGTGTCACTGTACAGATGAGCTGCAATGAAGTTGAGAATATAAAGAACATTACTGATAAATATGCTTCAGCAGTACAATGATGATGACAAATGAAAAGCAGAGAATGGTTGCGGCAGCAACATTATTTTCAAGAAGGGGAAAAGTCATAAGCAAACATCTTAGAACATGCTAATAATAGATATAATGGATTTTTGAAGATGCTAAATTGAACTTACAGAAACCCGTCCATGGCCGCTAAGGGATGTCTGCAATAAGCGGGTAAGCTTGGAATCTCGGTATGGAATATGAGTTGCTTTTCCATCCGTCAGTTTAGAAATTACCTAAAATGAGAGTTAATAAGCAAAAAGTATCATAATCTGCTCACTGAATTTGAGCCAAGAATATATGCCAGTATCAACATGTACATATATAGGCCTGGTAAAGTATATGTATGTTTGAACAAAATCATTCAATGACAATTTCTGAAGTTGATCAATCTTATTGCACCATAATAACTAGCACCGTTTCAATTAATTGTTAATCCACGTGGAAAGTTCTACAAAATAGCTATTAATAAGATTCATAGTTACATGTAAATTGCACAATATATAGACTAGGTAAGAAATAACATCTCACAGGCAAGGAGGTAAAGAAGACCAATCATGCAACTAAATAGAAATGGTTATAAACTGATCATCTCAAGTATTAAAAAGAAAAATGAGAATATGTTGGAAACAGCAGGGATGTCATACAGTTCCTAGAGTCAGTAAGCTTTTGTTTATGTATGAACCCTCTTTTCTACTCAATCCAGTTGTCTCAGTTTTAGAGCTTTCAGATCCAGCAAGATCAATTAAGTTCTGCAAAAAAGAAAAAAAAAATCCAGTCAGATATAGATATCAACACCAGGAAGTTTCCACAAAAAACCTCAGTCAAAGATCAGCTAAACCTTGCAGATGTCCTAACTTCTAATAATGAAAATGAGTAAGGTACTTACCAGTTGGGATAATGTCACATCTTCACCATTCATTTCCCCACGTGGACTGCGTTCAATTGTCTGATAGTTAATAGAATATTTTCAGTAAAGAGAGAAAATTTATGAGGAAAAAAATTGAACATAAAAACACCTTGGTTGGGAATAACTGTTACGACCCTTAAAATCTAGGGTAGGCTCATTAAGGTAATAATTCATGATGGTTATTAAGAACTGTTTATACCAAATTCAAAAAGATTGTTCAAGAAGACTAAAATGAAGTCTAGATAGAATTATCCATATTGAACAACTAGTAAAAAACTTCTATAGGACATACATCCTGTTCCCTTTTCAAAATAGCCAAAAACCACTTCAATTTCCCGTCTACCCAGCACATTTGAATACAGTATGCCCAGCCCAAATTACCTCTGCCTTTATTTGATACGGGAAATCATATAATTTAAGGCATTCGGATCAAATTTTAAGCTTCTAAAGACAAGAAACTATTAAGTTTTGATTTAAACAAAAGAAAGTACCAGGGTAAATATAGTGTGACTCCGACTGCTAAGAAGGTTGAAATTATTAGAACCAACGTGCCTATGTTCTGTAACATCGGAAAAAAGACGTTAAAGGATAGCAGAGAGTGGAAATGCAAATAAGAGTGCAAAACTTAATCAGGAAATCATAAAACCTGACAAAAAGATTAAAAAAACAAAGTATCAAAAGAAAGACTGTACACGAAACATATGTGATATAGAAACAAAAGCACAAAAAAATGGAAATTGTGCTACAAGGAAACGAAGGAGAAGTAAATCAAAAGGAGAAACGTTCATGTATAAAAGACTTAGAATAGATAAAGTGAATGTCAATGTACCTTCTCCAGATGCTATCAAGGAAAGAGCATGAGCAGGGGATAAAACAACTTCTTCTTTGATTCCCTCAACATAAGTTCCCTGCTTAAGTTATAGAACAGAAACTAAAATCAAGAAAGGTTTAAACTCTGAAAAAGATACGTGCTGCAGAGGTTGCTGTAATATAGTAGGCATAAGTGTAAGGTTAAATTAAATATACCACAAATCAGGGCATATGGTGGCATAAAAACAAATAGCATGGAACAACCTCCACAAAAGGTTATGGAGGTTACAAAAGAAATGCACCTAACAGGGTGAAACATAGAGAGAAAGGTAATCACCTGGGCATCCTCTCTTATCCTTAGGTTCTGACCTGTTGTATCAAGTAAGTCATTGATGACCTGATGACCAAAGAGAGCAAAAACAAGAGATTTCATTAACAGCAACCACCAAGCAAGAAGTCTGAAAAGCATTCACTTAAATCAAGCAGGGATTCAGGAGAAGACATGATGCTTCTAGAGATCTTACAACAAACTGAAAACTAGAAAGACTAAGATCAATTGTCCAATTATGCTTTAAAGCAAAACTATAGTAAAGATCTTTAGGAAATTAGTTCCTCTTCAATTCACTAATGCGGTTTCCAGTCCAAGTAACCTATTTTATACAGACTGAATAGCATGGTTGATCTAATCATCTGATGCCTTACCTGCTTGCATCGTGATAAGTGTTCAAAAGTACTATTTTTCTTACCCTTTTTACTCATATTACTGTTAGACTTAGGCTCATATTAGTTGCATAGTTAGTCATTCATGCATTAATCCATGTTTCCTTCAAACGTTGAACTTGATTACATAACTTGGTGATTTTTGTGGAAATAGATGCTGCTTTGGTGTGTTTTTGTGTGTGTATGTGCAGGATCACTTGCCAAAGCAATGCCGAGCTAGTTGCCAGGGCAGTGCATGAAGGAGACGCCGAGCTAGTTGCCATGGCATTTGTCGACAAAGACCAAAAGCAATATGGATGTCGAAATTCATGACTTTACAAGCCCAAGATGACATGGAGCAAGGCCCAAGCCCAAAGGAATTTGATTGCCATGCAGAGATTAAAGAAGAATTAAATTCCAAGAGGATAGGAGAAGTTCTAATAGGAATAAAATTATAATAAAGAATTATATTCTTTAAAGATAATTTAATTCCAACTCAAACTCCTCCTCAAAGAAGGACTTTGGCCTAGCCCTATAAATACCAAGGAGATTTCGACAAGATGGATAGAGACGCCGAGGGAAATTTCGGCAAGTCCAAGTAGGGCAAGAGGAGAGAATTTTCGACAAGCATCAAGGGCAAGGAGGATTTCGACAAGCCTCTTCCTTCATCTTTGTTCGATTGGGTTCATGCTAGGGATTAATTATCTTGTGTTTCTTTGGAACCTAGCCATGAACTAAATTTACTTGGCTATGGTTATTGTGTTTTGTGGTTGTGAGAAACTATTGGTTTTTGTTTAGGTAATAAGAGTTTGCACTTTTCTATTTCAAGGTTTATTCATTCTTGATTCTTATTATTGTTTATGAAAGTGAATTGGGAGAGGATCTCGTGATTTCATCCATTTATCTAATATCGGGAGAGTTAGATTCAAGAAACGAATGAATATGATCTTTATGCAATCCAATGATGGTGAAGATTAATCCGGCTTAGGAATAAGTTAAGGATTTCAACGGCTAAGAGGAGCGCAAGATTGGTTGTTGTTCACCCTGATTCACGCAGGATGTATTATCAAGGCATGCACAAGTAGCTAGAGTTTCGACTTAGGGATAAGAAGAAACCATTGAAGAACGCTCCGCCAACCTTGAAGTTGCTTTGCCCGCCGCCCAAGTAGTTGCCCAACTAGTCGCCCAAGCAACCATCAATTAGTTGCCAAGGCAATCCCGTTGTGCAAGTCGCCACGGCAAATCGAGTTGCCCATGCACTCTTTTACCAAGACAATCCAATCGGCTATCACACCTCAACTCACGATAACCTAGCCTATCTCTCTCAATTGAATTCATCTTTTATTTTATTTTATTGCTTTCTAGATTAGTAATTAGTTAAACTTGATAATCCTTTACTTGTGTTTTTACTTTTTACAAAGCAAGAGACTAGATTCTTGAAGTGGCACCAATCCCTGTGGAGACGATATCTTTTATACTATAACTTGCGACGTGTATACTTGCACAATTGCGTAGCACTTATTACGCGCAACACATCGTTCCTTTGGAAATAAGCATGACAACAAAGAATATAATTTCAACGGATATAAAAGGCAAGTAATGGTACTTTAATGCTTATCCAAACATTTACTACATTTAATATCCAAAGATGAAAACCTAACTTGAACAAAAATTTGAATCCATATGGAACTATGCTCCTAATCTGAATAGATGTTATGAAGCATTCTGAAACCCTTGATAGTATCAGCCACCTACTATCATGACTTAAAGCCTACATAAAAATCCCTCCAATTCAAATGGTGAGCACAAACTGTAATAAGATCATGAGGAGACAAGAGAATAAAACACTCTACAACACAGATCAAAAACCCTTATTGCCTTCTGGCTACTTCTCTATGTTTCTTTTACTTCGCAAAAACTCCCAACTCATCCACCATATATTAACTTTTACCATGTTAAGGAAAATGTGTTAGCTGAGCATAATTATATGAAGGAAAAAATCATGAACTTAATAAAATGAAAATAAGACCAGGACCAACCTCATTGTAAATCTCAAGATATGAAACACGAAGAAGAAACTCCCGCCCAGGTGTCTAAAATACAAAAGCAAGGTTACTCAATGAAAAGATATTGTCTAAAAACACAATAGAGAAGTGGGAGATCAACCAGTTACCTCTTGTATGGTGGAAAATACATCCTTAACAGCTAACGGAATAATTCCAGGTGACTTTTGCTCCCCCTACGGCAAAAAGTAAGGCCAAGATTGAAGCGTAATAGTTAAGAAGCGGACATAGGATAAACATGATGCATACATGAAAGTCCCCCTCCCTCCAAAGGTTGATAGATAATGCCCAGCACTAAGGGACTTCATTTATTACTAAAATTATATTGATTCTCTGGTAAAAGTAATAGAAACAGAACATTAGAATCCACGCATATTCTCATTTGCACATAGCCATTTTGTGTAAGAAAGATATTGATTGTAATGTTTGTAGTGTTTTCCAAGAAAAAAATTCATTAAAACCATTCCACAAGCATCCGATATCCACCACAGAGATCATTCACTAAAAAGAAGCTCTAATACGGTAATACCCAATAAAGATGTTCATGGTATGCATACAACTTACGGCAGACGGCAAGTGAGAAGTGTCATGTCTTGTTCTACACTTACATGCATTGTATGAGTCTTTCCGCTACTCGTAACACCATACGCAAAAACTGTGCCTGCATGCAAGAGATAACAGTAATTATTCCTCTGATTATTCACGATGAAGTGACAATTGGCGTGAAAACATGATCTCTTCTCATGTAAACTTAGTTACCATTCAATTTGAATTATTACAGAACCAGGTCAAGAAACAAAATTGGCCTTATATTATCACTAAAACCTTCCAAATTAGTGCTAGTGTATGTTATCACTTTTGACCACTTTACTGAGAGATTATTCTTTCTTTTCTAATTTCAATAATTATAATTCCTAATATATGGTTCAATCAGCTGAGTATTGCATGCTAAGATTGAACTTTCTTTATTATACACTGTTTAGCAAGTTGAAATTTTGATGATCATATTTCACTGTTTCAAATTAACAATGCATAATATGTTCAGTTAATGATGCACCATAAAGAAAAAAACATGGGCAGGTCTTCTTCTTCTTTTCGCTAGCTATATCTTGGTAAAGATGCAAAAAAATGAAAATCATGCTTTTGTTCACCATGAATTTTGCACGAGATGTATTCTGTGCTGAAAGATTTTTTTGGTGCATGAAAAAAAGTTTGTTGGTCTATACAAAGCTTTACCAAAATTTTCACATAATTAATATTCTCATGGATCATTGTACATTAAGCATCTGGCATCCATGCATCAAAACCGAACAGCAATAATCATAAATCACTCATATTGATTTACAGCAGACTTCCTATAGTACTTCAAAGTACACTAAAATAACATATAAAGATAAAGAAACTTACCATTTATCCCTTGCATAGCACCGCTTACAACATGCTGAGCAGCAATGTCATATACATGGCGTGTAGTTGTTGCTGGACCAAACACCCTATCTGTAACACACGTTAAAATCAACTTAGAAAAGCAAAAATCATAAGAATATCAAAACAAAAGGCAGAATGTGTCAAAGATCCAGAAAGCTGAACTCATTAAACTATCAAATATAAACAAAAAATAAGGGTTTTCGCAACAAAAAAAACGTACATTAATCAGTTCAATTTTTTTAAACACTTGCACTACAAAATCCAAATATATATATTTTAAAAACTATTTTCCAAAATGTCTGTACATGATTGATTTACTCACAGGAGCAGTATCAAAATGGAAGATAAATTGAATAAAAATAAGGAATTTAACGGATCAAAATCGTCAATGAAAATCCAAAAAGTAATTGACAACTCTATAAACTAAAAGAAATGACACTGTTACATGAAAGAAAATTAATTACATTCTTAAAACTTAAAAAAAGAAAGTAATGTGAGAATAAAATTTACTAACCAAAGCCATAAGCAATAGAAGGATTAAACTCGTTCCTTACTGTATAATCCCCATCCGCATACCACGCTATCTCGTCTCCTTTATTAATTTCTCTAGGACTGTTTCCAACAAAATAATAATAATAAATATTAAAAAATGGAACAACAAAGCTTATGCACTGGTCACCGGAAGGCAAATAACGGACCAGTAGAGGACAAAAACACGGAGGGAGTACCTGAGAGGTCGAAAACGGACGGTGACGGTAACATTTTCTTTAGGCTTGGAGGTCTCCGGGCGTTCGAGCTCGATAACGGGCGGGCTTGGGCTCAGGCCAGGGTAGTGACTAGAAGAAGAAGCTGGAGACGAGGAGAGCCTAGAAGGAGGACGAAATGACGTCGTTGACGAAGCAGTCGCCGGACGACCGGACGGTTTGGAAGAAGGCGAGGGAACGGGAGATTTACGTGAACGGAACGGCGAGATGGAAGATCGATGCGACCTGTTAGACATCCTGTGGACGGAAAAAAGTCAAAAGGAAAGTCAAAGTTCTAGAGAGAGGAGAAAGAACGGCGCCGGCGACGAGAGGGCGAGGCGACGACTGTGAAGAAGACTGTGCCGCCCTTTAGCTGGTTCTTCTCTCTCTTTCTCTTCCTTCTCTCCCTCCAAAACTAATTCAATTTATTTTTTTGTTCTTTCTTTCTTTTTTATTTGTATGTTATTAATTGTCAGATATTCACTCATGTCAGGTATAGTTGAGCTTTGAAAATTGAATTTATTTTAGAGACAAAAGGGGGAAATTTGGTGAAAAGGTGTCCGTATTTTATTGATTTTCATTTTGACCCTTACCTATTCTATTGAGCAGAGTTGCTTCTTTTTCCGGCTTCATGTGGCATGCACGATCAGCAAGAAATGCTTTCAATATATTTTATCGATAAATTAAGTCGTCCATTTATTGACTAAATTTATAATTATGAAAAAAAGAATCAACAAATTCAGTCAAATGGACTCAAGATGTTGTCATTTGTGACGAGGACTTCACATATTAATCATTGATTAAAATAACCTTAATTATTAATTTACGTAACACTTTTATTTAATACATTATTTTACTGAATTCTATGAAAACAATCCATTAATTATCATTCCCTTATTAGTAATATCTGCTTTTTTATATAATTTTTATAGAACTTTAACTTTAAACCCCTTTAAAACACACAAGTTATAACGTTAAAATAATACTAAAATTATATTTTTCTTTATAATTTTTTAGTTTAATCCCATTAATAAATAAATCATTTATTATAAGTTAAGAGAATGATAAAATTGAAACTCTAGTAATGGTCATAAATTCATCATTCAACTTAAGCTGAAGCTTGTAGTCACGAGGCTGGTAATGTGATGTATGAGTGTGTGAGTTTGTATAAAAAGGAACAATAATATTATATTTTAGGCTTTCAAAATTTTGTATATCTTTTATACATGAATTCTTAATTTGTTATGAATATTTATTTATGTGGATGTCTATCCTGATAAGAACTTTATTTATGATATTTGATTTACTTTATCAGTAGAAATATTATTTCATTAATTAGAGTTTCATAGATTATGTACTTCTTATGTCTATAGATATTAAGAATAAATACATATCTCTCTCTTTCTCTTGCCTTTTCTTCTTTTATTCTAGTTCTTCTTTATTTTATCCGCAATATAATTTATATTTATTTTAATCTAAGTTTCATCATCTTTGAATTATGTTTAGACACATTTTAATAATTAATCTAATTGTATTTTATAATAATTAACTATTGTATGGATGAAAAAGGTTAATTATTGTGATAATTATTTAGATATTTACCATTTTTATTTGCAACTATTATTATACATATACATGTAGTTTCAAATGTATTTAATATAATATTTGATATTTTTATTCAAATTCTATATTATCATCGTCATTTTTTTGAAGACATTATCATCGTCATTTTAACATTACATTTAAAGCACTAAAATAACAATCTTTTACAAGTTCAGGTAGATTTTGTTCATAGATCGAGTGAGCAACTCGGGATGGATATAGACAAATTTTTTAGTATGTGAGTCAGTATGATTTGAATACAATTCAAAAAATTTTGAATAGCAATATAATTAAAAAAAAAAATTAAAATTTAATTATAATATATATACATACCAAAAATCTTTTGCATTTAATAAATTAATTTTACTAGAGCAAGTACATTTGACCAGTTGGTCAAGTTGTTTATCTTTTTTCTCTTGTATTTCTTTAAGACATATATTCTAGATCCACTAGGAACACTCCTCTTCCTTTCACTAAAGTCCTCATTCTCCTTCCCTCTAGGTAGGATTAAGATTATATTTAATATTTATAAAAAATAAATTAATTTTACTAAACTAAAGATATTTGCATTAATTAATTATATATATAATAGTATAAAGGTTACGTAGGTATTGCAACCAAATGGCTACTTAGACCACGTCCACGTCCACATGTACAATGAAATGTTTCGTAACGGATAAAAACATGTCAAGACAAAGTTCCCATTCAATTATACATTTCACACAATTATTGTTTCTTACTATTTTTTCGACAAGCATTTCCTTTAGGATGGTCACATGTCTAGGGCTCTCTACTCAAGTGGGTAAAGGCAGGGATTAAAAAAATGAAACTCGATCATCTAACCAAATCAGTTATCGAAGATTTATTCGTTTTAGGCTTAATTAGAAGAAGAAAAAAAATTTGTTTAACCACTATATTTAATTTATTAACCGATTAATTTAGATTAGGGTTTGTAGAGATCTAATACTGGGGCAACCCTCCCAATCTAGTTTTCTCTATTCACAATATCAGGATTCGAAGCTCTAATCTTGTTTAAGGGATTTAGCGTCTCATCCCACTAGACCAATTGGTTGTTGGTAAAAAAAATATGTTGAGTTCATCAATCACAAAGATAGGCCAAGAGGGTGTGAATTGACTATTTAAAAAATTTGTGGAAACTAATGCAAAGAAAGAAAATTGCACAACGATTTTACAGCGGTCCAACTTCTTAAAATGAAATCTACATTAACTACTTTAGCATCCACATTAAAAAGTTCACAAATTCACTAATTTATTTTTTCTTTTATGACAATAAGTAACCTTAACACAAATTCACTAATTATTAGATTGGCAGAACAATAATTTTCAAAGATAAAATTGTCCAAAATATAACATTCTTGTGGAACGTAACATTGCTTAGGAATTTGGTGGTAATAACATTACCCCATATATTTTTAAGGGTAAAATTCTGATACACAAGCTTGCATTTACACTATAAAACTTAAATCTTAAATTCTTAGCCATAACTCTAAAAATTAAACCCGAAATCTTAAATCCTATATCCTAAATTCTAAACACTAATTTTAAATTATAGACCCTACAACATAAATCTCTAAACTAAAACCCTAACTCCTAAAACTAAAGGCATACATGGGTATTAAAGTTTTTTCTTATTCTTAAATAATGTTTACTTTTGATAATCTTACTTTATCATCATCGGATAATGTTACAAAACTAAACGCAATAATATTATTTCGAAAACTTATATTACTATAAATAATGCAATATTCCTCGAACCAAACAAACCATTAAAATTATAATAAAAATGTCTCACTAATATGACAAGAAACGTATTAAAATTCTTAGGGTAAACTACACCAGTGACCACCGAACTATTTGGGCGTACCTATTTTGACCACCGAACTATTGAACTCGTCAGTCAGACCACCAAACTTATTAAATTGACATATTTTGACCACCGTCGTTAAAAAACTAACAGAGGGGTGACGTGGCAGTTAAGAAAAATTTGTAAAATTGCACATTTAGTTCTGTTATTTACTTATTAAATCAATTTGATCATAATTTTAATTTATTTAAATGACAACATGTGTCTCAACCAAATGACGACACGTGCCCAATTTATTTTTAAGTTTTAATTTATTTAATTAGTAGATTTAACATCGTTTGGCCGTGAACAATGAGAGGAAATAAAATTGAAGGGAATTGAACCCACACCAATAGCATGGAAGGGTAATGCTACAGCCACTGAGCCAAGTTTACTAATATGATATGAGATACTAACATATTTTATTAAAGGATTACTTTGTTGGTGAAAACTAAAGAGGAGGATTAATGGGATTCGAACTCGGGACTAATTGTACGAAACTAAAATACTAAACCACTAAATAAACCTTATAACGTAGGAAAATGTTCGAATATATTTTCATATTTAAATTAAATCGAACTTAGATCACTTGGGATGTGTATAATCACACAAACATTCGATTTAATTTAAATCTAAAAATTATTAAATGTTCAATTTAAAAAAAATTCGATTCCAAAGAAAAGAAATTTGATTTAAAAAATTTGAATATTTTTTCTATTTCATATTTAAATTCAATCAAATATTTCAATAAATATTCGAATTAATTTAAATATTAAATCGAATAAATATTTTTAATAAATATTTATTAAAAACATTTAATTAATTCGAATATTTATTAAAGTATTAAATCAAATATTTAAATTAAATCAAATATTTATTAAAATTTTAAATTAAATCGAACATTTATTAAAATTAATTCAATTTAATATTTTAATAAATATTTGATTTAATTTAAATATGAAAAAGAAAAACTATTTGAATTTTTAAATATGAAAAAGAAAAAATATTCGATTTAATATTTTAATAAATATTTGATATTTGATTTAAATATTAAATCGAATTATTTTTTTAATAAATATTCGATTTAACATTTTAATAAATACTCGAATTAATTTAAATATGAAAAAGAAAAAATACTCGAAATTTTTAAATCAAATTTCTTTTCTTTGAAATCGAATATTTTTTAAAATCGAATATTTAATAATTTTTATATTTAAATTAAATCGAATGTTTGTGTGATTATACACTAAGTTCGATTTAATTTAAATGTGAAAAAAATATTCGAACATTTTCTTATGTTATAAGGTTTATATAGTGGTTTAGTATTTTAGTTTCGTACAATTAGTCCCGATTTTGAATCTCATTAATTCCCCTCTTTAGTTTTCACCAACAAAATAATCATTTAATAAAATATGTTAGTATCTCATATCATAATAGTGAACTTGTCTTAGTGGCTAGAGCATTACCCTTCCATGCTATTGGTGTGGGTTCAATTCCCCACAGGTGTCCTTTCAAATTTATTTTCTCTCATTGTTCATGGCCAATCAGATGGTGACATGGTTGGTTGGTTGGTTAAATCTATTAATTAAATAAATTAAAACTTAAAAATAAATGGGACATGTGTCATCATTTAAATAAATTAAAATTAGGATTAATTTGATTTAATAAGCAAATAACATGGACTAAATGTACAATTTTATAATTTTTTCTTAACTGCCGCGTCACCCCGCTGTTAGTTTTATAACGGTGGTGGTCAAAATAAGTCAATTTAATAAGTTTGATGGTCTGATTGACGAATTCGATAATCTGGTGGTCAAAATAGGTACGCCCAAATAATTCGGTGGTCATTGGTGTAGTTAACCCAAATTTTTAGGAAAGTAAGGTTGAATCTCATAAAGACTAGATAAGGTATAACTGAAATATTCGACGACGAGAGTAGTCCTAGTTAAAGTCTTGCCCCAAACTTTTACAGCACTTAGAGAAATATAAAAAAGATTAAATTATTACGAAAAATAAGAAATATAAATAACAAAAAAGGCAAAAGGTAAATTTCAAAATAATAAAAAAAAACTATTATACAAGAATTTCAGTCTCGAGTGTGATATAAATTATGGGTAATTTACATTATAGATCATTGAATTTAACAATAATTTTCATTTAGATCACAAACTTCTAATTTAATAAAATTACACCATTCATATGTTATTATTAATGAATTAAGTCACTTATACTAGCACCATTAAAGAATTCTAACGAACAAAAAATGAAATTAACACTTTTATTTAACATCTTTTTTCACATATCATACTCAAATAATGTTTAGTTGACAATTTAAATATTTTTGTTAGAAATTATAAGAATTTTAGTCATTTTTCTTTGAATTCATTTAAATGAAATGTTTGATAAAATTCTCGTAGAATTCTTTTAATTATCAATTAAACATTATTTGATGATGATATGTGAAAAATTTATTAAGTAAAAGTGTCAAATCAATTTTTCGTTGAAATTATTTAACGATGTTAGTATAAGTGACTTAATTTATTAATAATAAAAGTTGAATGATGTAACTTGACTTGTTTACGAATGAAATTCGTTATAAATCTTCACCTCGTTCCTGTTTGAAAATATGGTAAATTATAAAATTCATCACTCAACTTTCTTCTCGTTCCTATTTTTGTCACTCAAGTTTAATTTCTTTAAATTAACCATTGAACATTCGATTTGTTCCTATTTTGTTCACTCAGACGTTAAATCATAAATGGAATGGTGACATGGCGTCCGCATGTGATAACGTGAATTGGTTTTTGCTAGCATGACAACCACGTGTCATTCATGTCATTTTACCCATTTCTTTCCCTTTTTATTTTATATTCTTCCCTCAAAGATGAAAGTTTTACAGTTTCACCCCTATCAAGTCGGTGCAAAAATAACCATTTTTCGGTGTCTTCTCCGATTACTTAAGACACCAACAAACTTGCATCATCTCTTATCACTTTATCAGTTTAGCTTATCCTAAAATCACTTTAAATTTTGTAAAATTCAACACAAAACTTAAAACGCACAAAATCCAAACTACTCCGATCTACAATATCTACCATTCGATCAACATGAAATCATGATATATTGTCAGCTTCATCCTTCTCCATCACCCTATCATTGGGATTTGGAAGAAAATGATCCATCATTGACAAATCAAAGAGAATCTGAAACCACATATTTTTCATAAAAAGAATAAAGAAAGTTTAAAGTCATTTCATAAAATTTAAAAAACAGTCAGGGTGACCAAAATAAGAACAAGTCAAAAGTTTAGTGACTAAATTAAAATTTCATTTGGATTGTAACATCCATAATTTTGAAACTTGGAATTTGTTTGAAATTGATGATCGAAAATTGGTAATCAATTATTTTATTTATTGAATACTCTAGATTTGTATCCCAATAATGTTGGCCCCTTAAATTTATCAGTTAGCTTTTCTAAGAATTGAAACGGTAGTTGAGGAATTGATATAGCATTGTGGAAACTCAAATGAAAAGTATGAAAGTGAGGCCTTAATTCATAATTAGGCCAAACTGGAAAGTAAGTGGATTACGATGGATTTTTCTCCACCACTTGTCTCCATTATGTTTGGCAAGATAAAAGCTTAGCCGTTGATTTTTAGAATTATGAAAATTAAATTCTTATAGAGTAAATTGCGTAAATCATCACTAAACTTTACTCTTAAACCTATTTTGGTCACTAAATTTTCAAAACATTCAATTTACTCAATGAAGTTTAGGCATTGAACTTTTTAATCACTTAAGTTTAGACGTTGAACGTTTTTTGTCACTCTTAACCCCAAAACGATCATAGGATGGTGGTTGTTCGGTCTCAAATTTCACCAGTCACTTCGTCTCGGCCCCCTGAGTTTAAAATTCGACATCTATTTTGTCGGAAAGTGCTTAGAAATTCATGAATCAGCCAAAAATCTTCTAATTTCTCTCTAGCCGATTTCCCTCCTATATCGTCGGATGGAGCCCATTTCTCAGTATGTTATTTCTCTCATGTCAATGAAGTTTTTTACCATTCAAATCTTGGAGAAGTTCCTTCGTTCGACGGTAAGTGAACGTCGTCAAAAAGTTACGGAAGAGTGACAAAAAATATTTAATATCTAAACTTCAGTGAATGAATTGAACATTTTAAAACTTCAGTGACCAAAATAAATTTAAGAGTAAAGTTCAATGATCATTTACGTAATTTACCCGTTCCTATATAGTTATACTGTAAGCTACCCGTTCATTATTTATCAAATTCTCATCTTTTAAGGGTTTTGCTACTCCTCTGTTTCGGATGCCAAATTGACTTAGAAAGGCCTAACGATTGATCTAATATGCTTCATGATCCTTATACTTGTTTTGTTTTATAATTTAGCCCTTCAACATTATAAATTGCATGCTTGAGTGAATGAATATTAGTTTCAAGTTCCGATTGAGTTAATATATGCTCCGACCTTCGACTATAGAATCTCTAGTCCAATTTATGATTAAGTCGGATTTGGGGTATTACATGGATGGTAACCTCGATCACTCGATTTCACTAAATTCCGCAAACTTTTATTCGATTTTGGTTGTCAAATTTCGTAACTCCCTAGAACATTTTAATAAATTGTAACCCTTCTAATGGTGAACCATTTTGAATCTAACCTCTTTTAGACCCCATTTCGAAATTGAGACCAATTTGATCTTTGGGTTTGTGTCAATCTACTACATGGCTACATGATTTGAACCAAATAATCCCATATGTGAGAATGCTATTGTAAAACGACACAAAACTGAGATGATTGAAAGATTGGCAAGGTGCATGGACTTCCTTCTATTCTCTTTTATCTTTGTTTGAACTTGTTGTTTGTCCACCACAAGGGAATTGCAGCTTTTTTATAAATAATTTACATGGGGTTTTCCAGTGTCTGATTGTGGGGAAGATGTATCAAGTTTATCGATGAAAATTGGAGTTTTTATTTTATTTTAGTTTCGGAAACAAATTGAAGGAGAAATATTCAAGGAGACATATAATTTATAAGTCTACATTTGATGTATTAGTTGTGTATACATAGACAAAAAATCAAATGTCATTTGAAATAAGGAAAGATACTGTAATCACTCATTTTTGACCGGGTTTTAGTGTTATTAGTGTTATTATAATAATAAAATTATTAATATAAAAAATCAAAAAAAAATATATTACAAAAAAAGGAAGAAAATTGCGTGGAACAGGGTGCTCCACGTCACCCTATTTGGCCTATAAATAGGCTGCCAATTGAAGAGCAATGGCACGCCCAATTTTGGATGAAATTGGCAATTGAATTGCCACCCAATTGTGGGGCATGGCCGGCCGCAAGGCTGGCGGGGTTAGGGGCAGTGCCCTCGACCCCAGTTGGTTCGATCCAACATTCGATCGGGGTCCTATTTTAGGTCCGATCTAGTTAAATTTTTGGAGGGGTCGCGGAGATCTCGGCGGGGTTTGTCATACGAGTTCCTAATTAGGTATATTTTCTTCCCTTTTTATTAGTGTTGTAATTTTTATAAATTAATGAAGTATTAGTTATTTCAAAATTGTAGTCTTATTTTTTATTTTGCATGTTTATGTTTTAGATTAATATTTAATATGTTTTAAATTTGTGTTTTATATTTTATTTATGTTAGACATGTTTTTATTTATGAGTTAGATTAATATTTATGTATGTATGTTTTAGAATATTATTTTATTTATGTTGAATTTGTTTTTATTTGTATTAGATTAATATTTATGAATGTTAGTATTTTATTTATGCTAGATATGTTTTTATTTATGAGTTAGATTAATATTTATGTATGTATGTTTTAGATTAATATTTTATTAGATTAGTATTTTATTATGTTAATATTTATTTGCATTGTATTTAAATTATTTGCCATGTTTTATATTTTGCTCACTAAGTTTACATAATGGGATATATAAATTGTTAATGTGGTGCCCTTTTATCCGAGCGTAAACGGGGCCAGTATCAGGCGTAGTGATAGTGGTTGGGCGTTTACCCTCGGATAACGGGGCCTTTAAAATTTATTCGCAATCATGACCGAATTTTAAAATAATCGTCACTTTAATCTGGAAAATCCAATATTAATAAAGCGGTAATTATTAAAGTACCAATTTTGGGCGGTGTGGGGGTGCTAATCCTTCTCCATCCGTAACCGACTCCCGAACCCAATATTTTTTTGAACCTCTGGTTTTATGGTGTCCGGCCTACCTAAGTGGCCGGTGGCGACTCCATTTTTTTAATGCGGTTTTTTTAAAACCCCACGGAATAAATATTTTATATCCAAAAGAGTCACAAACACCTTTCAAACACCTTCGAAAACCGCCTCGTTTTATTTAGCGATTTAAAGAAGACATCGCTACAGATGGCGACTCCGCTGGGGACCATTTTTTGTTTTTCAAAAACAAATGAGAGTCAAGCTTTTAAAATAATTACCGCTTTATTAATATTAAAAAATTCCGGGTTAAAGTGACTATTAAATTAACATTCGGTTATAATTGCGCGTTTATTTTAACGCATTTAAAATATGGCATATAAACCCGTCTTTCTAAGTGGGGGGAAAACGCTAATGCTTTCGTGGAGATATCGTTCTCTCGTATGGGCCTAGCAAGTACCTTCGGGCTCGAGTACCTTATGCTTTAAATAAGGATATCGTTCCTTCAGACGGCATAAGCGAACGGGTCCCCCAGGTGAACCCGGTTAAAAGGAGCCTATAATGGGTGATGATCGGGGCCTTGCTACTCTTAGTAGAGGACAAAGAAGGACAATTCGGTACCTCCTAGAACCAACACTTTGCATGTAGAGAACATAGAAACCCACCATTTAGAGCCATGCGGATAACCTTAGGTGTTTTAGACTTGGATAAATAGGGTTGTTTTGTTTGTTTACCTTATTTAATTTGTCCTTTTATTTATGTATTTATTATTTTTATCCTAAGTACTAACTCATTTTTTTGTGTTTTATTTTTATTTTTATTTTACACATACTTTTGTTGCATTATCATTGCATCCACATTACATAGGCGTTGATTCAAGTGGTTTGCCCGATTAGAAAATCTTTCATCATGGAAAAAGGTGTCTTAGGAAGGACAACATCGATCCATCGTCGTGACATCGGTCGAGATTACTCAATGAGATCCGACGTAACAATTTGCCGAACAAGCGTGTAGTGCCAAAGTATACACACGAGACCCTAACGGTGGACATACAACGAGCTACAAGGTGTGTGAATGACTTAGCTACGAAGCCCACGACTCTCCGACCTTTCGTAACCCGGACATGGAAGAAGCACCAAGGTTTATCAAGTTGCTCGAGAGTCATCGAGGAGCTAGGAGGTAGAGCTAGGGATTATGTGTAGAATTTTATTTTGTAATTAAGACTTTGTAATAGACTCTTTTTGTAATAGGGACTCCTTTTGTAATATGGATCTTTTTGTAATCTGGACCCTTTAATTCCCATGAAAGTTGTTCGAAATGGTGATTACCAAATGGAATCAACGCCTTTATTTGCATTCATGTTGCATATCATGACATGGTGTTGATTCAAGAACAGTTCATTAAAAAGCTTTCAAAATAGAAAAAGTCTGCGCTTTGCGGGAACAATAATATTACAAAGATCAAGTTAGGCCGAGCAAAGACCAATCGCGAAAAGAAGACGATGCGACAATAAGGCACGTCATGACGAGAAGATTCATCGGGGCCATAAAAACCCTAATTTTAAGTCTTCACGTTTGACCATTTTTAAAATTCTCAGATTTTAATTTAACCCATTAAAAAATTGAAAATATTATTATTTTGCTTTGAAATTTCTTCTCTCATAAAACTTTCAGAATAATAATAATAACAAAAAGAAACCTAAAAGTTTCATTTTTAAGTAAGTTAAAATTTTTGATAATAAAAATGGGGAAATTTTTAAACCAAATGATCTTTGAGAATTTTAATTTAAACCCTAAATTTTTTTAAAGTACTCCTTTAGGACCGATAGAATCCATCCATGTTTAGACGTATTATTCGTTTGCACCCAGAAAAGATCTTATCTGCATTATGCCTGCACTTGTTGATGTCATTTTTAGAAGCCACAAAAATAAAGATCATGACGTCACGAGTCCATAGAATAAGAAGAGAAGACAAAGTCATCCATCATCCTGAAGACGACGTCGAGACGTGGAGCACAGGTTTCGCTTCCCGAAGTCAAGATCTCCAGAAATAAGCTAATTGTTACCTGTAATTCATTATTAGTTTCTTGCAACCAGACATTTTTCTATTGATTGAAAGTCTTTTAAGGACTGTTCGAGAATTAACACCGCATTTGCATTCATGCATTGCATTGCATTACATTGTACAATCATGATATATTTTACATAACACTATCACTACCTTGCATAAAATTTTTGGGGGGGTAATCCAAATAACAATTAGAGTTCTATCGTGAATAAAAGAATTGAACACACTCAAAAATCAAGATTCGAGCAGTTAAAAGATGGACTCGAGATAAAAAGAGAGAAAAAGAAGTTTGATGCCTTTAATACAAGAAAACTCTGTTTGAACCCTGACTTGGTCGTTCCTACAGATTTCAAAGACTTCAGATTTGTGCATGATAACGGAACAAGATGCCCCAAGATTCACGTGACCATATTCTAAAAAAAATGGAGGGCTACATTGAAAAATTACCGATCCACTACTTCCCCGACAGTCTAGCAGGACTTACCGTGATATGATGTGCTTTGGACCTAGCACTAAGTCGTCAGTATCTCTAGGGTACGAAGATGAAACCTGATTAAAGCTTCAAGGAATGTGCTTTGAGGTGTATGTGTTTAGCGACCCAAGTGCAGCCTCTCGTAGATGAAGAGAAAAGTGAATTTCATGCCATCTTTCTTATTTCTTCTTTAATAAGATGCTCGAGAAAATGAAAGCCAGGTTTGAGGACTTCATGACAGTCAGAGAGAATCAAAAATGCACTCCGGGACCTAAGTTTAAAGACCAGACCTGCCTAGGAGTAGAAGGAAACAAAGAGATAAATGGGTACCACTTTCAAAACATTGAGGCGATGGGGCATGACACTAAGAAATTTGGGGTCGTTAAAAAAATCAAGAAGCTGGTCGATGAGGGAGTCATGACGAGAGAATTGATCCAGCGGTGGAAAAACAAAAGAAGAAGCAAGCCTACACTACATTGGAAGGGGCATAATGAGTTAGTACCCTGGAGATAATCCAAAGGTCCCTACGGTTTTCTCATCATTTCACAAAGAAATTCTCAGCAAAAAAATCATTGTTTATTAGAATTAAAAATCACATTTCCATTTAGAAAAGCATTTTTACATTCTTGATTCTTTAAACATTTCATTTTTATGGGGTAGTTTTCCCATATGCATATGCACACATTTTTGAATGGACATATGTATATATCATTTCTATACCAGGTCCTCTAATTTTGAATGCAACAGTACATTTGCTTCAAACCCAAAGATCAACTCTAAGTTGCATATATTTAGAAGAGATTGAATGTTGTGGTGATACTGTAAATGTGAGTACCTGCTAGTTTACTTAGGCCAACAGAGGAACAAAAGCGAGTGTTTAGACAATGGGCAATTCCCATTTTAAGAATTTATCTTCTCAGGCACTTGTCGTTTTAGATCCTTGAAACGAAAGTTGACCCTAAACCTCTACCCCCTAAAGGCATTCTCATGACATTTGTGAAAATGACAACGAATAGTGTTCTTTTACTTTACCAGAAGACACAGATGAGTCCAGACAGATTGGATACGAAGATCAGAAAATCACCAGAAGAACGTGGTTGAAAACATGGATATGTCCAAACGAAAAACCAAAAAAAAGAGATCAGAAGGCCGAAGCAATCCAGATCAGAAGAGCTGCAGAGAGGCAATTAACTCCGAGCGGAAGATCGCATCAATACCCAATATAGATCCGTGTTGATTCGAGGATACATCGAATAAGAAGAAAGAGATTCAATGCTAAAAACCCAGAATGAACAGTCTAAAAAAAAGAAAGAAAGAAAGAATACAGTCTATGTTTCACACACAGATCAAACAATACAAGAACGAGACTTCAACTATGAGCAAGAGACAAGGAATCCACATTTCAAGTAAATATCAGTTTTGAAAATTAGTATAGAAGCTCGAATTGAAGCCAAGTCAAGACAAGTCGGCCCGAAGATTGCCAATTTTGAAAAAGGAAATGACCTCTAGGGTGAAAACCCAAAAATGGGCAGTCTAGAGTGATCCTGAAAATGAAGAAAAAGAGTAGTCTGCCTGAGCATGCTGGCATCAATATCCAGCCAAAATACATTGATCCGAAGGTACAAAAGAAGAAAAGAAAAAAAGTAAAAAAGAAAAAAGAAAAAAGAGAGAAAAAAAGAAAGCAAGAATAATATTTCATCTGGGCGTGCCAATCACAAGAATTCCCAGAAATGTATTCGTAGTCCTTCAAGAAATCTCAGTTCCGAGGAGTTCTGGAGGATCAAGCATTCTTGGACAGAAAACGAACATCAATATATAGCCAGAATGCAAGACAACATACAATAAAAAAAGGAAATGAACTCTAGGGTGAAAACCCGAAAACGGGCAGTCTAGAGTGATCCAAAAAAAGAGAATGAATAATGGGCATATCCAAGTTACACAAGTACAGAAATACTGTTTCACTTAACTATAAACCAAAAGCCTACAAGCCTCAAAGACCATTCTGGTCATCCATAGATATCCAAGTTGAATGAGAATGTCTTCAGATTTCATTCCGCCTATAAGGGTTAACTTTTCTTCAAGGAACGTCAAACTTCGAAGTGCTTGATCGACACCCAAATGAGGGAAGGATGGGGCATGGTGAGATAGTGAGATTAAGAGAGCCACCTTAAACGGGGTAGAAACTAGGTATGGTTGTTCCTCTCAAAAGCCTATTAGACCAGAAGAAACTATACATTGGCATATATCTCCACAATGGTCAAGATCTTCTAAATATGCGCTTCATTAGAGTTGGTCTCTGGCAACTTGAAACAGATGCGCTATGGTGTTTGATATTTCGGGGGCAAACATGTTTTAAAAGGTTTGACATTTTCTCTCAAAGTTATGATGTTTACCATTTGTTCCAAACAATGTTTTCAAAATGTCCAAGTTGTGATTTTCGAAATGATTGTTATCTTTTCAAACAATCATTATTTTTTTGAAATATACACAAGTAAATTACCTTTTACTTTATGTTAAAAATGAATGATGACGAGACTTAAAGCATAGGGACCGAGAGTTAGTTCCCGTCGAAATGCTGCGAGAAGATCAAGGAAGAGCTCAAGGGATTGAAGCATTTTGGTTCACCCTGGTGACTAGAAATAGATCAAGGCTCTATATGATAGGCCAGAAAATTCAAAGCAGTGGAGCCCATGGTTGAATGGGGCAACACCAAGCCAAGAAGATGGCAAGGGTTCTTATAAGAATAATATAAGAACCAGAAGATCATTTATGAAGGCGGGTGATAACTCTAAAGACAAGAAAGCCTTTCGCACAAAAGGTATAAAAGCATGTTCAAATGATGATACAGTAGAGAGATGAAGAAATCTGAGGAGCGACCTTTCAGGGTGTAAGACTTTAGAAAAAAAAAAAGAAAAGAAAAGAAAGAAACCATTACATTGCATGTATCACATAGATAGGGGCATGTCAATTTTTGCTTATTTTGGACAGGTACCTGAAGAATTATCAAAGAACATTAAGAAGCGGATTTCATTGAAAAGTTTGGCAGCCACCTTCGGCGTGAGTCCCTAAAATCTAAAGAAGTTTCGGCGGCCATTTCGGTTTGAGTCCCTAAATCTGAAAAAGTTTTGGCGGCCATTTTCGGCGGGAGTCCCTAAATTTGAAGAAGTTTTGGCAGCCATTTTCGGCGTGAGTCCCTAAAGATTGAAGAAAGTTTCGGTGGCCATTTTCAGCATTAGTCCCTAAATTTGAAGGAGTTTTGGCAGCCATTTTCGGCGTGAGTCCCTAAAGATTGAAGAAAGTTTCGGCGGCCATTTTCGGCATTAGTCCCTAAAATTTGAAGAAAGATCGGCGGCCATTTTCGGCGTGAGTCCCTAAATTTGAAGGAGTTTTGGCAGCCATTTTCGGCGTGAGTCCCTAAAGATTGAAGAAAGTTTTGGCGGCCATTTTCGGCATTAGTCCCTAAAATTTGAAGAAAGATCGGCGGTCATTTTCGGCGTGAGTCCCTAAATTTGAAGAAGTTTCGGCAGCCACCTTCGGCGTGAGTCCCTAAAATTAGAAGATTGGTAGCCATTTTCAGTGTGAATCCCCGAATATGAAGAGACATCGATGGCCATCGTGGTGTGAATCCCGAATGAGAAGACAATGTTTTTACATACAAAAGGCACATGTTTTCAAGCTCCATAGAGAGGTTCTATATAGGAAGAATCCTCCGCTCCGAGGCTTCAGAAGCTGAAAGTTCTATATAGGAAGGACTGACAGCTCCAGGGTGAAGACTAGCAGTTCTATATAGGAAGGACTCCCAGTCGAAAGAATTCACCCATGACACACAAGATTATATAGGAAATCCTGTTGTGTCGAAAGCGAAGAGTTCTATATAGGAAGGGCTCCGAGCTTCAATGTCTTAGGGTGAAAGGTTCTATATAGGAAGAACACAGAGCTCTGAGATTTCAGACGCCAAAAGTTCTATATAGGAAGGACCAAGGCTCCAGGGTTTGAAGACTAGCATTCTATATAGGAGGAACTCCCGATCGAAAGAATCCATCAGCGACGCAGAAGGTTTTATATAGGAGAAACCAGCGTTGAAGGCGAAGAGTTCTATATAGGAAGGACTCAAAGCTGCACCGTCTCAAGCTGAAAGTTCTATATAGGAAGGACCGACGACTCCGGGTGAAGACTAGCGATTCTATATAGGAAGGACTCACAATCGAAGGAATTCACCCATGACACACAAGATTATATAGGAAATCTTGTTGTGTCGAAAGCGAAGAGTTCTATATAGGAAGGGCTCCGAGCTTCAATGTCTTAGGGTGAAAGGTTCTATATAGGAAGAACACAGTAGCTCTGAGATTTCAGACGCCAAAAGTTCTATATAGGAAGGACCATGGCTCTCGGGGTTTGAAGACTAGCGATTCTATATAGGAGGAACTCCCGGTCGGAAGAATCCATCGATGACGCGGAAGGTTTTATATAGGAGAAAACCAGCGTTGAAGGCGAAGAGTTCTATATAGGAAGGACTCCAAGCTGCACCGTCTCAAAATGAAAAGTTCTATATAGGAAGGACTGACAACTCCGGGTTTGAAGACTAGCAGTTCTATATAGGAGGAACTCCCGATCGGAAGAATCCATCGATGACGAGAAGGTTTTATATAGGAGAAACCAGCGTTGAAGGCGAAAGAGTTCTATATAGGAAGGACTCAGAGCCGCACCGCCTCGAAATAAAAGGTTCTATATAGGAGGGACTCATAACTCGAGGCTTGAGTGAAGGGTTCTATGTCGAAAGAGCCTATAACTCCAAGATCGGAAGGTGACGAAGCTCTATATAGGAAGAACTTACGAGCCCAAGATTCAGCTAAGGAAGAAGAGCGAGAGAGTTCGAGAAGAACAAGTGATTCCGAAGCCAAAGACAAGAAAGTAGGTAAAAAATGAGTGCTTTTGATCTTTGCTTTGTCCTCGTTTCACAAGAACAAGCAAAGAGGGGCAACTGTAATCACTCATTTTTGACCGGGTTTTAGTGTTATTAGTGTTATTATAATAATAAAATTATTAATATAAAAAATCAAAAAAAAATAATATATATTAAAAAAAAGGAAGAAAATTGCGTGGAACAGGGTGCTCCACGTCACCCTCTTTGGCCTATAAATAGGCTGCCAATTGAAGAGCAATGGCACGCCCAATTTTGGATGAAATTGGCAATTGAATTGCCACCCAATTGTGGGGCATGGCCGCCGCAAGCGGCGGCGGGGTTAGAAAGCGATGCCCTCGACCCCAGTTGGTTCGATCCAACATTCGATCGGGGTCCTATTTTAGGTCCGATCTAGTTAAATTTTTGGAGGGGTCGCGGAGATCTCGGCGGGGTTTGTCATACGAGCTCCTAATTAGGTATATTTTCTTCCCTTTTTATTAGTGTTGTAATTTTTATAAATTAATGAAGTATTAGTTATTTCAAAATTGTAGTCTTATTTTTTATTTTGCATGTTTATGTTTTAGATTAATATTTAATATGTTTTAAATTTGTGTTTTATATTTATTTATGTTAGACATGTTTTTATTTATGAGTTAGATTAATATTTATGTATGTATGTTTTAGAATAGTATTTTATTTATGTTGAATTTGTTTTTATTTGTATTAGATTAATATTTATGAATGTTAGTATTTTATTTATACTAGATATGTTTTTATTTATGAGTTAGATTAATATTTATGTATGTATGTTTTAGATTAATATTTTATTAGATTAGATTTTATTATGTTAATATTTATTTGCATTGTATTTAAATTATTTGTCATGTTTTATATTTTGCTCACTAAGTTTGCATAATGGGATATATAAATTGTTAATGCGGTGCCCTTTTATCCGAGCGTAAACGGGGCCAGTATCAGGCGTAGTGATAGTGGTTGGGCGTTTACCCTCGGATAACGGGGCCTTTAAAATTTATTCGCAATCATGACCGAATTTTAAAATAATCGTCACTTTAATCCGGAAAATCCAATATTAATAAAGCGGTAATTATTAAAGTACCAATTTTGGGCGGTGTGGGGGTGCTAATCCTTCCCTATCCGTAACCGACTCCCGAACCCAATATTTTTTGAACCTCTGGTTTTATGGTGTCCGGCCTACCTAAGTGGCCGGTGGCGACTCCATTTTTTTAATGCGGTTTTTTTTAAAACCCCACGGAATAAATATTTTATATCCAAAAGAGTCACAAACACCTTTCAAACACCTTCGAAAACCGCCTCGTTTTATTTAGCGATTTAAAGAAGACATCGCTACAGATACAACCAAACATATCTTAAAATATGTAGAAAAAATTGACGATTATGTTCGCCAAAAAAATTCATATAAAAAGAAAAATAAAATATGAAACCCAAGGACATGAAAATTAATCAAAACCTTCACTTGACTACGTCCTTTATTATCCATAGAAATCCAGGTATCGAATCTTTATGTCTCTATCCAACTAGACGCTTAAGTAGTGAAGTATGAGAGGTGACCGACAAAATTAATCTTGAAGACTGCTCCATTAATAGTTTTGAAAACATCAATAATCTGTCACAAAAATGAGATCTAACCATAAGAGATCACCAATTCTTCTGATTAGGGGCATACGTTGTAATAGTCGTTACATGAACTTCAAACTACATCAAAAGTAAATGAATCGTATCATAAAATAGACGAAAAAAAACGTGCCACAAGTTAATAGAAAAATCATGCCACAGAGAAAGAAGAAACAAAACGTAGCAAGATATACAAAAAAAAAAAGAATTTGAAACAGAGAGTATACTTATTGAAAACACACACGAAAATACCAACGATCAACGATAGACACTAAAGTAACGTTATCATCAAGTGTAAAAATTTAGAAAACATTGGAAAAGAGAAAAAAGAAAGTGAATGTTTAAAATTGAGTGTCGTTATTATTCTAGCACTGGTTGGTACATATCATTCTAGTTTTAAATTGATATCAAAATTTTAAAATTTTGTTTTTGATAAAAAAAAATGATGTGTCTTGTTTACATGCTTCGATTTCTTTCAATACCAACCTATAGCAATAAATACGGACTTGTACTAGTTGGTCCTTGGCTTCATTTTGGATTCTAAAAGGTACCCATGCTGAACAAAGTCAGTTTAGTTTTTGGAGCAGAAAGCCCAAGTAGGTTATTGTTTTGTTTCATATGAGGATTTATAATTACCTCTTCATTTGGTCCTATTATGAAGGGCCTTAAAACCCCAACATCATTTACAATGGGCTATGGACATTGGACAACAGTGCTTCAACGATACCCTAGAATAACCTCAATGAAATTGTTCAGATTTATCTAGGTGTAGCGACTAATTTTTCCGGGTCGCTACAAAAATAATAAATTATATTAAAGGAGATTCCGCTTTTATTTGAAAAATTTATTTAAAAGGAGAATTTTGAGAAAACTCGTACTTTTGAAAAATTAGGAGTCGCCACCAACCACTTTGGTACGCCGGACACCATTAAAACAAAACCAGAAATTCTTAAAAAAATTTAGGTTCGAGATTTAATTACGGATGGAGAATGATTAGCACTCCAACACCGCTCAAAATTGGTACCTAATAATTAACGCTTTATTAATATTAAATTTTACGGGTTAAAGTGACGATTAAATTAAAATTCGATTATATGTGCGAGTAAATTTTAGGGGCTCCAATGTTCGAGGAATAAACGAAAACTACCATCTACACCTCAAACTGGTAGCCAACTTTATTATCGAAAAAGGGAGCGCGGCATTAACAATTAATATCCCGAATGCAATATAATAATATGGCATGGCAAAGGTACGTATATTAAACATGAACAACAAAACCAAACGAGAATTAAACATGTACATTAATATATCATGATATCTAAACCATATATTAAATCTAATACAACATACAAAATATGTTTAAAAAACATGCCAATAATTTAAAATACATAATCAACAAAATTATATATTACCTTATATCTAACCAATATTAAATTGAAATAAATACATAGAAAAGAATCGAATTTTACCTCACTAGAAACTCGGATGAAAAACTTTGACCGACCCCCACCAAAATCTCCGTGCCATTTTATTATGACCCAAAAATTAACTCAATCGGACCACGAATGGACCTCCGATCGGGTGGTTGATTAAACCACCGCGGAGAAATTTTATCCCCTGAGAGAGCACTGCTCTCTTGCAAGCAAATGCTTGCTTCATGCCTCCCGTCTCCCCCCTTGCTGCCTTTTATAGGCAAATGCAAAGGGTAAGGGTGACGTGAAGCTTTCTCATCCTTCCCTTTTTTTATTTTTCAATTTTTTAATTAATTAATTTTTTTAATTTTTGATTTTCATTTTTTTGATTTTTTTAAATAATAATAATAACAAAACATAAACACACATGCAATGTACACATACAATATACGACATACAAGCACACATACCAATACATACAATATATTAACTTTAATACATACACATACACACTCGTACACAAATAATAGTAACAACACAAAAATATTAAAAACATGCATTCATACATATATAATATTAAACATACATGCATACATAATAAACACTAATGGTATATACACAATACATACACATTTTTTTTAAAACGTGTTAAAGGTAACAATAATAATACGATACATACATACGACATATAATAATAATAATAACAATATTAATTAACAATATTAATAAATAATATTATACAACCCAGACAAAAATTAGTGACTACAACTGCCCTCTTTGCTTGTTCTTGTGGAACGAGAACAAAGCAAATATCATAAGCACTTATTTTTGTCCCACTTCCCTGTATGGAGATTCGGAGCTTCGAGTTCTTCCTATATAGAACTGTTCACTTCTCCTCTATTTAAAGTCTTCAAGTTGCAAGTTCTTCCTATATAGAACTTTCAGCTTGTCCTTGGCGAAATCTTCAGGCTACTAGTTCTCCATATATAGAACTTCTTCGCCTTCAAATCTTGAAGCTATAAGTTTCCCCTATATAAAACTTCCTCGCTTCGAAGCCATTGAGCTACAGGTTCTTCCTATATAGAATATTTCATCTCAAAGTGTTAGAGCTGTGGGTTATTCTTATATTGAACCTCTTACTCTTGGAGTTACTGGTTCTTCCTATATAGAACTGTTCACCCTGTCTTAGACGGATTCCTTAAGCTACGAGTTCTTCCTATATAGAACTTTCACCTTGAAATCCTGAAGCTTCGAGTTTTCCCTATATAAAACTCTTTGCTTTGAAGCATTTTAGCTACGTATTCTTCCTAAATAGCCTTTCGCATCAAAGCGCTAGAGTTGTGAGTTCTCCTTATGCAGAACTTCTGACTCTAAAATCTCGGAGCTACTAGTTCTTCCTATATAGAACTATTCACTCTGAAATGGTGGAGCGGCGAGTTCTTCCTATATATAAGCTTTTTCTCTAAAATCTTGAAGTTGCGGGCTTTTCCTATATAGAACCTTTTACTTCGAATCTTTTGAGTTACAAGTTCTATTTATATTGAACTTGACGGGTTCTTCCTATATAAAACCTTTTACTCTAAAATCTTGAAGCTATGGGCTCTTCCTATATAGAATCTGTTGCTTCGAATTTTTGAGCTACAAGTTCTTCCTATATAGAACTTGACAGGTTCTTCCTATATAGAACCTTTTTCTATGAAATCTTGAAGTTACGGGTTCTTCCTATATAGAACCTTTTACCTCGAAGTCTTGAAAATGTGTGTTCTTCCTATATAGAACCTTTATATTAAAAAATGACACCACATTTTCTATGGCGTGAGTACCGACAAATTTCCATTACTTTCTAGAAAGCTGAAGACTAGAAATCTCTAAAGGATGCCCCGATTTCTTATCGTCTTGGCATCAAATGGTATATCGCTTTAAGACTACCAGAAGATTTTCACTACTTCCCTAAAAGCTGAATATTAGAAAACACTTGAATGATGCCCCGATTTCTGATCATTTTGGCATCAAAGGGTGTCTCGCTTTAAGACTACCAGAAAATTTTCACTGATTCCTTGAAAGCTGAAGACTGTAAAACCTTGAAGGGTGCCCCTGGTTTCTAATCATATTGGCATCAAAGGGCATCTCGCTTTGAGACTACCATATAATTTTCACTGCTTCCTTGAAAGCTGAATACTGGAAAACACTAAAGGATGCCCCGATTTCTAATTGTCTTGACATTAAAAGAAGACTTAACATTATGCCCGAAGGTCTTACTGATGGCCCGAAGAATTTAAGATCTGGATTCACGCTAACATGCTACCAATATTCTTCTTAAAACCTGGATTCACACTAACATGGCTACCAATCAGAAATCTTCAATAAGATTCACCTCTTCAATATGAAGCTGCAGACCAAATAACTAGATTTATGCCAATATGGCTACCAATAAAAAATCTTCAATAAGATCCACCTCTTCAATATGAAGCTGCAGACCAAATAACTGAATTCGCGCCAATATAGCTACCAATCGAAAATTTTCAATAAGATCCACCTCTTCAACATGAAGCTGTAGACCAAATAACTGGATTCACACCAATATGGCTACCAATCGAAAATTTTCAATAAGATCCACCTCTTCAACATAAAGCTGTAGACCAAATAACTGGATTCACTCCAACATGGCTACCAATCGAAAATCTTCAATAAGATCCACCTCTACCAATCAAAAATCTTCAATAATATCCACCTCTTCAACATGAAGCTACAGACCAAATAATTGGATTCATGCCAATATAGCTACCAATCAAAAATCTTCAAAAAGATCTACTTCTTCAATATGAAGTTGTAGATCAAAGTCTTTGCTTGTCTTCAAATACTTTTTTCAAATATGTTTTTAAAATCCTATTACTTGAAAGGTTATTCTAGGATTTCTTTTATTAATTTCTTTTGCAGTATGCTCTTAATTTTTTATCTGGATAAACAATATGCTTTGAAATATTTCACATGGAAGGCTTACTCATCTTTAGGGTTACTACCCATCTTCACTAATACTCTGCCTTTGATCTCTATACTATTCTTATGTGGGAACCCTCGTCATTTTCTTTGTTTAGCATTGCCCTTTTCAATTGTGGGCTCTATTACTTCCAAGTCTCTGACCCATCACACAGAGTCTTGATTTATCTCATCATTAGGGAGAGTAAAATGCCTCAATTCCCTGTACTCACCTTTGAATTCCATCTTCTTTGAACTCAATTGAAGCATCTTAGCAGAAACCAACTCTAGGTCCCTGTATTTTTTTGTCGTGTGTTCTGCTATCTTACATAGTATCGTTTCCCCATTCGAGCTTGGGTTTAATTAATTTGTTGGTACTGATCCACCATGCAGAGTCCTCCTCTATATCATTACTAGAGCGAGCAAAATGCCTCAATTCCCTGAATTTCTTAAGTTCAATCCTTCTTTGCTGAACTCAATCGAAGCATCTTAGGGAAATTAACCCTAAGTCCCTATGCTTTAAATCTCAAAATAATGTAATGCAAAAAGGCAATTTACTTGCATTTATAAGAAAATAATGAAAATTCTTTAAAAAGAATGCCAATCGTTTTTTAATCAAAATTTAGAAAAAATGACAAACATTTTAAAATAATGTTTGAACCCAAAATATCAAATGTAATAGCAAGTTTGCCTCAAATGGACAAAGATCAAATTTCAAATGAGGCATATGTTTTGAAGATCTTGACTATTGTAGAGATATATGCATATGTGTGGCCTCTTTTAGTCTATTAGGCTTTTTAGAGGAACAATTCCATACCTAATTTCTAACTCATTTAAGGTAGCTCTCTTAATCTTACTAACTCACCATGCCCCATCATTCCCTCATTTATGGTATCGATTAAACACTTAAAGTTTGACGTTCCTTAAAGAAATGTTATCCCTTATAGAGGGAATATAGTCTAAAGACTATCTCATCCAACTTAGATATTCATGAATGATCAGAATGGTCTTTGTAGGCTTGTAGTGTAGGCCACTGTCACAGTTAAGTGAAACCACATTTTGTACTTGTGTAAACTGGATATGCTCATTATTATTCTCTTTCATTCTTTGGATCACTCTAGACTGCCCATTTTTAGGTTTTCACCGTAGAGTTAATTTCTTTTTTCTATAACTGTAAGCCGCCTTGCATTCTGGCTAGATACTGGTTCTCGTTTTTTATTCAAAGATGATTGATTCCTTCAAGGTTCTTCAAAATTGATATTTACTTGAACGAAACATTTCTCTAGAATCACTTCAATCCTATGCTTGGCAGGCTCAGATGAAATCTATATTTTCTCTTTATTTCTTTGGATCGCTCTAGACTACCTAATTTTAGGTTTTCACCCTAAAATTTATTTTTTTTTTTTTCAAATTTAAAAGTCTTCAGGCTGATCTGCCTTGACATGCCCTTCTGTTCTAAGATGATCGACCTTCTAAGGCTTTTCAAAATCTTATTCGTGTATTGATTGATCTAGGTGTGCTCATATGAAGTATTTTTTTCTCTTTTTCATTTCTTCTATTTTTTCTTTTTTCTTCCAAAGAGATTCAACTCATCACAGTCCTTTGTCTCGAGGATAATGATGGAGTATACAATAGAACCCCGAGTTAATCGGTATAGTCATGATTTAAATATATCATTATTACTCATGTAGCTACTCCACTTTTGACTTAAAATATTGATGGAGCATACAACCACATTTTGAGCTAATCAGTTTTTCGCTACAGACGAGTGCCTCAAAGATTTTACTTATTTCTCTCTTTTTAAACACTTTTATATAGGAATGCCTTTTAGTAAACCCAAACAGTAGAGTGTAATCTCTCCTTTTCTTTCTTTCTTTTCTTTTTCTTTTTTTAGACTACCCATTTTGGGTTTTCAGTCTTGAGTCTCTTTCTTTTTATTCAATTGTATCTATACTTGGACATTGATGTCTACTTCCTACTTGAAAGTAACCCATTCTCCGTGGCTCTTCTAAATTAATGCCTATTGAATAGAGAATTCTACATGTGTCTTCTTTTTTCTCTTTATTGTATTGCTCATCCTTAATTGTTTCGACCTTCTGGTTGGCATTTTCTTATTTGTCTTCAACCATTTCCTTTTGGTAATTCTCTGGCCTTCGTCTATTTGGTCTCATTTCTTCTTCCTTTAAAAGTAAAAGAATGACATTCGTCGTCTCATTCATACACATCTAGAGATAGTCTTTAGGGGGTAGAGGTTTAGGGTCAATACTAGGGATAGGCATTTCACCCGGACCCGACAGGTTCTGACCCGTCCCGGTCCGATCGGGTCGGGTATTTTTGTGAAAAAATTGGGTTCGGGTCGGGTTTTTGATAAGTTGAGGTCGGGTAGGGTCGGGTTCGGGTTTAGGGTGAAAAAAATCTGACCCGACCCGACCCGGGTAATAGTGTAATTTCCCTTAAAAATTTTAGGGATATTTGTAATAATACCCTCTCTTTATATAATTTTTTTATAATTAGGTCCATAAAACTTAATTTTTATTTACAATTTAGTCCTTAAAATATTATTTTTTACAATTAAGTCTTCTAAAATTATTTTTTAACAATTAGGTCCCTAAAAATTCAATTTTTTCTATAGGCCAGGTCGGGTTTTTAAGAGAGTGAGGTCGGGTCGGGTTTGGTTTTAGGGTTATTATTTTCGGGTCGGGTTCGGGTGGGCCAAAAACCCGACTCGTGCCCATCCCTAGAGATTCAAGGATCTTAAACAACAAATGCTTGAGAAGGGAATTCCTAAATGGGATCTGCCCATTATCTAAACACTTATTTTGTTCCTCTATAGGCCTAAATGAATTAGCGGATAATCACATTTGCAATATCATCACAACATTCAATTTATTGTAAACATAAGCAGCTTAGAATTGATCTTTAGATCAAAATCAAAGGTATTCTTGCATTTGAAATTCAATGACCTAATAAAAAACAATATATATATATACACATATGTATATCCTTCAAAATGTGTATATGTGTATGGGAGAACAAAAACTACCCCATGACAATGAAATGTTTAAAGAGTCAAAGAATGCAAAAATGTTTTCTAAATAAGTATACAAAAAAATACAATTCTCATTCCGTCAAAAATAAACAGACATGTGTTTTTACAAAATGTTCATACTGTTTTAGGGCTTAAGCTGTAGGATTCGTACATTATTCTTAAAAAAGGGAAATCAAAATGTAAAGAAATCTAAAAACATAAAAGATGAGATCCCAAACGTAGGGACTTTCAAATCATCCTCATGGTGCCAACTCATTCTGGCCTCTTCAGCTCGGTGTAAGCCTGCCCCATTTTCTTTGCCTTCTTGTACAAATATTTTAATTCACAGACAGTCGTATTGGTACTGGCTTAGCCGTACCAATATGATGAAGCTTTCCAAAATTTCAATGAAGAATTCTGGTACCGATATAGCCCTTTCCGTATTTGTACCCCAGGTGCTGTACCGATATCGACGCATCGCGTACCGGTACGCTAGGCTTAAATGCTGCAATGATTCTTTCATGATATGGCAGGTACCGATACTAGAGTCCCGCGTACCGATACCCACTGCTATAGAAGTGCAATAAATATTGGAAAATCAATCCCCAACGGCTCCAAACCACCCCAATAGCCATAAACGGTTAGTAGTTTATTCCACACTTTAAAAGAAGACTTGGAACACCTAAAGATGGTTAGAGAACACATCCAAGCATAATAATCAAGAGAAATAGCTTTTAAATCTTATTTTCTCATTTCTCTTGTATATATTGTATAGAGAGTGATTTCATTATTTTATTCTGTTCACTCTTGTGAGCTTAATTCTTGTAAATACTCACCTTGTGAGGTTTTTATTGTCTACACAAATTACCTTGTAAAAGGGATAGGTTATAGTTTAGCCTAAGGAAAAACTAGAGTGGTTCCATTTTAGCCGTTAAAAGATAGGGTTGTAAAGGTTACTCTTGAGCCTGTAAAAAGAAAGAATTCATAGTAGTGAATTAGGAAATCCTTAGTGGTGTGCTAAGATAGTGGATGCAGACTTAATTGAGTAGTCGAACCAATCTAAAATTGTTGTGCAAAATTGTCCAATATTTTTTGGTTTTTGTCAATTCATTCGAGAAGCAATTTCAACCCACTTGCCGTTCTTCGGTTAATCAAATTCGAGTCCAACAATTGGTATCAAAGCCTCGTCTCCATCGAAGGTCTCAAAACCGGGAGAAAAAATCATCAAGCTCGAAGTCTACCGCTCAAACCATAAAACAATCAAAGGTTCTTTTTTAAAAAAAATTAGGGTTCGGAAGTCGATTACGTATGAGAAAGGATTAACACGCCCATAAACGTCCGATATTGATACCTTTAATTTTATGTGGCACATTAGCATTTTTGAATAACAATTCAAACTTAATTTAATCATTAATTATTAACTGTGTTTATGTTAAAAATAGAAATATTCTTTTTATAAGGAAATATATATATTTTTTCGAATATAAATTGTAAACATCCCTATACGCTCAGGGCATCGCCATTCATATTCCAAAAATATATTCCACATATAAAAGGTTTTTATGCATGATTAATTATGGTCTAGTTCATTTTAATTACTAATCTAAAAAGGTTCTAATTAAATTTGTATGTTATTTAAAATATGAATATTATTTAATTTCAAAGTTTAAAGTTCTATCTTAGAGATAACACGGTACCAAAATGGTGCCGTTTAGAAATGACTATAAAAGCCCATTTTTTATTCAAAAGCCTCATTTCAGATAACTCTCTCTCCCAAAGCTCTCTATCCACAAATTTCTTAAACCCATAATGTTTCAGCTAAATAGATAAAAAAAAACCACTCTTTTGGATGGTGTATTTCATGAACATGAAAAATAACGAAGAACACAACCACTAACTACCGTGACTTTCGTCTTTCGATCCCTCGCGCCAAGCTCCGAACGAGTTTTGACCTGTTCGTCGGCTGTCGAGAATCGATTCTCAATCGTCGTAAGCGACGCCGGCCATTATCTTTCGTCGTCTCTGAATCTTAAAATCTCTTAAAAACATCTATTTTCAACCCTAAACCTCCTAAACTAATCTCGATTCGATAGAATCACCCAACTCTAACCACCTAAAGCCTAATATACCCGTCCCGATCTCTCTTCAACTTCACCAGACTCAGAGAACTCCGATAGACAATAGATAAGCACTTTACTCTTCCAATTTGCCTATACATATATATTTCAAATCTGTTTTTACTTTTGTTTTGCTTAAATATGATGTTTTTTATGTTTTTCTTGCAGGAAATAAGGAGATTGGAAATAGATATATCTTCTGATGACGGTATGATGACTTTAGGTATCTTTTTTAACGATTTCTGACATGTTCCAATGGTGTTTTGGCTTTCAAGTAACCCCTATCTCCTTTTTTAATTGCGCAATTACTGCTCAATTATTGTATAATTATTGACACTAACTTTCTCTCTCCCTATTTATAGGGGATAATGGAAATGACATCACGGATGACGCCACATGGGTGATGTCATCACCAATTGTCGACAGATAAGAAGAAAGAAAATCATAATTTGTTCCTCTTCATTCGAACCAATCTAGGATTGTCACATGACAAATTTGGGTGAAAATTTAAAAAATCTAATTATTTGTGTTTGTTGGGCTGGTTTCCAATTTATTTTGGCGAAAAATAGTTTGATCAAATGAAATTGAACTTTATAGTGTAATTTTGAGCTCTATATGTATAATGGACACTATGTAAGAGAATTTGGACTTTATATTTTATTATGAACTGTTTATTTGGATTTATTTATTTATACTTATTTATTTTATTTAAAGAGAAAATTATATATATATCTGGGAGGAATTCGTATATTACAATTTGAAGAATGCCGTTTTATCTCGTGTCTTCCGCTCTTTAAAGGAGATTCTTACTTCTAATGGAGCAATGTCATGAAATAATTCATCAAAGCGCTCGATTTTGATGTTTGAGAAATAATTGAAGATGGATATTCGAAAGTTCCTAAAAAGAAGAAGGCAAGGAGTTCAAAATGACACATCAAAGGCAAATCTAAATGTAAAGGCTATGTACACTGTTCTTTCTGGCCTCGATGAAGATGTTTCCAAGAAGGTCTTCACATGCAAAAGTGCCAAAGAAATATGGGAGAAGCTTGAGAAATCCACCAAACCCTTAAACCCTAACCCTAAACTCTAAACCTTAAATCCTAAAATTTTATGTATAAACAAATAATATTAAAATATATAAACAAATAATATATTATTATAAAAACTAAAAAACTGATTTCCAAAAAAAAATTAAAATTTCCAAAATTTACAACCCAAAATTCACCAAAACCCTATACGCTAAACCCTAAATCTATCCATTTTCACTGCTAATGGGTTTATGGATTTATGATTTAGGGTTTTAGGGTTTATAGGTTAGAGTTTAATGTTTTGGTGAATTTTGGGCCTTTTTATAAATTTTTGGAAATTTTGGGGGTTTTTTAAAATTAGTTTTTTTTAGTTTCTATAATAATATATTATATATATATATATTTAATATTATTTATAATATAATTTTTTATGAATATAAATATTTTATTTATTAGTTATATATATATATTAATATATTATTGTATGCATATTAATTTTATTTCTAATATATTTATATCATTTATATAGAGTAATTTTATTTATATAATAAAATAAATTGAATTAATCTCAACTACAGTTTGGAATATATATTATTTGTGATAGAAGCAAAACAAAGATGTTAAGTTGGCTTAGTGGTTAGGAGTTTGCCTTTAATTTTAGGGTTCCAAGTTTAAATCTCATTGAGCGCATATTTTTCTACAATTTCTTCAGCAAAACGATGTCATTTTAGACCATTTAGCATCAAAATAACGGCACCAAAATGACGTCGTTTTGGTCCAACATCTAAGTCATCACGTTGTGCGTTATACCATCGTCCTGTTAAGGAGTTAACGGCGAAATGACATAAACGAATCAGAAAATAAAGTTTAGTTGTAAAACTGGACCAATTAAAAGATTGATGGCAAAAACGAGTCAATGCTTAGTTTAGTGGTAACTTGCATAGTTTACCTTAAAAAATATCAATATGAAATTAATAGAAATTGTTTGTTCCAAATAACTTATTTTTTTTATAATTTTCTTTTTAAATTTTGACATCACATTTTTTTTAATCTGCTCATATATCTCAATAAGCCGTAGCTCTCTACAATTGTTATTGATAATAAGATTCAATGGGTAGAGTACGAATACTTGCCGGTGGTATGCTTTAGAATTTTGCCAAGAGTCCTGTCGGAGGATGATCAGTGACGAAGTTATTAAAGGGCAGGAAGGGGTAATTGTCTCTCACTATAATTTGTTTTTCATCTTTATCTTCTTATATATATTTTTTTAAAAATTATTTATTTATAAATTGTCCATCACTTTTAAATATTTATATTTTATCATTCAACCCTAAATCTTGACTCGTATATAAAGATGTCTGTTTTGTTCTCTGGAAGGTGGTGGAGAATAAGGCTAGACGAAAATGTAGGGACAGAAATGAATGCAATTCCGTTAATAGTCATAATGTTTCACGATTGTCGGCGTTGGCAAATCCGGATGTTGGCGACGCGGTGATTGATTGTGTAATTATTTTAAAGAAAATTCTAACACGCTCGACGAACACCGTTTAACACCACTAACGCTGAACATCGCTAAACATCATTAAATTAATTAATAAAGATTAAAAATTTTAAGGGCTCAACATATAATTTTATAAATCAATTAAAATAAAATTTTAATTAAATTTTTTTCCATAAATATTATATTTTTTATTTTTTTTAAATAATTGGATCAAATACTAACCTTAATCAATTTAAAAAACCCTAAACCTAAAACTCAAAACCCTAAACCCAAAATCCTAAATAGTAAACCTTAAACCTTAAACTCAAAGCCCTAAATAGTAAACCATAAACCCTAAACCTAAAACCATAAATTATAAACCTTAAACCCTAAACATAAAATCTTAAAACCTAAACTATAAGCCTAAAACCCTAAACCCTAAACTACTGGATTTTGTTGTGATTCTCTTTAATGTTGTATCATATTATAAAACAATCTTATCCTCGATCTGAAAATGAAATGTTTAGGTTTTCATGCTTACATTTTAACTATAGTTGAATTTGCTAGCCGTTGTCTTGAATTATTAGTCTGATGAAAAATTCCTATTTCTCCTTTGCAGAAAAAAGTGGCTATGGTTTCGAAGAAGACCAGTGCTAAGGTCCAGAAAAAAATAGCTATGGATTTAGGCTTTAAGGTTTATGATTTAAGGTTTATAGTTTAGGGTTTATGATTTTAGGTTTAAGATTTAGGGTTTATAAATTTAGGTTTAGGGTTTTTTATTTTTTAAAGTAACTAAGGTTGATATTTGATCTAATTATTTAAAAAATAAAAATATAATATATATAAAAAAATAATTTAATTGAAATTTTATTTTAAATAATTTATAATTATATGTTGAGTCCTTGAGATTTTTAATCTTTATTAATTAATTTAATGGTGTTCAGCGTTAGTGATGTTCAGCGTTAGTGATGTTTAACGGTGTTCGTCGAGTGTGGTAGACTCATCCTTATTTCAAACCAAATTAATACTTCTTCAATGCTCGAAATTTACGACCCTAACGTGAATGTTAATGCCAATGCGGTCGGAAAATGGTAACTGGTAAGGGAACTCTTAAGGAAAGTAAATAAAAAAAAAGTCCACAGAAGGCCCAGTCACGAAGCCTCGACAGTTGATTATCAGTGAGCCCGTTGACAAGCAAAGCCATGCGTCTAGGCCATCCTCATCGTCAGGCCAAGGCCCGTCGCGCAGCAACACAATATTCTCTCATTAGAATCTGCTAATATTCTCTCATCGCCTCTTATATATATATATATATATATATATATATATATATATATATATATATATATATATATATATATATCATAAAGTGGTAAAGACCTGGAGAAGAAGAGAGTGTAAGAAATTCATGTTATATCGACTAAGAAGGGGTCATTTTAAGGCTTAGTAATAGTATGATTGTTGAACTAAAATTTATAATTGTGGGCACATATGTATAAATTATGACACAAAATTAACTGTCCAATTATGTTAGGTGTGTCATATATATTAAAGTGTAATTGAAATAAAAGTGTAGATACCATAAGTTGTATTTATAATTTGATGAGGGATAAAATTATAAATATTTAATAATAAGTTATATAAAGATGTAGTGGTCCAAAAAAATATGTTAACTTATTTTTCTATTATTCTCCTTCAAGTATTTTACGTCAAGAGAAAACTCATATTCTTGGAAGATCAATACCAAAGATTCAAGGTTTTCAATTTATTGGTTGATTTAGATAAATTTTCGCATATATTATTTATTCTTAATGATTTAACACGATAGATCCTTATTAGATGTCATATTAAGTTATGATTCGACTATAATGATGACTATAAAACTAAAATGCACTTTATGATAATTAGTGCAATTTGACAAAACACTGAAATAAAAACTTAAGAGGGATAAAATAATTTTTTCAAAAAAATTTGAGGTTTGAAAATATCATTAAACCTTTTATTAGGGATATCAGTGGGGTTGATTTTGTGGGGATTCGCCCTATTTCGCTTTCAATTGGGCAAGAATGATTATAAATTTTAAGGGTTGTGGGGCGAGGATGAAGATAAAAATTAAATTTGCCTTGGATGGTGAGGAAGGGGTGAATATACTTTTGTACCTCCATCTCCACCCGCCCCGCATCATCCCATTCGCCCCAACAGATATTATAATATGTTATTATAAATATGATTAAAAATATAATATCAATTTGGATCATAGTCAAATTTAAGGTAATTCATAATGACTTGTCTTAAGATATTAATGAAAAGTTCAATATATATATACATATAATTGAGTTTAAGATTGATTTGATTAAATATATAAATATTTTTTAAAATATCAGTTTGAATCACAGTCAAGTTTAAGATAATTTATATTGACTTATCTTGGTATATTTATGAAAATTTATATATATATAATATTTATGTTTATTGGTTTATTCTTTACTGTTATCTGTCGTTAAACCTTTTTTTCAAAGTTTGTTTTCTTCTCCTTAGTCTTCATTATAGGTATGCTATTCTTCTATTTTTTAATTTTATTTTCTTAAGATTGTATCTCATTTAGATTCTATTGCTATTTGTTCTAATTTTTTAAAGGTTGTTTTTCATTGTTATTTTCTTTTTAGTTCTTTCTATGTAGTTTATTTGTTACAACAATTGAAATATTATTTTACATGTTATTTGTGCTATTTTTCGGTCATTTACAATATGCTTTAGCATTTTTTAGTCCAAACTTTTGTGTTGTAAAAAATTTAATTTCGTACATTATTATTTTTTAAAAAATAGTGACAGAATAATGTCACATGTGTGGTGAGAGTCTGAATAACAAGTATTTCATACTTTTTTCATAATAAATTTGATTTATAATTATTTAACTAATATTAATAAATATATTATATGAATGAGTCATGAGACAGGTAAAGAGGAGATTATGTATATCTCAGGACTCACGTAGGTGATGGGGCAGTGATGGTTTTAGTATTACGGGTTGCGGGACATAGATGATTTTAAATTTTACATTCGCAGCAGGTCGTAGAGCAATAATAAAGATAATTTTTTTTAACGAAAATAAGTGTGGAAAAAATATCCTTCGCACCCATCGACATCCCTACCTTTTATAGAAGTGAAACCAGTGTGAGTCATAGAAGACCCGAGCAATCTCATTTGCATCGGGCAAACAGGTATGTTGGGTTTTTTTATATTACTTTTTGCTGTTACATGAGAAGCATATAAAGTCCAATTTCAAGGATTTTATATTTACAGAAACACATTCTTCAACTTCCATCAAGAAAACTCTTAAGTAAAAAAATATTTGGTTTGCATTATTTGATCTAAAAATTATCGGTATCCAATTAACATATTATATAGGAGTGTTTAAAACTGACTCAATGGGTACCCAGATGCTCAATAAGTCTAATATCACTATTATATTATTACTATGTTTTATCCTTCTTTCTACTTTTTTTTAACTTGTATTATGAGCTTATTGGGCCACTGGATATCCATTAGTCCGATTTTAAACACCTCTAATATTAAACCCTACTTACAGGAGTTGAGCTGAACTGGATCCCCCCAAAAAACTCTCTTCCAACGTCTATTTTTTTATCCATAAAACTTGAACTCGATACTTTATGTATCATTAACACATTTTATTTATTTATTTATTTTCAAAAAGAAAAAAGGGAAGGGTTTGACTGAGATCATCATGTGACCTAATGTTAACCATGACTAAAATGATATTCATCACTAGTACATCACAAACTAAGTCGACTAAACATATTTTAGATCATAAAACAGACAAAGTTTATAGAGGTAAAAAGTGAAATAAATTTCAGGTTGAATGAGATTATTTGGTAGATAATTGATGGATACTTTGAAGATTATTGATAAAAAAGATCTTTATTGGCTGCAATGGGCTGGTGGGTATGGTGATAAAAAGAGATTATGTAGTCACACAAATTGGATGTTTAATATATAAATTAAGAAGATGCCCAAGTGTGAGAAATTTGTGTTTTTAATACTGATCATATGTTTGAATGGTAGTAAGTGCGGAAAATGGAAAATCTAACCAAATCTTCCGTCATCAACATTACAGGGATGGTAAAAAAAAACTCGAATTCGGTGAGTTTCAATCCGACCTAATTTTTTTTGAATTTTCGCTTTTCGAGTTGGGTTGGGTAGGATTTTTAAAAAGCTTGAGTCGTGTCATGTCGGGTTCAAATTTAGGGCGGCAATTCCCCTCCCCGCTCCGTCCCGGTTTATTTATAAATGTATATTTGATTTATTATATTTTTATATACTATATTTAATATTTTATTAATTTTCTTCGGGGCGGGTCGGGTTTAATCGAATTTTTATTAAAATTTTGAGGTCGGATAAGCGCTGAATTATATTTTTATTATATCAGATCGAATCGAGGATAAAAATATATTAAACTCGAATCGGGTCAAATCAAAACTTAAAAAATTTAGGTCGAATTCGGGGCGACCAAAAATCCACCTTACCCTTTTACCATCCCTATATTAATATTCAACAACTACTGCGCTCAATTACAATTGCCTTAAAATAATGTTTAAACCGATCTAAATAAAATCCTATTCTTTGCTGAGGAAAAATAAAAATTAACTTCAACCCCGACGACCTTGGTTATATAAAAACAGTATAATGCTAAAAAATGTTTCTATGTTTGATTGAACAATCATTTTATCTTTTTTTAAGTATTATAACCTAATATTTTATTTTAGGTCAAAATAGTTCTGTAGATGAAAAATGTCAATCAACTAATGATAAACAGCTTGAAATTATTTGACAGAATGACACGTTAGAAAAATAAGTTAGCACATTTGTCTATATGACATTGTTATGTACGTGCAGTGTCATGTATGTTTGTCACGTCATTTCAAGCAATTTAATGTTAGTTAACCAACAGTTTTCATCTACAGAGATGTCATTTTAACTCAAAATGAGACGTTGAGGGTTAAAATACTTAAAAAAGAATAAAGACCAAAATGACTATTCAATCAAACGATAAGAATTTTTTGACATTATGCCTAGAAAAAACAATACTCTTTCCTTCTGAAAAATCTAAACCAAAGATAAATCAAATACATATTACATGAACTTTCTAAGTTTAAAGGAAAGAGAGATTCATTTGTATAATTTCAATGTGTAATCATGTGAACGGAGATTAAAGAAAGGAGGGAACTTTAAGTTGGGAATTTCGTGGACCATCAAAATGAAGCATCAATTCGTGAAGGAAGCACTAAAACAAAGCACATAACTTGTACTCTTTGTCCACTTTCTTGCCTTGATTGTGATGAGGATTGAAGAGTCATTTAGTGGATTGAACCAAATAAATATCAATGGGAAATCTCATTCCCATGCCCATTCCTTTTCTTAGGAATATAAGCATGGCTTGCATTTTACTTGATTCACTAATTAATTTGTGGTTTACTCCTTAAACGTGAGTTGTTAAGTAATTTGAATTTCACCATCCATAATCTTTTATTTATGGCCACGCCATATATTATAGTAGTATTGGTTTTTTCTTGTACACAACTTAATAGACTCGAGTTTTGTCGGTTGAATATGAGAAATTGTCATATTCATTATGAGTATATTATATTGAGCAAGTATAGATAATAAGATAATACATGTTATACACTTTGCCTATCTTAACACTGTACAATAACATACACATGAATGAATGTTCGTGGAACACTCTCTGAAAGTACTTATGTGAGATACAATTAGAGACATACGAGACACGTCCATAAAATGTATTTTTCCTTTACAAGAGTACCTCATGAAACAAGGTCATTACCAAGTCTAATATCATTTATGAAAAATAAATTCAATATCAATAATTATTCATGAAAAATAAAATAAAATTTTGGACCATTTCTTTTGTAATAGAATAGATAAGTATCAATGAGCGCAAATGTTTCAAAATTTAACATGTTAAACTATTCCCGTTAGTATGGTGTGTATTAGTACATAAAGCGTTCACATTGGTAAACATCATAGTAATGAGTCATATGACATTCTTAATTTTGTTGACATCACTCGATACGAAATCAGAAATGTGGTCACATTTGTGCGCCCCTACTATACCCCAATTGACCCATGAGAAACGCGAGCTATGTGAGACATGAGTCAATGTCAATTGACTCGATTCTCGAGTGGATAAAGCTAACGTCCTCCGCTCAATTGACTTAATTTGCCACACGTTCTCATTCTCAACTTGCAACCCTAAAACAAACCTCAAATAAACTAGAGAATGGATTTTTTAAGGTTTGAGAGATCATTTTGCCCTTGTAATAATTCTAAATTAGTAATAACGTCCCTCCCTTTTAATTACAATAATTTAATTCAATTTCATCAATTTAACCCTCGAACTCCTAAATTGTATTAGTCTCTCCCATTGACTGTTGTTAACTGACAGAGCTGTTAAATTCTGTGCATGGGTCGCTATATGCTTCTATATAAGTCATTATCGTCAATTGTCTTAACATATTGATTATGACGAGTCAATTTTGATGATGTGATAGTACAAATGAAAAGTTTTAGAATTAATTAATTATTTTAAAATTACATATATATTTAAAATCCACATCAACTGTATTGACACGTCGTCAAAATTGATCCGACATCATCTTATTGAAGGCCATTAATATATTAAAGAAAATAACATGCGGACATGCTAACTAAGACATTGTTAATTATTTAACGACGGAATGTCTAAAATGAAAAAGAGCGATTGATAATAACGATTCTGTTAGTTAACGACAGTCAAAGAGCGAGATTGATCCAATGAAGGAGTTTGAAGGCTCAATTGATGAAATTTAAAATAAGAAAAAACATTGCAGATTTTATAAGACCGCAACGGCTAAATTGATACAATTAAAAAGGCAGCTAAAATTATTGAATTGAAATTACTATACGGATAAAATTACACCTTAAATCCTTTAGCGAAACATAGCTTTAGGAAGGAATAGAAGCAAGGGTGGAGAAAGCTCCATAAACAAGTGTAGTGTAGCCATTGCTGACCGGCGAATATCAACAAATCAATTGACCTTTGCCTTCGCCGGTCATTGAATGGGACCTACATTGTTAGTTGTCACTACGGTTGACTATTTTATCACAATCAACCGAGGATGTAAACGAATAGATGTAGTTTAGGGTAAATTATAATTGTTGTCACTTTTATCATTTATTTCTGTTTTTAACCAATAACTTTCAGAAGTTACATTTTGATCACTTACGATTTATTATAAAATGGTACAAATGTTGTGGATGTAGACTTTAAATACCCGCACGGTTGTATAAATCTATACACTTCTCACAAATCATATTATACCCACATGGTTCGGATATAATTTATGATTTTACGGAATCTTGTTCAAAGAAAAATTACATTACTTCATTTACAATACAAGCAACGAATTAAGCTTAATTTTATCCTAACACTTGGATAATTGCATCATCGTTCATGAACATGAACGATGATTAAGTTTATATTAGATAATAATGGATAAGAAATTTACTTGCAAACCTATACGTGATTCAATTTGGAAAGTCAGGGAACACCATGGGGGTTAAATGGTACCACTACAAATTTAGTCCCTCTCAAACATTAATAGTTCAATTTATTCCCTCTTAACCTTTTGTTAATTGGAAGATTTATATTTTTGACCCTATACAAATTAGAATTAAAATTAAGACAATTTAAATCCGTTTTAATTTTGACCCCTATTTTTTTTATCTCGGTCCCTAAAACAAACTACCTAACGTGTATTTAGATTCGGACTTGAGCAAAGTTGCAAAACCTTTTTTTTAAGATGCAAATTGGGTCCATGAATAAGTCTAATTACAATACCTTTATTCAATATGCAAACAACCAATGAGATCCATTAATTGACTGAGTGGTCAATGATGCACATATTATCCTATTTTATATGAGTTCGAATCTTGATATTTATCTTTGAAATATAATTATCTCTATTTAATTAAAATAAAATATACAAACAATCACATCAGAAATCAAGACTAAAAGACAATATTATTAATTAGAAAAAGAGGAGACGGAATTCAAATAAATTAAAATTTGAGATATAAATAGATAAAAACCACGTCATACATTTTAGTAAAAGAAATAGGGGTTACAACCCTACATGTGCTATAGATTCGTCCCTGCTAGAGGGAAATAATAATAATAATAATAATAATAATAATAATAATAATAATAATAATTAATTTCTATTAAGAGTGGTGCTGATATGTATGGAGTATCCTTCATAAAGTTAATTAAAATGTATTATATTCAAAGAATTTGACACTCTTTTTGGCTTATAAGATAGATAAAGAGCACGCAAGTGGAGGATGAAAATTGTCTCTCTCTTAACTATGTTCTTTCTAATGCCCCATAAAAAAAGGTAGATTTAAGATTTAGAATTTAGGGTTTAAAGTTAAGTTTTGTGGTCAGGGTTTAAAGAATTATGGTTATAGTGTATTTTTTTAAGGTGTAGAGTTTAGGATGTGGGATTTAAGGTTAATGTTAGAATTTATTTTTTAGTACTTTTCATTGTGGGGAATAGAAAGAGACATACCTAAAAATAAAGGATTTTTGTTCGCAAGGGGACAGAAAGAAAAATGCGTTGTACTTCTTTAGAAGGAGAGTACTATTGTATTAGTATATGGTCAGATGGTTAAAATATTAATTATAAAATAATTTATGAAAGTATATAAAATTATTTAATTTTATACTAATATAAATGAATTTCTCACGTTTATATTTCTATATGATTGTTTAAATGATGATCGTCTCAAGTTTTAAAAGCGAAAGAAATCATTTCGTCAATCCAATTTGAACGTTTTACTATCGTCATTATCCTTATTACTTAAGTTCTTAATCAGTGCTGGTGGAGTTTCCAACGGTTGATGGCGCAACTCTCGACTATATTTCTCATTTACTATAATTAAATTTATTTAAAGATCAAATTATTATTTGACTTTGATAGATTCGATTTTATTTAAAAGGTCAAATCGACTTGATTTGTCTTTTAGAGATGAATTGAGGGGTGATGGAGGAGACAATTACACTCCTGAAAATTTGAAACTTCCGTATAGTTTATGTAATTTTTATTGATGATCTAAATTCGTACCCTTAAATTTCTAATATAACTCCATAACAATTCACACTCTTTGACATAAAATCTCGCGTCCGTACTTATTCTCAACATTATTCAATAAAATAAAAATAATATGGATTTTTTTTAAAAAAAAGTGAACCGAACATAGCCACCTTAAACCTCAATGCAACTTGCAATATTCAACAATAGTTATATGGTTGAGCTTGGGGGGAAGAAATTGCTTTAACATAATAATGTATGGAAATCTATTATTGGAAACGTAAAAAACGTGGTTTAATATATCTTATTAAACTTTTTTTTTAAATCAATAAATATTAGATGTGATGGTAAGTCACATTACAGTCTTAGAAAAGTACCTAAATTTAAACATTAAAGATCTCATTTTAAGATATAACACTGAACATGAAAGATATCAAATAAATACTTTTCCTGAAGTTTAATATATACAATTCTACTTATATTTCTGAATCGTAATACCTTTTTACTAAAAAAACGAAAGCTAGATTAGGATCAACTCAAGTTTTTAAAGATTATTTTTCATGAATTTCTTGGTAGATGTCTGCCCAAAACAATTGAAGGCGACATGAGCACATAAGGGACATGCTGTTTAAAGGAGTGGGATCAACACTACATGAAATAACATTTGAAACACGCGCGACAATATTAATTACTTTAATATTGTTTAAAGTAAGAGACTTTACTACAAATAGGATGAGTCCAAGTGTTAAGCAATTTAGTATAGTTTAAACAGATTTCGAGTTCCTATGTATGCAGGAAATCCTCATTGTGAGACTCACCTACCAAAACTAGGTGTGCGATGTGTGTCGGTCCAGATTAGTCGGACCAAAACCCTGAGAAATCGAGAGGACAACAAAAAAATAAGAGACTTTACTATAGAAATTTCTATAACGGGTGTCGCACACTGTTGAATACCATTAACGCAATATACCGCTGAACACTATTAATTTTTTTAATAAAGATTAAAAAATTTAAGGACTAGACTTATAATTAAAATTATTTCAGAAGAAAATTAAAAATTAGATTTAATAAACCTTTTATATTTTTATAGTATTTTTAATTGATTTATTAGAATCAAATATCACAAAAATCTCCTTAATATAAAAAATCTTAAACTCAACCTCTTTATTTCCCTTCTGCCATTACCGCCGCTGCTATAGCCACTTTTGCCGTCGTTGCTACCGCCGCCGCTAACCATAAGAATAAAGGGAAATAAACGTGGTGGTAGCAGTGGCGGCGGGGGAAAGAAAATAAAGGGGTTGAGTTTAGGGTTTTTGATATTAAGGAGATTCTGAGATATTTAATTTTAATATATCAATTAAAAATACTATAAAGAAATATAAAAGTTTATTAAATTTATTTTTAATTTTCTTTTGAAATAATTTTAATTATAAGTCTAGTCCTTAAAATTTTTAATCATGTTCATCAGTGTATTGCGTTAGTGGTGTTTAGCGGTGTGCGATACCCGTGGTAACTAATCCCTTTACTGTATATATATATATTAAATATGGTAGAATGATTTTTTTGACAAATTCTAAATTTAATTCTACCTAGAAGGGAGGGAAAAGAGATCCAGAGAAGAAAAATAGATGCTTCTAGTAGGTCTATAATTCATGACCTAAAAAATGAGGAAACAAAAATGAGCAATTTGGTCAACTGGCTAAATATGTTTGCTCTAGTAGAATGAACTTTTAGATGTTTATATGTATGTCGAACAAATAATAAGCTTCACAGTTCCAACATGTCACATATGGACCCAGAATAGAGGACACCTAACAATGATTGAAAACCTTAAATCAAAGAAATTGAGGATACAGAGACTCTAAAGAAGTTTAAGATAGGTATATATTTATCTAAGTTAGGGCATTCTGTTTCCATGACAAGGATAGCCTCAAACCCCCTTTGGTAATAAAAGTCAACTAACTTATGTTTTCTTAGCCGGTGACCTTCGAAGGCAAGTGTGGGACGTTCACCCTAGGAAACGAAAAAAAAGGGGCCAAATATTCAACAATTTCAGCTGTACCTAGAAGATATTATTGACTATAATAAATAAATCAGTCACCTTTATTTATTTTCTAGCTCAATACAATTCTATATAGTTGTGCTTAAATTTTTGGTATAATCTTTTAATATTTAATTTATTGGTCAATTAATTTAGATTTAGATACTGCAGAGATTCATTATGAGTGACATTCTTAACACAATTTACTCATTTACAATCAAAATTTAAACTCCTGATATTGTTTAAGAAACTCAATATCTCGTCCTGCTAGACCAATTTTATGCTTAAAAAATTAAATTATTAGTCTGATTCTATTTTAACCATTAAACTATAATTTTTACGGATAAAATAATTTTAATCAAGTCATTGACCGTTAACTCTTGATAAAAATGGCAACGCAACAATTAAACAAATATTCGACGTATTTTTACCTCTATATCGAATCTGATTATGATATTTTGTTAATTTAATTTCATTAGACATTGTTTTTTCCATCTTGGTTTATACCAACTAGTGAGACGTGTACATGATCGGCACACGTGGTCTTGACAATCAACACCATCGGCTCTTTTTTAGCAATCAATAACAAGAAAGATTCTATATGTTGCCTGAGGATTGAGACCTCCAACCTACATTTCTTATATGGATTATGAAGAATATAGAATAAAGACATACATGGCTATCCATCTACTATTCAATAATAAAACTATTTATCAAGTTCATATTCGACTATTCCTTTTTGCTCTAAAGATTTCATTTCAATTGGTATTTGGTTATTTACCATGTACGAGGATTCCCGCTAAGCATCCATGGCTGAATGGTTAAAGCACCCAACTCATAATTGGCGAATTCGTAGGTTGAACTGAATTTGAATGAACATACTGTTTATATTCGTTTGTCTATGTTCGGTTCATATTCGTTTAAAACTTCAAGATTGCGTCCGTGTTTGTTTATTTAAAATTATATATGTTTATGTTTGTTTATTTTATGCTTGTGAACACGGATATGTTCGTTTAGTATTCATGGCATGTTAAATGAGTATATTCGTAAACACTAAACGAACATATTCATGAATACTAAGCGAATATGTTCACGAATAATTAGACATGACAAACTTGATCTAAACCCGATTACCCGACCCGAACATGATGATCAAACTTGACCTGAAACCCAAAACAAACCGAACTAAACCGAAATGACCTTGAATTTTAGTTGAACCGATATGGACCCGAACCGATTTTCAACCGAATTGAAGGCATCCCGAACTGATTTTCATCAGAACCGAAGGCAATATGAATCGATTTTCACCCTAACAGAAGGCATTCGAACCAAAGGGAACCCGAATTTATTTTACCCAAACTCAATTTAAGCCAAATATCGATCTAATTTTAAACCGATAAATGAGTCGGAGTGAACAAATATTTTTTATTATCTATTTTGTAAAATGATGTATATTTTATTCCCTTTTTATTATACTACTAATTAATTGTCACCTTTAGTAATAATTTAATGTTTCAATATCATCTTTCCTCCTTCAAAGATCATCTCCATATTTATACGATGATTTTTATTTTTTTTAAAAAATATTTGATATGAAATATTATAAAATAAAGTTACTCACTATCCAAAATTTTACTTTATGTGATTAACTTTAATTGACACCACTTAGACAGTAAAACATAAATAACTTTAAAAGATTTTTTTTTTCATTTTTTTACAAATATAAATTAACATGAAACATATGTCTCAAATAAAGAACTCATTTAAAAGTAACTAACGTAATTGAGTTTCTTAATAAAGCTTAAAAAATTAATAAAGTGATCAAGTCAAACTTCACCTCTTAAATTTAAAAATCGAAGTATTATTTTTTAAACAAAAAATAAACCTAAATGATAAGATTGAGAAGCATAAAAATGTGTATTTTTCAAGAACGCATCAATATTCTATGACTATATATACTTCGATAACCTGAGGTTCTAAAAGTTGACCTGAATAAAAAATCAATCGATTTGTTATTAATCCAGCCCAAAAATCGATCGACCTGACCTGAAAATCGACCGATTCCATTTTGACCTAACCTGACACCCGACCTGAATCACCACAGGCCCGAACTAGATCTAAACCGAACCAAACCAAAAATTCAATGCAATCTAAACTCGAAATTACCTGACCCGAACGACATGTTTATCATCTCTACTATTAATATACTAACATGTCTACGAACAATTAAAAATATATTTTTATAAATTCCAGATCAATAGATTTTTACATAATATACTAAGATGTTTGCCACCTCTACGAGTAATATACTAAGATTTTTTTACAAACAAACCGTTAATAAACATATCTTATTTTTGTAGATCTAATATCAAACATAAATATTAATAATATTGGAAATAAATAAAACAAACATAAATATTTTTATGTATCTTTTATAGGAAAATATTAACTTTAAATAATTGAGCTAATAAACGAGTTTGTTCGTAAACATAAATGAACCAAACACACCTATATTCAAACTCGTTCGTATAATTAAACAAACATATATATATTTGGAATATCCACTCTCCACTCTCCAATCCTGATAGCCCAATCGGATTGAAAACTTTATTGTGATTTATCCATGTTCTTAAATGCCTTTAGACTGTTCAGATTTGTCAAAAAAAATATTTTTGAAGTCCTTCAATCGATTGAAATCCAAAGAGAAAAACAAAGAGAGAGAGTCGTGAAGCAAAATTAATGTAAAATACTTTGTCACTGGTTAATTGGTTAATTAGTTGGATATGTCACGTCATTTTTTAACTTATTTTCAATTTGATCTTCTATTCGTCACTGGTTAATTGGTTGGATATGTCACGTCATTTTTTAACATCGTTAGTAACATGGGCCAAAATGGTGACAAAATAAAACTTTAAGGGCCATTTTTCACCTTAAAAAATTTTAAGGGCCAAAACGAGAAGTCAAATATAGTTCAAGGGTCAATTTGTTTATTAAGTCTTTTTTGTTCTTTTAATACAATACGCCTAAACTATTTGTAACTCTCACAAACCCTTAAATATGAGGTTATTACGTGTTATGTGTTTAAGTGCGTTAGAATACAACCGATCAAGAGTGTTGCAAAAATGATGCCAATTGAATTATGACCAGGGTTCAAAAATACCAAACCTGATTGACTTGATTCGACTATCCAAATATAAATAATCGAGTATTTATCTGATTTTTTTATCCAGGTCGGATACTCGACTCGCTATTTTCCGGGTCGGGCTCGGATCACAAAATTAAGAATTTTCGGATACCCGGTTACAATCGGGTACTCATATATATTTAAAATTAATATTTTTTTATATTCAATATACATATTTTTATATTAAACTAATAAAAAATCTTAAATTTGTTATATTTTTATATTTAATAAATACATATTTTTATATTAAACTAATAAATACATATTTTTTATATTAAACTAATAAAATATTTTTATATTTAAAAAATACATATTTTTATATCTAGTACTCAAATACCGAATTTCTTGATACCCGTAACTTCCGAGTACCCGTAAAATCCGAGTCGAGACATTAGCCGCACTTTGAACTATCCGACGATCCGAGTACCCGGTAGTTCGGGTATCTAAATACCTGGTACCATGATTTAAACACCCCTAATTATGACTCACTCAATCAACTATAAAGGATCAAATTCAAATACCGGAAAAACAATAATTTCTAACGTAATTCCAATTTTATTATTTAAGGTATATTAAAAAAGTTATTTAATAGATGTTATATGTTTTAAATAAATTTAAGTTTATACACAGAATTAGTCCCCTTTCGTTTTCATAATTTGGTACTTAAATTTTCCCGTAAAGTTTGCTTTGTTAAGCAAACTAATCTGTTTAACTAACGACTTTAGTTAGTGACGAGGTGCCAACTAGCATCCAGTAAAGAGACACATTGCAGAAACGTCACTCTATCACTGCCAGTATTAAACAAATCATTCAAAAACAAAATAGAAATAAAAACAACATATAAAAATTCTAAAAATATAAAAATTAAAGAAAATAAAAATAATTTTTTTGAATTTCTGAAAATGTTTTATCATTTAAAAATCAAAAAGTCAAAATATAAATATATCATTTCACGAAAAGTTTTAATATTATTTTGTAATATAAAATTTATATCAAATTCAATACAATTCTGAAACTTTTCACTATATAAATATTATTTAAAATTTTTAAAATACAAATGTTATTGAAAAATATTATTTATGAATTTTACATAATACATTTATAATATAAGAATTATATAAAAATGAAAAATAGATAAAATGGTAAAAATGAAAATATTTTTATATATAAAAATTGAAACATTATAACAATATAAAATGCCTCAGTTTTTTTATTTTTAATTTTCTTAAAATTTTAATTATTTTTTAGAATTTCTTATATTTTAAAATTATTCTCTATTTTTTCATATTAAAAATGTATTATTATTTTTAAAATTTCTTATATTTTAAAATTATAATAATATGACTTTTATGCAAGACATAAATTTAAATAAAAATGTTATATTTGTCAATAGACCCAATTTTCACTTTGGTTTTAACATCATTTTAGTTAGATTTTAAATCCTATTTCTCTTCCAATTATCAGAATGAAAATAAAAATATTTAACTCGAATAATAATTTATACCATACCAATCCAGATTATTTTAGAACCCAATAAAAGTCAAATTTAGATTATAATCTATTATTATTTTTAAACAATAGCAAGAAGTTATCTCATTAAAAGTAATGAAATTTACAACAAATACAACACACCACAGTCATAAAAAAAACTTAGAGATCAAGTTTATTAAAAAAATTTGTGAAGAAAAAATAGAAATATGTAAACTAAAATATCATAAAAAGAAAAGAATTAAACATTATCTTGAATATTTCCATTTTTCATATAAAACCCAACAACCATCAACAAAATCTCCCGATCTCTTTCAATTAGACGTTATATTGTGCAACAGTAGAGACTAATTTAAATATATTTTTAAAAAGTTAAAAAATGTCGAAACTTGAGAATGATCCTAGAAGAAAAATGTCTCACTAATTGTTTTTTTTTTTGGGTGAATTGGATCAGTTAGTGGGCAGTCAAAGCTGGCAGCTGCGGGTCATGCTTACGCTGAGTTTGTTATGTTGATCCATCTCTACCATTGCCGACCCCATCTCAAAAAGTGGTTTCTTTTGGTAGATATCACTCTCATATTCGTACCCAACAAATTAGAGCTTTTCCCCCAATTAATATAAACATGATGTTTGTTTTAGTTAATCAACATTTCATTTCACAAAACGGGATCTTAATAATATAAAAATTCACATGTTTAGGCCCTTTTTTTTTTTGTTACTGTCAGGATCCCTAACATCTGTTTGTCCCTTATTTTTATGTCAAATGGCTATCGGTTCGGTCCTAATGCCTATTATTCTCATTTTCACATCAAAAGACTATTAGTTTGATCGCCAACACTTGTTTATCCACTATTTTTAAAATTCAAATGGGTGCTTGGTGGTAGCTGAAAAATTCAACTTTTAACCAACGAGCATTTGCCCCCAAACATTAGTTTGCAACAGCGATGACAAAGGCAGCCTTAACCAACTTATTCGACAGCAAATACATTTTACAGCAAAATTTGCAGCCATGTTTTGGAAGGACAAAGACAAGCATTCTAACGTGAGTGTCGGCAAATCCTTCCAAAATCTCAAACCAACATCTCTATTTTAGCTCCAAATCCGGTGTTAATATTTATAATTAATGAACTGAAAATAACATAGTTAAACCTGTGCGGACATTCTAAAAGAAGAGTTTCTGTTTTTCCTAAGAAAATGAACATGAATTCAAAGATGCTGTGTGTGTAGTAAGTGGCTAAATTCTTTTGTGCGTATGGCCTTTGTTTCCTCATTCATTGGGAAGTAAAGACGGAATTAGATACTCATCCTCCACCCACCAATCCCACTCTTTCGAGACTCCCATGCGGTGCTGCTGCCCTGTTACAATTATCACAACGGAAGCATTGGTCCGTCTTTACTTAAATTATTGATGTTCCATTTTGGGATTGTGATACCCTTAACATTCTTTCTCTCCGAAATTACTATTCTACAACATTTAGCAGTTGAGATATTTTAATCTTTTTTAATTTGTCAATATTCATCAATTCAGTATTCAGAAAAGCAGTCTATTGATGCTTAAAGTTGTTGTGCACTAAAAAAAGGTGAAGATGAGGACTAAAGTGATTAATGGCGAAGAGTCGTAAACTGTGATCGTAGAAGTGAAGAAAGAGAGACAAGTGGAGGAGGGGTGTTCTCCCCTTAGTAGTCTATGTCGTTCTCTTTAATTAATGAGTATTTATAGTAGCTCAGGCATTGTTCGACGGATGGAATCAGATTTAGTGACGGTCATTGATAGGTTTATAGGGTTAGGTGCAATTTTCAAACAGTAGATTTTGCAGTCTGATCACGTGAATTGATTTGTCTTTCAAGACGATGTAGCCTTGACATGAGTCAGTTCTTAAGATACGAGTTTTCGGTATCCTTAGTATCTGTTCATGCTGTCCTCTGGAGGAGTTGTTGCCATGGGGCCTTTCTTGAGTTACTATATTTAGAGGCATTGTGAACCATTTCTATAATTTTCAAGTGCGGATATACAAAGCATAATTAGTGACGGAGCCATAATTTTTATATAATGAGATCAAAAATAAAGTATGATATATGAAAAATTCTCATGCTACTACAATAAATTTACTGACCTTATACCCCAACAAATTAAGTGGGGTCAAATCTAATATTTCTTATGAAAATTTTATATCACCTTCTTGAAAATTTCATAACCAAACAAATCAAGTAGAGTCAATTGCACCTCCAATTTCTATACTACATATGCTCATGAGTATAACACACTCTAACAGGTAGTGATGAAACTACGTAGGGGTGGGGAGGGGCAATTGCTCCCGCCCTCCATTTTTTTTACATTTGTTCTTATATGTAATTTTAAAAAACAAATTATTTATAAATTTGTCCTTTCCGTTTTTAAATATTTATGTTGTGTCTCTAACCTCAAATTTTGATTCTGTCCCTACTAACAGGTCCAACTATTTCATCAGTAAATCATTTTCTATATTAGAAAAGATGAATTGTTATCGACCGTCGTCTCTAAATCTACTCCCAACGGCGTCAATCTCATTAACCACCACGAGCCTTCATTCTCACTTATTATACATCAACGGGGATGATAAATAAATGAAATATTATATAAAGGAACCTTATTCTCCTTCACTAAGGATGGAGGAGAGAATTTTTTAATCAGAGGTGGTCGTCTAAAGAGATATATACAGTTCAATTTTATTAATCGTACAAACTCATTTTTATTTAATAATGGTAATTTTAGTTCCAATCAATACATTTGTTCAATACCACCTTCCAAAAATGATAACATAAGTTAACTGAATTAAATTTTAATTACACTTGCAAACGTAATGCAGTCAATTGTTGTGAAAGAAGGGCGCAGCTATTAAATGGAAGGCAGAAAGTCCAGATACGTTTTACTGTTAGAAATATGTGTAAGCTCGTAGGAAAGTCCTTTACGTTCCTTTGTGGGTAACCCAGATTTGGCTGGCTAGATATACGATATCTAGACCCATAGGATACTCTAATATGTTTGGATATTTGTTGGATCACCCATTAAAGGGTAAACTAAGATTTTGTTTTTGAATTCCAGTCCTACCAACAATAAAATATCCCCTTTCACAGTGTTTTCTCCGTAAAAAGATCCCACCCGATTCGACTCGATTATGATATAGTTACGTTGTGGTGGGGGAGGGAAGGTGTTCGACATAAAACGCGGTTGTGTCATTTGGACCACACGCTGTACAACCCCACAGCAGTTATATATTCTCCACTCCCATTCTTCATTTCCTCGCCCAGAATTCAATTCTCAGCTCTCCACTACTGCAAGACCATGCCTTGCTAAACTACACATACAACCGGAGTTGTTCTGCTACTTTGGGGGCATTAGTAAAAGTTGGTGGCTAGATTGTATTGTGTGGACAAACTTTTGAGAGTAAGATTTTTATAACACAACAGTAATTGAAGCTTTGTTGTTTATCAGACAAGACAACACAGGCTTATTGTTTTGTTTTTGTTCTTAGACAAAGATGAGCGAGAACGGTGCTGTTGGGAGAAATCACCTGCACAGCAACCAAGTTTTTGGCCTCTCCATTGATGTTCTTCCACAAGGTGGCTCCAAATGCTTCGATGACGATGGCCGACTCAAGCGTACCGGTAAGTTCACTTCCAGGAAGTTTTGGAACAAGATCCTTTTGCTTTTATTACTTTGGTCAAAAGTAAAAAAATTCACTTGGAATTCAACTTTTTTTTTCATAAAGGCAGGGGGGATTGAAAGCAGCTTCTACCTGCATATTTTACCAAACACTTGGCTTATGTCACTGTTTTTTTTCCCCCTTTGGCAGGAACTGTATGGACAGCAAGTGCTCATATTATAACAGCTGTGATTGGTTCTGGTGTCCTGTCCCTAGCTTGGGCCACAGCTCAGCTCGGATGGATTGCTGGTCCTGCAGTTATGTTCTTGTTCTCTTTTGTAACTTACTACACCTCTACCCTTCTCGCTGCTTGCTACCGCTCCGGCGACCCTGTCAATGGCAAGAGAAACTATACTTACATGGAAGCTGTCAGATCAAATCTTGGTACACTAAGTTATAACTTTTAATTCCATAGACAAATGTGCATGTTAGTTCTTCATAAACTTCTAAAGTTAACCCTTTTTTTAATTAACTTTTTAGGTGGGTTTAAGGTCAAGATATGTGGGTGGGTTCAATACTTGAATCTTTTTGGAGTTGCCATTGGATACACAATTGCCTCATCCATTAGCATGATGTGAGTTTCTTTAACAGAAGGATCTCAGGGATGTTTACTTTCTTCTTTAGCTGTGTTTGTAGTTGTTTCGGCTCGGTTAACGGGTCAGGGCTTTGGTATAACAGGGCTATCAAAAGGTCTAATTGCTTCCATGCCAGTGGTGGCAAGAATCCATGTCACATGAATAGCAACCCCTACATGATTGCTTTTGGCATTGCTGAGATAATTTTCTCTCAAATTCCTGACTTTGATCAATTATGGTGGCTTTCCATTGTTGCTGCTGTCATGTCCTTCACGTACTCGACGATTGGACTTGGACTCGGAATTGCTCAAGTTGCAGGTATTATTAGCAGCTTTCTTTTAGACAATTCAAAATCCAACCTGGTTTGATTTTAACTGATTTTAAGGTGTTTCCTCTGGTTCATTTACCAGCAAATGGGAAAATTAGGGGAAGCCTGACTGGGATAACTGTTGGAACTGTTACTCAAACACAAAAAATATGGAGGAGCTTCCAGGCACTTGGAGACATAGCTTTTGCCTATTCTTACTCCCTTATACTCATCGAAATTCAGGTAAAGATTTGTCGAACTCAAATAACTTGTTTTCTTGATAAGGCCATGAAACATGGACTTAACAATATGCTACTTTTTTTGACAGGACACGCTTAAGGCTCCGCCAGCAGAATCAAAGACGATGAAAAAGGCAACTTTGGTAAGTGTTGGAGTGACAACCCTCTTCTACATGTTGTGTGGTTGCATGGGATATGCTGCCTTCGGAGACTTGTCCCCCGGGAACCTTCTAACCGGTTTCGGATTCATTAACCCGTTCTGGCTCCTTGACATTGCTAATGCTGCCATTGTGATTCACCTTGTTGGTGCATACCAAGTTTACTGCCAACCCCTTTTTGCCTTCATCGAGAAATCGGCAGCGGAAAGGTTCCCGGATAGTGATTTCATCACCAAAGATATCAAGATCCCTATTCCCGGATTTCGACCTTACAACCTCAACCTCTTCCGATTGGTTTGGAGGACACTTTTTGTGATCTTAACAACTTTGATCTCCATGCTTCTTCCCTTCTTCAATGACATCGTCGGACTTCTCGGGGCAGTTGGATTCTGGCCACTCACAGTTTACTTCCCTGTTGAGATGTACATTTCTCAAAAGAAGATACCAAAATGGAGCACAAGATGGCTTTGCCTCCAAATGCTCAGCATTGCTTGCCTTATAATCACCATAGCTGCTGCTGCAGGTTCTATTGCAGGGATTATGCTTGATCTCAAGTCGTATAAGCCCTTCTCGACCTCCTACTAGTTCGATCGAACTGAACTCGAATCTTCAAAAAGCAAGGAAAACTAATATTTAGGGTTAAAACAAGTCGAGCCAGAATTGTTGTTGTTAATCTACCACTACTGCTAAGCAGTTCCCCCCCGTACTGTTCAACAAAATGGGGCCATATTTTACAGTTTCAACTTGTAACTTTTGCCCATCAGTCAATGCAAAATGAAGAACTTTGAGCACAGAATAGTAAGAACTTTTATCATACAATTAAAGATAGAAATCTGAAGAAGTTATTCCATGCCGAAATTGATGAATGCATAGTGGAAATGATTTAAACTTGGAAGGGAACTGCTCTGCTACTTAATGAAAGGTGTTGAAAATAGACTTGTTTCCTGCAATATGTCAACTCCAATAACAACAAAACACCATTGGAAGTGCCTGTTTCTGTTCAACACTGACACCAGCTGTGTAAAGACACAAAGTCCTAACTGCAACAGGTTTGGGAAGCAATGCATCCATCTGACAACTAAGAATGAAACCCAACTCGAGTAATCAGACGGTGGGTTACGAGTGGTAAAACGCAGATATTTTAATCAAAAGTACTCGACCGATTATGAGTTCTGTTAGCGTTTATGGCGGTTGCAAACATAACAAATACTAAAAGAATGACGAATGTGAAGACATTGATGGCGGTTGCAAACATAACAAATACTAAAAGAATGACGAATGTGAAGGCATTGAGAGCCTCAACGACACGATAACCGACTGTAAAATCATCGTTTTCAATGGCAATCAGTAGATTGATCTTCCCAGCTTGAAAGCAACTAGTAGCCAAAAACAGCAATCGAAACATCCAACACTTCAACCCCTGAAAAGGCCCCCAACTTTGGTGTTACAAAACTGTTATGTAAAAGCTATATTCATTGAAGTAATTATGAGCCAAACTATCTTATAAAACTGATTGTTAAAGTTAATCTGTTGGTGATCAATATTTGCTTCAATTTCAAGGCTGAATAATTCGAGAAGTAGCATCTCACTTCGAACTTGCTCATGTTTCCTTCCAAAAGTTAAAGTAGCATATTATATGCATAAAAGGTGATAAAATGTAAATGCATGTGTTGGTGGTAGGAGATGGAAGTTGAGCGGCGGTAGCCGCCTAGGGAGGCTTTAGGGGCTCCCCGTGAGTGGTAAGCCCGGGAGGAGTAGTGGGTCGAGAGTAGCCATTGGTTGGTCTCTTTTTGAGTGTTATTCCCACTCTGCTCAACAATAGTAAATGTAATATTTCTTCATTTGAATTCTGTTTTTTTTAGAGAAGAATCTCCAATGACAAGGGGGTTCCGGATCTTTCATTCGACTAATTCCTGTTTATTTTCACATGAAGTAATGATCAATTTTGAGTAAAGAATCTAGGTATGATTTGATTGTTTTCTAACAAGATGAACGGATGAAAATCAATAAAAATAACAAAAGTGGAAGTAGAACCAAGTTGAAAAAGACTAAAACAACCAAAGGAAATATTATTAGCATAAATGTTCCAAGTAAACATCGTCAAAACAATTTGATTCCTGAAGATGCATTGATATCTAGGGCTGGGCAAAACTCGACTCGAAAAAATTGAATTATTCGACTCGACTCGAGTTGAAAAAATCGATTCATTTTGACTCGACTCAAAATTTCATAAATTCGACTCGAAAAAATTTCAAATAAAGTTTGAGTTATGAAATGAAAATTCGAATAACTCGAAAATTTTAGTAATTAGTTGATCAGTTTTCATATTCGAGTCAACTTTTTTAATTCCGCATAATAAATTATGCATATCACATGTGAAAATATGAATATATATATATATATATTATATACGCATATAGAAAGCCGTTAAAATTTAAATCAATACGTGCACCGCCCAACCCTAAGTATATGCATATAGAGATATATATGTGCACCCATACGTATATGCGTATAGAAATATATACGAAGAAATATATGTGTGCAATTAAATTTATATAGAAACTCGAAAACTCGACTCGAAAAAATTTAAATAAAGTTTGAATCATAACATAAGACTTGCAAACTCGAATAACTCGATTTTTTTTTACTCGACTCGATCGAACGCCCAACCCTATATCTAGTCATACATCTAAAGTTTTTACTACTAAACAAAAGCCTCTCGAAAGCTTCTGACTATTGAAGTTCCGTAACCAACGAAGGCGCTGTATCAACGGTGTCGTATTCACAAATGACTACACTTTTGGATCTGCTCCTCAACCTTTTGTTCGGAATCAAACCTGTATGAGTTGAGTGCCAAATAACCGACTTGATTCTTCAAATGAGCTACCTTCCAGCTTTTAAGATACTTCTTCCCTATTGAATTTGTTCCAAGCATATAAAACAGATTATGAAAAGTTATACAACCATACCCATGCCTAATTATGTGTTGGGAGTCGGATATCAGACGATACTTTAGGGAAAATAAGGAGTCTGGGTAAAAATGGAGTCTTACACCAATCACGCTAAGGATCCGTGTGTCTACCCATTACATCGTCGAGAACTGATGCGATGTGATCATTATTTATAGATCTCAAGTTAAAATAAATGATACAATTCCCATAGAAATGAAATTCATACAGTACCTTGAGAATGTCGAAAACCTTTTCAGCAATATATTTCTGTTCAAGAGTGGTGCCTTTCTGCTGCGCACCTTATCAGGATGGACACACATTGTGGCCTTCCTATAAACATTTTTAACAGATCCTGATGTTATTAAATAAGTCAGCGAAACCGGCTCCCATCCACAGTCAGACCAAAGTACCTATTTCATAACCTTTTATGGATTCCACACTACATTCACCCCAGTTGGGACGAGTACGAGGATGAGTTTGGTGGGTAGCGGGCGGGTTTAGATGTTAAAAGTCATAACAACTGTAGGTAGTGGGTAGGTGATGGATTTAAGACTTTAATCGCCCCATATCCACCCGCCTGCATCCGTCCACTTTGCCCCTGCATCTGCAAGCCCACTACATACCATATGAATTCTGGACCATTATGAATTCATAGATAAGTTCACGAGCTATTATGTAAACTTAGGATTCTGAAGGGGCGTGCCTTGTAATTTGCTCAAATCCCTACTCAATTAATTTAGCTTGAAAACATATTTTTTCGTTATGCTTGATATTAATGGCTGCTTGGCTCACAGGTTCGGTCAGGTATAGGTAGGTACGGACTCGGTGTGAGTACCCAACTCGGTAGTAGATGTAGGGATGAATTTGATGTACCCACGTGGACGAGTGTGGATTTGAAAATTGTGCCCGCCGTGAGAGTGGATAGGTAATGAATATAAAAATATTAAGTAGGTATGAGTATGAGGAGGGGGTATCCACACCCGTCTGCCACGTTTGCCATCCCTGCACGCCACCATGCTACAAAATCTAGACATTCAATAATGATTTCCAATTCTTATTAGGAGGTAAACACAGAGAATGGGAAATATAATAAAAAGTACAGCCCAGATGTAACGATGTCAGAAGCGCACGCACATTGCCTTCTTTCCCTGCGGCCCAGCGTTTTATCTCAAAATCTATAGCTTCAGCAATCCTCTGTGGAAATTAAGACCAAGGTAAATGACTTAAGTTAACAAAACTCAAGAATTCATGAGGTATGAATAAAGAGTTGGTCAAAAGCATGTAAAGTGCATATAAGCATGAAGTAAAACTACTATTTGTAATCCACATTACTATAATCAATACATCAGTAGACCACTTATGCACCTCTCTTCTTGCTCTGTGATTGACAATCACGGTGGTTCATATCAGCAACTGCTCTTGCCTAGCACAAAAATAATCCAACTGTTGAACTATGCCTTGCAAAAATATATCTGTATAATCTAATATTTTTTTCAAAAGAAAAGTGAGAAGAATATAAAGGAAGGTGCCAACAGAAGTGTCTGCCCGACAATTTTGCCAGGACATAATGCATGTTTGAAATCAAGATGACATGGGTAAGTCTCACCCACAGTCCCAAAATGGTCAGATATTCAGGTCAGTTGCAATTCGAGTATCAACCTTGATGATGATTAAAACAGTATATGATAGGAATTAAGCATAGCAACAAACATCAAGGAAATCCACATATGCAGGACACTACTTATATCTCACTTTATCAGTACTAAAACTGCTTTAATCAACAATCCATGGAAGATTAAGATGCTAGGGTTTCCTTCAAATTTTGGTGTGCTGGCAACCTATTGGTGCCCCATAGTTTGCAGTCTTCACTTGAGTGTGTCTATGTCGCACAAGTGAGGAAAAAAAAAGACGTGTATAATGTATATCAACATAGACTCCTATGTACTTTTTCTCATCGGCAAATTTCATCTCATACTTCTAATTTTTGCTAATGATGGAGAGGCAAAAGAATAATGAACATTGACCTTTATTTTTGCGAATGGAAGTAGAAGAACCTTTATTTTCCTTCAAAACTTGAGCTGGTTTTGGAGGAGGCTTCGATGATGGGGAAGCATTTGAATTTTGAAGAACCATGAAGTTGTGTTCCTCCAGACAGATTGAACAGGCTGGATTCTTGCAGTGGTTCTGCAGGGGCTGAAAAAGAATCATATTCTGATATGAAGCCGACTCTAATACTACAAAAGGTTCCTCTGTTGATTTGGTTGCTTTAGTGTTAGTCCTTCATAGAAAAGTGAAATTTCAAACAAAGATTCTAACTTCTGCATGCTAAAAACATAATCATATAAAAATAAACTGTCACAACATCCAACTGTAAATATGTAAACCCAATGCATGTCCTTGCTGAAGGCAAATATATGATACAGTGAGAAAATAATAGCTTCAAAATATTATCCTTCTAACTAGGAGCACCACCTCACTAGTTTACTGTTGCAATATTTTCCATGGATGCAGCAATATCAAGTAAAAGATTGCAAAAAATGGCCACAAATTTATGTTTCAGAAGCCAAAACATAGTAGTCAAAATTATGTGAGTATTTTTTTTAGATGAATGTGTATTTTGTATTCCAAACTAGCTAACTGCTACAAAAGATAGTGACAAGTAATCAAATCTGCACAATTCTATTTCTATGTATCCAACCCCCAATCTATACAAAGAGCCCTATTTACCTGCTGCTGACCACTCGGCAATCCACCCATTAGTTTCAATTTAACACTCACCTTAACTGGCTTAACTATCTTCCCAACTGAGCTACTGACCGCCTGAAAATGCCAACAATTTTGCTCCCTCCATATCATATAAACATAACCATTACAAGCAAGCTTGAACACCCATGAGCGTAGGTCCATGTAATCCAAAGCTCAAGATGCCGATTCAATCCCCTATCCCCTAAAAAAGAAAAAAAAAAGGGTAACTTCATAACTTAAACAGTGATCAACTATGGTACTTGCACTTGGATAATGCAGACTGCAGAGTAACCTTCATGCATCCAAATCGTTTCAGAACAAAATATTCTTACTATGTTTTATAGAGAGAAATATAAATTAGAGCAGAATGAAATAAATGGTTCCAAAAACATCACCATTATTTATCTGCATCATAAAGAAAATCTTGACATCTATAAAATTGTCCGTTTTTTGATACCTCGCATTCTCAAAGATTTCAGAGCTACTTGAACCAAACTAATCCCAAAAAACATATGGTTTATATAACCCCCGCAATTACAAAAATAACTATTATCCTACATTAATTCATGATTTCTTAACTCTAAAATTTTATCATTATTCATCTAAATTTTCTCTGTTCAAACAGCTAAATTCAGCTAAAACTTTAGCCCTCAAAGCAACAGTAAACAAGCAGCAAATTGTATTCACTTTTCTATGAATAAATCATATAAGTGAAACTCGTGAGCACTTGTTTCTTGTTTGTCCCTTCTATGGGAGTATATTCGTAATTTTTGTGGCTTGTGTCGGAGGGCATTGGTTTAGATGTAGAAGGTGGACTGGGTATCCAATACTTTGAAGGGAAGGTCCTTGCTTGCCTACATTGTTAAGATTGGTTGGAATGCTTGCATTTTTCTCGTTTGGGAGGAACGGAACCATAAGTTTTTTTTGTAGGTAAACTAGATCTATGGATAGTTAAGTCAATTATTAGAATCAAGGTTAGTGGTAGATCTAAAAATACACGGCATATGATTAATTTGTAATTTTGTATAGCTTAGGGTATACTTGTATAGTTGAGAATACATTGATTATTAGTTGCTTGTTTTGCTGTTGACTGTTCCTTTTAGATAATAAAATCATACATTTATCTAAAAAAGTAAATTGAATCCTTAGTCTACGGTAGCTCTCGTCAATAACCTTTTTCCTTGAAAAACGAGGGATTTTACGAGCAAAAGTAGTAGCCAAGGAAAAATGTTAGAGGGTCCAATGAAAGTTGAAATAACCCTTTGGCGCATGAGATCTTTAAACACTTTCACAGCAGTTCTTAATGCCATGAAAATCAAATTAGATTGATTTTACAACATTTGAAACATAAAATGCAGAGATGAGAAAAGAAAATATATCCGGCTTGAACTAACCTTCTTCCGGACCGGATAACAGAATACATATAACAGATACATCCTCATTTAATAAATACTTATAACATATCCAGAAATTTCATCATTTTCATTTAGCCATTGATTATCCAAACACCTGCTAAAAAGAAATGGTGAGGTAATAAAAGGAGTCTGCAATGGAAAACAAAACTATCTTCCAAAGTTTGAATTGAAAAATCAAAGTCGCATGATTGAGAACTTATGAAGCGGGCTGCCAAGATTAGTTAATTAATTTGACTACTTCCCAACTCTATCTACTTTTGGCTCCTATTCTCAGATCCCTGAATTTTCTCCATTTTTGTGTCAATTACAATTTGTAATCTGTATGCCTGGAATTCCTCATCTACATGAACACTAACATTTTGTTTCAATTCCTTGATTTTGATGAACTACTCCCCAAAGATCCGAGTGGCAATGGCCTGTCTGGTAACTTAGGAATATCAATGTCCCCCTCTAGCATCTTGAGAGCCTCTGCAATTTTCGGCCTGAAAGCCACCATTGCATGAGCACAAAGGATCCCGACTCGAACAAAGCTTTCCATCACCCCTTTCGGCCCGTTCCTTCTTATTGATTCGTCCAATATTTCTTCCACATTCCCTGATCTTGCATGTTTCCAAGCCCAATCCGTTATCAACAAATACGATGAGTTCGATGTGTCAAGTACTCTCCTCCCACTCATGATTTCCAGAATCACGATTCCGAAGCTGTAAACGTCGGTTTTCTCCGTTAATTGTCCATAGAGAGCGTATTCTGGCGCCACGTACCCGTGTGTACCGGCAACCCTGGTGGTGAGATGAGACTGCCCTTCCAAACTCTGCTTGGCTAATCCGAAATCGGCTACTTTTGCTCTCATTTCCGAGTCTAAAAGTATGTTGGTGGCCTTAATGTCGCGATGATAAATTGATGGCTTGACTCCGTTGTGCAAGTAATCTAGACCCCTAGCCACGTCGAGAATGATGTTCTTCCGCTGTGGCCAACTTAATTGCTGCCTGTTAACTTCATTATACAAATGGTCGCCAAGGCTGCCATTAGACATGAAATCGTAAACAAGGTATCTTCTTCTGCCTTTCGCTACGTCGCTGGTAATGCAACAGCCACGGAGAGAAAGAAGATTCCTATTTCTTATCTTGATTATAGTCTCGACTTCGTTGCAAAACTCCGCATCGCCTTTCGAACCCAAATCCATAATCTGTTTCACGGCAACCACAGTTCCATCCACAAGAGTTCCTCTGTACACAACTCCATTTTCACCTTCGCCTATCAAATTCTTCTGAGAAAACCCGTTGGTGGCTCGTTCCAGCTCCAACAGACGAAACCATTTAGCACCCGAATTCGGCGACACGTTCGCCTTGAAACTGCTAACGAATCTTCTATGTTGGGCGTTTCCCTTGTTCTTCTTATCCCATTTCCTGTACAAGATAATTAGTGTAAAAGAGAGCAAAACACCGAAAAAAGCACCCAAGAAGCCAAAAACCAATCTAAGCAATGTTTTGCTGCTTAAATTTTTCTTCGGCTTCTCGAACGGTAAGCCTAGTATGCAACCAGCTGCCCCAGGATCCATTGGACCAAAGTTATTGATCACGCCAATAGCATACAAGGCAGTGAAATCAAAACATTTTGTTGCGTTTGGGTCAAGACTCAATAACTTGGAAAACACGTTCAATGCAAGGTCTGCACTTTAGGCCATTCACATCACCTCTGCAATCGGTATCTAATACGGTCACCGCACCGGCCTTTTCGATCCAATCTCGGGTTGTTATAATTCCTGCACAGTTTGAAGTGCTGCTGACGAACTGGGTGGAGTTGTGCATGCAAGAATCGACTAAAGATGGAGGTATCGACAAGGCAGTCAGCTTGTTTCGAAAACCGGACAGACAAGCGGATGCAGCTAATGGATTTGGTAACTGGAAAACGGAGGTCTGTTTAAGGTGCTGGGCAATTCCAACGCCGAAGAGACTGGTGAGTGTTTGGCAGCACTGCTTTCCGTTGGTGTCGAGGCATGTTGATTTGTCCCACGAGAAAGTTTGGACATAACTGAGATCAATTGGACAAGAAGAGACGTATGAACCATGGAGAAACCAGTGGAAAAGGAGAGGAAGAGAAGGGAGGTGAAGAAGAGGGATTTTCCCATGATTGAGAAAGTCTAAAACAATGGCGTTGGGACATATTGGACCTGATGTTATAAAGGGTTTGGTTTATTGAGCCATCAATCTTGGCCGGCGGTGGTCAAAGTGCATGTTTTTTCTTTTTCCTAGTTTCAGAGTTTGATATATGTTGGCGGTCAAAGTACTCAACGTCTGTAATATAAAATAGGACAGAACTGACTGTTATTCACACGACTTGTTAATATGTAGAGTTAATTATATGGGTAAACATCACTATTGGTCATTAAACTATTCTCACTTTCTTATTTTCATCACTAAACTATTATTTTGTACAAAATCGTCATTAATGTAACTTTTTTTTTCTATTTTGGTCACTAGTGTTAATTTTTTTCCTGTTTTAGTCACCAATCTATTCATTCCTTCTTATTTTGGTCGCTAAACTATTCTCACTTTCTTTTTTCTTTACGTATGATTTTATCCTGACTAATTCGAACCGACTCGCATCGCGCACACCAATAGATATCATATTTTTAACTTTATAAGTGGATTATCATTTATTTATTATTATTATCATTTAAAAACATCGGATTTTTTAACATTAAAAATTATCAATTAAATAAATTGTAACGTACTTTCAAACGGTTGGTGGAATTAAAAAAATAAGATAATTCTTAAATAATATATATCGTTTCTTTATAAAAAAATATAAAATAGTTTAACTATTCATGTATATATTTTAATTACTTTAAATAATTAAAAATAAATAATATAACAAATAAAAATTATGATTGGTCAAAATTTAAAAGAAACATATATCCTTTGGTATAAATTTAATATATAACTTATATATTCTCTTTAATTAGTAAACTGTGTTTTCACTAAAGCCTCTTGGGCCTTTGCCACTCCGTCCAAGTCCATTACTAGCCCTACTGTTTCCCAAACACATAGTTTCTGACTGTTCGAAAATCATACTATAAAAAAAGTCAATACCGATTGTTATTATTTTAATTACTTAACTAATGATTTATCTTTAAAAAAATTAACGATTGCTAATAAAAAATAAATCAACTTGGAAAATACATAAATAATTTACAGTTTTTAATTTTTTTTTGTAAATTTTAAAAGAAAAAAATAATGAAAGAGTTTTTTTAATTCCATCTTTTAAATTAGTGAGTAAAGTATACAAATTGTCACTAAACAATTTTTAACTGATTTTTTGACCATTAAACTTTTGAAAACTACAAAATATCTATTAAACTTTTGATTCGGTTACAAGATTGTTATTATTTTTTTCTTTTAAATTTTACAAAAAATATCATTCAAATCTATTCAAATATTAAAAATTCTCCTTAAACTTGTCAAAATTTATCAAATATTTATCGCTAGTAAGGGCATTTTGCAATCAAATTAAAAGTTTAATAGTCATTTTGTAACATCAAAAAGTTTAGTGACCAAAAAATTATTTTAACATGATTTAGTGGTCATTTGTGTATTTTACCCTAAATTAATTACATTTATAATTTAATTAATGTATTGTTTTTATGGATTTAGTTTTATTTATTTTTTAAGAAAAAATTTTTCTATGCACTGGAGGTGAGAAAATTTATTTTCCACAAATGCCTAGTTTTTAGGATTTAGATGTAAGAATTTAGTGTTTAGGGTTAGGGTTTTAGTGCTTGTGATTAGATTTTAAAGTTTAGAAATAATTTTATGGTTTAAAGTTTAGAGTTTAAAATTTAGGATATGTGTAGCTTTAAAAATCCTCTTGTGAAAAAAAAAAATTAAATGACAATGGATCAAATAACTATCCTTATTTCAAAGAAGTGTCGTAAACTTTTCACACAACTCATTTCCATTATTTATTTAATACATTTCAATTATTTATTTTGAAAAAGAAATTTAATGTTTTCTTTATTTTGATTTGATGGTTAAGATTGGTTTTATTTTATAGAGTACTTGTGACATTCATTTCCATCGCTATAAAGTATAAACTCTAGACAAAGTTATTATTATTTTCTATAATAATCGGTATATAATTTATTTATTAATTAATTTAAATTAAATATTATAGAGACTTAATGTAAAAGTTATTCTTTCAATTCGGTTTACACGTACTAAGATTGATATCTTTAAACTTACTTAAATAATTTAATATTTTTTTTTCTCTTGGATCAATTAATAATCAGCGAGTTCATTATTATTGATTTCAAAGGCATCATACTATAAAACTTTCAACACAATTTTGATGTTGCTTATTAAACATAGAGACAAAGAGTATTATTGACGGTCACGAGTGTCAGATTTAAAAGAAGATTTCGACTGTCATTGTGATTTTGTGCTTTTCTTTTCATTTTATTCTTTGTTTGGTTTTGGATAGTCCCTAAATTCCTCTCAAGTGGTTGCGTTGTTATAATTATACATTATTTTGTTTCAATAAAATTAAATACTATCTAAGGAGTACAAAAAAAAACATAGCCACCCTATAAAATTCCATTTTCAAAACCCTAACCCTAATTAAGAGCTCTCCTTCAACTCATACTATTACTAGGTAGTCTCACAAAGGATCATAGAGAACCAATGGTTAACAGGGTTAAACCTATGCTAAAAAACATCGATGTTTCCTTTCAAGAAAAGAAAAATATCAGACTTTTATTTGTTGAAAAAAGTAAAAGAAGAAGAAGAAGCAAATGGCTTGGCCTTATCAATGTCCCTGAAACAAACATGTCCCTACTACGACACATAGAAAGTTTGCTGTCATCTGAACCTGAAATAGAATGTTTCTCTGTTACTTAAACTCTCTCGTGACTTGCCTGTCTTTAAACCTCATTTTCTGCACCATTCATCATCCCTTGACAAGCCAAATCAAACAAGAAAAGAAGAAGAAGAAGAAGAAGAAGAGTAAAGATGGGGAGAGGGAAGATTGAGATCAAGAGGATTGAGAACTCAAGCAACAGGCAGGTTACTTATTCAAAGAGAAGGAATGGGATTATGAAGAAAGCTAAGGAGATTACTGTGCTGTGTGATGCTAAAGTTTCTCTCATTATCTTTGGTACTTCTGGAAAGATGCATGAGTATTGCAGTCCTTCTACTAAGTAATATATCAACCTTTATTCTCTTCTCACCCTTTTGACTAATTGGTTTTGCTTTTTGATCCATTTTCTGTTTGCTTGTTTGTTCCTTTTCATTTTTGCAAAAAAAAAAAAAAAACTAATGTGGTGAAGTTTGGGTGGTATTTTGGATCAATATCAGAAGACTTCAGGAAAGAAGTTGTGGGATGCTAAACATGAGGTAATTTTGACTATTTACCATAGAAAAAGACCTCTTCTTTTGCTAAGAACATACAAAATAATGAACCCTGGATTCCCTGAATAGATTCATAAGTGGGATGAATTGATTTAATTCTTTAGGTCTTTCTCATGCATGTTTTTTTTAGTATTTTTTCCTTTTGTTAAGGGGAAAAAAACTAAAACCATCTGAAATAGAACATCTATCAACAGATCTGGCAGTACTAAATGTTATTCTCCACCTTCCTTTTCTTTGCAAAACAGCAAGAGATGTAATAGATCTCAACGGGAGATGTACCTATTTCATGATGGTAGCTCTAGGGTTTCTTGATCCCTTTAACAGATTTTGTCTGTAGTTAATTATTTTTTTTTTACTGTTGAGGTCATATTGTTGTTAAAAAGGGCTCATGGGTGAGCTACAGTGGCATGCAAAAACCTAAGAATTATCTCTTCCTTTCTATCAAACTTTCTTTTCCTCTCTACTGCTTTTGTTTCTGCAAACCATCCACAATATTCATAACAATTTGGTGCTTTCATTGCATCTTCCACCATGGTCAACAACACCGAATCCATCCGTTCTCTTCAAGATACGACGACTCGCCATGAGCAAACACTCACTGCGCTGGAGAACCATGTTGCGAGCCAGGAAAAGTGGAACGCCACCACGCAAACCACCCTCCAGGATATGGCTCGTTAGCTCCAAAACATTTCTGCTCAGTTGGGATTAGCCGCGACACCATCGGCCGGCGGTGATCTTACAGCTGATAGCTCAGTTTCGCGGGGTAAAGCGAAGGTCCGTACAGAGACCGAGGATACTTTTCCATTCCCCCCAAAGCCAGTTCAGGTGGAACTTCCCCTTTTTACCGGCGAAGATCCAGAGGAATGGATCGCATCTGCCCAAGATTTCTTCGAGTTTTATGGCACCGATGACCATCACCGGGTCACGATGGCCTCCTTTCGGATGACAGGGACAGCAAAGAAATGGTTCAGGTGGATGCAACGGCAACGCCAGCTTGCGGGTTGGAATCATTTGGTTGAAGCTATTCGAAAGCGGTTTACGGTCATGGAGATTGAGTCTCCCGCTGGACAATTATCGAAACTTTTGCAGCTAACTACGGTGGCAGACTATCAAACTCGTTTTGAGGATCTTGCGCTCCGAACATCCAACTTGTCTGAGGAGTTTTTAGTGGACTGCTTCATTTCTGGCCTCCGATCTGACATTAAGAATAAGGTCTTGAGCCACCGTTCTAAGTCCATGATTGAGGTTCAAGCGTTGGCCAGATTTCATGAAGCTCGACTACAGGATCGGCGTCCATCGGGTAAATCTTTTGGTTCGAAATTGCCACCCTTGTTACTCACTCCTCCATCGTCTTTGCATGATCCGAAAGTGCAGCCAGGTCGTCCCCCTCCCTTGGACCAGAATCTCTCAGCCCCTATCACTCCACCATCTGTTCGACGAATTTCTTCAGCTGATGCGCAGGCACGTAGGTTGAAATGGGTTTATGTTACTACTGTGATGAGCGTTACGTTCCGGGCCACAAATGTAAGACTCCTCAGTTATTTTTGCTCGATGACGAGACCATGGACGATGAGCAACATCTTCTTTCTGTGGAGAAGCCACCAGTGACGGATCCTGTCGATGCCACCACTCCTTTGGATACTGAGCATTCTACGGTGTCTTTTCACGCTCTTGCTGGTTGCCACACACCAACTACGCTACGCGTTCAAGGCACCATTCATGGTAAGCTTGTTCGTATTCTAATCGATGGAGGTAGCACTCACAATTTTATCCAATCTCGGGTAGCAAAGTGTCACGGCCATTTTTGCCCGGTTGGCATGTATTGCACTTGAAATGGGTGTTAACCTAAACAAGTCAGCCTTCAACAAGCCCTCATTGTCTAAAGATGTAACCCGTGCTCGCCTCATCGTCCATCAGTCTAAGGCTTTAGAGTTCAGGGCCTACCAAACTGGTTACAGATTTTTATATTCTTCTACCCCAAACCGTCCCCCAAGAGATCCTCCTAGAGAGACATGTGCCATCCACTGGCTCCAATGCCCGCACACCTAGGCCCTACGTGGGCCCGGAGTCAACCAAAGGATTTTGTGGGAGGATGGTGGAGACCCAACACACTGACATTCCCCCTAAAGAGCTAAATAAACTTTCACGCTTTTGCTGGTTGTCCCAAATGAGGACACTTTCAACTAGCCTTCATCGCTTCCCAAAGCAAATAAACTTGCATCCTTGACTTGGTAGCTCTGGGATTGCTCATATCATTTAATCCACCATTACTCGGTCAGAACAGGCTTTTCAATTTTATCGTAATATAATAAGGGATGACCTTGACACAAAGCATCTTCACTTACCTGTATCGGCTACACCGCATTTTAATGTATTGGTGGGCAATGGTCAACGACTACAGAACGAGGGATGTGTCCGTGATGTCTCGGTCTCAGTTCAGGGTACCAAACTGGTTACGGATTTTTATATTCTTCCACTAGAAGGCGCCGAAGTTGTGTTGTGCGTGGCTTGGTTGGCTACCTTGGGTCTGGTAACCATGGATTTTGCGAAGTTGACCTTTGAATTCACACAGGGCAACATCCGCAATTGTTGGCAAGGTGAAAGTGACGTTGGGCCACAGCAGATTCAATTGCAGTCCCTTCGTCGATTGTCAGACACTGGAGCGATTGCTGAATTTTTTTGCCTTCATGTGGAAGACTCGGCTTGTGCAGTGTCGTCAGAAAATCGAGCTGACTTGCGTGAGTTACTTACGGAATTTCACTCTGTGTTTGAAGCATCACCCCATTTCCCACCTCAACGTCCGACCGACCATGCCATTCATCTGGACGCGTCCAGCAAACCTGTAAATGTGCGACTGTATCATTATCCTCATTTTCAGAAGACTGAGATTGAAAAACAGGTTCGACAGATGCTCAGGCTGGACTGATACGCCCAAGTAATAGTCCATTTTCTTCTCCAGTATTGCTAGTGCGCAAGAAGGATGGTACTTGGCGATTTTGTGTGGACTATCGTGCTCTCAATGCGATCACGATACAAGATAAATTTCCTATTCCGACAGCTGATGAGTTATTTGATGAACTCGGCAACTCTCAATTCTTCTCCAAGCTGGATTTGTTGGCTGGGTATCATCAAATACGAGTGCGCACGGAGGACGTTTCTAAAACGGCATTTCGAACTCAAGACGGCCATTACAAGTTTCTTGTTATGCCATTTGGATTGACAAACGCCCCGTCATATTTCAGGCAACAATGAATGAGATTTTTCGACCTTATCTCAGAAAATTTGTTCTAATTTTCTTGGATGATATTTTGGTTTTTAGTAGTACTTGGTCAGATCACCTTCAACATTTACGTACAGTTCTACAGATATTGCAACTGCATGGCTTTGTGGCTAAACAATCCAAATGCTCTTTTGGTCAGAATCTGTCGAGTACTTAGGCCATGTTGTCTCCCGAAAAGGTCTAGCAATGGATGTTACCAAGGTTGCGGCAATTCAGCAGTGGCCGGTACCTTCTAATGTGTCTGCGGTGCGTGCTTTCTTAGGAATTTCAAGATACTATCATCGTTTTGTTCGGGGTTATGCTACACTGGCCGCTCCACTTACAGACTTGTTAAAAAAAGACGAGTCGTTTGTTTGGTCCGAGGCTGCTCATACGGCTTTCGCCCAGCTCAAATCTGCCATTTGCACGGCCCCGAACCTTGGTTTGCCGAATTTTGATAAACCATTTGTGGTGGAGACAGACGCGTCCGGAGTGGGCATTGGAGCAGTTTTGTCTCAGGATAATCGTCCATTGGCTTTCTTCAGTCAGAAATTAAATCCCAAGATGCAAGCCGCCTCCACTTATCATCGAGCCGTTAGTAAATAGAGGCAATATTTGCTTGGTCTCCATTTCATTATCATCACGGACCAAAAGTCCGTCCGAGAGCTAACTCAGTAGACGATACAGACTCCGGAACAGCAACAATGGTTGGTCAAATTAATAGGCTTTAATTTCGAAATACAATATCGTCTAGGAAAGTTAAATACCGTTGTCGATGCCTTATCAAGAGAAATAGGTGCCCGGTTGCTCGCTTTTACACATCCGGTGTTTGTGGTGTTCGATGATATTCGCACAGCAACGCAACATGATGCTGCTATGTCTACATTGCTGGCCGATATTCAGCAGGGTAAGTTAACTATTTTCGGTTATACTGCACATCAAGGATTGCTTCTGTTTCATGGTCGTGTGGTAGTACCCAACGAGAGTGCCTTGCGTTCGCGTTTACAGCGCGAATTTCACAGCTCACCATTGGGGGGCTATGCCGGAATCAGTAGAACCTTTCGTCGATTATCCCGTAATTTTTAGGGCAAGGGTTGCGGAAAGATGTTCACGACTTTGTTTCCACCTGCCAAACATGTCAGAGAATGAAAAGTGATAACATGGCACCAGCAGGTCTTCTTCAACCTCTGCCGATTCCACAACAAGTGTTCGAGGACATCTCTTTAGATTTTATCACTGGCTTGCCTCGCTCAAATGGTAAGGAAGCTATCTTGGTGGTGGTGGATCGACTCACCAAATACGGTTGCGTCTTTAGGGGGAGGCACTGCTGCAGACACCAGGGTACCACCTTCAGTTACGGTCCAGGGTCCACCTCCAAGGAATGCACACGGTCTGCGCAGAGGAATCAGGGAAAGGAAGGCTCCACGTGGTTTAACAGATTTTGTCTGTAGTTAATTATTTTTTTTACTGTTGAGGTCATATTGTTGTTAAAAAGGGCTCATAGGTGAGCTACAGTGACATGCAAAAACCTAAGAATTATCTCTTCCTTTCTATCAAACTTTCTTTTCCTCTCTACTGCTCTTGTTCCTGCAAACCATCCACAATATTCATAACAGTATTTTTTAAAAAATAATAATAATCTGATTTTTTTTTAAAAAAAAAGGAAGATAAAGGGTATAAGTCTCATTTATTTATTTATTCTTTCGTGCAGATGGATGTCCTTGATCAGACATGGAAAAATGTAAGCATACAGTGTTAATTAAAAGCACTATAGGCCTTTCTTTGATTATTGGGTTTTAATAGGTGATAGAGTTACTGTTGATTTGCTTATTCGACAATCACATACATACATAATCTTTAAATAACATCTTTGAAGTGAGGATTATTTGCCTAACTATACACTTTTGGAGTGTGCTTCTCAGACCAAATTTTTGGAGGAGGACTACAAGCAGCTCAATTTCATTCTGGTATGTACTCTACTACAACGCATCTATCTTTTCCTTTCCAAATTCTCTAATACAGTTTAATAATCCATGTATTTCTCTTTAAGAAGACAATTGAACAAAGCATATCTTTTTCCATGTCGAAGACTGGTGCTGTGTCATTTTAGCTCCAGTGTCCTAGTAGCTAGGGACGGAACTACACTTAATAAGAATCCTAAAGGGATGCAAAGAGACTGTCGATCAATACATAGGCATCCATTAGACAGAAGATCAATAATCAGGGAGGGGCCTTGTCTCCCCTCCAACTTCTTTAATTTAATTCTATTTTAGGTCTCAGACAATTAAAATCTTATACAAGACAAGCATTTAGCCCATTCAAATTTTTTATTTAAATACTTCTTAGTTCTTTAGTTAATTTCACTCTTCCCATTATCTTTTTTTCTAGTTTTGTCCCTACCGGTAAGGCCTAACAGATCACAATGCATATTACAGTTGACATAATTTGGGATGACATATAGGTACAATTTCGTAGATTTCATATTTCATCCGTCCCAGTTGGTGCGGGTATGAGTATGAATTTAGTGGTAGTGGGTGGGTGTGTAACACCCCTTTTCCGTATCCGTACATTGAACACGAGTTGGAGATGTCTCAGGCTTTTAAAAACATTTTTTAACTTAAAAATCGGGGAAATTTAAAATTGTTTAAAAATAACTTCCCAGGAGGTCACCAATCTTAAAAATTTTCCTAATTCAAGCACGCTTAACTTTATCTAATTTATAAATAAAATAATAATTTAATTCCTGATAATGAAATTTTTTACATAAATGTCATAGTCACATTTAGAACATATAATAATAAGCAGTAAATATGTTTATCAACTATGAAAGGTTTATAAAACTATTACATACCTGATTTAAATATTTTATCAGAAAGACAGGTTTAACTATTACTTGTCACTACTAAACACAAAAGATGGATGCCATAAGTACTAAAATTAACATGTCGTATCCGTACTCCCAAAAGAGATAGAGATGCAAAAGCTGTCCGCTCCTAAACTCGTTTACCTACGTGTATAACAGAAATACACGCTGAGTATAACTCAGTGAGGCATAAGATGAGTAACATATATAAAATATTTTATAATGCATGATACTTTTCAAAAGCATGATAATCTTATAATCACGTAATCTGTAATGCAGGAATACTATATAAGAACACATAATTATCCGATGAAATCATGTAGCCCAAGGTAAATATCAAGTGACTAATATGAGTAGTGTACATTTTAGTACTATCCTTTCTATCGACACAATTAAGTAATGGGAACATATCAACACAGTGAAGTGTTGTAAACTATCAACACAATAAAGTGTTGCGATATCAACACAATGAAGTGTTACAACTATCGACGTCGCATACTGTCGACACAATAAAGTGTCATATACAGTGTGACTCTTATGGTATACCGCTATATTGTCTGACTCAATATTATACTACCAAAGGCAAGTTTAAAATCAATTCATGCAAAATGTCAAGCAACCCATGTACAATTCATATTATGTAAAACATATCATATTAAAGCAGTCAATACTCTAATATGCTTTATAACTTTCATGGTATACTGCCATAGATAAAAATTGTATCAAATAACTTTTTCACACACATATATATATATATATATCATGCTATTTATAAAAATTCTTTACCTTTTTGGGTAACTTATCGCAAGTCTCTCTATTATATGTTAATAAACATACATTTAAAAAAATATGTATGCACTCACCTTAGCCTCGATAATTAACCTTGCTACTTGTTTTCACTTCTGATCCTTTTCTTTTCCTTTTCCGCTGAAACTATCTTGATTTATATCGAAATCTACATTAAAATAACATATACCATTTCAAGTATATGTTAGCACGAAATCTAACCACATACAATAATGTAAAGTAAATAAAATAACTATCCATTATATAGAAAATTGATCCGATAAAGCTTTCTATATTCGAATCACAATTTCCCATACTTTTCTTTAAATCTCCAACTTTTCCCAAAAATTCTATTTTAGTCCCTAAGGACTCTTTTAACTTCCAACCAAAATTTTCAAGTCTAAACCTTATATTTCTCATCCTTTACACTTTAGGACCTAAACTTTTAAAAATTTGCACTTTGGTCCCTAAAGTAGCCGAATATTCAATTTAACCCAAAATGTTGATTTAAACTTCAAAATCAACATTTTAATCACTATACTTAATTTTTCTAACATAATATACCTCAAATACAAGATCAACATCAAATCCCTAAACTTTTCATAAATTCAAGATTAATCCCTAATTTTCTTCAAATTGCCGAATTAGTCCTTGTACTTCCAAAAATTTTCATTTTGATCCTTGAACATCAATTCATGCTATTTCAATCACAATTCATCAATTCAAGTGCTAAAATAAATTTTCAATAATTTCTCCTAATTTTCTCAAAGTTTTTGAAATGGTCCTTATAACTTCAATTGGGGAAATTATTTAATCTAACATCAAAATTAAACTTCCAACATCATAATTCATTCAATATCACCCTCAATTTAACTTCCTAATCAAAACCTCCAAATCTTAGGGTTAGGGTTTATAACTTCAAACATGGAATTAATCTAATTTCAAACTTGATTCCATGTTTATAACATTAATTCTACACAAAACAACTTTGATTTCATCATCTACTATCAATTTCCATAACCAACCTCATCCATGAACATAACTCATACTTGACTTTATCATGCAAAAATACTATCAAAATAAAGAGAATCAAGTGTAGAATAATTTACCTCAATCAATTTTGCTTGAAAACTAACTTTGATCCTTGAATTTCAGACTTGAAAAATGAAAAACCCTACTCCCCCATTTTCTTTCTTGGTTTCGAAATGCCAAAATAAAAGATGAGAGTATTTTGCTCATCTTTTTAATATAAATCCACATGTTTAAAATAAAATAAATTTTTAATTCATTTTACATAGTGAAATTACTACTTTACCCTTTTCATCCAATGGCCGAGATTCAATCTTATCAAAAATCAATGGCCAAGATCTCATCCATGTATATTTTGACCTTTCAAGATTGCCCTCAAAGTTTCAAAATATTTCAAAAATGTCATCCATGGCAAATGTCCAATTTGCCCTCCAACTAACTTTATTTACAACAAGACTTAAAAATTGCCATTCCATTAAAATTGAACCAAATTAGTTCCAATCCAACCGTCCATGTCCCAAAATATCTTAGATTTTTATTTATGGCATTTATTCGATCCAAATATTCGGATTTCACTCAATATGATTTTCCAAATTTTCTTCCTACGAACTTTAAAGCTTTATAGACACTAATACACACTCCGTAAGAAAAATCCGAGTAACACGAAAGTGTCACTCTTGGGGGTGAACTATTCATTTACGAGGTTAACTTGCATAACTTTTAGAAATTACAATTTAGTCCCTAAACTTTTCCAAACTTTATACTTTGACCACCAAACTTTCAAAATTTTCATTTTGGTCACTGAACTAAAACCACCAATCTTTAAATCTTTACATTTTAGTCACTAAGCAAATATTGAGGTATTACAGGGTGGGTATGAGTTTGGTGGGTAGTGGACGAGTATGGATGTCAAAAGTCATACATGTTGTGTGTAGTGGGTAGGTGATGGATTTGAGACCTTTCTCGGCCCATATTCGCCCACCCACTACTAATTGTAGACCATTATGAATTCAAGGATAAGTTCACGAGCTATTCTGCAAACCTTATGATTTTGAAGGGTCGTGTCTTGTAATTTGCTTAAATCTTAGGGTATAAATTCCCTACTCAATTAATTTAGCTTGAAAAAAATAAATTTTTCATTATGTTTTACATTAGTGGCTGCTTGACTGGCATGTTTGGTGGCTATGGGCGGATATAGGTTGGGCTATGAGTGCCCAATTGGGTAGTGAGTGTGAGGGTGAATTTGAGAATATACTCATGTGGACGGATATAAATTTAAAAATTGTACCCGTCGTAGGTGATGGATATGAAAATTTTATGTAGGTATAGATATGAGGGAGGGGCATCTGCATCCGCTCACTGGTTTGCCATAACCCTAAGGAAAAGCTTTCTTCTTTAAGAGTAGAAAACCCCTAAGACTAGCAAGGATCTTTTATAGATCAGTAAAGGGTAAATGGCATATGATTTCTCCCTGTATTGTAATACTGATGACTCACTCTTTATTATGTACAGTACATTACTAAGAAGCATTCATGTTCTTCTCTGAAACTTCTCAGCCCCATCGTCTCATTTCATGAATGGTTTATATTATAACATACAATCTCCCTCTCTTAATATTTTGTAGAATCAACGAGAATTGGCTTATGAAAATTCAAGAGAGCAGATGGATCATGGATACCAGCGGCCACAGGACTACAGCTCGCAGATGCCTTTGAGCTTCTAAGTGCAACCAAACTTACAAGAGAGAAAGTAATAACACTGGAGATCATGGTTCGAAATTCTCTCTACCTTGCTTTCTGGTGATAATATAGTAACATTTTCCTGCATATTGGATTCCAAGGATGTAATGTGATGTTCTTAAACTCGTGCATATTTACTAGTCGTAATACTTGTGAAGTTGTTCTGCAAGTTGATAATATAAACATTCCTACTTCTTTACTCTGATTACTCTCTTTTGCTGACTTCAGTGTACCTAATAAATGTGATTATTTGTAGCCAAAGATTTTCAAACTCATTGTTGCAGCAAGTTGATCATAACACTGCAACTACCACTGCAGTATCATTGGACTTAGATTGCTTTTCATGGCATAGATTTGTCAGTGTCATTGCCAGCAAGCGGCCCTTGATACACACGAGTTACTTTGACCAGAGGTGGTTCAAAGGTTTAGGGGGCCTGTATAGTTTATTAAAACGAGGCCTTTTAATTTATAATCCTAAAAATATATAAGATTTTTAAAAAAATATTTTTTTTATCTTAGTAAAAAATATATTACGAGAGATCCACTAATTGGCCTAGTGGCTAAGGATGCTTATCTTGCCCCATCTTGTATGGGTCCAAAACCCGGTATGAGAATAGGGGTGCTTCCTGAGGATGCGAACTGCACCCTCTTGGTTCTCATTCCTAGAGTCCCTCATCCTGAAAAGATAAGTCAATTCCGCCCTAGTAGTTTGTGTACTGTTCGTTATAATGTGGTTACAAAGATTCTTATTAATCTCATGAAACCTTTGTTGCCTGATTGGATTGCGCAGACTCAATCTAGCTTCGTTCCGAGAAGACAGATTACTGATAATGTAATTCTCGCACAAGAATTTATTCACTCTATGAGTCGGAGGACGGGGCTTAAGCCTTGGATGACTATTAAAGAGAATTTGGAAAAAGCTTACGACCGACTTGAATGGGATTTCATTGAGGAAACGCTTCAGGAGTTGGGGCTTCCGATTCGTTTTATCATGTGAATTATGCACCGTGTCAGATCCGTTTAACTCAGATTATTTGGAATGGTGAGCTTACTGGCAGTTTTAAACCATCGCGAGGCATTCGACAAGGCGATTCCCTCTCGCCCTACATTTTTGTCTTGTGTATGGAGCGGCTCTCGCATGCTATTGTTCGTTGGGTTCAACATGGTAATTGGAAATGCATTAATATGTCGAGACATGGCCCTGATTTATCCCACTTGTTCTTCGCGGACGATCTTGTCCTGTTTGCCAAAGCGACTGTGACGCAATTGGTTGTTATTAAAGATATAATGGTTAATTTTTGCGCTTGTTCAGGGCATAAAGTTAGTGTGGTGAAAACACAGATTTACTTCTCAAGAAATTGTGCTCAAGATAGATGTCAGTTGATTGTTGATAGTTTTGGTTTTAAAATTGTCGATGATTTGGGTAGGTATCTGGGGGTTCCCTCCTCCATAAAAGAGTTACAAAAGATACTTATCGTTTCTTAATTGATAAAATTGAGCAACTCTTGTCAGGGTGGGCATCTCGCACCCTTTCGCTAGCTGGACGAATCACTCTTGCGAAAGTTGTTCTCCAGGTTATACCTACATACGCCATGCAAACCACCTGGTTGCTGAAAGGTGTGTGTGATAATATGGAAAAAATAATCTGGCAATTTGTTTGGGTTCTTCTAAAGGATCAAAAGGCATTTCCCTTGTCCGATGGGAATAGGTTCAACTACCAATGGCTGAGGGTGGTTTAGGCTTTCATGATCTAAGTCGCAATAATGAAGCTCCGCTTATGAAAATTGGTTTTCAACTTGTAACCAATGAGGATAAGTTGTGGGTAAAAGTCCTTAAACAGAAATATAAGTGGGAAGATGAAGTCCCTATGACCATTAGTCGGCCTTGTTGTTCCCGGCTTTGGAAGGGGTTGAGCCATCTTTGGGATGAGATACGAAAGGGAGTTTGTTGGAAAATCCATAATAGGTGGCATACAAATTTTTGGTGGGATAGTTGGCTAGATGATGGTGATCCACTCGCCTCGCGCAGTTTATTTGGTACGCCACCCCTGACTCCCGTGGCAGCCATGGTTCATCCCTCGGGGCAATGGGATTGGGACTGGTTCACACATATGCTCTCACAGGACGTGTTGCAGCGGCTTGCTGCTCTGTACCCTCATCATGCTGCTCTTGGCCGAGACAAACCTGCGTGGCGTTGGAAGAAATCCAAGATAATTATTCGGTACTTAGGGGGAATGTTAGTAGCAACTCGAATGGATTGTGGAGAATGATTTGGAGGCTTATTGTTCTACAAAAAATTCGTACCTACCTTTGGTTAGTTGCTTATGGTCGTATCTTGACGAATGCTGAATGTTGTCGTCGCCATATTGCTTCCTCTAGTAGGTGCTCGATATGTGGATCAGATGTAGATGACTTAGGGCATGTTCTTCGGGACTGCTTTGCTGCGCATCGAGTGTGGGTGCAACTAGTTTATCCCCATCAATTGCAGGAATTCTTGCAATATCTTTTTCATGCTTGGCTGAAGTGAATCTGAAGGAGGTGGACAAAGGTTCTCACTGGATCCGAATTGGTCGTTGTTGTTTGCGATTACATGTTGGTATTTATGGAAGTGCCAATGTTCATTTATCTTCAACAATGATCATACGGGCTTAGGGGATGTGGTAGCCTACTGTCGGCGTCTCAGGGATGAATATGCGACTCCCGAGCCTCCTAGAGCCTCAACGAATGGGAAACTTATTGGCTCGCCTGGTGTTTGGGCAAAATCGGCAGCTGGTCGTGTTAAACTTAATTCTGATGGAGCGGTTGGAGGTCCTAATAATATGGTTGGGGTTGGCGGTGTCTTCCGTGATGCAAGGGGTGATTGGCTCTTTGGTTTCTCTAGGAGTACTGCTCTTGCTCTGTCCTAATGGCAGAGCTTTGGGCGACACATGACGCTTTATGTCATGTCTGGAGGCTCGAATGTAGATATGTTGATTTGGAGGTCGACAATACAACCGTGGTTGAGATTCTATATGATAAGTCCATGGCTTTGCAAGGTAGCGCGTTGGTTCAGAGGATAAGAAATATTATGGCTTAAGATTGGAATGTGAGGGTGTCCCATGTCTCTCGACAAACGAATATGACTGCGAATAAATTGGTGAGCTTCTTTATACTTCCCCTCCTCCGGAAGTGGAATCGCTTTTGGCTATCGATCAGACTTGATTTGTTGTTGTTCTTGAGTTCTTGTTGTGTGTAGCGCTTTGCGCTGCCTTGGTTTATTAACCACGTTAATGTACCTGTATCATGTGTACTATTTTTTCCCATTTAGCTTTGAAGTTTTTTAACGAAGTACATGATGATACCCTTTCCTTTAATAAATTTTTTTTTGAGGTTCTTTTTAAAATTATTTTTTTATTTTTCTTATAATTTATTAAACTAAATTTTTTATTTTCATTTTATAAATATTTAATTTAACTCATTTAAGATTTTTTTAAAAGTCCTGTACAATTACTCATCCGCATATATCCAAAACCCCACTGCTTTGGAGTGTATCAATACGTTCCCTTTACAGGTAATGAAATTTAAACTTCAATGGCTGAGGATATTTTTATCAAATTTCTTTTGACAGACAAACCGACCATGGCCGCTATAATTCCACGTTGCATGCTGTGGACACGTGTTTCATCTTTAGAACATATAAACCAAAACATTGGAATATATATATATTCCCAAATATCCCTTAACATTGAAATATATATATATATATATGGGCTCCGTTGGATTTTTGAGGTGTTTAGAAATGAATTTTTAAAATATAAAATATGTTAAGGGATATTTGAGAATTTATGGCATTTTTTATATTGCCGGTTGAGAACGTCTCGTGCAGGAGGTTTTCTCTATTTTTTAAATATTTTTTGGACCAAAAATGCCTCATGCAAGAGGTGTTCTCTATTTTTAAAATATTTTAAAAGGTCTTGACGATTTTTTAAATAAAAAGCCAAAACAACGAAGATGCCACCAATCTTTTAAAAAGGTGTGATTGGATCACCTAAAAAATGGGTCATTTTAATAAAATAGTTTTATTTTATTAAAACAAAGGTTTTGGTCTGCGAAAACACTTCTGGCGCTAACCCGTTATCTCCTTTTGGTAGGACACCGCATTAGTTATATTTCACTTTTTAACAAGCAAACAAAAAACTAATTAAATTTTTATTTATTCTAAGTTAGTGATTATTAACCTAAAAATGTCTAAGTGTATTTTTTCTATCAGAATTAAAATATTATTAAGTGTATTTTATGAATATGATGTGAAGAGAATTTTATTGAAGCTCTAACTAGTCTTTTAAGAACCTAAACCTAGGTGTTTTTTTTATCTAAACTAATAATTAATTAAGATATAACATAAAAATATTATAAACAAAATAAATATAGGAAATAAATTTAAAAAGGTAAGACACAATTATTTAAAAGAAAGCATACCCTTCTCAAATCGAGTTAATACTTAGTATGCGAACCAATTTTTACAAGAAAATATAAGTTAAAATTATTATTTTTTTTTAAAAATGACTTTCCAAAAGGGTTTAAAAAATATAATTAAAAGGTAAAGAAAGAAAAAAAATCAAATTGTAAAAAAAAAAGATCAAAAGGGAATTAATGAGTGTAATAAGTCCAATTTGTTTTAAAACACGTGAGTAAAAAACCAAATTTTTATAAACACCTTTTATTTCTTCCTTTTAGAATTTTTGGATCAAACACCCACTTTTAAAATTCTCTCAAGAATTCATCATGTTCTTCAAGCATGAAGAACTCCGGTGGTCCACCACCGCATTGGCCACCGGCCGCCTCATATCGGTGACGAAAAATTCAATTTTCCGGTGAGATTTCGAATCTCAGTTTAAGGCTAAAAAAACAAAGGCAAGATAGCATATATTCGAATTAAACACACAAAAAAATAAAAACAAAAAAATAATATCTAGATTTGCTTGAACACTTAGATTCCCGGAAAAGAACTTAAATCTTTTATTTTTCTCTCTCCAATTTTCTGTGTATTTTACAACGAATTTACATGAGTTTATATAGGTTACAAGGAGAAATCGGAATCTAAATCCCTAAAATCCAGTGAAATGCTTGATTGATTTTTTTCCTTTTATTTTTGATTCGTTTCTGCTATGATTTTGGGTCTGATCTTCCCTCATTTTTCCATATTCGAATGAGCAGCCTCTTTGGAATCACTTGATTTGTTCCTTCAATTGCAGGTTGAAGGCTGTAGTGGAGGCTTGTGCGTGGAGATAGGGGAGGTGGGCCCGAGGCGTGAGGGCCACGCATGGGTGAAGCTAGCTCCTTCCTTTTTGATCTAATCTGGACCGTTGGATCCCATTTGGATCTAACTGTTAATAATTGACTGCACATGAGAAAATAAAAAATTAATCAGGGGTTTTTATTTGAGCCAAACAAGTTTTATTGAATGGACTCTTTTATTTCTTTTTTGAGTTTTGTATCTAATAACATGACTAATTATTATATTATATATACATAATAATAATAAATAATAATAATAAAATAAAAAGAATAGGTGAAAATTTAGTGACAACAACTGCCCTCTTTGCTTGTCTCGGTGAAACAGGGATAGAGCAAAGAACAAAAGACACTAATTTTCACCGGTCGCAAACAAGGTCTCATTCTTCTCGCGCCCAAACAAATAGACGGGTTTTATTCTCCTGATGCTCGAATAGATAAGCAAGTTCCATTCTCTCCATGCCTGAACGGATATGTGGTTTCTACTCTCCTCATGCTCGAATAGATAAGCAGGTTCTATTCTCCTCATGCTCGAATGGATAGGCAGGTTCGATTCTCCTTATGCTCGAATAGATAAGCAAGTTCTATTCTCCCCACGCTCGAATAGATAAATAGTTTCCATTCTCCTTATGCCTGAACGGATAGGCGAGTTTTACTCTCCTCATGCCTGAATAAATAAGCAGGTTCCATTCTACTCATGCCCGAATGGATAGGCAAGTTCCACTCTCCTTATGCCCAAATAGATAAGCATGTTTCACTCTCATCATGCCCGAATGGATATGTGGGTTCTATTCTCTTCATGCTCGAATAGATAAGTAGATTCCATTCTCCTCATGCTTGAACGGATAGGCGAGTTCTACTCTTCTCATGCTCGAATGATAGGCTGGTTCCATTCTTCTCATGCCCGAATGGATAGGCAGGTTCCACTCTCTTCACGCCCGAATGGATAAGCGAGTTCTACTCTTCTCATGCTCGAATAAATAGGCAGGTTCTATTCTCCTTATGCCCGAATGGATAGGCGGTTTCCACTCTCCTTATGCTCGAATAGATAAACAAGTTTCACTCTCCTCATGCACGAATGGATAGGCGGGTTCCACTTTCCTCATGCCCAAATGGATAGGCGGGTTCTATTCTCCTCATGCTTGAATAGATAAATAGGTTCCACTCTCCTCATGCCCGAATGGATAGGCGGGTTCTATTCTCCTCATGCTCGAATGGATAAGCAGGTTGCACTCTCCCTATGCCCAAACGGATAGACGGGTTCTATTCTCCTCATGCTCAAATAGATAAGTAGGTTCCACTCTCCTCGTGCCCGAATAGATAGACGGGTTCTATTCTCCCCATGCTCGAATAAATAAGCAGGTTTCACTCTCCTCATGCCTGAATGGATAAGCGGGTTCTATTCTTCTTATGCTTGAATAGATAAACAGGTTCTACATCTGTCGAAATTTAACAAATGATATGATTATGATGAGCATGCTCCTAGAGATGCCTAACACATGAATGCATGTCATTTTCTTATGTTTTTCGTTTTTAAATTTTCTCTTTTATTTCGGGTTTTTTCCTTTGCGCATTTACTTGTTCAGCCTAGATAAGCAACCATGCTAGATATTTATTCTTTGTATCTATTTGCTTCAGAGAAAACATATGAGTTTTGCACATTTGCTCACTCAATCCAGTTATCTTGCTTTTGAGAGGACTGGCTTTTATCCTTATATTCTTCAACACTATTTTATCTCTTGTTCAATTCAGAGAGCAGAGATCCCTAGCATTCTGATAAAAAGCATCATCGGACCGAGTTGAACTATCATTGTAGTTGATAAATCAATGTTTAGTGACAGACTTCCTCGAGTGGCTCAGAAGCTCGAATAAAAAACCTTCAATCACAAACCCCTCCTTCTATATCGGTAAAATTATTCTTGTTGTCGTAGAAGTAAAACTAGCGAACAAGTAGGCATCCCTATTTTGTAGCATGCTGCCTTAAAATAATATCAAGAACCCTCAGAGTTTCTTGAGAATTCTCAGCTTCTTGCCTACTCAAAGCATTTGAATTGCTTGCATGGGAATCTTCGCAGCAAAGCTTATTTCCACCCCGAATGTCTTTGAACGATATTGAGGTCTTAATCTCTTCTTATGCCCCAACATCTCATGCCCCTATTTTAGAACTCAACCATGGAATGCGTTATAGTCCCTATACTTTTTAAACCCTTTTCAAAGTAATGCACAAAAATCTTTTTGCATGCTTTAACGATGTCAATCTTATTGGTTCTTATTTCAATATAAGATACTCATATAAGGGAAGAAAAAGGCACAAACAAGGAAAGGAAAAAGGTCTCTGAAATATTTTATTATGGCAAACAAAAGAAAGGTTAAAAGAGGGAAATACAAGTATCCAGATATCAATGGTTAAAACTTCTCAAGTCAAAACGCCTCGAGATGCCTTGAATACTGCCTTTGCCGAGTAAATTTTGAAAATGACAACAATGTATGAATATACGAAATTCTTTTTGAGATGTCGAGTCTCCGAGAGAGTCATTTGATGCATGCCTAACCCGTGAACAATCCGAGTCACCCTTTGTGAGTTTTTGACCCAGATCCACCTTTGGTTTCAATACGCCCTTTACGGGTTTTCATCTTGAACCCCTTTTTTTTCTTTTTTTCTCCTTTTTAGGTATCTAATGTGCCATTTACGGGTTTTCACTTTTCGATTCCTCTTCTATTTCCACACTCTTTCTTTAGGCATGATATTTTTTGACCGAATCTGAGTTCACCGGATTCTCAAGCTCATCTCCATCCATCTCAGCCAAGGTCAATGCTCCTCCTAAGAAAACCTTTGTTACAACGTAAGACCCCTTCCAGTTAGGTGCCCATTTTTCTCGGGAATCTCTATGGATTGACATTATTTTCTTTAATACTAAATTTCCTTCTCAAAATTCTCTTGGGTGGACTTTCTTTTCATGAGCTCGCATCATTCTTCTTTGATACATCTGTCCATGACAAATGGCCTTCAACCCTTTTTCGCCGATTAGGTTCAACTAATCATATCTTGCTTGAACTCATTCTGCTTCTTCTAGTTTTGTTTATATTAGGACATGTAGAGACGAAATTTAAACCTCAATTGGCAACACAACCTCCATTCCATATACTAATAAAAATAGTGCTGCCCCTGTGGATGTTCGTACAACAGTCCTACAAGCATAAAGGGCAAACGGTAACTTTTCATGCCAGTCTTTGTAAGTGTCGGCCATCTTTGCAACTATCTTCTTGATATTCTTATTAGCAGCCTCTACAACCTCATTCATCTTCGGGCGATAAGTCACTGAGTTATGATGTTTGATGTTAAATTGCTCACAAACTCTGGTTATCATCTTGTTATTCAAATTGGAGGCATTGTCCGTGAAAATCATCTCTAGTAGACCATATCGATAAATGATCTCTTTTTTCAAGAATTTGCAAACCGTAAATCTAGTGACATTCATATATGAGGCTTCTTCTACCCATTTAGTGAAGTAGTCGATCGCTACTAGAATAAACCGATGCCCGTTTGACGCTTTAGGGTGAATCTGGCTGATGACATCCATGCCCTACATGGAAAAGGGCCAAAAGGCTGACATGACATGGAGAGGCTTTGGAGGTGTATGGATTTTGTCAGCATAGATCTGAAACTTATGGCATTTTTGGGAGTAGTTAATGCAATCTCCTTCTAAAGTTGACCAATAATACCCAAAGTTTATGATTCTTCTGGCCATGGTGAAACCACTAGGGTGAGTCCCACAAACCCTTTCATGAACATTTTCTAAGATCATTTGATCTTTTTTAGCACCTACGCACCTCAATAATATTTGGTCTCGACTTTTCTTGTATAAGATTTCTCTATCAAGAACATATCCCGATGCCATTTTTTTATTATTTTCTTTTCATTCTCAGTCGTCTGAGACGGATATTGATAAGACTTTATATATTGTAGGATGTTGTAATACCATAGAAGACTATCTTCTTATTTTTTCACGTCATAACAGTGAGCTGGGGAATCCTGCATTTACAATTTGATCGGCATCATTTCAGCACCTTCACTTGCTTTAAACGTGGAGGGTAGAGTGACTAAGGCATCAACCATTTGGTTATCTTCCCTAAGGAGATACTTAAAGGTAATCTCATCAAATTATTTAATTATTTGAATGACCAACTTATGATATCCTATCAGTTTCGCATCTTTCATCTCATATTCCCCTCGAATCTAGTAGACAACCAACGCAGAATCCCCATAAACTCTCAGGGTTTTGATTTTCCTTTCAATAGTGGCTCGTAAACCCATGATACAAGCCTCGTATTTTGCCATGTTGTTAGTGCAAAAAAAATTCAGTTGACTGGTAAAAGGATAATGATTTCCTTCAGGAGAGACCAAGACTGCACCAATGCCTCGCCTCAAAGCATTTTCAGCACCATCGAAATGCATAACCCATGATTCTATTGGGACATCATATTCTTTAGTCGTGATACACATCAAATCTTCATCAGGAAAATTAAAGCTCAATGCCTCATAGTTATCACAAGCTCAACTTGCCAAAAAGTCAGCTATGGCACTCTCTTTTACTGCTTTCTGGTTTACGTACTGGATGTCAAATTCTGAGAGTAACATTTTCCAGGGGGCTAACCTTCCTAATAGGTCCAGTGCTTCCATCATAAATTTTAAAAGATCTAGCTTTGAAATCAACCACGTAGTATGGTATAACATATATTACCTAAGCCTTTTAGCTACCCACACCAAAGCGCAACACAGCTTTTCAATCAAGGAATATCTGGTTTCACAGTCGGTGAACTTCTTGCTTAAGTAATATATTACCTTTTTTTTCCTTCCAGTTTCATCATGTTGCCCCAATATACAACCCATAGAGTTTTCATACACCGTCAAGTAGAGGATCAGTGGTTTTCCTGGAATATGTGGTACCAATACAAGAGGATTGGTCAACTGTTTCTTAATCTTTTCCAAGGCTTCTTGATACTCTGTATTTTATTTTCCTGGGTTATTCTTTCTAAGGAGCCTGAATACTGGATCACATTTATCTGTCAACTGAGAGATAAAATGAACAATATAATTTAACCTCCCCAAAAAGCCCCTACCTCATTTTTGCGTGTGAGGGGCTGAGAGTTCCTATATGGCTTTGACTTTATCTGGATCGATCTCAATTCATTTTTTGCTCACAACAAAGCCTAGAAATTTTCCCGATGTAACCCTAAAGGTGCACTTGGTAGGGTTGAGTTTTAATTGAAACTTTCTCAACCTTTGGAAGAGCTTCTCTAGGTTCACAATATGACATTCTTCTGATCGTGATTTAGCAATCATATCGTCTACATACACCTCTATTTCCCTATACATCATGTCATGGAACAAGGTCACCATGGTTCTTTGGTAAGTTGCCCCTGCGTTCTTCAAACCGAAAGGCATCACTTTATAGCAGAATGTTCCCTACAATGTCACAAAGTGGTCTTTTCCATATCTTCCGGGCACATCTTGATCTGGTTATATCTGAAAAATCCATCCATAAAGGAGAAAAGAGAATGGCCAGTTGTATTGTCTACTAAGGTGCCGATATGGGGTAGCGAGAAATTGTCTTTAGGGCTCGCCTTATTTGAGATCCCTATAGTCGACGCACATACACACTTTTCCATCTTTTTTGGGGACTGAGACAATATTGGCCACCCACTCTAGATACTTGGCCACTTCTAGAAATCCTGCGTCAAACTACTTTTTCACCTCATCTCTGATTTTCAAGAGTGTCTCAATTTTCATCCTGCTAAGTTTTTGCTTTACAGGCTCACATCTTGTCTTTATAGGAAGCCGATGTACGACGATGTTAGTATCGAGGCCAGGCATATCTTGGAACGACCACGCTAATATATCTTTATATTCTTTTAGAAGCTTAATCAAACTTTGTCGAGTCTTAGCAGTGATGGTGGTACCAATTTTCACTTCACGTTTCTCTTCCTCGGTGTCGAGATTCAAAATTTCTAATTCTTCCTTGTGAGGTAGAATCTGTGTTTCTTCTCCCTCTACTAACCTGAGCAAATCATTGGGCAAACTATATTCTTCCTCATTGTCGTAATCTTCAACCTCTTCTAAGCACATAGGCAGTTCAAAGTCAATTTCTGGGTCTGACTCAGATTTATTTATACCGTTGATATCCGGAGACCTGAAAGGAAACGTGCAGAAAATATATACAAAGGCAATGGAAAAGCAAATGAATGAATAATTTTTCTATTTTTATTATTTTATATTTTTTACTTTGTAATTTTGAGGTTTTAGGGTTTATCTACAATTTTTATTTATTTCCACACAAGGTTTACTGGAAATACGTATTTTATTAAAATTAAAACCATAATTGTTTGACATAGGCCCTTTACAAAAGATCCCTTATTACCCTCGGGCCTAAGGTAAAAGAGTTGGTTTTGAGAATTTCTCTGTAAAGGATTTAAAGACTATATGAATTTCTTCAGTAGTCCAGTTATTAAGCTCAGAGTAGAGGCGAATCATGGACATGTACTTGTTTTCTTCCTCCCCATCCGTCACAGCGTTGATGCTCAGCTCCCCAAAGGTCTCATTTAGCTCATTCTTTCCTTTTTCCTCAACAACTAAGGCATCTGAATTCAAAAAGCCTCCAGATCTGAAAATGTGACTCAGGGGTGGAAACGTCATTGGTTCTTATTCAATCTCTTCCCCTTTCAGCCTAGCCTTTCTTCTTTCTTGGTTTCTCTTCATAGCGGTCTTCCTTTGCAGATTGTTGGGCTTAAATCCCAACCCAAATCAATCCCTCTTTTCTGGGATAGCTATAGAGTACAACCTCCCCTAATGCTATTTCCCAAAACCTTTCCCTATCTCAGCCCATTTTCCAAGAGTCTCTCTGACTTGCATCTTGGCATTGTTGGATAATCCCAGTATGGGTATCTTACTTCCTTCGGTGACAAAGGTTGCATTAACAAGCTCTAATGTTCTAATATGACATTTGAGTGTGCCCTCGTCAATTTCAATATAGGGTACATCAGTAGACACCGATGTAATGATATCTTCTTTAGCCCCGACGGTTACCAGCTATCCGTCGATCATAAATTTTAGCTTTTGATGTAGGGAAGAGGGTATTGCGCCTGCCGCGTGAATTCTAGGGTGCCCTAGCAAGCAATTGTATGTTGGTTTAATATTCATCACCACAAAGCTGATGTCGAAAGTGGACGACCCAATTTGTAGGGGAACTTCAATCTTCCCTAGTACCTCTCACTGAGTCCCATCAAATGCTCTCACAGTGTTCTGATAAGCCTTCATGTGTGAGCTGTCTATTGGCAGTTTCTTCAAAGTTTCTAAAGAGAGAATATTCAAGACCGACCCATTATCAATGAAGACTCCTAGCAGTATGTGTCCTTTACACATTGTAGAAATATAAAGAGCTTTGTATGATCCTCTCCCACCTTCTAAAATTTCCTCATCACTGAATAAGGTAAATTTGTCCACAACGATGTTATTGACCAACCTGTCTATCTTGTTAATCGTTATCTCCTTAGGTATAAAGGTTTGGTTCATAACCTTCAACAAAGCTTCACGGTGACCCTCAGAACTCAATTGAAGTGACAATATAGAGATTCTTGCTGGGAGTTTATGAAGCTGCTCTACCACGCTATACTCACCGTGTTTGAGTATCTTTAGGAATTCTTGAGCCTCAAACTCCTTCACGGGCTCATGATACATCAGGGGCTGTTCTGAGAAAAAATCCATTTCAACTTCTTTTCCTGACTTATTAGCTGCAGCCTTCCCCTGGGCTGCGTCCCTATCCGTGACAACTTATGGTGAATGACATCTTTCACTCCTTGTAAAGTGGCCCACCTCATTGACCGATTTTTCTACTAACTCAGCATTAGATGATGAAATATTTCTTGGAGTTATCACTGTGCAAGCATAGTTCCAAGGTACTTGCTTGTTGTCCTTATATGGAAAGGGGGTTGGTCCTCTTATTATTATTTGTGGAGATGAACATTTTGGCGGTTCACCATTTCTTGCCTTGGCCTTGATCACTAAGGGCTCAATTCCTGAAAAGTCTCTCATGACCAAAGACTCGTCTGACGCACATACTTCTATCACTTTGTGCGTGTTTGTCATCTCGAAGAACTCGAGTTCTTTGCTATCCATCTTAGTTTGAACCAATTGTCTAAACTCAGGAAAAAGCTGGATCTCATGTTCTTCCTCTTCATGATACTCACAGTAAGGCTCATCCTTGCATCTCATATTCTGATCCATTCCTTCAATAATCTGGCCTTTATCATTTTGGCCTACACACACTTCAAAGGTGCTTTGACTTGTGACACACATTCTTTAGTCATCTTTTCGTCTTCTTCACTTATTGCATTTACCCATGCTTTCTGGTGATTCGGTAGGGGATTCCCACTGGTCACGGATGTGTCGAATGATAACATGCTTGATTTTTGCAAATCATCTACCATCCTCTTAAAAGTAGTACAACTTTCGATTGTATGCCCTCTAACCCAGCGTGATATTCACATTGTACCTTTTCATCGTACCATAATATGTATGAGGGTGAAAAGGTAGAACGTGTCGTGGTAACACCATTTGTGATTTGAGTAGTTCTGAGAATAACACTACGTAGGTCATAGGAATAGGAGCTAAATAAGTCTTTGGGTTCCCCTGGTACTTCCGTTCTTCTTTTGGTGGATTCGATGCTGCTGGAGTACCAGACTTGTTAAGGACCACCCATTTCGAGTAATTAAGGTTATAGGCACTAGTCATGCTAACCTCATTGTCCTTCTTTTATAAGGTTTTTAGTTTCACCTTCATCGAGTTTCTCGCCAAGATTAATTCCCCATTCATCAGCATGTCTGCAAAGTTCTTAGTCGCATGATGTATCATTCTATCATAGAAAGTACCTTTCAAGGTTTCCACGAGCATAGGGGTGATCTTAATTTCCAAAAATGGTGGTTAAACTTGAGCGGCCATGTCCCGCCATCTTTGTGCATATTGGCGGATGCTCTCATGATGTTTTTGCTCTATTCCTTGTAGGACTAGCCGGTTTGGGCCATGTCAGTCACGTGCTTATACTGCTCGTTAAACGCCCTTGATAGATCCCTCCAAAATCGTATATTAGCCTTGCTCAACTATGTATACCAACGAGACGCAGATCCAGTCAAGCTGTCTTAGAAGCAGTGAATGAGTAGCTTATCATTATCCAAATACATTGGCATCTTTCGGAAATACATGGTCAGATGTGCCGAATGACAAATGGTTCTATTGAACTTCTCAAAGTCAGGGGTTTTAAACTTCGGAGGCATTACTAGATCAGTCACCAGGCTTAAGTCTTTGGCATCTAGGCCGTTATGAGTGTTCCCATCCTGAAAGGATTTGATGATTTCCTCGATCCTCCTATTTCCTGTCTACTCTGGCTCTATCTGCGGCTTCATCGAGGTCAGGCACCTCATAATCTTGGGTTTTCTCATTGTTAAACACATGCTCATTTGGGGCATTAGCAGAAGATCCTCCCAAATAGAGTTGAAATATGGTCTTGAGTGGGGTAGCTCCCCCTTGTGTCCCTGAATGGGCGTAGGTGATCCCCATAAATTGTGGCAACGCATCAATAGCTTCAGATGCCTTACCCCTATCAGGATCTTTAAACCCTAGATGGCTGTAATCTGGCTGACCATATTCTTCTGAGCCTGTGCAATCTCTTCATTCAGATCTTTTTTTATCTTATCCAGCCTATCATGAGTGCTTTTATGGTTGATTTCTAATGTTGTTAATCTATCTTTCAAGGCCTTCACTTTGGTTTGAGAGCGGGTACCGTATTTGTGTAAAACTTTGGTTATTTTGAAAGTTCTGCCATGTGATTTACTTTAATTAATCTTTTGAATTATGTATGCAATGTTAGAAACTAAGCCAATGCAAAGAAAACAAACAACAAAGAAAAAGTGCATGAATGCAGGTGAAGGGCATTAATTCTGTAAGTAATTGCTCTAGAAGTAATTCTTATTGGATGCCAAATGTCCTTATTACAAAAGATTTTGACTTTTTCTACGAGTACATCTCAGCCCGAGCACCAAGCTCCTTGATATCTTTAATCAACCATAGAAGTCTTGGTCCCACTTCTCCCACTAGCCTGATGTACTGGCGAAGGGTCATAGCTTCAGTTGCTAACATCCTTACATGCTTAGATATGTATTGTATCTAGGTCATGATGCTTTTGTCAAATTCATCTCGCTCTTGGAACCTTCTGGCATTGTCCCTAAGCCGAGTAAACCAATAGTCATTGCCCTTTTCATTGATATCTTCGAAACCCAGAATCTTCATTTTGTACTCCTGAATAACGTACTCCATAGCTTCTACTTGCTTCTTCAATGTATCATTCTCACTCAGACTAGCCTGGAGTTTGATATAAGTATGATGATTCTGGAACCTATGCAGCGATTGATTCATGTCTGCTACCTTGGCGTGCAACTCAACAACGGAGCCTTGGCTCTGTTTTAGCTTCTTATTTGTCTCATCACATACCATTTGCAACTCAAACAAATGGACCTTGTTGTCATGGGCCTTCCTCTTCCATGCAACCATATTTTCTTTTTCTTTTTCGAAGACCCGCTTGTTATTTTCATTCTCGACTACTTGTTTCTCCCTCTTCTTCTCATCTATCAGCAACCGTTTGTATTTTCCAACTTCTCTCTTTCCATTCTCTTTTTCTTTTCCCACGGCCTACTCAATTTCTTGCCTCTAATGCTCTGTAGTCTTTCTCAAATTAGCATTTTTGAACTGTGGCATGAAATTTGAGAAAATCCACCATCTAGATCTTAAATTTTGCTTCTAGGTCCTTGTATAGCTTTACTACCCGATCTGTCTCTCCTTTATACTTGTCTACATCTAGGCTTGCCTCAAATAAGTCATTCGTACGCTGGCTTTGTTGGTCTTCAATCTCAACCTTGGCCCTTTTCAATTTGGCTATCAGAATATCAGCTTTAGACGGGACCACCCTCAAATATTCCTCATAGGACTTAGCCTACCCCGGGGTAGGTGGCAAAATTTTATCATTTACCCTGACATGCCTCCATATATCATGGTCGGGGGTAAACATGCACTTGCTATCGTGTTCTACTTCCATGAGGTAGCAATGCCTCCATGAACCGTTAATAGTTTGGATCTTCTCTCTGAGCTCCCCTTGGAACTCGAATTTTAATAAGTTAAGACCCGTAGTGAAGGGGATAAATTTTCGAGAGTCGTACTGTCGTGACACTAGTAAGGGGGCACAACCGATTCTACCCCATAGGCCTAGCAGCATCAAATAATCATAATCCCCACACTTGTACAAAACCTTGGTGTGGCCTATCCACGAAACTCTCCATACAATGTCCTGATCCTAGCAGTCCTTAAAAATGTCAACCCACTTGTTCCTCTTAGCTACCGGCCACTCATTTGCCAAAAATTCACATAGTGGAGAAAAGTTCAGAGAGAATACGTTAGCAAAGCTAGGGTCAGCCACTTCTAGAACTAGCTAATGGCCCAAACCTGGAGCAAAGGAGCACATCCTCTGAAACGCACACCCTCCAGCTTTCGACATGCATTCAAAGAGATGAAGGTTTTAACTAGTACAGCTGGCACTGGATTGGTTTCCCTTTTCAATTGCTCAAAGAAATCTAGCATAGCCACATCGATATTTCCCAATACTCTTGGAAAGATAACCAAGACTTAGATTTCTATAGCCAAGAGATCCACTCTCTTTTCCCTACCTGGATGAGTAGGAATTATGTTTCGGATGCTCCACCAGGGGAAGGAAAAGCTGCCCCCCTTTTTTTCTGTATCAGTCCTTTAACCCATACATCTCCCATGCCAGTAAAAGATTTGAGCCTCAAGTGAACATTCTTGTTCTTAGGAGGTTTAGCATAGACTTGGTCCTTCTTCACCTTGCGTAGGTTGAAAAGTGCAAAATACTTTTCGAATGTAGGCATCATATCTTCACCATTAAAAGTAAAACAACAATACCAGGATTCCAGAACTGAATCAATACTTTGAGGAATGGTTCATCCACCTCTACATATAGCAGATATGCTATGTCGCCGTAGGTATCAAGGAACAGTTGCTTTGTTGTATGGTCAAAATGGCCCCATATCTCTCGCAACTCATCTACATTGTTCTGTTTGATAGTTATATAGGCGTACTCTGATATCTCTGTCTCGTGATCAACTGTCAAACTATCTCCATGTGCTTGCTGGTTGACCTCAGACCAGTGGCGTACATCCGCATTGTCTTCTTTCTTTTTCAGGTACCTCTTATCCATGACAAGAGTTGTTTTCTAACTGAGCAAGTGTCTAAATAATCAAACCCTTCTAGATATGAGATGTGGATGCACGAAAAATATGCAAAGAAATACAAAACAGAAAGAATTAGTGCTATTGAAAATAAAAGAAATATGACATAAAAGGTCCAAAAGAATTTCATTGTAGGAATAATAATTGGGAAACATATTCCAACATTTCAGGACACATTCTTCCTCGGACTATTCTTACGAAATAATTTTGACCAAATTCTACCTCTAATGTTTTCCACATGGCTTTAACGGGGTGAGCTACTAAATTCACACACATGGTTTGGTTCTAAAAGGTTTCCGAATTGTCCTCGCTGTCCCCTACTAAGGGTAACAAGGCCCCTGATTCTCACCTATTACAGGCTTCAAATGAATCAAGTTCAACTCAGGGGGACCTATTTTTCTATGCCCATACGAAGGATCAGTATCCTCACGAAAACATAGGCCATATGAGCCCCGAAGGTACTTGCTAGGGCCATACGAAGAATCAGTATTCCCATGAGAGCACGTTTTCCCCCACTTAAACGAACGAGACCAAGCTCGGGTGCAGAGCTTATAACCAAATTTTAAATGCGTAAAATGAGATCATATTCATAAATGGATAATTAAGTTAAATTTTATACGAACTTGCAAATCCGACGTTAAAACAATGTGTAATCGGCTAATGGCCTGACTCTTTTTTTTTGTAAAAACAAAAAATTCCCCAGCAGAGTCGCCAAGCTGGCGCAACCTTTTTTAAGAGGTCTTGACGGTTTTTTAAATAAAAAGCCAAAACAACGGAGTCGCCACCAATCTTTTAAAAGGTGTGATTGGATCACCTAAAAAATAGGTTATTTTAATAAAATAGTTTTATTTTATTAAAACAAAGGTTTTGGTCTGCGAAAACACAAAAAATGGGTTCGGGAGTCGGTTACGCATGGGGAAGGGTTAGCACCCGCACAACGCCCACCTAGCCGATTACAAAACATTTTGATGTCAGAATTTGTAAGTTCGTGTAAAATTTAAATTATTGTTCATTTATGAATATGATTCCATTTTAACGGCCCTACCATCCGGAGAGTAAACTTTAATCACCGCCAACACTTCTGGCGCTAACCCGTTACCTCCTTTTGGTAGGACACCACATTAACTATATTTCACTTTTTTAACAAGCAAACAAAGAACTAATTAGTTTGTTAAAGCTTTTATTTATTCTAAGTTAGTGATTATTAACCTAAAGAATGTCTAAGTGTATTTTTCCTATCAGGGTTAAAATATTATTAAGTTTATTTTATGAATTTTATGTGAAGAGAATTTTATTGAACTTTAAGGCTCTAACTAGGCTTTTAAGAACCTAAACCTAGGGGTTTTATCTAAACTAATAACTAATTAAGATATAACATAAAAATATTATAAACAAAATAAATATAGGAAATAAATTTAAAAAGGTAAGACACAATTATTTAAAAGAAAGCATACCCTTCTCGAATCGAGCTAATACTTAGTATTCAAACCAATTTTTACAAGAAAATGTAAGTTAAAATTATTATTTTTTTTAAAAAAAAATTGACTTTCCAAAAGGGTTTAAAATATAATTAAAAGGTAAAGAAAGAAAAAAACCAAATTGTAGAAAAAAGATCAAAATGGAATTTTCGAACATAGTGACCATTTTGAAGTAACTGAAAATATGATGACTCGCGGAGCAAAAATAAGTAGGGCGTGTAATCACTCATTTTGACCGGGTTTTAGTATTATTAGTATTATTTCAATAATAATATTATTAATATAAAATAAATAAAAAAATAATATATATATAAGTAATATATATTTATAAAAAAAAGTAATTAAAAAAAGGAGGAAATTTGCGTGGAGCCTAGAGCTCCATGTCACCCAAGCTCTCCCCCCACCCCTTTGAAATTGCCTATAAATAGGCATGCATTTGCCATTTACAAGGGAGCCGGTAGTGGCATGCCCACATAAGAGAGCTATGCTCTCGGGTAGCCAATGACCGGGGGAAGTCCCCTCAGTCCTAACCGGTTCAATCGGGGTCTTATTTTGGATCCGATCTAGTTAATTTTTGGAGAGGTCGTGGTAGATCTCGGTGGGGTTCAGTCGGGGTTCGTCATTCGAGCTTCTAGTTAGGTATATTTTCTTCCCTTTTTATTTGTGTTGTAATTTTTATAATTTAATGAAGTATTAGTTATTTTAAAATTATATTCTTATTTTTTAGTTTGTATGTTTATTTATGTTTTAGATTAGTATTTATTATGTTTTAAATTTATGTTTTATATTAATATTTTATTTATGTTAAATTTATTTTTATTTATGTATTAGAATAATATTTATGAATGTTAGCATTTTATTTATGTTAGATTTGTTTTTATTTATGTGTTAGATTAATATTTATTTGTGTTTTAGATTAATGTCATATTTATGTTAGATTCGTTTTTATATTAGATTAATATTTATGTATGTATGTTTTGATTAATATTTTATTTATGTTAGATTAGTATTTTATTATATTAGTAGTATTTATTCATATTTTTATCGCTTTGTATTTATTTATGTTTGCCATGTCTTAAGTTGCATTTTGAGATATTAATTGTCAATGCGGTGCCCTTTTATCCGAGCGTAAACGGGGCCAGTATCAGGCGTAGTGATGGTGGTTGGGCGTTTACTCTCGGATAACGGGGCCTTTAAAATCTACTCACACTTATAACAAAATTTTAAATTAATCGTCACTTTAATCCGGGAAAGTTTAATATTAATAAAGCGGTAATTATTAAAGTACCAATTTTGGGCGGTGTGGGGGTGCTAATTCTTCCCCATCCGTAACCGACTCCCGAACCCAACAATTTTTAAATCTCTGGTTTTATGGTGTTCGGCCTACCTAAGTGGCCGGTGGCGACTCCATTTTTAAATAAAATATGGGTTTTTTAAAAACCCCACAAAATAAACATTTTTATATCCGAAAAGCCACAAACACTTCAAAATGTTTTTTTAGCGAAACGTACATCGCTACAGATGGCAACTCCGTTGGGGACTTTTTTCTGTTTTTTCAAACAAAATAAAGTGAGTCAAGCTTTTTAAACAATTACCGTTTTATTAGTATTAGAAATTCCGGATTAAAGTGACTATAAACTAACATTCGGTTATAAGTACGTGTTTATTTTGACGCATTTAAAATATGGCATATAAACCCGTTTTTTAAGTGGGGGGAAAACGCTAATGCTTTCGTGGAGATATTGTTCTCCCGTGTAGGCCTAGCAAGTACCTTCAGGGCTCGAGTACCTTATGCTTTTGTAAGGATATCGTTCCTTCGTGCAGGCATAAGCGAATGGGTTCCCCTGAATTGAACCCGGTTGAAAAGAGCCTATAATGGGTGATGATCGAGGGCCTTGCTACTCATAGTAGAGGATAGCGAGGAAAATTCGGGTACCTCCTAGAACCAAAACTGCATGTAGAGAACATATAGAAACCCACCCCTTTAGAGCCATGCAGATAACCTTAGGTGTTTTAGACGGGATAAATAGGGTTGTTTTGTTTGTTTACCTTATTTAATTTGTCCTTTTATTTATATATTTATTATTTTTATCCGGTACTAACTCATTTCTTTTTTATTTTTATTTTTATTTTACACATATTTTTGTTGCATTATCATTGCATCCACATTACATAGAGGCGTTGATTCAAGTGGTTTGCCCGATTAGAAAATCTTTCATCGTGGAAAAAATGATCTTAAGAAGGATGGCATCGATCCAGTCGTGCGACATTGGTCGAGATTAATCAACAGATCCGAGGTAACAATTTGCTGAGCAAGTGTGTAGTGCCAAAGTATACACACGAGACCACGATGGTGGACATACAACGAGTTGCAAGGCGTGTGAATGACTTAGCTACGAGAGGCCGCGACTCTTTGACCTTTCGTAACCCCGGTCATGGAAGAAGCACCAAGGTTTATCAAGCTTGCTCGTGAGCTATCGAGGAGCTAGGAGGTAGAGCTATGGCTTATGTGGTAGAACTTTGTTTTGTAATTAAGACTTTTTGTAATAGGAACTCCTTTTGTAATGTGGACCCTTTTGTTTTTGTAATCTGGACCCTTTAGTTCCCATGAAAGTCGTTCGAAAGGGTGATTACCAAATGAATCAACGCCTTTATTTGCATTCATGTTGCATATCATGACATGATGTTGATTCAATACCAGTTCATTAAAAGGCTTTCAAAATAGAAAAAGTCTGCTTTGCAGGAAACGATAATATTATAGTATCAAGTTAGGCCGAGCAAAGACCAATCAAGAAAGAAGATGGTACGATAGAAAGGCACGTCGACGAAGAAGATTCATCGGGGCATGGAAACCCCAATTTTAAATCTTCACATTTAACCCTTTTGTAAAAATCTCAAAGATTTTAATTTAACTCCTTTAAAAAATTTGAAAATATTATTATTTTGCTTTGAATCTTTTTCCTCCTAAAACTTTCAGAATAATAATAATAAAAAAGAAACCTAAAAGTTTTATTTTAAGTAAGTTAAAACTTTTTGATAATAAAAAAATAGGGAAATTTTTAAACCAAATGATCATTGAGAATTTTAATTTAAACCCCCAAAAAGTTTTAAAGTACTCCCCTAGGATCGATAGAATTCATCCATGTTTAGACGTATTATTCGTTTTCACCCAGATCTACAGAAGAAAAGATATTGTCTGCATTATGCATGCACTTGTTGATGTCATTTTCAGAAGCCACAAAAATAAAGATCATGACGTCACGAGTCCATGGAATAGAATAAGAGGAGAAGACGAAGTCATCCATCATCCTGAAGACGACGTCGAGACGTGGAGCACATGTTTTACTTTCCGAAGTCAAGGTCTCCAGAATAAATCCAACTGTTACCTGTAATTCATTATTAATTTCTTGCAAACAGACATTTTCTCTATTGAAAGTTTTTTAAAGATTGTTCGAGAATCAACACCGCATTTGCATACATTCTCGCATTTATAGGGTATAGATTCCCGAAGTGGTTTCTCAAATCTTAGAAATTGTTCATAATTGGCAAAGGGTCGTTTGGTCAGATATTAGAGGGACAGATCCGGGGTTTTGTCCCGAACAAGATCGGAGATAATAGAAGATGAACCATCCAAGACTTTAGGTCGAACACGATGGAGATACGGTACTAGTAATGAGCAAAGTAAAGTGAAAGAGTTGAAAGAAGTAGAAGGAAGAAGTGATGAATCAGATGAATACTTTGACGAAAGGTAAGCGATCCATCGAACCGAAAGAAGAATCGATTAAGGATCATAATAGAGAGCGGGATAGTCAGAATTTTACCTCCAAGCCAGCCAAATACGACAAATTGAACCCTTTTATGATCCGCATCAATAAACAGGCGAAAGGTATGTCTGAGTCGGGCTTTCAAAAAGTAGAGCTCGATCCAGAAGAAACCCGAGAAGCAAGTAATGAAAAGAAGTATATCTCGATTCCTGTGAGGTATACCGAACTACTCCTAATGTTCATCGAGAAGAGCCTTATTACCTCGGTTAAGTCTTTGGCAAAGAGACGGTCTTATCCGAGAGATTACGACACACGTGCTAGAGGCAACTACCGTTTAGGAAGTTTGGGTCACAATATTGAGGATTGCGGGGCCCTGAGGAACAAGTTCAAGATCTTATCGCGATGAGAATTTTGGGTTTCGAAGACGAAGTTTCCCAATTCTATAGTGAGCTAACAATCACCCGAGGGGCAAAAGTCGAGGAAGAATCGATATCCAGGACAAAAGTTTGAGTAATACTGAAGTGGACCACTCAAGCGAGTTAAATTTGAAGATAGGGGCATCCCAGGAGAGGGATATTCTTTTGAGTTCAGCCAGCTCAGATAAGAGAAAGATAACTTGGATAAAATTGAATTTGTAGAATGATCACGAAAGCTTTACTGAGTGTTTAAGAATATCAGATTGGGTCACCTTTAAAGAATAGATGAATGGTGTTGTTCAATTGAAGGACGACTCAGAATATTAGAAGAAGATAAACTAGTTAAGCGAGAATCAAGTCAAGTCGTAAGTTTGAAGAAATTGGGAATAGGTAAGAGCTACTGAGCTACATAATAACTTAGCCATTAACAAGAGTTTTGGAAACAAGTTTACGACGAGCAATGACAATCCAACACTCTTTAGTTGGAAAGTAAAGGAGGACAACTTCCAAGCAAACAAAGTTCTTTGAAAATGACTAAGCGGGGGATAGATGAAGACCCAAAGATCGATATTACCCGAGCAGGTAAGGTAGTTCAACAAGGTGGCAGGCTTAGTCAGAACATTGACCAAGTGTTGGACCACAGAGGCAAGCTGATCGGACTACTGGATGAAGTTAAGAAAGTAGGCATTGAAGCTTATCAGTAACTGTAAATATCTAATATATGATATAATGAAACCTTTTGGCCTCAATGAACGTCGTTCTATGGGGATCACTTTTGGAATCAATACCTTACTGCATTCATGTTTATACTTTAGGATTGCATTGCATTACATTGTACAGTCAGGGCATATTTTACATAACATTATCATTACCTTGCATAAAATTTTTTGGGGGTAATCCAAAGAACAATTAGAGTTTTATCGTGAATAAAAGAATTGAACACACTCAAAAATCAAGATTCGAGCAGTTAGAAGATGGACTCGAGAGAAAAAGAGAAAAAAAAAAGAAGTTTGATGCCTTTGATGGAAGAAAGCTCTGTTTGAACCCTGATTTGGTCGTTTCTCCGGATTCCAAAGATTCCCATATTTGCGCATGATAACGGAACAAGATGCCCCAAGATTCACGTGACCATATTCTGCAAAAAGATGGAGGGCTGCATTGAAAAATTGCCGATCCACTACTTCCCCGACAGTCTAGCAGGACCTACCGTGATATGATATGCTTTGGACCTAGCACCAAGTCGTCAGTATCTCCAGGGTACGAAGATGAAACCTGATGAAAGCTTCAAGGAATGTGCTTTGCGGTGTCTGTGTTTAGCGACCCAGGCCCAGCCTCCCGTAGATGAAGAGGAAAGTGACTTCCATGCCACATTTCTTATTTCTTCTTTGATAAGGTGCCCGGGAAAATGAATGTCAGCTTTGAGGACTTCATGACAGTCAGAGAGAGAATCGAACATGCACTCCGAGACCTAAGTTTAAAAGACCGGACATGCCTAGGAGCAAAAAGAAAGAGATAAATGGGTACCACTTTCGAAGGTTCTCGTGATCATAGGAGAAGAAGACATGCAGATTCCTCCGAATCACCGAGAAAAATTCCTCGAACAAGTACATATTTAGAGATATTCGGAGTATTCTGTCTCGGACATATGGCCTCATCTGGTCAAGGGTTAGCACCTTACCTCAAGGCCGATAAAGATTACGCCCAGCTCATATGCTCACAGTTTTGATCCATACAGTATATGTGAGTTCTACATTGAGGCGCCGGGGCATGACACTAAGGAATTTAGGTTCATTAATAGAAAAAATCAAGAAGCTCGTTGACGAGGGAGTCATGACGAGAGAGTTGGTCCAGTGGTGGAAAAATAAGAGAAGAGGCAAACCTACACTACAAATGACCGGAATGAGTTAGTACTCGGGAGGTCCCTATGGTTTTCCCATCAGTTCACAAAGAAATTCTCAATGCTTTGAAAAAAAACTCTCAAACAGATATTTTTTAGAATTAAAAATCACATTTCCATTTAGACAGCATTTTTACATTCTTGATTCTTTAAACATTTTATTTTTATGGGGTAGTTTTTATTCTCCCATATGCATATACACACATTTTTGAATGGACATATGTATATATCATTTCTATACCAAGTCCTCAAATTTTGAATGCAACAGTACATTTGCTTCAGATCCAAAGATCAACTCTAAGTTGCATATATTTAGAAGAGATTGAATGTTGTAGGGATACTGTAAATGTGAGTATATGCTAGTTTACTTAGGCCAATAGAGGAACAAAGCGAGTGTTTAGACGATGGGAAGTTCCCATTTTAGGAATTTATCTTCTCAGGCACTTGTCGTTTAAGATCCTTGAAATGAAAGTTGACCATAAACCTCTACCCCCCGAAGGCTTTCTCAGGACATCTATGAATGTGACGACGAATGATATTCTTTTACTTTACCGTAAGACGAGATGAGACCAGAGCCAGTTGGATACGGAGATCAAAAAATCATCGAGAAAAAGTGGTTGAAAACAAGGATATGTCCAAACGAAAAACCAAAGAAAAGAAAAGAAATGGAAATCAAAAGGCCAAAGCAATCCGGATCGAGTAAATATCGGAAGAGCTGTAGAGAGGCAATTAACTTCGAGCGAAAGATAGCATCAATACCCAATATAGATACGTGTTGATTCGATGATACATTTATAGACTCGAATAAGAAGAAAGATATTCAAGGAAAAACCAAAATGGGTAGTCTAAAAAAAAAAACAAAAAAAAAAAAAAAAAAAAAAGAAAAAAAAAAAAAAAAAAAAAAAAAAAAAAAAAAAGGAAAAAAAAAAAAAGAAAAGAAAGAAAGAATATTGTATATGCTTCACACACGTATCAAAACAATACAAGAACGAGACTTTAACTATGAGCAAGAGACACAAGGAATCCACATTTCAAGTAAATATCAGTTTTGAAAATTAGTATAGAAGCTCGAATTGAAGCCAAGTCAAGACAAGTCGGCCGAAGATTGCCAATAAAAGGAAATGATTTAGGTGAAACCCAAAAATGGGCAGTCTAGAGTGATCCTGAAAATGAAGAAAAGAGTAGTATGCATGAGCATGCCGCATCAATATCCAACCAAAATACACTTATCCAAGGTACTGAAGAAGGAAGTGACCTCTAGGGTGAAAACCCAAAAATGGGCAGTCTAGAGCGATCCAAGAGAAAAAGTAAAAAAAGAAAAAAAAAGAAAGAAAGAATAACATTTCATCTAGGCGTGCCAATCACAAGAATTCCCGAAATGTATTCGTAGTCCTTCATTCAAGAAATCTCGGTTTAGAGGAGTTTTGGAGGATCAAACATTATTGAACAGAAAAACGAACATCAATACATAGCCGTAATACAAAGGCAACCTATAGTAAAAAAAGAAAGAAAATAAACTATAGGGTGAAAACCAAAACGGGCAGTCTAGAGTTATCCAAAAAAAAGGGAAGGAATAATGGGCATATCCAAGTTACACAAGTACAGAAATACTGTTTCACTTAACCATAAACCAAAGGCCTACATTACAAGCCCCCAAAGACCATTCTGATCATCTATAGATATCCAAGTTGAATGAGAATGTCTTCAGATTTCATTCCGCCTATAAAGGTTAACTTTGCTTCAAGGAACATCAAACTTCGAAGTGCTTGATCGACACCCAAAGGAGGGAAGGATGGCGCATGGTGAGATAGTGAGATTAAGAGAGCCACCTTAAACGGCGTAGAAACTAGGTAGGGTTGTTCCTCTCAAAAACCTATTAGACCAGAAGAAACTATACATTTGCATATATTTCCACAATGGTCAATATCTTCTAAATATGCGCTTCATTAGAGTTGATCTCTGGCAATTTGAAGCAGATGTGCTATAATGTTTGATATTTTGGGGGCAAACATGTTTTAAAAAGGTTTGACATTTTCTCCCAAAGTTTTGATGTTTACCATTTCCCCCAAACATTAGTTTTTAAAATGTTTGGCAATATACTTCGAATTTTGTTTACATTCTCCAAACATTATTTTTTTAAAAAAATGTTTGGTCCTTAAAAAAAGAGAAAAGAAAAAAGATGTTTACCATTTGTTCCAAACAATGTTTTCAAAATGTTTGGTATCCTCAAAGTTGTGATTTTTAAAATGATCATTATCTTTTCAAACAATCATTATTTTTTTTTGAAATATACACAAGTAAATTGCCTTTTTTCATTACTTTAAAAATAAATGATGATGAGATTTAAAGCATAGGGACCGAAAGTTAGTTTCCGTCAAATGCTACGAGAATATCAAGGATAAGCTCGGGGATGAAAGCATTTTGGCTCACCCTGGTGACTAGAAATAGATCAAGGCTCTGTATGATGGGTCGAAAATTCAAAGCAAAGTGGAGCTCGTGGTTGAATGGGGCAACAACGCCAAGTGAAGAAGATGACAAAGGGTTCTTATAAAAATAATATAAGAACCAAAAGATCATTTATGAAGACGGGTGATAACCACGAAGATAAAAAAAGCCTTCCGCACAAAAAGGTTTGAAAGCATGTTAAAAGATTTGAATTGATCAAATAAGGAGCATAAGAGCATACAGTGAAGAAGTAAAAAGATGAAAAAAATTTGAGAAATGACCTTTCAGGTGTAAGACTTTAGAACAAAAAAGGGCTGAAAGAAAAAGAAAAAAAAAAAAAAAAAAAAAAGAGAAGAAATAGAGGAGAAGAAAAAAGAAAAAAAAAAACGAAAAATAAGAAGAAATTAAAGGAAAAAGAAAAAAAAAGAAAAAAGAAAAAAAAAAAGAGAAAAAAAAAAATGAGAAAGAAAGAAATTACATTACATTGCATGCATCATATATAATAGAGGCATGTCAATTTTTGCTTGTTTTTAGATAGGTATTTGAAGAATTATCAAAGAATATTAAAAGTGGATTTCATTAAAGAAAGAAAGATCGGTAGCCATTTTTGGTGTGAATCCCTAAATTTTTAGAAAGATCGGTAGCCATTGATAAGTGAGTTCCCAAATTGAAGAAAGATTTGGGCCACCATTAAGCGTTTCAAGCATAGTGTTAAGTCCTTCGGGCCATCGCGTAAGTCCTTAGTAGCATGATGATAAGACGACGAGCCATAGTAGCCTTTCGAGCATGGTGATAAATCATTTGGGCCATCAATAAGTCCTTCGGGCACGGTGACAACCTTAGTAGCGTGAGTCCATTAAGATCGTCTTTAGTAGCATGGTCGATAAGATCCATTTTCCATCAAGAATCCCAAATTTGAAGAAAGATTTGGCACCATAGTAGCGTGAGTCTAGAAAGATCGGTAGCCATTTTAGCGTGAATCCCCAAATTGTTAAAGATTTCAGCCATCTTAGTAGCGTAAGGCCGGCAAGATCGATAAGATTTTCGGCCAATCCCCAAATTTTCGAGAAAGATGGTGATAAGCCATTGTCCATCGTGAATTCCCAAAATTGAAGAAAATTTTAATCGACCATAGTAGCGTGAGTCCAAAAAGATCGGTAACCATTGTAGTGTGAATCCCCAAATTTGAAGAAAGTTCGGCCATCGGTAGTTCCTTGAGTCCGAAAGATCGTTAGCCATTTTTGGTGTGAATCCCTAAATTTTTAGAAAGATCGATAAGTCCTTTTCAGCATGATGCCCTAAATTTTCGTAAGATCGGTAGCCATTTTCATGGTAATCCCCAAATTTTCAAAAGATCGGTTAGCCATTGTCTTCGGGCCATCATTAAGAAAATTTACGACCGCCATAGTAGCGTGAGTCCGAAAAGATCGATAGCCATTGTCAAGCGTGAATCCCCAAAATTGAAGAAAATTTCATTAGCCATAGTAGCAATGAGTCCGTCAAAGATCAGGCATGATGCGTGAACCCTTAATTCAAGATAAAGGTTCAAAGATAGGGCCTATATTTTGAGCCCTCAAAAGGTTCTATATAGGAAGAAAGAAAAGATTTCAAAAAAAGATAGAATAAAGGACTTGCGAGAAAAGAAAAAGGAAAAAATAGGAGGAACTCTAAGTCGGAAGAATCCATCCGTGGAAAAAAGGTTTTAATAGGAAAAACCCGAAAAATTGAAGATAAAAGAGTTATATAGGAAGGACTTCAAGCTTTACGTTTCGAGTGAAAAGTTCTATATAGGAGGAACTCCAGGCTATAGTGAAAGGTTCTATATAGGAAGAGTCAAAGCTCCAAGAACCAAAGGTGATGAAGTTCTATATAGGAAGAACTTACAAGCCTGAAGATTCAGCTAAGGAAGAGCGGAGAGTTCTAGAAGAACACGTGATTCCAAGTCAAAGACAATGAAATATAGGTAAAAAATGAGTGCTTTTGATCTTTGCTTTGTTCTTGTTTCACAAGAACAAGTAAAGAGGGCAAATCAGAATCACTCATTTTTGTCCGGGTTTTAGTATTATTAGTATTATTTTAATAGTAATATTATTAATATAAAATAAATAAAAATCAAAAAAATATATAAGTAATATATATTTATAAAAAAAGTAAAAAGTAATTAAAAAAGAAAATTTGTGGAGCCTAGAGCTCCATGTCACCCAAGCTCTCCCCCCACCCCTTTGAAATTGCCTATAAATAGGCATGCATTTGCCATTTACAAGGGAGCCGGTAGTGGCATGCCCACATAAGAGAGCTATGCTCTCGGGTAGCCAATGACCGGGGGAAGTCCCCTCAGTCCTAACCGGTTCAATCGGGGTCTTATTTTGGATCCGATCTAGTTAATTTTTGGAGAGGTCGTGGTAGATCTCGGTGGGGTTCAGTCGGGGTTCGTCATTCGAGCTTCTAGTTAGGTATATTTTCTTCCCTTTTTATTTGTGTTGTAATTTTTATAATTTAATGAAGTATTAGTTATTTTAAAATTATATTCTTATTTTTTAGTTTGTATGTTTATTTATGTTTTAGATTAGTATTTATTATGTTTTAAATTTATGTTTTATATTAATATTTTATTTATGTTAAATTTATTTTTATTTATGTATTAGAATAATATTTATGAATGTTAGCATTTTATTTATGTTAGATTTGTTTTTATTTATGTGTTAGATTAATATTTATTTGTGTTTTAGATTAATGTCATATTTATGTTAGATTCGTTTTTATATTAGATTAATATTTATGTATGTATGTTTCAGATTAATATTTTATTTATGTTAGATTAGTATTTTATTACGTTAGTATTTATTCATATTTTTATCGCTTTGTATTTATTTATGTTTGCCATGTCTTAAGTTGCATTTTGAGATATTAATTGTCAATGCGGTGCCCTTTTATCCGAGCGTAAACGGGGCCAGTATCAGGCGTAGTGATGGTGGTTGGGCGTTTACTCTCGGATAACGGGGCCTTTAAAATCTACTCACACTTATAACAAAATTTTAAATTAATCGTCACTTTAATCCGGAAAGTTTAATATTAATAAAGCGGTAATTATTAAAGTACCAATTTTGGGCGGTGTGGGGGTGCTAATTCTTCCCCATCCGTAACCGACTCCCGAACCCAACAATTTTTAAATCTCTGGTTTTATGGTGTTCGGCCTACCTAAGTGGCCGGTGGCGACTCCATTTTTAAATAAAATATGGGTTTTTTAAAAACCCCACAAAATAAACATTTTTATATCCGAAAAGCCACAAACACTTCAAAATGTTTTTTTAGCGAAACGTACATCGCTACAGATGGCAACTCCGTTGGGGACTTTTTTCTGTTTTTTCAAACAAAATAAAGTGAGTCAAGCTTTTTAAACAATTACCGTTTTATTAGTATTAGAAATTCCGGATTAAAGTGACTATAAACTAACATTCGGTTATAAGTACGTGTTTATTTTGACGCATTTAAAATATGGCATATAAACCCGTTTTTTAAGTGGGGGGAAAACGCTAATGCTTTCGTGGAGATATTGTTCTCCCGTGTAGGCCTAGCAAGTACCTTCAGGGCTCGAGTACCTTATGCTTTTGTAAGGATATCGTTCCTTCGTGCAGGCATAAGCGAATGGGTTCCCCTGAATTGAACCCGGTTGAAAAGAGCCTATAATGGGTGATGATCGAGGGCCTTGCTACTCATAGTAGAGGATAGCGAGGAAAATTCGGGTACCTCCTAGAACCAAAACTGCATGTAGAGAACATATAGAAACCCACCCCTTTAGAGCCATGCAGATAACCTTAGGTGTTTTAGACGGGATAAATAGGGTTGTTTTGTTTGTTTACCTTATTTAATTTGTCCTTTTATTTATATATTTATTATTTTTATCTGGTACTAACTCATTTCTTTTTGTGTTTTATTTTTATTTTACACATATTTTTGTTGCATTATCATTGCATCCACATTACATAGAGGCGTTGATTCAAGTGGTTTGCCCGATTAGAAAATCTTTCATCGTGGAAAAAGATGTCTTAAGAAGGATGGCATCGATCCAGTCGTGCGACATTGGTCAGAGATTAATCAACAGATCTGAGGTAACAATTTGCTGAGCAAGTGTGTAGTGCCAAAGTATACACACGAGACCCTGATGGTGGACATACAACGAGTTGCAAGGCGTGTGAATGACTTAGCTACCGAGGCCGCGGCTCTTTGACCTTTCGTAACCCCGGTCATGGAAGAAGCACCAAGGTTTATCAAGCTTCTCAGAGCTATCGAGGAGCTAGGAGGTAGAGCTATGGCTTATGTGTAGAACTTTGTTTTGTAATTAAGACTTTTTGTAATAGGAACTCCTTTTGTAATGTGGACCCTTTTTGTAATCTGGACCCTTTAGTTCCCATGAAAGTCGTTCGAAAGGGTGATTACCAGCGGAATCAACGCCTTTATTTGCATTCATGTTGCATATCATGACATGATGTTGATTCAATACCAGTTCATTAAAAGGCTTTCAAAATAGAAAAAGTCTGCTTTGCAGGAAACGATAATATTATAGTATCAAGTTAGGCCGAGCAAAGACCAATCAAGAAAGAAGACGGTACGATAGAAAGGCACGTGCGACGCAGAAGATTCAGTCAGGGCCGCAGAACCCCAATTTTAAATCTTCACATTTAACCCTTTTGTAAAAATCTCAAAGATTTTAATTTAACTCCTTTAAAAAAATTTGAAAATATTATTATTTTGCTTTGAATCTTTTTCCCTCCTAAAACTTTCAGAATAATAATAAAAAGAAACCTAAAAGTTTTATTTTTTTAAGTAAGTTAAAACTTTTTGATAATAAAAAAGGGGAAATTTTTAAACCAAATAATCCTTGAGAATTTTAATTTAAACCCCAAAAAGTTTTAAAGTACTCCACTAGGATCGATAGAATCCATCCATGTTTAGACGTATTATTCGTTTGCACCCAGATCTACAGAAGAAAAGATATTGTATGCATTATGCATGCACTTGTTGATGTCATTTTCAGAAGCCACAAAAATAAAGATCATGACGTCACGAGTCCATGGAATAGAATAAGAGGAGAAGACGAAGTCATCCATCATCCTGAAGACAACGTCGAGACGTGGAGCACAGGTTTTGCTTTCCGAAGTCAAGGTCTCCAGAATAAATCCAACTGTTACCTGTAATTCATTATTAATTTCTTGCAAACAAACATTTTCTCTATTGAAAGTTTTTTAAAGACTGTTCGAGAATCAACACCGCATTTGCATGCATTCTCGCATTTATAGGGTATTGATTCTCGAAGTGGTTTCTCAAATCTCAGAAATCGTTCATAATTGGCAAAGGGTCGTTTGGTCAGATATTAGAGGGACAGATCCAGGGTTTTGTCCCAGAACAAGATCGGAGATAATAGAAGATGAACCATCTGAAGACTTTAGGTCAGACACGGTAAGGAGATACGGTACTAGTAATGAGCAAAGTAAAGTGCAAGAGTTGAAAGAAGTAGAGGGAAGAAGTGATGAATCAGATGAATACTTTGACGAAAGGTAAGCGATCCATCGAACCGAAAGAAGAATCGATTAAGGATCATAATAGAGAGCGGGATAGTCAGAATTTTACCTCCAAGCCAGCCAAATACGACAAATTGAACCCTTTTATGATCCGCATCAATAAACAGGCGAAAGGTATGTCTGAGTCGGGCTTTCAAAAAGTAGAGCTCGATCCAGAAGAAACCCGAGAAGCAAGTAATGAAAAGAAGTATATCTCGATTCCTGTGAGGTATACCGAACTACTCCTAATGTTCATCGAGAAGAGCCTTATTACCTCGGTTAAGTCTTTGGCAAAGAGACGGTCTTATCCGAGAGATTACGACACACGTGCTAGAGGCAACTACCGTTTAGGAAGTTTGGGTCACAATATTGAGGATTGCGGGGCCCTGAGGAACAAGTTCAAGATCTTATCGCGATGAGAATTTTGGGTTTCGAAGACGAAGTTTCCCAATTCTATAGTGAGCTAACAATCACCCGAGGGGCAAAGTCGAGGAAGAATCGATATCCAGGACAAAAGTTTGAGTAATACTGAAGTGGACCACTCAAGCGAGTTAAATTTGAAGATAGGGGCATCCCAGGAGAGGGATATTCTTTCGAGTTCAGCCAGCTCAGATAAGAGAAAGATAACTTGGATAAAATTGAATTTGCAGAATGATCACCAGAAGCTTTACTGAGTGTTTAAGAATATCAGATTGGGTCACCTTTAAAGAATAGATGAATGGTGTTGTTCAGTTGAAGGACGACTCAGAATATTAGAAGAAGATAAACTAGTTAAGCGAGAATCAAGTCAGGCTGTTATCAGGTAAGAGCTACAGAATAACTTAGCCATTAACAAGAGTTTTGGAAACAAGTTTACGACAGAGCAATGACAATCCAACACTCTTTAGTTGGAAAGTAAGGAGGACAACTTCCAAGCTGCGAAAGACTAAGCAGGGGATAGATGAAGACCCAAAGATCGATATTACCCGAGCAGGTAAGGTAGTTCAACAAGGTGGCAGGCTTAGTCAGAACATTGACCAAGTGTTGGACCACAGAGGCAAGCTGATCGGACTACTGGATGAAGTTAAGAAAGTAGGCATTGAAGCTTATCAAGAATCAGAAATATCTAATATATGATATAATGAAACCTTTTGGCCTCAATGAACGTCGTTCTATGGGGATCACTTTTGGAATCAATACCTTACTGCATTCATGTTTATACTTTAGGATTGCATTGCATTACATTGTACAGTCAGGGCATATTTTACATAACATTATCATTACCTTGCATAAAATTTTTTGGGGGTAATCCAAAGAACAATTAGAGTTTTATCGTGAATAAAAGAATTGAACACACTCAAAAATCAAGATTCGAAAGCGATTAGAAGATGGACTCGAGAGAAAAAGAGAAAAAAAAAAGAAGTTTGATGCCTTTGATGGAAGAAAGCTCTGTTTGAACCCTGATTTGGTCGTTTCTCCGGATTCCAAAGATTCCCATATTTGCGCATGATAACGGAACAAGATGCCCCAAGATTCACGTGACCATATTCTCGCAAAAAAAGATGGAGGGCTGCATTGAAAAATTGCCGATCCACTACTTCCCGACAGTCTAGCAGACCTACCGTGATATGATATGCTTTGGACCTAGCACCAAGTCGTCGGTATCTCGAGTGGTACGAAGATGAAACCTGATGAAAGCTTCAAGGAATGTGCTTTGGTTATGTCATTTTAGCGACCCGTGCCCACCTCCCCCAGATGAAGAGGAAAGTGACTTCCATGCCACATTTCTTATTTCTTCTTTGATAAGGTGCCCGGGAAAATGAATGTCAGCTTTGAGGACTTCATGACAGTCAGAGAGAGAATCGAACATGCACTCCGAGACCTAAGTTTAAAAGACCGGACATGCCTAGGAGCAAAAAGAAAGAGATAAATGGGTACCACTTTCGAAGGTTCTCGTGATCATAGGAGAAGAAGACATGCAGATTCCTCCGAATCACCGAGAAAAATTCCTCGAACAAGTACATATTTAGAGATATTCGGAGTATTCTGTCTCGGACATATGGCCTCATCTGGTCAAGGGTTAGCACCTTACCTCAAGGCCGATAAAGATTACGCCCAGCTCATATGCTCACAGTTTTGATCCATACAGTATATGTGAGTTCTACATTGAGGCGCCGGGGCATGACACTAAGGAATTTAGGTTCATTAATAGAAAAAATCAAGAAGCTCGTTGACGAGGGAGTCATGACGAGAGAGTTGATCCAGCGGTGGAAAAACAAGAGAATAGGCAAACCTACACTACAAAGGACCGAAATGAGTTAGTACTCGGGAGGTAGTCCGGAGGTCCCTATGGTTTTCCCATCAGTTCACAAAGGAATTCTCAATGCTTTGAAAAAAAAACTCTCAAACAGATATTTTTTAGAATTAAAAATCATATTTCCATTTAGAAAGCATTTTTACATTCTTGATTCTTTAAACATTTTTATTTTATGGGGTAGTTTTTGTTCTCCCATATGCATATACACGCATTTTTGAATGGGCATATGTATATATCATTTCTATACCAGGTCCTCGAATTTTGAATGCAACAGTACATTTGCTTCAGATCCAAAGATCAACTCTAAGTTGCATATATTTAGAAGAGATTGAATGTTGTGGGGATACTGTAAATGTGAGTATATGCTAGTTTACTTAGGCCAACAGAGGAACAAAGCGAGTGTTTAGACAATGGGCAGTTCCCATTTTAGTAATTTATCTTCTCAGGCACTTGTCGTTTAAGATCCTTGAAATGAAAGTTGACCATAAACCTCTACCCCCTGAAGGCTTTCTCAGGACATCTATGAATGTGACGACGAATGGTATTCTTTTACTTTACCAGAAGACAGAGATGAGACCAGACAGATTGGATACGGAGATCAAAAAATCATCAGAAGAAAGTGGTTGAAAACAAGGATATGTCCGAACGAAAAACCAAAGAAAAGAAAAGAAATGGAAATCAAAAGGCCGAAGCAATCCAGATCGAGTAAATATCAGAAGAGCTGTAGAGAGGCAATTAACTTCGAGCGAAAGATAGCATCAATACCCAATATAGATACGTGTTGATTCGATGATACATTTATAGACTCGAATAAGAAGAAAGATATTCAAGGAACCCAAAATGGGCAGTCTAAAAAAAGAAAACAAAACAAAAAAAAAACAGAAGAAGAGAAAAAATAAAATAAAAAAAAGAAGAAGAAAAAGAAAAAGGGGAAAAAGAAAAAAGAAAAAGAAAGAAAGAATACTGTATATGCTTCACACACAGATCAAACAATACAAGAACGAGAATTTAACTATGAGCAAGAGACACAAGGAATCCACATTTCAAGTAAATATCAGTTTTGAAAATTAGTATAGAAGCTCGAATTGAAGCCAAGTCAAGACAAGTCGGCCCGGAGATACACTTATTTAGGGTGAAAACCCAAAAATGGGCAGTCTAGAGTGATCCTGAAAAAGAGTAGTATGCCTGAGCATGCTGGCATCAATATCCAACCAAAATACACTTATCTGAAGGTACAGAAGAAGGAAGTGACCTCTAGGGTGAAAACCCAAAAATGGGCAGTCTAGAGCGATCCAAGAGAAAAAGTAAAAAAGAAGAAAAGAAGAAAGAAAGAATAACATTTCATCTAGGCGTGCCAATCACAAGAATTCCCAGAAATGTATTCGTAGTCCTTCATTCAAGAAATCTCAGTTTCGAGGAGTTTTGGAGGATCAAACATTATTGAACAGAAAACGAACATCAGTACATAGCCAGAATACAGGGCAACCTACAGTAAAAAAGAAAGGAAATAAACTCTAGGGTGAAAACCCGAAAACGGGCAGTCTAGAGTTATCCAAAAAAAAGGGAAGGAATAATGGGCATATCCAAGTTACACAAGTACATAAATATTGTTTCACTTAATCATAAACCAAAGGCCTACATTACAAGCCCCCAAAGACCATTCTGATCATCCATAGATATCCAAGTTGAATGAGAATGTCTTCAAATTTCATTCCGCCTATAAGGGTTAACTTTGCTTCAAGGAACGTCAAACTTCGAAGTGCTTGATCGACACCCAAATAAGGGAAGGATGGGGCATGGTGAGATTGTGAGATTAAGAGAGCCACCTTAAACGGGGTAGAAACTAGGTAGGGTTGTTCCTCTCAAAAGCCTATTAGACCAGAAGAAACTATACATTTGCATATATCTCCACAATGGTCAAGATCTTCTAAATATGCACTTCATTAGAGTTGATCTCACGCAATTTGAAGCAGATGTGCTATGGTGTTTGATATTTTGGGGGCAAACATGTTTTAAAAGGTTTGACATTTTCTCCCAAAGTTTTGATGTTTACCATTTCCCCCAAACATTAGTTTTTAAAATGTTTGGCAATATACTTCGAATTTTGTTTACCATTCTCCAAACATTAATTTTTTAAAAATGTTTGGTCCTAAAAAAGAAAAGAAAAAAGGTGTTTACCATTTGTTCTAAACAATGTTTTCAAAATGTTTGGTATCCCTCCAAGTTGTGATTTTTAAAATGACTGTTATATTTTCAAACAATCATTATTTTTTTTGAAATATACACAAGTAAATTGCCTTTTGCATTACTTTAAAAATAAATGATGATGAGATTTAAAGCATAGGGACCGAAAGTTAGTTCCCGTCGAAATGCTACGAGAATATCAAGGATGAGCTCAGGGGATGAAAGCATTTTGGCTCACCCTGGTGACTAGAAATAGATCAAGTCTCTGTATGATGGGTCAGAAAATTCAAAGCAGTGGAGCTCGTGGTTGAATGGGGCAACGCCAAGCGAAGAAGATGACAAGGGTTCTTATAAGAATAATATAAGAACCAAAAGATCATTTATGAAGACGGGTGACAACCCTGAAGATAAGAAAGCCTTCCGCACAAAAGGTTTGAAAGCATGTTCAAATGAGAATTTAAGAGCATACAGTGAAGAAGTAAAGAGATGAAGAAATCTGAGGAACGACCTTTCAGGGTGTAAGACTTTAGAACAAAAAAGGGCTGAAAGAAAAAAGAGAAGAAAAAAGAAAAAAAAGAGAGAAAGAAATAGAGGGAGAAGAAAAAGAAAAGAAAAGGAAAAAATAAGAAGAAATTGAAGGAAAAAGAGAAAAAAAAGAAGAAAAGAAAAATAAAAAGAGAAAAGAGAAAAAAATGAGAAAGAAAGCATTACATTACATTGCATGCATCATATAGATAGGGGCATGTCAATTTTTGCTTGTTTTGGACAGGTACTTGAAGAATTATCAAAGAGTATTAAGAAGTGGATTTCATTAAAGAAAGAAAGATCGGTAGCCATTTTTGGTGTGAATCCCTAAATTTTTAGAAAGATCGGTAGCCACTTTCGGCATGAGTTCCCAAATTGAAGAAAGATTTCAGTAGCCAGAGTAGCGTGAAGCCAGATGTTAAGTCCTTCGGGCCATCAGTAAGTCCTTCGGGCATGATGATAAGACCTTCGGGCCACGAGTAAGCCTTTCGAGCATGGTGATAAGTCATTTGGGCCATCAATAAGTCCTTCGGGCATGATACGACAACCTTAGTAGCGTGAGTCCAGAGAGATCGGCAGCCATAGTAGCGTGAGTCCAGAAAGATAGGTGGCCATTTTCAGCGTGAATCCCCAAATTTGAAGAAAGATTTCGGCAGCCTTAGCAGCGTGAGTCTAGAAAGATCGGTAGCCATTTTCGGCGTGAATCCCCAAATTGAAGAAAGATTTCAGCAGCCTTAGTAGCGTAAGGCCAGAAAGATCGGTAGCCATTTTCGGCGTGAATCCCCAAATTTTCAGAAAGATCGGTAGCCATTGTCGGCGTGAATCCCCAAAATTGAAGAAAATTTTAGCAGCCATAGTAGCGTGAGTCCAAAAAGATCGGTAGCCATTGTCGGCGTGAATCCCCAAATTTGAAGAAAGTTCGGCAGCTATAGTAGCCTGAGTCCAGAAAGATCGGTAGCCATTTTTGGTGTGAATCCCTAAATTTTTAGAAAGATCGGTAGCTATTTTCAGCGTGAAGCCCTAAATTTTCAGAAAGATCGGTAGCCATTTTCAGCGTGAATCCCCAAATTTTCAAAAAGATCGGTAGCCATTGTCGGCGTGACTCCCCAAAATTGAAGAAAATTTCGGTAGCCATAGTAGCGTGAGTCCAGAAAGATCGATAGCCATTGTCAGCGTGAATCCCCAAAATTGAAGAAAATTTCGGTAGCCATAGTAGCGTGAGTCCAGAAAGATCTGTAGCCAGCTTGGCGTGAACCCTTAATTCGAAGATAAAGGTTCTATATAGGAAGGGCCTATATTTTCGAGCCCTCGCAGTGAAAGGTTCTATATAGGAAGAAACTGTAACTACGAGATTTCAGAAGCTAAAAGTTCTATATAGGAAGGACCGGCGGCTCCAGGGTTTGAAGACTAGCAGTTATATATAGGAGGAACTCTAAGTCGGAAGAATCCATCCGTGGCGCAGAAGGTTTTATATAGGAAAAACCCGCTGCGTTGAAGGCTAAGAGTTCTATATAGGAAGGACTTCAAGCTTTACCGTCTCAGAGTGAAAAGTTCTATATAGGAGGAACTCGTAACTCGAGGCTTCAGAGTGAAAGGTTCTATATAGGAAGAGTCTGTAGCTCCAAGATCGGAAGGTGATGAAGCTCTATATAGGAAGAGCTTACAAGCCTGAAGATTCAGCTAAGGAAGAGCGGAGAGTTCTAGAAGAACACGTGATTCCGAAGCCAAAGACAATGAAGTAGGTAAAAAATGAGTGCTTTTGATCTTTGCTTTGTTCTCGTTTCACAAGAACAAGTAAAGAGTGGCAGCTGTAATCACTCATTTTTGACCGGGTTTTAGTATTATTAGTATTATTTCAATAGTAATATTATTAATATAAAATAAATAAAAAATCAAAAAAAAATATAAGTAATATATATTTATAACAAAAAGTAATTAAAAAAAAGAGGAAATTTGCGTGGAGCCTAGAGCTCCACGTCACCCAAGCTCCCCCCCACCCCTTTGAAATTGCCTATAAATAGGCATGCATTTGCCATTTACAAGGGAGCCGGAAGTGGCATGCCCACATAAGAGAGCTATGCTCTCGGGTAGCCAAGGACCGGGGGCAGTTCCCACGGTCCTAACCGGTTCGATCGGGGTCTTATTTTGGATCTGATCTAGTTAATTTTTGGAGAGGTCGTGGTAGATCTCGGTGGGTTCAGTCGGGGTTCGTCATCCGAGCTCCTAGTTAGGTATATTTTCTTCCCTTTTATTTGTGTTGTAATTTTTATAATTTAATGAAAGTATTAGTTATTTTATTATGTTAGTATTTATTCATATTTTTATCGCTTTGTATTTATTTATGCTTGCCATGTCTTAAGTTACATTTTGAGATATTAATTGTCAATGCGGTGCCCTTTTATCCGAGCGTAAACGGGGCCAGTATCAGGCGTAGTGATGGTGGTTGGGCGTTTACTCTCGGATAACGGGGCCTTTAAAATCTACTCACACTTATAACCAAATTTTAAATTAATCGTCACTTTAATCCGGAAAGTTTAATATTAATAAAGCGGTAATTATTAAAGTATCAATTTTGGGCGGTGTGGGGGTGCTAATCCTTCCCCATTCGTAACCGACTCCGAACCCAACAATTTTTAAATCTCTGGTTTTATGGTGTCCAGCCTACCTAAGTGGCCGGTTGCGACTCAAATTTTAAATTAAATACGAGTTTTTTTAAAAACCCCACGGAATAAACATTTTTATATCCGAAAAACCACAAACACTTCGAAACGTTTTTTTAGCGAAACGGACATCGCTACAGGGCGGAGTGTAATAAGCCCAATTTGTTTTAAAACTTGTGGGTATAAAATCCAACTTTTATAAACACCTTTTATTTTTTTTCCTTTTAGGATTTTTGGATCAAACACCCACTTTTAAAATTCTCTCAAGTGTTCATCATGTTCTTCAAGCATGAAGAACTCCGATGGTCCATCACCACATTGGCCACCGGCCGCCTCATATCGGCGACGAAAAACCCAATTTGCCGGTGAGATTTTGAATATCAGTTTAAGGCTAAAAAAACAAAGGCAAGATAGCATATATTCGAATTAAACACAAAAAAATAAAAAATAAAAAAACCTAGATTTGCTTGAACACTTGGACTCCCGAAAAGAACTCAAATCTTTTATTTTTTTCTCCAAATTTCTGTGTATTTTACAACAAATTTACACGGGTTTATATAGGTGTTTTCATACCAAAATTACAAGGAGAAATCGGAATCTAAATCCCTGAAATCCGGTGAAATGCTTGATTGATTTTTTTTCTTTTTATTTTTGATTCGATTCAGCTCTGATTTTGGGTATGATTTTCCCTCATCTTTCCATATTCGAATGAGCAGCCCCTTTCTTTCCTTTTGTTGCGTGATTCGTAGCTGGCATTTGTCTCTTAATTTGATTCAAATTTGAATCACTTGATTTGTTCCTTCAATTGCAGGTTGAAGGCTGTAGTGGAAGCTTGTGCGTGGAGATAGGGGAGGTGGGCCCGACGTGTGGGGGCCACGTATGGGTGAAGCTGGCTCCTTCCTTTTTGATCCAATCTGGACCGTTAGATTCAAATGTGATCCAATGGTTAATAATTGACTGCACATAGAAAAATAAAAAATTAATTAAGATTTTTATTTGGGCTAAATAGGTTTTATTGAATGAACTCTTTTATTTCTTTTTTGGGTTTGTATCTAATAACATGACTAATTATTTTATTATATATACATAATAATAAATAATAATAATTGAAAAGCGTCATATTTGTCAAATAAAATATTTCTTAATTTCAGAATAAATAAATAAAGACGTAGTATAGAGAAGAATGGTCGATCCGCAAAGACTAAGGAGTTTCCAATATTGGTATGAATTGATCTTAACCAAGAAACATGCAAGTAAAAAAGGGGTTTAGCGAAATGAGTTAAATAAATCTAAGCAAACTAAAATGATAAATAAAGGAAAGTAAATAGTTGAAAGTAATTATGATAATATATAGCCTCCAGCTTTGCGTCACCTCAACTCGTTTCGATCACTGAAATAGATTTTACTTTGAGTTCTTGTCGGTTACAGTCTATAAGGCCCAACCCTTGTAACTTGCTCTTCTCTATGGTGAACTAATTTTCCAAGGTCAATCCTTAGAATTTAGCACTTTTTGGATTAACGACGACAATCGATGCTAATGCCAATGTTGTATTATGTGCTAGAAAAGCTCGTGCTCGGATAATTTTGTCTCAACAAGAATCGTATCCGATCTTGATTTCCCTCAGCAAACCGCCGCTAAGTTTGTTCTTAGGGAGTTGAATTTGCTACAAGCCTACTCTTGTCCCCAACAGTAGATCAAAACGTCGATCAAACCAATACGCGCTTTTGGAATGAATGAGTTGAGATGTTTAAAGGAAAAGCCGATTGCCAATTCAGTAATGCTGAAATCAAGAAAGAAGTTTAAAGGTATGAAAAGCTCTGACAATTCTCACGAAATGAATTGGGTTTCGCTTAGCTATCGGCTAATGGTAAATTTAGCTAAGCATGACTATGGAAGAAGTCATACTTAGCATTAAAATAAAGAAAAAGAACTTAAAAGAATAACGTAAGAGAAAGGAAATTTATAAAGCTTTAAAAACATAAACAAGCCAAGAACAATAGATGATTGATAGCTTACCCCATATGGGGTATTTATAGTATCTTAAAACCCTAAAAATAACCTTAAAAGATAAATCTCAAAATAAAATTCAAATTTTAATCCTAAACAAAAGATAATCCCAAGTTTAAATTTTAAATATGTCTGATAAGCTATCAAAACGCAGCTTGATAAGCTATCCAACGTTGCTGATGTCATCTTCTAGAATTGCTGACTTGGCGTCTAGTCAGCCTTTCATGCCCACTAGCCCAGCGTTGACTCCAGATAAAATTTGCATAATTTTGCCTCTTTTCAATGTGTTTTCCAAAATTAAAGGTCTGCACGAAAAACACATAATAAAGCCCAGATCAGTATCATATTTGAATCTTTAGAGGCATAATTAAATATGAAAAGTGATCATTTAAACTACTCATCAAATTCCCCCTCACTTATTCAATGCTTGTCCTCAAGCATTTCTCAATTGATGCATCAAGAATTTCAAGTTGCCATCTCAATTTCACAAAATTCCCAAGACTTTCAAGCAAATCAAAAATCATAGCAATTGATAAAACTCAAGAGCAATCAAGCTAAAAGGAAAAATTAAAAGCAAGTAATAGCAAAGCATGACATTCCAATTATTCGTTAATCTCAAAGAAGAAAGACTTAGTACCTCACATTGGTTCACTCATTCCGCTTAAGTGTTTTAGGTAAAAAGAATCGCTCAAGCCTAACTAATCAAAGCATTACCATAAGCTTGTAACTAAATCTAATCTCCACTACTAAGTATGAACATGATACAATAATCAAGAGATCTTTAAAAGGGTTGTAATGGGGCTAAGGTTCGGGTAGGATAAAGGTCAAAGATCGGGTTTAAAATTCAAGACACAGAGAAAATTATTTCAAAGAATTATTCAAAGGGAAGTAAAAATGAAAGAAAGGAAAACAAGAAATCAAACAATCAAAACTTATTTACTCTCTTTTCTCTGTTTTTCTTTCAAACTTCTCTTTTTCTTTTTTTACTACTCGAACCAAACTGTTTTTTTTTCTTCTCTTTTTTCACTGTTCGAACAATTTATTCGACATGTTCTTCACTGTATTTTTTTTGCACTGTTTAAACCAAACTGCACTGTATTTTTTTCTGCACTGTTTGAACCAAACAGCATTGTATTTTTTCTGCATTGTTCGAACCAAACTGCATTGTTTGTTTGTTTTCGAATCTCTCTTTTTTTGCTTTGGAATAGCCTTAACTTTGTCTTGAAAAAGGTGACAAAAAAGGGAAAAACAACAAAATCGGTTCGGGTTAAATATGTGGTAAATCAAAGAAAATGATAAGGCTCAAAATTGGTTATCTAAGGGGTAAATAAACAAAGAGAATGCCATTTTTGGGAAGAGAAAGGGGTTAAAACCTGATGCCTCTATCACACTAAAGCATCACATTCAATCGTGTAGTCTCGACAAGCATTATGCTACATGTTCTAGAATGCAAAGAATTAGTCGGCACATTCAAAATTAACAAAGAGCAAGAATGAAAATGTATGCTTATTAGGTTCAAAACTCACATGAAAGGTTAATTGCACTAAGTCATGCTATCAATTTGACCAACAAATGCATAGAATGTCAAAAATTATAAAGAAAAATAAATTAATCATGCCAATTGCCATCATGCTTCTTAAATTCTAACAAAAACGAGATTAAAATTCACAAGAAAAAATAAAGAAATAATGTGAAAAATAAGATATACGGACATCAATTTCAATACATCAATTCAAGGAAAACTCAATTCCAACTAATTGAAAAAGCAAAGTGAAATTTGATGCAACTTCCACCCTCTCACTTAAATCATAATGTCCCAATATTAAACCAAAATATAAAAGAGGGAAAAGTAATACTCCCCGTTCTAACAACGGTCGCTGAGGTGCCGGATAAAATCGTCGATGGCCAGCGAAGATTACCGGTGCTTGAGAGAGCCGACGTGCTTGGTCTCGGGTGCGCACCATGGTGGCTGGTTAGTTTTGCAAGGTCGAAAGAGATCGGGGATGGGGTGTTTGTGCTGACCGAAGGTGATGGTAGAGATGAGGTTGGGTGCGTGGCTAGGGAGATAGATGAAATAGTGCTGGGTTTTAGGTCATCACGTGAGTTTTGAAAATGTGAAAAAAGGTTGGTTAAATGGTGTGGGGTCCAGGGGTTTTAAAATTTGGGAAAAAATAGTTTAATAGATAAAAATAGTTTAAAATAAAGATAAAAATGTAATCAAATAACGGGTGATTGTGGGTTTGGCTATTATGCACTGAAGGAGGGTGAGTGGTTTGCTAAAATGCACCTTTGAATAAAACTGTCTCTCCTTTGTTGATCCATGCCTGTGATGTTCCCAGGGGCTGTACAATTCGACCAAAAATACCGTAACAGACGCTATTAATGTTCGATTCAAAATAATTGGGTACCTGAAAATTCAAATAAAATAAATTTAAGACAAAAATTAATAAAATAAAATTGAAAACGAATAGAAATTAAAAATAAATAAAATGGGTTGCCTCTTATTTAGCGCTTTATTTAACGTCGTGTAGCTCGACGACCTGCTTCGGACTACAGACACTGCGAAAAATACTTCTTACACTTCTTGCGCTTTGTCCAACTGAGAATTTCCCTATGAGAAATTTTACGATTGTATAGTTTCTTCATTTTTCTGACAAAATGTCTTTTTTACTTCTCAATTTATCTGGGAGTAATTTTAGTTCCAAATTTGGTGCCTGCAATATGGAAGGGAAATTTTTAGTTTTGAGGGTATATGAATTTAATCAAAATCAATTGAAATTTTTTTCTCAAACTTCATGATCTCTTCTTCAAAGTCCTCTAATTCCCTGCATAAATCATCAACAAGGTTAGATTCTATAGATTCTTCAACAGCAGGTTCAACAACATTAATAAAATTAATACTAGCAATATTATCTGGATATCGCATTTTTTGTAAACGTCAAACTTAACAACCTCACCGTCGAACTCCATTGTAAGAATTTTGCTTCTTACATCGATTTTTGTATTCGTCGTACTAAGGAAGGGACGGCCGAGAAGGATTTCTGAAGAAGTGTTTGATCGGTCGTTTTCCATGTCGATGACATAAAAATCCGCCGGAAAAATAAGTTCATTTACCTTTACTAAGACGTTCTCGAGGAGTCTTTCTAGTATATTATGGACTGATCAGCCAGCTGTATCGTCACTTTCGTTTCCTTCAAAGGCTCAGCAGAAAGTAAGTTGTACAAGGCAAGAGGCATAACATTTATAGAAGCGCCTAAATCACACATGGCGCGTTTAATTCCAATCTTACCGATTTTACAGGGAATAGCGAACATACCTTGGTCCTTTAATTTTGGTGGAAGCTTTCGTAAAAAACGACTGAGACATGTTCCCCCAAATTCACCTTCTCAATTTTGGTAAGTTTCCTTTTATTTGTGCATAAATATTTTAGGAACTTGGCATACCTTGGTACTTTTTGGATTACTTCAAGGAGTGGGATATTGATTTCCACTTTTCGAAACACATCCAAGATCTCCTTCTCTTCAGCTTGTTTGTCTCGCTTTACCAACCTCGATGGGAAAGGAGGTGGCACGGCGTAGGGAGAGAGAATAGAGGACGAACCTAATATATCACGCTGGATGGGGGATTGCGATTTCTCTTCATATTTTTTTGGGCACCTTTATCTGCGGTTTTTGATGTGACAACGGTACCACTTCGGAGAGTGATGACGCTAACATTCTCTCTTGGATTCGGCTTTGTTTGAGAAGGTAATTTCCCTTGAGTCGACCTACTGTCTGAGCCAGTTGGCTTATTTGCTTATCTAACTCTTGTAGATGGGCTTAGGTGCGGTTCTGAAACTTCTCTTGAGATATCGCCAATCGTTCAACAATAGACTCCAAGGATAATTTCGTCTGCTAATAAGGCTGCCTCTGCTGGTGTGCTTGATTTGGTCTTTGATTTTGTGCGTAATTAAAGTTCGGATGATCTTTCCATCCTGGGTTGTATGTATTAGTATTGAAATTGTATTGTCTCTGGGAAGGTCCGGGAAAATTGCCTGTGGCATTTAATTGGGCAGCGTCTTCTTCTTGTATCATCGGGCAACAATCCGTTGGATGTTCTCGACTCGTGCATATCCCGCAAAGTCTAGTCGCGACTTTTTTACCTGCAACAAGGGATTGAACAATTTCAGCCAATCTGTTAATTTTATTTTCTAATGAAACATTAATTACCTCGTGAACCTGCCGAGAGGGTTCACTAGAAGGGGGAAATTGCTGGGAGTTAGCGGCCATCGTAGAGATTAGAGTTTTTGTCGCTGTTGGGGTCATGTTCACAAGTGTCCTTCCACTTGCTGCATCGATCATCTTTATTTCCATTGGAGATAGGCCTTCGTAAAAATACTGAAAAAGTGTTTGTTCTCATAGTCTGTGTTGTGGGCAATTTGAGTATAACTTCTTGAATCTCTCCCAGTAGTCGTATAACAACTCAGTATCCTTTTGTTGGATACTTAAGATGCTCCGCCTCAGTTCGCTTGCCTTAGCCGCAAGGAAAAACCTGTCAAGAAAAAGCCGAGCCATGTCAGTCCAAGTTGTAACAAAATTACAAGGATCATTGGCAATATCGGTTAAAGAAAAAAGAAAAGCGCGAAGTTTTATTTGGTCTTCAGATACTCCATATGGTTTTGTACTCAAACAAACCATATGAAATTCTTTTAGATGTTTATGCAGATTTTCGCTCAGCAAACCATGATAGGTGGGTAAAATATGTATCAAGCCCATCTTAAGCGCGAATGATGTTTCTCCATTCAGGAATATAATGCACAACGAATGTTGGTTGTGTGGTGTCGCGACAAGTTGGAGAATAGTTTGATCTTCGTCAGCCATTGGAATCTATTCGTTGTCGGTGTCCTTAAACTGTGTTTCGACTGTGATGGATGATTCTAGTTCTTGTTGGAATCGTTGTTTTCGCTGTCTTCTTTCCCGAAGTGTGCGTGCGTGCAACCTTTGGACAATTGCTTCTATTTCTGGTTCAAAATCTACAAATTTGTCTGGATTCTTCCTGGTCATAAATCAAAGCAAACAATATTAGTAACTTTGCCATAGTCCCCGGCAACGACGCCAATTTGAAGCGTCGTATTTGTCAAATAAAGTATTCCTTAATCTCAGAATAAATAAATAAAAACGTAGTATAGAGAAGAAGGGTCGATCCACAAGGACTAAGGAGTTTCCAATATTGGTCTGAATCGATCTTTAACCAAGAAACCTGCAAGTAAAAAATGGGGGGTTCAGCGAAATGAGTTGAATAAATCTAAGCAAACGAAAATGATAAATAAAGAAAAGTAAATAGTTGAAAGTAATTATGATAATATATAGCCTCCAGCTTTGCGTCGCCTCAACTCGCTTCGATCACTGAAATAGATTTTACTTCGAGTTCTTGTCGATTACAGTCTACAAGGCCCAACCCTTGTAACTTGCTCTTCTCTATGGTGAACTAATTTTCCAAGGTCAAACCTTAGAATTTATCACTTTTTTTGGATTAACGACGGCAATCGATGCTAATGCCAATGTTGTATTATGTGCTAGAAAAGCTTGTGCTCGGACAATTTTGTCTCAACGAGAATCATATCCGATCTTGATTTCCCTCAGCAGACCGCCGCTAAGTTTGTTCTTAGGGAGTTGAATTTGCTACAAGCCTACTCTTGTCCCCAACGGTAGATCAAAACGTCGATCAAACCAATACGCGCTTTTGGAATGAAGGAGTTGAGATGTTTAAAGGAAAAGCCGATTGCCAATCCAGTAATGCTGAAAATCAAGAAAGAAATTTGAAGGTATGAAGACTCTTGCAATTCTCACGAAATGATTGGGTTTTTCTTAGCTATCGGCTAATGGTAAATTTAGCTAAGCATGACTATGGAAGAAGCCATACTTAGCATTAAAATAAAGAAAAAGAACTTAAAAGAATAACGTAAAAGGAAGGAAATTTTTAAAGCTTTAAAACATAAACAAGCCAAGAACAAGAGATGATTGATAGCTTACCCCATAGGGGTATTTATATTATCTTAAAACCCTAAAAATAACCTTAAAAGATAAAAGATAAATCTCAAAATAAAATTCAAATTTTAATCCTAAACAAAAGATAATCCCAAGTTTAAATTTTAAATCTGTCTGATAAGCTATCAAAACGCGACTTGATAAGCTATCCGACGTTGTTGATGTCATCTTCTAGAATTGCTGACGTGGCGTCCAGTAAGCCTTTCATGCCCACTAGCCCAGCCTTGACTCCAGATCAAATTTGTAAAATTTTGCCTCTTTTCAATGTGTTTTCCAGAATTAAATGTCTGCACGAAAAACACATAATAAAGCCCAGATCAGTAACATATTCGAATCTTTAAAGGCATAATTAAATATGAAAAATTGATCATTTAAACTACTCATCAATAATAATAAAATAAAAAGAATAGGTAAAAATTTAGTGATAACAGTTGTTTGCTTGCGCCAAAAGTTATTGAAATCAGTACTCTCCTCCAATCCCATATTTAGCCACCAGGCCTTGACATCTTCAGAAAGTTCCAGGAAAATCTCTCTCTTACCGTCATCCACGAAGAGATTGGTGGCGAAATAATGTAGACAACTTTTTCTCGGAATTTCTTCTCCCATGCTATTCAAAACTTTCATTGCCTCAGCAATACTGTATGCTGCTGAGTTCTTCCTACTATAGTTATCAACTTCAAAAGATAGATCCATAGATCCTCGAACAACAGGTTTCCTAGCTTGCTTCTTTCCTTTGCCATGTACAACTCCTAGAATAACTCGCTCCCCTTCACCGGAAGCTTTGAGTTCAGACTCGACCTCGAACCTCAGCTTAGTCTTGAGTAGCAAATCCCCATCTGAATCACCCCACCCCTCGGCATCCTCCATGAATATGCCACACGGGAAAACATCTGAGGAACATGGCGGCGCATGGTCCCCCAGGGGCCTTGCGTCGATAAACATTATATCCAGAAGGTCATTTAACTCAAGATCAACCCCTTTCTTATTAAATCTAACAGCTTCAGACATTTCCTATTTAAACAGGTTTCAAATTAGTTACACCTACATTCTCTTAAAAGTGTTGCATAAAATTATAGGTTAAAACTTAAAACAAAAGTAACCTGTAAATTTTTTTCCCACCATTCATTAGAAGCATCGATCTTCGACCTCCTTGGGTCCCAACCCAGACCAGTTTCATGCTTTACAAACCGGTTCCACAACTTCCATTCCTGTTCTAGTGCGTCCCACTTGGTCTTCAACTGAGACCGATTGTAAGATTTCCCCGTCTTGCCATTGAAATTAGCCACAACATTTAGCCAGTACTCGTTTACAGCATAAGGGGATGTTGGCAAATGTCCTAAATCCATTTCCTCTATGCAACATTCACAGAATGCCACGGTGAGTTGCCTATTCCATTTAGCCTTTCCCGTCTAATCATTTCTGAACTCTTTCCCGCATCTAGTCTTCACCATCTGTTATCAATAATATTTGAAAAAAAAATCATACTGTCATTTTTTTTGGCAAATCAAACTTTATTATTATAATCATTAAACCACAAAGGTGGTGGCATCAGTAACAAGTAGAGAACCCCTCACCAGAGGCAACAACATAACAAAGGCTGAGACTGAACCACCAGCGAAAACAAGAATACTCCCATGAAACTGCAGTGTAGGGCAACCCAACCAACTTACCGGATACTGACCAATAGAACCCGAAACTGCATCCACACTACAGCTCCGTCAATTAACCCTCCCTTAAAGCTAGAACAAGATTCTTCGAACAATCTCCACCACATCCATAAGCCTATAGATCAGTAAGACTCCAACAACCATGACCAAATATTAGCTAGTTTTTATCGATATCAAGGTTTGAGCACCTCAATAAAAAGATGTATAAAATTTGCATCACCGAATAGCATTGGTCAACTCGAGCACTCTTCTAACCCCACTCAATCAAAACAGATATATCAACTGAGCACTCTACCTAACTATCAAAGAAAGTTCAATCTCCTAAAATAAAATAAACATCTCCCTTTTGAACAAACAGTTGAATCACCATCTCATGCTTTGATTCGACAAAACGACACAAAGATCAAACAAAGCCACATAAAGACATTTAGGGATTGAATTCCGATAAATTCAAATCCAATTTAAGTTATTATTATGTGCCTAAATTGATTCATACTATCAAAGTTGTTGCTTTTTAGAGATGGATTTATTCATTTGATTAAATATTATTAACATTTTTTATAAAAATCAATATTTAAATTTAAATCATTTGTCCACAGAGTCTTAGTTTAATTAAGTGAAAGTTTTTCCATCTTTGTATTATAGGTGAATTGTAGATTTGGTTCTTAATATTCTTTTTTATGATTTATATTCATGCAATTTAGTCATATTATTCATTTTTATTTGTATTAGGATTGATGTTTTAAATTTTTTAAAAAGTATAGGGATTAAAATTGATGAAATTAAAATATATAGATTAAACCCATAATTTATGCACAATACATGAACTAATGATAGAATTTGACCAATATCAAATGTTTTTTTTTTTGGATGGAGACGAATATCAAATGTTATCCACACGAAGGTTGTACCATCTCCCTCCACTACCACCTCACAATTTTTTATTTTTTTCTGCAAAAAAATCTGAGGACAAATCTTTTACCAACAATGAAAGAGCTAGACATGGCTCTGGAAAATTGTTTCCAGTTTGCCCCACTAGAGCTACTGTGCTGCAAAGATACAATCATTCCCCATCTGTTCAGAAGATTCATTGGCCCACATTTCCAGAGTTCAATAAACCTAATTAATCTATCATTCACTCCTTCTCCTTCTTCAACCTTCTCTCATTCATTCAATGCCAGACTGCAAAGCTTGTGAAGCTGTTGATCAAGTTATACACCTGTTTCTCTTAATTACTCTTGTTTTATAATCCAGATTTCTAGTATTGGTTCTTAATATTGTCTTCCAAATCACATATATATTACAACTCAAGAAAAAAAAAACAATTCTGAAACGAGTAAATTAATAGTTGAAGTAGTGAATTAAATTGTCGGTAGAAATCAGATTCATATTCTGCGGTCGACAGTTGAAGTGGTGAATGAAGCAAGCTGGGCAGAACTTGTGTTGCGCAGCGGTACGCCAGTTTTGGTGGAGTTCTGGGCACCGTGGTGCGGTCCCATCGAGCTGGTTATCGCTGATTTAGCCAAAGAATATGCTGGTAAGATTGCTTGTTACAAGCTCAACACCGATGACAGCCCCAACATTGCCACGCAGTACGGGATCAGGAGTATCCCGACCATGCTGTTTTTCAAGGATGGCGAGAAGAAAGAGAGCGTTATCGGTGCGGTGCCTAGGTCTGCCTTGGCTACTGCCGTTGACAAATATGTCAATAGCTGACGGTAAAACTCTCGATCGTAAAAATCAAAGTTTGCTGGAAAATGTAAGATCGGATTCATGACATGCCAGTTTTTATCTTTACATTAATCGAATTGTAGAATAAGAATGGCAATATTCTAAAAGTATATGCATACAGGAACATAATTTGTTGCAAAAATTAGAGTTTAGACTCGCCATGCCACACCCCGTCAAAGGCTCAAAAACAGCAAAACGCCACAGTTCGCATACCACCGGACTTTTAGCATATATGATCGGTTCAAACCAGCTTTTGCTAACACATCAACCGTCTCATTACACATCCTTAAGGCGCATACAATCTGGATGGACCTGGTGAATTCGATTCATGCAGCGATCAAAGTTCATAAACAAGTCCCAAAGTGACCACATATGTGGCGGAGCCAGAATTTTTGTATAATGAGGTCAATACAAAATATGAGAAAATGAGACTTTTCATACCACTACAATAATTATTGCGAACTTCTTACCTCAATAAATTAAGTGAGTTAATTTTAATATTTCCTAAAAAATTCTAAAAATATTATACTATTTCTTTAAAAACTTCATACCCTAACAAATCAACTTGGTCAATATAGATCCGCCCATGAGTCCACAGTCAAGACTTTCTATCAAACACCCATCACCCATGACGTTGCAACCTTCGAGTATTCGACAAAGATAGTCCAAACCACGTCTCATAAGTTCAATGATCATTTCAAACGCTGTCAAACTTGGCAATCACCACTGCAATTTCAGGTCGAGTGGCTTTAATGGGAAATATTTAAGATTTATAAGAGGGGTCAGGACATTCCGTCCCTAATTATGTATACTAAATATATAAATTAAAAGCGCGCGTATATATTACATATGCTTCAATTTTCTTTTATAAAATCTAATTTTAATTCTAATTCTAATTTTACATAAAGGGGAGGGAAATAGGATACTCCAAAGAAAAGAAAGGGGGTGTTTCTAGTTGGTCTATAACCCACGACGTAAGAAAATATGAGGGACCAAAGATGAACAGCTTTACCAACCGATCAAATGTGTTTACTCATATGCTACATATATTTATGTCATATCTATATTAAGGAACCATTTATATTGAAATAATGTTATATTTATGAATAAATATACTTTTACAACATCAAACTAAAAATTAATAAATGATATTAGGTAAAACGACATTAAATAGTGTAAAATGATCATAGATATAATCGATATTGATGAAAATGAATGATTTTAATTAGAGGTATTTAAAATCGGCCCAATGGGTACTCAGATGTCTAATAAATTTAATATCACTACTATATTATTACTATGTTTCGTCTTTTCTTCCACTTTTTTAACTTGAATTATAAATTTATTGAGTTATTAAGTACCCAATAGGCCGGTTTTGAACACACTTAATTTTAACGCCATCTACTCAAAAAGAGAAAAGAAAGTGAACAACAGACTGTCCTAGCTGCAGTCCCACTCTATTGCCGTCCTAATTTGAATGTTGCATCCAATTTCTCTATTCATCTATTGGTTCTCTTTATAGCTTTCACTTTGATGAGTGATTTCTGAGTTGGGAATTTTCATTATTCGAACATGATATGTTGTCTTAATAAAATCATGTCGGATCATAAGATACAATATAAGATGCTAACCTATCTAAAATCCATTAACAATAAATTGGAGTGTCCTTTAAGGTTTCATTCACCGCTAAAAAAATCATATTTAAGTCTTTTATTATAATTCTAATAGCTATTTATTTCTTTCCCCCATCTCCTAAAAAAGCTAAATAAGATGTGTCAACTGAGTAGTAATTTGATTGGCATGGTTCTTATTGTAACATTCAGCAAGGTATAGATTCAAGAATGCTTAATTGTACATTATCCTTCAAATTAGGGATCTAAATAATTTAGACATTATATATATAAACTAAATAAGATGTTACTAAATACTAACACCCATCAAATGTCCCCAAACTATATCCCATATTTTAAGTTGGATCTTAAAATTCAAAACATTCTAACTGCATCATCAAAATATCAATATTGAATTAATCAAGTCCTTCCATCAATTTAATTGTCAATTTAGAAGTTACATACCAATTGAGATTTTACGTTGAGCATCTGTAAAACAAGTGGATCAAATGATAAAGTCGTGCATACCAACTACATGGACAACTTGGATGTGAGCTTTAAACAAAGACATACAATGTTAGTAAAATTTAGAATTATTATTTAGTTTTATAACATGACATATACAAAAAAAATTATGAAGCAATATAAAACTGTAGCCATAATTTATGGACCTTTGATGCAATTAATCTGAAATTTTGATAACCCAAGCAATTACTTGGAAGATGGATAGCCAACATACTTTTAAACCAATCCAAAGAGCTAAGTTTGAAAGTGATATAAAATTGCATAGTAATCTTTTTAATTAGTGGCCGAATTGATAATTTTTTAGATGCTTTTAAGAAATGATAATTTTACTTTGTTCTTTCCTTTGGAAATTGTGGACACAAACATCCATGGGCTTGAGATGATGGACTACCTACACCAAATAATTGGTTTAGTACATATTTTAAATGGTACAAAGATTTTAGGAAAAACAAAACACTACCAAAGATGAAAAAATAGTATTTTTTATTAAATAGTGATATTTTATTTTTATACCGGAATTTAAATTCATGCAAGATGAGACAATATAAATATTATTAGTTACTATACCAATTAGTGGATTTCAAAAAAATAATAATATTAGCCCATACAATCTTCAAGTTGGAAATGATCTAAGAAATTACAGTAAGGTAAATAATTTATATATAATTTAATTATAATCTTTGATTTTTCAAATACAAATAAATACTTTGATTATTTTCTTTGTATCCTTGCTCAAATTGGAATGGCTTGGGGATGACATTATTTTATAGTGATGGTAAATCGATTAGAGAGGTCTAATAAACTTTTATTTTTCATTTTTCATTTATATCATAAATAATTTAATTTATTTAAAAATAAGATAATTTTTGAAGAATATGATATATTTATTACAATATTTCTAAATCTTACCTTATCGTTTAATCAATCTAATTATAGATAAACAATAATAATGCATGCTGAAATTGGATTATAAACTTTTTTTCTTTCATGGTTGTCTTCTCAACCTTGATTGAAAATTGAAAGAAAGCAAAAAGAAGAAGAAAAATAAATTTATTTTTTTTCTACTTTTAAGTTTTGGGGTTTTTTAATATAATATTTAAAATATTCACGATTTCAAAATTTTAAATAGAAGATTAATACTTCCTATGTCCCACTAAAATCGTTACAAGTTAATTTTTTAGGTCAAACTTTTTCAACTTTGACCTCTTATAATTTAAACTTTATTATTGATAAAATATGAAAAATATATTTTAAAAACGTGAATCGAGTAGTTTTTAAATATATTTTTTTATAAATTTTAATTAACTAAAATATTTAAATAAATTATAGTCAAAGTTGAAAATTTTGACCAGAAAAATATCAACATGTAACAATTTTAATGGGACAAAGGGAGTATCCATTCAATGATGGATGGGGGTTGGAGGGGCGGTTCCCCTCTAAAAATTTGAAATTCCTATACAATCTACAATTTTTTTTTTATGTATTTTTATTTAAAATCTATTTTCGCCCCCTTAATTTTTTTAAGTTTATCCCCTCTAAAAATTTCTAAGTTTACCCTCTAACCTAAAATCTTGCGTCTGTATATATTGTATTTACGTAGGTTCAAGTTTATAATTTTTAATATATAATAATGATAATAATTAATTAAATTATACATAGGATGTTATGACGGGGACATGAATGGATGGACACTTGTGTTTTTACGATAAAATAGAACGTGAGAATGGGGACCATGACAACGATTACCAACAACCACGGTGTGAGTGAGACGCGGAGAACTTAGGCCCAGCCTATCTTATTCCTAGTCCAGTGCTTCAAAATAATTAAAACTCGACACTGTTTGTTATGTCCTTGTTGTCGGACTAATAACTTAATAATTAGGGATGGGTATTCAATCGAGCTAATTAAATTGAGTTTAAAAAATTAATTAATTTGAGTCATATTTTATTTTTAAATTTTATTTAAAAAAATTTCGAGTAAAGTGTAATCAAATTGTTTAAGTTTCTATTCAAATTTAATTATAAATATTTATAATATTATAAAATTCGAGTCGAATCAAGACTTCGTAAATAGGTGCAAACGTAGCATTGCATGTGATGTCCAAGAGATGCTTGGTCCAGTTGACGGGAGAAATTGGAATCTGCGCTGCTGGTGGTACATATGTGAGACAGAGGATGAATTGGGTTTTGATCTATTTAATTCTTCCGGAGAAAAATGGTTGGATTGCCGAGAAGTTATTAAGCTATACGTTGCAGAGCTGACACAACGATCATGCCTTAAATTTGGAGGCTACAAATACTCTCGAGGTCGGTGTCAAAGGCTGTTGTCGACCCTATTGAGGAGCAAACTCTTGATGCAACAACGATTACCGATGTGCCCGCTGATAATACTAACTTAATTAGCCTTAGGCAATTTTATAATAACCAATGTATATTTGGTATTTTTTTAGTAACGGAGATTGCCATTTTGCCTTATTTTTTTATCTGTACATTTAGGCTTGTCCTTTTCAAGTCTGGACTCAACCGATGAAATGATTTTTTCGTATCATTTGTCAATTTTCCTTAAATCACTTTAAAAGAACTAAATTAGCAGTTTTTAAGTGTAAAGTAGGTCAAGATTTTGGTCTTTAGGCCCTGGAAGCGTTTATAGTGATACTTGCGCGGCGGAAGTATTTGCTTCACTTTTGACTAAATACCACTCTCTTTTACTAAGATATGCACCATGTGAGGTACAATTAAGTGAAAGGCAAAGGAGAATCTTTGGAGAAATTTGTCGGAGGCATAACATTTGTCCCTCCATTTAGTCTATGGGGTGTTACATAGTGATGCGAGCTAAAATATCGTACAAGGTCTCCCAATGTTCATTACGAATATTACTGAGATGGACTCGGACTTATGTTTGGGGAGGCGTAAATTATTGGACGGGTTTATTTGCCCCAAGTTTAACTAAATGATGTCGGTGAATGAACCGACTTAGTGTCATATATTGGTGCCATTGGAGGCCCAAAATCTTTTGACGCTTTGAGAACGACAATATCAGAGACATTGGATGAACGGAGGCAATCTTCTACTGGAAAGACATCTCCGTTTTTATAGATAGCAATGCCAGAGGCACTTGCGTGAATGGAGGGGAACTTCACTAGGTGGGTTATTGCTAGTGTTGTTTGGTTATAAGGTGTCGTCAAGGGCAAAATATGAAAATGAACACCCGTACCCTTGTATAGTCGATGTTGTCATGAGCACAAATAGGTACATGCATCTCCACTTTGTCAAAGTTATAATGCGATTAAAATTGAATGAGCGAATGTATTTGGTGCCATCAAAAAATACTTAAATGATTTGGCGCTCTGTGAAAAGCTGTAACACCCCTTCCCGGCCTGGTAGAGAACCGGGTCGGAATGTGTTACCGGGAACTAATTCGGAATTTGGAACAATGTTTAAAACATGTCTTTAGTGTCATAATAGGGTTATCAGGTTGTCTCATTGTCGGTTTATACAATTTAGGGATCAATTTAAAATATTTTTCGAACTTAAGGACTAAAATGTAAACTTCTCAAATTAGAGGTCTTTAATAGTAATTAAGCTTATCAGTGTGTACTTCAACATTCATATAACTTACCTGTAAATTTTTAGTAAATTCAGAGTTTATTAAGGTAAGCTTGTACTGATACGCCATCACTTGTACCGGTACGGCTGGGTAGTGGTAGAATTCTTCTGGGTATTCATCAAATTAACCTACCAAACCTTGTCCAAATGTTATGAAAATTTACCAATAATTTATTATCAACCATTTCTAATAGCATGCATGATTTCATGTCATTCTGAATCTGTTTACTAACATTTTACCTCTTTAGTGCATTATAGGCCGATTTACTTTTTTTTTACATTTCACAAACATGCCAAAAGCTAAGTTTTCACCACATTAACCTAGGGGCTAACATACACACACAAAAGAGGACTAATTTAATATGTTCATGTCCTATGCCACCTTGTTGGGAGTTTAAAGACAATATTAGCATACATGGATATTTGCTTGGAGTGACTTGCAACTTCTACCACACGATCAAGATAGGATTCTTCAAGGTCCTGAAATGCATGAGACACACATATGTTAGGCTTACATAGCCTAGTGAGGTAGTTTCACAATAAATGCATAAACATTACTTAGTCAACAATATAGAGTACATGAGCATGCATTTATATCATGAGTAAAACATTAATTGTATATATATATATATATGTATATCAATTCATATCATGTCATAATTTATAAGCATCATCACATTCCTTCCTTGGACAAGGTAACCCATGGATACGCGGATTTCACTGAACACCATAACATATCACATATAGGCCTTAGCGCTGAACCGTAGTTCGAATCCCTTACACAATCCAACCTTTACACCATATGAAGGTCGTAGCCTCGGACCGTAGTCCAATCCCTTACATGGAGAGCTCATATAATCCTATGGCATGCCAATTGTATCCAAAGTTCACAAGTGTCCAAGGAGTGTATTTTCATTACTTTTTTAACCTTGTGCCCTTAGGCCATATAACATCATGTCAATTTATATGTTACACCAAATTAACATTAAAGCATGTTTCACATATATGTATCATCTTGTTAGAAGTCCATAAATGGCATACTTCATATAGCACATAAACCATCAAAAATCGATGTGGTAATCTTACCATACTTACCAAGTGAAGCCCACACATGTATGCTCTACTTGAGCTTCCTACCACAAATGCAACATAATCAAAATATTTAATGCAATCGAGATGGCACCTAGCCATTCCCGAGACGCAACTACACTCACATAGTACTTGAAAGATTCAAGGCTCCTAAATAACAATTCATTTTCCTTTAGAGGAGCTTGGTATGGAGGATGGTGATGATGGTTTTTCTCCCACAATTTGCACTAGACCAAAATTAGGGAAACTTATTAGGATTGAAACCATTAATTCAAAAACGACATTTAAGCTTACTAAAGCTTGTAGGCTACATTAACTTCATAAAATTGATTTTCTAACACCTGTGTGTAACTTTGACTTTCAAGACTTAAATCTTGAAATTAAACCTCAAGAATTCATGAAATCTTTAAATTGATTGAGGGATTAAACTTACCAATCCAAGAGCTTTCTATTGGTATTTAGAAATCAAAGAAACTCTGAGGATTGAAGTAAGGTGCTTGTTTGAGCTAGAGCTTGAAGATGACAATAGAGGTGCTTGTTTATTTAGTAGGAAAAAATGAAAGAAGATGGCAAGGTCTCGGTGGTTACTATGAGAATGCTTTCAAACTTTTAAAACATATTTAAATCTATCCAAAAGTTTCCTCTTGCTAAGGGAAAACTTATTTTAAATCTATCTTCCATCTCACACCCAACCATTCACAAGATTTCTTTCAATAATAGGTAAACTACATAAATAATTTCCAACTACCAATAATTTGGATAGCAATTATAGCTACCATCATCTCTTAGCAATCCCACCTGAAGTGGGTGGCAAGCTATATAAATGATTTCCATCTTCCAAATTTAAGATAGCAATAATAGCTATCCACTCCATGATATCTTGTTCCAAATTTTCATAAAGAGTTCGCGTGGGTTTGTCTAAGCAAGGAGATGACTCATATCTCAAAATGGTAGAATTATGAGGGTGGTCCCTCAACTTTTCAAAGTTTGTACTTTTGCCTTTAAACTTTTAATTTCTTTAATAAAATGACTTTCAATTCTCCCAAAAAGGTTCAACATCATCAATTAGGCTCAATTGGAATCCATTGCATCAAAATTGAGTGCAAGGCTTGAGCTACTTCATCAGTTGGACAAATCCATATAAAATTTTTGATCACCAGAACATAATTCTGACTAGAACGATTTTTAGGGTGTGACAATTCTCCTGAATTTTCACCTGAACCGAAGAGATATGGGTATTGCCTCTGCATTGTCTATTTCGGTTCCCATGTAGCCTCTTCCACTGAGTGGCTTCTCCAAAGTATTTTAACTAGAGGCACAGATTTATTACGAAGTCTATTAACTTCCTTTGCAAGGATCTGCACTGGTTCTTCCTCGTATGTTAGATTGGGCTGATTTCCCACATATTTGGGTTCGATCACATGAGAATGATCGGTCCAATACTTTTGTACCATGGATACATGGAAGACATTGTGTATACAATTTAATTCTCCGGGGAGAGCTAGTCGGTAGGTAACCGGTCCAACTCACTTGATCACCTCGAAGGGGCCAATGAACGAGAACTGAGTTTCCCTTTTTTGCTGAAACGAAGGATCTTCTTTTAAGGCGATACTTTAAGGAAGGCCTTTTCACCAACAACATAATAAATGTCCCTTCTTTTCAAATATGCATAAGCTTTCTGTCAGACAAATACAGCTTTGAGTCGGTCATGGATGATAGTTACCCTTTCTTTAATTTCCCGAAGTAAGTTAGGGCTTAACATCTTGCCTTCCCCGAGCTCAGACTAATATAGAGGGGTTCTACATCTTCTCCCATAGATAGCTTCATATGGGGCCATCTTAATCGAAGCCTGGTAACTATTATTGTAGGCAAATTCTACCAATAGTAGGGACTTTTCCCACGTATTCCCAAAATTGATAGCACATGCTTGTAACATATCTTCCAAGATCTGAATAACTCTCTCGGATTGTCTATCGGTTTAAGGATGAAAGGCAGTGCTTAGGTGCACTCGAATTTCTAAAGCCCCATGTAGGGTTTCCCAAAACTGAGATACAAAACGTGGATCGTGATTATAAATGATGGATGTGAGAACTCTATGTAAGCGTATCACTTCTTGAATGTATAACTCAGCAAGTCTAGGCAAGCTGAAATCCATTCTTACTAGAAGAAAGTGAGCAAATTTGGTGAATCGATCCACAATGACCCAAATAGCATCATTCTTCTTTGGTGTCATTAGAAGACCACTCACAAAGTCCATCGTAATACGTTCCCATTTCCACTATGATAGCTCAATGGGCTGTAGAAGACTAGTAGGCACCTTGTGCTCAGCCTTTATACGTTGGCAGGTTAGACACTTAGCCACAAAGTTTGTGACCTCGCATTTCATGCCAGACCACCAATACAACTCTTTCATGTCTCTATACATCTTGATGGCTCCAGGGTGAACAGAGAAAGAACTGCAATGAACCTCACTAAGGATCTGATTCTGAAGATCATCATCATCAGGAACACAGATTCAGTTTCGGAAGCACAATTGGCCTCCTGAATTCATGGCAAAGTCTGGATCTTGTTCGCTCTTGATTCGAGTAACAATAGTTTGCAACTCTTTATTAGAATATTGGAGGGCTTTGATTCAGGACACAATGGTTGACTGAACTCGCAATTTATCCACTAACTTGCCATACTTTTTAAGTCAAAAATGAGCATTCAAAGACCTTGGAGAATAGGAGGGCTTTCAACTGAGGGCATCAGCTACGATATTAGCTTTACTAGGATGAAAATCAATAACCAAGTCGCAATCCTTCAGAAGTTCCATCCACCGACGTTGGCGAAGGTTTAACTCTTTCTGAGTTAAGAGATACTTCAAACTCTTATGATCTGTGAACATATAGTATTTTTCACCATACAAGTAATGTCACCAAATCTTCAAAGCGAACATAACAGCAGCCAGCTCCAAGTCGTGAGTAGGATAATTTAGTTCATACGGTTTAAGCTGTCGTGAAGCATAGGCTATGACTTTTCCTTCTTGCATCAGAACACAACCTAGTCTCAAGTGGGACGCATCACTATACACAGTGAAGTCTTTACCAAAATTAGGTTGAACTAGGATAGAAGCATGGGTCAAAACTTACTTAAGTTGATCAAAGCTCTTTTGTTGCTTCTCGGTCCACATAAAGAAAACTTCTTTATGAAGGAGCTTTGTCAAAGGTACAACAATCATAGAGAATCATTTGACAAATCTACGGTAGTAGCCAGCAAGACCCAGAAACCTACAGACTTCTCCTACATTCTTGGGAGGAATCCAGTCAATGACCGCTTGAATCTTCTTTGGATCAACTTGGATACCCACAGAAGAAATCATGTGGCCTAGAAAGGAGACTTCAGACAACCAAAATTCACACTTACTGAACTTGGCATACAACCGTTTCTCATAGTGGGTTTGAAGCATAATTTTGAGGTGCTCTTCATGTATAGTAGTGTCCTTGGAGTAGATTAAAATGTCGTCTATAAACACAACCACAAACTTATCTAGATAAGGCCGAAATACTCGATTCATCAGGTCCATAAAAGCCGCTAGTGCATTCGTAAGCCCAAAAGGTGTTACTAGGAATTCATAATGGCCATATCTACTTCGAAAAGCAGTTTTTTGGGACATCAGATTTTTTCACCAACATTTGATAGTACCCAGATCGTAGGTTTATCTTGGAGAATACTGAAGCACCCTTGAACTGATCGAAGAGGTCATCGATCCTTGGCAACGGGTACTTATTCTTTATAGTTACTTTATTCAACTGCCGGTAGTCAATGCAAATGAGCATCGACCCATCCTTCTTCTTAACAAACAAAACCAGCGCTTGGAGGGTTTTGAACCCATGGCCTTTAGAAAGAAGGGTTAAGCCTTAACTATTGAGTCAACATGATATTATATAATGATTTACCACAAATATTATATATCTCAAACTATTTGAGATTAATTCAAATTATTTTATGAAATAAATAATACTATAAATAATATAGAATATATTATATAAATATGTATAAATAAAAGTGTATTATTTTTATTTTTATATATTATTTATAATATAAATATATATTTTTTTAAAATCCCAAAATATTTATAAAAATAATATATTTATATTAGAAAAGATATATAAAAATTTTAAACTCTAAACCCTAAATTCAAAACTTTAAACCATAAAGCTAAACCTTAAACTTTAAACCTCATAGTTTAAACTTTAGGGTTTATGGTTTTTATATATTATTTATAATATAAATATATTCTTTTTATGAGTATTTTTGTTTTTTAAATAGTATATTTATATTATAAATAATATATAAATATAAAATAATATATCTTTATTTATATATATACAAATAATATATTTTATATTATTTATATATTAATATTACTTAAATTATTATTTATTCATAAAATAATTTGGTTGAACCAAATGGATAAGTTTATATAATTTAACAATAGATATATTGTTTTTATATTTTTATAGATTATTTATAATATAAATATATTATTTTAAAAAAATAAAATTATTCATAAAATTAATATATAAAAAACCCTTAAATCCTAAATTCTAAGGTTTAGGGTTTAAGTTTGAGGGTTGGGGTTTGTGGGTTAATAGTATAGGGTTTAAGGTTTTTTATATATTATTAATAATATAAATATATTATTTTTATGAATATTTTAGGATTTTTTAAAAATATTTATTGACATTATTAATAATATATAAAAATAATATATTTATATATATATATATTCAAATAATATATTTTATATGATTTATATATTAATATTTTTTATTTTATAAAATAATTTGAATTAATCTCAAGTAGTTTGAGATATATAATATTTCTGGTAAAAATATTATATAATATCATGTTAGTTTGGTGGTTAAGACTTAGCCTTGTATTTGAAGATCCTGAGTTTAATACCCTCCAAGTACATGGTTTTAATATTTTTCCTCCAGCAAAACGGTGTTGTTTTGGGCCTAAATTAGGCTTCAAAATAGCCGCACCAAAATAATATCGTTTTGAGTTAACGAGGATGTTAAGAGTTAACGATGGAATGTCATTTTTGAGTCAAAAACTAAAACATTGTTAGATTTATAACTTTTTAAAGTTCGGTGACATTTTCGAGTCAGGGACCTTAGTTCAGTGACATCGGATGGAGTTTACTGTATAATATAGGCTTAAAGACATTTCTGGGACCCTTAGGTCATATTCTGGACAAAGTAGTACCCAGTGAACTGTGTTACATACACGGCGAGTTTCAAACTAATATTATTTTGAATTCAAACTTGCCATAAAAGCAAGACGAGTTCTATTTTTTAAATATACGGTTTAAATCTTAAGCAAGATGATTAGGGTAATCCTAATTCGAATTCGTCGTAGGTTTACGGTGAGTTTTAGCTATGTTAATGGTAGTAGCGCCTACACATAACACCGTTTGGGCAAATATGAAACTCTTCTGGCTTTACGGTGTGTTCGGTTTACAAAAAAAATTGTACTGTTTATGAAACAAAAACTTTTAATAAAGAGTTGACACATAGATGGACAATTTCAAATTTTGTTCAATTTGAGTCAAAAAATTATTGACATGTATGTTAATGTTAGTCAAACATCTTGCGTAGGTTGCTTTTCTTGGTAAGCCTCAGAATGTAGTGTAGTTCAGTGGGCGTCGGTGTTGGGATTTTATATTCCAAGTAAGAAATTTTCTTGTCTGTACGTTTACTAACCATTGTTGATATCAATTGCAACAAATTGTGGAGTGACATATTGCTGGTGATTGTTGAGTCGAAACAAGTGCCAAGAAAATAAAATATTGTGAAAAACTTAGCCATGAAGGGGCCAAAGTGTTGGATCTACTGGTGAAATAGACACAATCGTGGGTTTTATAGGGTTCAAACTATAATGGTACACGACATATGTAAATCAATTTACGTGCAAAGCAAGTTTAGAGTGGTCGTCTCACGAAACAGAAGTAAAAAAATACGAAATTTTGTTGTCTCATAATGCATTCAATCAAAACAATGGTTGCCTCATGTGTTGGTGAAGCTTAGTTTGATTCACGAAGTTCTCCTTTCAACATTATGTGCATACGGAGCAGATCATGGTGTTAAGGCTTAAAGTGTATTACGTGGACCGACTCAGAGCATCCATCAGTACAACTCGACTTTGACAGCTGTATATGCCATGTTAGCTTACTCTGTGTAGCACACAAATCACAAGATTGATATTCTCTTTCGGTCAAGTAAAGAGGATCGGATCCTACTAAATCTCCCTTTATTTGAGGCAGACGAGGAGGATTTGCGAAGTCATATTTTTAGCCCAATTGTATGCTGATTTACATCACTCTCTGAAGTAATGAAGGGGCAGACAGTTGTATATACAATGTTCGGTACTCTCTTTTGGTCTAGTAAAGAGGATCAAGGTGACCTTTATCTTTCCAAATTTATAAGCAGATGAGAAGGTCGTGCATTGCTCATAATAGCACTGCCAGAAGTCATTTTGTTAGCCCCAATTATAATGGAAGTTCTTCTTACAACATTATTGTTCTGTGAAATCGCATTGTGAGAAGTATATTTCATTTATTTGTAATCATTTTGTAATATAAGAAATGTATTAAGTTTTGTAATACAAGAACACTGATTTACATTTATTTGTAAACATTATTGTTCCGTAAAATCGGATTGTGAGAAATATATTCCGTAAGGATGTTGGGGCAAATTATTCGATAATCTCCACCAAAGCAACTCTCCTTGCAAATTCGAAGAACCCTTTGAATCTTGCGTTGAAAAACCTACCAAAGATGACTTTCATAGGGGTGTTTACGTAAAACTTTCACCGTGTTCGATTGTTTTTTGGCCATATTTTTTGCCACCATTATGTACATATGTTTATCTATGAAATGTCGCGTCTGTCGTTCATTCGCATGAAAAACGCTTCGATTGTTGTTTTGAAAAGTATGCATATATTCGTTTCAAATCTGCATCTGTGGTAGTTGCCAGGAAAAATGGAAATGATCGGTGCAACTCGCCGTCCATGCACGGCGAGTTTGATGAAACTCATCGTGCATAGACGGCGAGTTGGACCTGCAATTTCCAATTTTTGTTAGAGCTACCTCATATGCAGGTTTCAGACGAATATATGCATGTCTAACTCGTACTACATGTACTACGTATAGTTCTCTATAAATAGCCGGGAGAAGTAATGTTCGAGTATACAAAAAAATTTCTTCAAATGTTAAATCTTCTGTTGCATACCACACCAAACGGTCCGATATTTATATGTCGATTTTCTTCCTATGTGTCTACTTTTGTCTAAAAAACTTCAATGTATCATTTAATTTTACGAAGTTCTTCTTACAACATTATTTACGCTACATAGTCATCCGCATAGCTCCTAAGTCATCTGTCGTAAAAGCCTCACCTAGATAACTAAACACTGAGGCCTCATGTATCAAAAGCCTTCAGATGACGATGCTAGACTCGTAAAAGTATGGCATACGGCCTCGTGTATGCACTACCATCTCCATCTCGTGTAGCATTCTTGTGTGGATTCTAGAGAAACCAGTTCGCATGGAACAAAATTCAAGTCCTTTGAGAAAGTTAAAAATTTCTCATCACTAACTGAAACCGGTGTTTTTTTTACAGCTTGGTTATTGAACTCCAGCGTCGAAACTTTTGAAATAACCATATCAGGAATTCCTACTATTTTTTGCCCACTATAATCAAGGTTTTTTTTATTACCCAAAAAAAATTAAAACCATTTTCAATATTCTAATATTTGCATTTATGTATATTTATATTTATATTTATATTTATATTACATATTTATATATATATATATGTGTGTGTGGGAAATGGGGAATTTAAAAAAAAGTAATTTGAAAAAATGGGGTAAAAATTGAAAAAGAAAATTATATTTTAGAAATTGAGAAAAAAATGGAAATTTAAAAAATGGAGTCGCCACCGGTCACTTCGGTAGGCCAGACACCATAAAATAACCAGATATTCAAAAGTTTGAGTTCGAAAGTCGATTACGTACGGGAAAGGGTTAGCACCCCCGATACGCCCAAAAATTGGTACCAAGTCGATTAGCATTTTTATTAATATCAAATTTTTGAGTTTAAGTGCCATTTAAATTAAAATTTGATTATATATTCGGGTTTATTTTAAAAGCTCCAGTGTTTGAGGGATAAACGAAAACTACCATCTACGTCTCAGACTGGTAGCCAAGTTTACTGTCGAAAAAGGGAGCACCACATTGACAATTTATATTCGATATGTAATTGAAAAAAATACAAAGCATGAATATTTAAAACATAAATAAATACATGTACATACATAATATATATATATATATATTAAATGTATATATTAAAAACTATAATATAAAACAATAATAATAGATGATAAACATACATATTATAAAATACATACTACTATCAAATTTCTATTACGTACCAAATACATACGTTTAATAAATATGATAAATACATATAATAATATATACATAGCATAATATATAATGAACATACATTATAATAATATATAATATTCATATATAACAAAATATTTTATAAACATATACTCAATAACATATAGTTATAATTCACGATAATATCTAATACTTATATACTATGATAAACATGTATAACATACATATATACTATAAAATTATAATGTAAGAAATACATATAACTATATAAATATAACATGATCAAAATGTAAAAACATAAATTAAAAGTGCTAAAATATAAAACAAAAAATTAAGGGGCACAAAATTAAATAATAGCAAAATAATTAAAATCTGGAAAAGGACCAGGTTAAAACAAAACCAAAATTAAAGAGCAAAAACAAAATAAATACAAAAATAAAACAAAATTAAACCCTACAAGGACCAAAAGTGCAATTGGCCCCTGGATGAAAAACTAAGCGGGGTGAAAGTGGAGGGACCTGGAGGGTAATTAACCCATAACCCAAATGCGCGGATCCTCCCGGATCCGAGTCACCTCGCGGGTTGGGGTGCCTAAACGGCGTCGTTTCAGGGGTATGGGTTTTAAAACTGATAAAACAGATTTTTTTTATAATTAAAACATAAAAAAACTAAATGCTCTTAAGGTTCTCCCTATCTCGAACCAAGGCAGCATCACACCACCTCTCAACGACGGCCACTACCTCATCTTCAGCCGGTCATCGGCCGTAAGGCCTCACGGTAGCAACGGCGAGGGTAAGTTTCGATCCAATTTCACTTCAATTTTGTTTTTAAATTAAATAAAAAATAAGAAAATACTTTTACCCTAATCTATGCAAAGAAGATGAAAGAAGAGATTAAACAAAAAGTTTTTGATTGCTTTTTTTTTAATTTTACATCAAAACCCTCACCTTTACAGTTTTTCCGAATGAACTCCCCTTGTTTGCTTACATTTGTTTCTGTTTTTAAAAACTTATATTGGTTACAAGGGATAAAAAACAAATAATTTATCCTCTGACTACAGATCTGCCGTATTGGGATAGTCTCGGATTTCTAGGGATTGTTTGGTGAGGTAGGGTATGGGTTGGCATATAGGGTATGGGCTTAGGTTAGATTAGGTTTTGATTTTAATTAGGGATTGGTTTGGGTAAATTTATGGTTTGTTTTAGGGTTAAACTAATTTGGGGATTTGGTTTAATTTTGGGGTTTCGGGGTAACCAGAAGACGAGTGGCGACGGCGATGACTTAATTTAGGGTTAAGTCATTAGGGTTAGGGTTTTTATATGTTTTGGGTCGGGTTTGGTGTATTGGGTTAGGTTAGGATCCGAGTCAGTTGGGTTATTGGGTTGTAATTTGGGTATTGGGCCTAGGCCCGGACAAAAACGGGTCACTACACCCACCTACCAATGAAGTTCTCATTACAACATTAAGTATATTGAGTAAGTCTTAGTGTACCAATTTCAATGTGAGCCTCAACATGGTCTTTTTATCGAGATGAAGCAATACACAACTTGATAAAGATATAACTAATCATGGTTAACAGCTCCAAGGTTATTTCATGCAGTACCCTTATGCTTTCAATAAAAAATGATTGCGTTTGATATTTCATGTTGATGAATGCTCGGACAACTGTGTTGCAAGAATTACGTACACAAAATTTTCCTTACAACATTATTTATGAGGAAACTCAATTGTTGCCTCTAGACCAAAACGGGATAGTGTTGCAATAAATGTTGTTATCCTTAAAATGTTGCAGCTAGGCCACAAGGGCAGAGTTTCTGCACGAATGTATTACACTTATTTATAACCTTCGTTTACGATAAATGCAATAAATTTATTTTAAATTAGTCAACTTATTACTTTTATGAAACTAATATTTTAAATTACTTAAAATTAAAATGTCAGCTTATTTAAAATGTAAAGATAAATATATGTTGGGCTCGTACGTTGTCAATCGAGTTGTAAAATAAATTAGTTACAGTTCTTTCAAAATAAATTTGTCATCAATATCCAAAAACTATCCATTAAATTTGTTCGTAATTAATACAAAAAAAAACTACTGCAAAATAAATTTATTAAAAATAAAAGAAAAATCTATCTTCCTCTTCTTGGTTTTATTCCTCTCTTCGACCTTAGGCTTGCCGGTGTCCCGAGTATATATGGTCATAGAAACGCGACCCATGTCGAGCTCGTGGCCGAATTAGGGTTTGTTCATCATCGTCGTCGTCATCATCATCTACACCTCTTTTACTGACATCCTCACTCTCCCCATCGTCTATCTCATTTTCATAATCTGAAATTATACGACGCAGTTGACTGAACATACTCGGAACACCTCTCTTTATACCCCTCGAGAATATATGACTTGATATGGACGTTCTCGACATTAATGATGTCATGTGCTCAACTTTATGATGTTGCATATCATAATATTGAGTTTGTGGGACCATAAACTCAGGTACATAAACACCTTCAGAATTACCTGTAAAACCTTGCACTTGTGCTACAGATCCTTGTCTTTGACTGGCCTAATTACTAGGTCTACCTCTCTACACTCCTACTTCATATGGAATATACAAATTCTATGACGGTAGAAAAGAGCCGACATCAAATGCAAGCAATGTAGGTTCTGATTCCGGTTCAGCCTCTCTTATGTCAGGTCCACCACTACCTCTAGATCTACCTCTACCTATCCTTCACCGGATCTATTTTAAGCTGACCCCGCACCCGATGACGACTTTCTCGATACTTTCTGTCCTTATCGGGCTTGAAACAAAACAAACAAAGCATCACGTTGGACTTAGGTCATCAAGTACGGTTTGCTATTTACGGCAAACTATTGGTGGTACTCAAAAATTGAGAAATCACAATCATTCGCTCGAACGGGAACACAGAGAGGCAACTTATTTAACCTTCCATGTCATTCTGCTATGTATGACGAACGTTTGCTTGACCAATCTACTTCACTCTTACCACGTCCGTCCACCACTTCAAATTCATCCATTATGAGCGGATCAATCGACAGAGGCTAGTGGTATCCGAACTGCCTAAGGACTATATTACCGTAAAACATCTCAACAATCGTGAAATATAACAACGACATTACGAAACACCAATTATCGACATCATTGTATGCACGGTTCGAAATCACCGATTGACAATTATCATCCAAATATGGCATCCATATGAACTGTAACAATTCATCCATTAAAGAAAATCATTCGTATATAAATTAATATAATTTTGCAACTACCAATGAAAACCTAATTATACATTAGAAATGGGGTAGAAATTAGAAATTAACATTACCTGATCTCGGCAGTAGAGTTTAATATTTGTTCTAACTTCGATGATTAATTTTGTCTTGAATGTATTCTTTTTTAATTTTTGTCCCTATCTACATAATACAAATACATACATATATCATGGTTTCCCTAAACAACATTTAAAATAATTATGGGAATAAATATTATTACCTTGAAGCGAGTGAGAATTCATACGGAGCATCGCAAATTGATGTCGTGAATGGAAACCTATACCAGGACCATGATTGAAGCAACACCAAACACCCATCAATATTGGCGTGCATAAATCTCTCATTGACGACTGTCTAGGTCGCTGTCTTGCACAACTCGCAATAGAGGAAAGCTAATATTATAGATCCCCAACTGCATCTTCTTGCTTCGAACGAAGTATTCAAGAACGATAGGTACTGCGTATGCATGTGGAAGATGTGCATCTCCGGTCTCCAACTCTCCACCATCCCATTAATCAACTATGGCACGATGTCAAAGCCATGAATCTTTTCCGTGTAACTAAATCATGCTATGTCCAGAAATCCACATATTTCCATGCATGGAGGCTCGTTCCATAGCAACCGGGACCGAAATTTCGTCTCATCCGACTAGAAACACAAGATTTAAATTAAATTACTACTTTACCTTTTACAAACAACAAATTAAAATTCAAAAAAACTTAATAAAAGATTACCAATAAGTCTATTTTGTTCGTGATGTGCTCTTCTTTCCTTCTTAACAACGTCATTTTTCTAATAATTCTGCCTACAAAACCTTAAATCGTAACAAAACAATCGAATAACAAATATTTTTACCAAAAACTACTCACAAATACCACAAAATACAAATTCAAAAAACCTTTACCTTGAATCTACCAAAATTTTTTGCGTGGTTAATTTTTTCGAGGCTCTACGAAAATCACACGGCTTAGCAATCTCACTTGCTTTGCTCAAACTAAAGAGGTTGATGAATAGTTAGGTGCTCAGCACTCTAAACCAAACTTCCTATTTATACTACACAGCATAACACCTTAAGTTGAAAAGTGACAGTTGGGCAACGGGTAAAAAATGAAACTCGTCGTTGTTGACCAACGATTATATTTTTTAAGTTACGTTTTCTGTTGTTTATTCATTGTCGTCGTTAACACATTTGAAACTTGTTGTGCACCTACAAGTTTGGATTAGGATTATCCTAATCACCTTGCTTAAGATTTAAATCGTATATTTAAAAAAATTGAAACTTGTCGTGTTTCTACGATGAGTTTGAATAAAAAATAATATTATTTTAAAACTCGTTGTGTATGTACGGCGAATTTAATGTAATAATACTATTTCGAAAAATATAAAATTTTAAGTCCTACTTTAGTCAAAATATGACCTAAGTGTCCTAGAAATGTCTTTAAGTCTATAATATAATATCCTAATGAAACGGCTTTATTATATAAAAAACTCATTTTTAATAGTTATCTAGAAAAATGACCACAGATTGTCCACATACACAGCCCTCGCTTTTTACAAAACGCGAGGTCGAATCTCTCTTTCTGCAAAACGCGAGTTCGACGTTGAGTAAGCTAGTAAAAAAAGAAATATTAATTTCTCTCATTTTTTAACATGGAACTCGTTTTTTGTAGAAAGCGAGGTTCAAACTCACTTCTTGTAAAAAAACGAGGTCTTCCTACGTGGACAATTTAAGGGTCATTTTTTTAGATAACTTTAAATATGAGTCATTTTTTAAATAACTATTAAAAATGAGTTTTTTTTATATAATAATGCCGAATGAAACTATTGTGATGCATGTCATCAAATTCAGTGACGGAATGTAAATTACGTAGGAATTAGAAATGATGAGAAAGGTACGAGTAGAATAGATGAGCATAGTTTGAAAGTTTTGTATGGTCTGTTTTTTCTTTCCCATCAAATCGATAAAGCAATCAATAAACTGCCAAAATATGACATCTGGACAACCCATCATGAACATGGTAGACACCTGGCCTACCATCCTTAATTTTACTTACCATTTCTTGTATGATTTGATGTTGACGCATCTTCTTTTTTCCTTGCTTAGTACAATAATTTAGCATCTTTGTTTATCCAAAAATAATGTTTACAATTTATATATTAAATATAAATTTATAAGTTAACAAATTATATACTTCTTTCAAAAAAGTAACCATTTACCAATTTTAACAGTGGCTTAGAGTGGTAAAGGTCATTTTTCTTTCTTCTTGTCCCAAATTCGATATTTCATATAATAAAAAATAAATTATATACAAATATTTGTTTTTAAATAGTTAATTTTGAAATTTATTAAAATAATATAAAAATAATTATTTTTTGTAACATCTTTTTATTTATTAGTAATATATAGATTTATATCGTATCAAATAATTAAATTATAATTTATCCTTTCATGTAGAAGGAGCAAGTGTCTCATATCAACATAACATAATATATAGTTATGCTTTATAAGGGCCAATGGCATTCTAGTAGGGGAGGACCAAGATAATTTTTTTCTTTTTTTGAAGGTAGGGGGGCTCATTAAATAGATCAAACTTTATTTTTCTTCCACGTGTCGAGTACAACTAAATTTCTTTTTAAAATAAATAATTTAGATATATACCATTCAAAACAAAAAGACATACGTATCAATTATTTAAGGTTTTTGTTTTGATAGAATAATTATTTACTATAATTATAATATAATTTTTACGACGATAAATTAGAAATTTAAAATCACTCAATTTGTTTTTTTTTTTTATTTTAGTTATTAAAGTTTAAAAATTTTAATTTAATCACTAAACTTTTGATTTGTTTCTATTTTTGTTATTTTGTTGTTAAATACTTAACAATATTATGAGTGGACATCTATTTTTTAAAAAATATGAAATAACCCTAAACCTTTTATTTTTTGTGAAAAAAAACCTTGGTCTCATATTACCTTTAATTTCTCCATATTACCTTTAATTTCTCGACGATGGAGCCCAATGGTGGGAGAAAGCGAGATGTACATCCTGATTTCAAATTGATCTGTAGATTGATATTGTAGATCATAATGATTTAGGTTTTTTGATTTTTAGGTTTTGGTTTAGTTTTATCAATTTTAAAGTGATTTTGGGGAAATCTAAATCGATAGAGCAGTAGAAGACGATGAGGTGAGTTTGTCGGTGTTTCGAGTGATGGGAGAAGACACCGGAGAATGGTGATTCCAATTTGAGGGTGAAACAAGGATGAAAGTAGTCTACATTAGCACATGTTGCTGCCATATCACTCTTTCATTTATGATTTAACGTACGAGTGATCAAAATAAGAGTAAATCAAAAGTTTAGTGGTTAAATTAAATTTTTTAAATTTTAATGACCAAAATAAGAATGATAAAAAAGTTGAGTGATGAAATTTATAATTTAACCTTTTTTATAAATTATTTTAATCTACTTTATGTTTAATTTTTAAAAATATTTATGATCGATAGTGTATAAAAGTAACATTTATCTCCTAATATTTTAAGTGCTTAGTATGAATATAATGCAAATGTCTGTTTAAGAATTTCCATAGATTTTTCTTTTTGTAAAGAAGAATTCAACAACAAATTGAAAGAAAACATATGTTATTTCTGCTTTGGAGGGGGAACTCTCTTGCCATTGTCAAATAAAAGATTAGGAAAATGCTTAATTAGTCTGTGGAAAAAATGCAAAAAAGGAGAAGAAAAGGAAAATAACATCAACTGCTACAATAACTTTGACAGATAAGGGAAAGTGCTTAATTAGTCTGTGGAAAAAAAATGCAAAAAGGAGAAGAAAAGGAAAATATATAACATCAACGGTTAAGATCATTTTAGGGTAAATTTGGAGTATGGCATATTTGTTAAAAGACAAATTTTAAAACTTGTTTTTTGTTTTTATAATACTTTTGGTTGATTTTTTTAGTTTTTCTGTAAGCGTCGATACTTGCAAAGTAAAGTGTCGATACTTGCAAAAAAAACTCAAAAAAAACCAACCAGAAATATTATAAAAAGTCTAATATTTTCAGTTTGAGAAAAAAAATTTAAAACTTTTCATCTTTTAACCGTACTCTAGACATGTCACACGTTAAACTCATCCATAACTTTGACTTTATCCCTTACTTTTGCTTGGATTGACAGAACAAGATTCATTTTTAAAGATTTGTATATAGTTTATTTGTTCTTTCACTCCAGTCCTTAAACTTTATTATATTGCATACTCAACCCTAAACATTTTTGCAAGTGTAAAAAATAAATAGTTAATTCCTAGCAAATGGCTAAAGACAAATCGGTTTTTTGATTGCCAAATGGTTTAAATGAATAGGAGTTGTATTATAAGATTTTTTATAATGAGGAAGTAAATTTATATTAGTCCATAATCTAAACAAGTTTGTAGTTCATAGAATTATTCTGAGCAAATAATTTATTTTAGGACGATTATGTTATTTAAAGTTCGAATAGAAGATAACATGTCTTAGCTATCAAAGCAAGTTGACTCCAGAGTAGAGATATAGATGTACTTGATCGAGTTAGGCAACACATTGGATCAAACTTAAGATGAATTTGTCTTAAATACTTTTATAGATTAAATTCACTTGTAATGTTCAAATTGTATTTACTTTAAACTTGAGTAAATGTAGAATTATAAGGGAAATCCTTTAATACATAAGCTTCTATAAACTACATGCTTGTCAAATTTAGGGGTCATAGATTTAGTTTAGGGTTGAGTTTATATTGTAAGATTTAGAATTTAGAGATTATATTTAAAGTTTAGGACTTAGAATTTAAGATGATAGAGTTAGAGGTTTAGATTTTAGATTTAGAAAAAGATTGTGTAACAAACGGGGTTGGTTCAAATGGTAAATAGCTTGGTATTGCTTAAGAATGTCTCAAGTTCGAGGCGTTGTGTATGCAAAAAATTCCCGTTAGTTTACTCACCCACTAAAATTAGGTGTGCAATGTGGATTGGTTTGAATTAGTCAGGATAAAGCTCTGAAAACAGGAAAAACAACAAAAAAATTTGTGTAAATTTTTTTACATTGTTTATATATTAAAATATAACCCTATATAAAATAGGTTGCGTCATTTTTTTTGTTGATTTTATTGGAGCATGGGTGTTTGCCATTCTTCACTAGTGTACCTAAACCCATGAACGGAACATAAGATGAACTAGATACATTGCCCTAAGAGTTTAGAGAATTCGGAATAAGTTCTTCAATTTCTTTTGAAAAAATTAATTTTATCCTCTAAAATTTTAAGTTCATATTAAATATTAATTTTTTAAAGCATATATTTTTAATTAAATCATTTATTTTTTTAAAAAAAAATTCTCATTAAAACTTTTAAAATTTTAATTAATTCATTTTTTAAAATTCTTCTTGAACCCCTCATTTTTTGTTGAAAAGTTCAATTTAACCCCCAAACTATTTGGTCAAGATCCACCACTGCTTAAACCATTTGATTTCGGTTAACGTTTGCATAATTACAAGCTTAGCCAGGTAACCATAATCTGGCTGTTTCTGTTAAAGTGAGCGGAGATACATTTTCAGAAAAGTTTTGGAACTAGATGTGTAAAACATAAAATTTCAGAATTGAAGTGAAAATAAAATAAAATAAAAAGCCAAGTTTTATCACTAAAGCTGTATATAATTATCTCTTCCATAACTCACCACTAAGACAAATTATTAGATGAACTTGGCTCACCACATCATCCGTGGTCCCAGCCAATAAGATCCATCTATTACATTGACATGTAGGAAAGGAGTGAAGATTCACCTTAAAAAAATGACATGAAAAAATGTTATCGACTAAGACTATAGATGACATTGTGAGTCAGCCCATCTAATAATTTTCCACCATTAGACAATAATAAAATTGATCTTCAACTGAGATTTTAACCCTTTTTCTTTAGATTCTTGTCCATATATTTAAGACAAGGAAAAAGGCTAAAATATCAACCACAATAAATTGTATCATCAATACAGATGAAATCCTCTTCTACTCATTACTTTTACACCAATTATATATTTATAATCTAATCGTTGTATTTTATATTCAGTTCATATAAGTTTAAAACGTTATATTCGAATAAAATAAAAATATTAAACTATTTATTTTATTTTAAAGAATTTTTCAATCGATATTAAATGGTAGTATATGTTCATACTTCTTTATTATCCTTTTTAACAAGGCACACACACTTTGTACACGCATATGCTCAAACCTGAGACTTCTAGGATGAATATCATCATTTTTTTTCCACCTATCATATAAATATTTTATCTAGTTGAACAATAACATATGATAAATTCAAGGCATAAAGTCAAAAAATACCCTCAACGTTTGACTGAATAGTCATGTTGGCCTATATTCTTTTTTTTTGGAGCAATTCAACCCTCAACGTTGTATTTTGGGTCAAAATGACCCTTTTGCGGATGAAACTTGTTAGAAAACTTACGGTAAATAGTTTGAAATGACTTGACAGAATGATAAGTGTAATCACTCATTTTTGTACGGGTTTTTAGTATTATTATAATAATATATATAAATAATAATAATAATAAAATTAATAAAAAAAAGCAAAAAAGCAAATAAAAAAAATTAATAATAAAAAATGGGGGAGGGGAGTGGAGCACAAGGCTCCACGTCACCCTCCTCCCCTCTATAAATAGGCAGCAAGCAAAATTGAAATGGAGAGGGGGAAGCAATTGAGGCAATCGGCTGGGCTTTGGCCAAATAAGGGAGCTTTAGCTCCCGGCTAGCCCAGGACCGGGACAGTGTCCTCGGTCCTAGTCGGTTCGATCGGGTTCCTATTTTAGGTCCGATCTAGTTAATATTTTTGGAGAGGCCGTGGTAGATCTCGGTGGGGTCCAGTCGGGGTTCGTCATTCGAACTCCTAGTTAGGTATATTTTCTTTCCTTTTTATTTATGTTGTAATTTTTATATTTTAATGAAGTAGTAGTTAATTTAAAATTGTGTTTTTAATTTGTATGTTTATCTATGTTTTAGATTAGTATGTTTTAAATTTATGTTTTATATTAGTGTTTTATTTATGTTAGATATGTTTTTATTTATAAGTTAGATTAATATTTATGTATGTATGTTTTAGATTATTATTTTATTTATGTTAGATATGTTTTTATTTATGTGTTAAATTAATAGTTATGTATGTATATTTTAGATTAGTATTTTATTTATGTTATGTTAGTATTTCATTATGTTAGTATTTATTTATATTTTTATCGCAAGGTATTTATTTATATTTGTCATGTTTTTTAAGTTTGCATAACGAACATATATTTTTTGTCAATGCGGTGCCCTTTTATTCGAGCGTAAACGGGGCCAGTATCAGGCGTAGTGATAGTGGTTGGACGTTTACTCTCGAATAACGGGGCCTTTAAAATTTACTCGCACTTATAATCAAATTTTAATTTAATCGTCACTTTAATCCGGAAAGTCTAATATTAATAAAGCGGTAATTATTAAAGTACCAATTTTGGGCGGTGTGGGGGTGCTAATCCTTCCCCATCCGTAACCGACTCCCGAACCCATCAATTTGAAATCTCTGGTTTTCTATGGTGTCCGGTCCACCTTGAGTGGCCGGTGGCGACTCCATTTTAAATAAAATACGGGTTTTATAAAAATCCCACGCGGAAGACAATATTTTCCAAAATTCCAAAAATTTCAAAATAAAAAAAAGAAGCACATCATTTTTTAGCGAGAAAAAAAACATCGCTACAATAAGTCAGTAGAAAAAATATTTTATATTTTATTAAATTATTTTTAACTAATGTAACATTTTTAAGTCAACACATTTGTCTATATGATACTACTATATCAACGTGCACTGCCATATAGGTTTGTCACGTCATTTCAAGCTATTTACCGTCAGTTGACTGACAGTTTTTATCCGAATAAGAGTCATTTAGACCAAAAAAACGTTGAGGGTTGAATTACCTCTCCAAAAAAGAATAGAAACGAAAGTAATTATTCAATCAAACGTTGAGAGTATTTTTTGACTTTATTCCTAAATTCAATTATATTGACGTCCTTTAAGAAGCTTAATAGGGTTAGAGCTGGAGAAAAAAATCTCTTGGACCACTAAAATCTAAAGAAGCCAGGTGGACATTCAATTATTAATTCTTGTGGGACCAACAGTGAAGTAATTTTTGCTATAAATAAGAGCCATTTGAAGCTGGTTTTCACTACACTTGTAATCAGAATAAATTTTCTTTCAATATTAGGAAACAATGAGCACTGCTGGTCAGGTTATCCGTTGCAAAGGTGATGATTAGCTTCATCATATAACCCCCCAAATTACATATATAATGAATTTTAGCTAGGTTGATATGTTATTTTTTTATATTCATTTCATGAATTATATTTCACCATTGTCCCTCTTAATAATTTAATTCTCAAAATTCGAATATAATTTTTTTTTAAAGATGTAAAGTGTCTTATTACTGTATCTAACACGTGCTGAGTTACATTAATTATATTTATTTTACATCATATTCTGATATTTATCTTAAAATGAATTGACTTTTACAGCATCTTTTGTGAAAGTTGAAATGTAAAAATATTGTGGTTTTGATTGTAGCTGCGGTGGCATGGGAGGCTGGGAAGCCACTGTCGATAGAAGAAGTGGAAGTGGCACCACCCCAGAAGGATGAAGTCCGTATTAAGATTCTCTTCACTGCTTTATGCCACACTGATGTCTACTACTGGGAGTGTAAGGTCTGGCTTTTTCAACCCCTTTCTTTCATTTCTACAAGAGATTTAAATAATGATTCGTTATCATAATAACGACATTATATAACGATAACGATATCGTTTAAGATTATTATTGTAAAAAGTAACGATAAACAATAATCACAATATACCTATTATTGTCTGCAGTCGTAATAAAATATTACGATTAAAAATAAAATTGTAACTGTAATTTTAATTTCGGTAAGAGAGATCAATTATAGTCATGACCGACATTCGTCTTGATTTCAGATATCATGAATATCATTGCAGCTTACAATAAATATTGTTAACAGGAGAGAAAAAAAATCAATTTCCAAAGTAACAAAAACAATAGCATGTTGATATAGTTACTTAATGATCTCTGATGAATTATCTTTATGATATTTGGAAAATAAATATTTTTTTGTTAATGAAGGATGTGTTTGGACACCATAATATAATTATTTAAAAATATAAGTACTATTTTAGCATGAGAGTGTAATTACTAGGAATTCTAATTATCTATATATATTTGACAACCACATTACGGTTACATTTTAATTGTTCATGTCATATTTGATTGTACAAGTTGTATTACACAATTATATAAGTTTAATTTTTAAATTATATTAATTATTATGAAAATAACCAACTCTAAAAATAATTAGTAGAGTTGAAAAATAATTTAAATATATAATAAACTATATATTATAAAACTCAAACATGTAACAACAACAATAACAATAATTTGTACTTGTTAAGCCGTCATTAAATTAACATATTTTTCTTTAATTTGGTAGGGTTACACTCCTTTGTTTCCTCGCATACTTGGTCATGAGGCCTCAGGGTATGAAAGCTAATCCTTCTTTATATATTTTTTTTTCTATTTTATCAAGTATAATCTTTCAATTATATTCAATAAATCAAGTATTAAATTAAAGGTTCATGTTCTATATACAGAACATGCATCAAAAATAAATCTGATTCGTGTGAACTTGATTGTTGTGATTACTGATTAGGATCGTGGAGAGTGTTGGTGAGGGCGTGACCGACGTGAAACCGGGAGATCATGTGCTCCCCATTTTCACCGGAGAGTGCAAGGAGTGCAAACACTGCCTGTCCGAAGAGAGCAACAACATGTGCGATCTCCTTCGGATCAATTGCGACCGAGGTGTTATGCTTGCAGACGGCAAAACCCGATTTTCTATCAACGGCAAGCCGATATACCACTTCGTAGGAACCTCCACTTTTAGCCAATACACCGTCGTCCATGTTGGCCAGGTTGCTAAGATCAATCCCACTGCCCCGCTCGACAAAGTCTGCCCTATTAGCTGCGGAATATGCACAGGCTTTGGGGCCACTGTGAATGTTGCTAAACCCAAAAAGGGTCAAACCGTTGCGATTTTCGGACTCGGTGCTGTTGGCCTTGCTGTGAGTTATTCTTATTTCTCTTACGGTTTTTGCTAGGCCGTTTGGCATGTGTGTTGGATTGACTTTGATCATTTTATATATACTATGAATTAGGCTGCTGAAGGTGCAAGGATTTGTGGGGCATCTCGGATCATCGCCGTTGATCTGAATCCGAGAAGATTCGAAGAAGGTAGCACAACATCAACATCATACTGATCTGTTTTTGGGGTTCCCTTGTTATTGAGTAAAAGTACTAATGTATTGATCCTATTTGTTCTTATTCCTGCTTCCAGCTAAGAGATTTGGGATTACAGAATTTGTGAATCCAAAAGACTACGACAAGCCTGTTCAAGAGGTTTTATTTTCAACGTGCAATTTGGATTATAGATACAATTTTGTGCTACAGAGATTTACATGGTTTACTGCCAATAATTAGGTGATTGTTGAGATGACCGGTGGAGGAGTGGATCGCAGCGTCGAGTGTACGGGGAGTGTCCAGGCCATGATTTCGGCTTTCGAATGCGTCCATGATGTAATTATCTGTCTGCACTAATAGTCCCTTTTAGCTCAAAATTGTTACAACACATGCTTCTCCTTGGATTGCAGGGTTGGGGTGTTTGTGTGCTTGTTGGTGTGCCGAAGAAAGATGACGCATTCATGACCCATCCATTGAATCTACTGAGTGAGAGGACCCTCAAGGGTGCTTTCTACGGCAACTACAAGCCCCGCACCGATATTCCGATGGTTGTCGACAAATATTTGAACAAGGTGATGAGATTTTACTTATACCTTATTTCAGATAAACAAGCGCTTCTTTTATAATTACTTGGTGATGATTCTGTTGATGTTGCTGCAGGAGCTGGGGCTGGACATGGACAAGTTCATCACTCACTCGGTGCCTTTCGCGGACATCAACAAGGCATTCGACTACATGCTCCAGGGCATAGGTCTGAGATGCATGATTCATTTGGATGCTTAAGGAAGTAGTGCTGCTGCTGTATCCATGGATCAGATGTCCATCTTGTATTGTAATGTGTGATATATCTGTGTCTACTTTGCCTCTCTTTCCCAGTTATTAAGAGTGCTTTGTCAATATAAAACTCTTAACTATATAGAGTTTTATATTTTGTGTTGAGAGAATAAATAAGTTATGTTGTAATAACTTGGTTTGTCAATGAAATAAATTTCTGCTTCTAAGATTTTCCCAATTTCAATTACCAATAAAGCTATTGTTTGGGAATTAAGTGGGTGGATCATAGAAAGAAAGTACAGGTAACTAAGAGTAAGTTTTTTATTTTTATTTTTATAAATTGCCTAGGATTTAGAAAATCCCAAAACCTTTAAATTAGAGAATTATATGTACTTACACGTTTTATTAAATATTGTAACGATAATAATAATTATTATTTTTAACAAGAAAAGTATTCTGGATTGAATTTAACGTGAAAATGATTATAAAATGATCGCACCACAATCATTGAAAATTCAATGTAAAAAATAAATATCATAAACTTTAAAGGAATTAAAAAATACCAGACCGCCGATCGCCTTGTAACTGAAAATGCTCAATGATTCTTATTATCTGAACGCTAAATTGCCATAGTAGCAAACAATATTGTTACAAAGACAAAACTGCAAAAATGTAGACAACATACTGCCATACAAGCAGACGAAAAAAGTAAAAAAAAAAGATGTATAATGACTTTGGCAAAACAAAACAAAAGAAAAACAACAAAACTAAAAAAGAACAAACGATTCTTCATCAACGGAGAAGAACCTTATTTATATGCAATCAACATAAATAACAAAAATCATTCGACGGCATAAAGACCGTAGTTGAAAACAACTACGACAAAAAAAATAACTTTCTTAGAGAAAATGAAAGTAGAAGGAAGTGGCTAGTAATGATAATTATTTAATTGAACCTAAATTCAATCAACAATAATCTTTGATTTCGTTTTATAAGGTAACTAAATATTGTAAATCTATACTATATTCTAAAATAATCTTTGTTTCGAAATAGTTTCTAGGTTCGAAAAAAAATATTTGAATGGTGTGTTTTTAAAAATTAGAGTTGTCCTATGTCGTTTTGGGTTAAGTAATTAAATAATAAACTTTTAAAAAGATTTTTTATTTTTTAAAAAGATAATTTCAATAGTTCGCATTCAAAACTGGACTAAAAGTTAGATTCAGGATTCTATTACTCTTTTTTGATTTGGGTGAAGAGAAGTTGCAGACGATAGTCGACATAAACAGAAAAAAGACGAGAATGAAAGGTCGAGGGTCTTAACGTTTTTGGCAGAAAGGAATATGTTTGGAGAGTTTGTTGCAAAAGTGTTAACCCAAAACGAATTATAAATATTATTAAAATAAACGAAAATATAGATTCATTAGAACTAAATAATTTTCGAATAAACCAAACCGAAAGGAAACATGTTGAGGCCAGCACGAACGCAATTTTTTTAAGACAAATTTCGACCACTCCTTGGTGCTTGAGTTATTTTGGTCGTCAGTCTCCTAGGATACAACAACTGATGATCTTCAACAGTAGCATGACTGTAGAGATCACGAACATAACTTTGTCTTTGTCTATTATCGAAAAATACCAAAGAATTTTGAAGAATATAATTTTTCGAGATTGTATAAAACTGAGAAAAATGCTCGTTATTTATAGGGGAATGGCGGAGGAAAAATATGGAAAATATAATATTTCGAATTAATGGTTGACCGAATTAAAACAATAACAAACTGTTAATATCATATTCAAAATATAATATTAAATTCCACGCATTACCATTTAATATCTAAATTTAAAGGAGGCCAGAATTTTCCATTTTAAATTCGGAATATTCAAAAGGATATTTTATTTGTAAAAAAATTATTTAAAGTGGGTAAAATATCTTCAGGTCCACAAAAAGCCAGATTGGTTCAAACATTTACATCGCTCATATCATGCAGGTACACCCTAACCAAAATAGGTTCAACAAGCTTTAATCTACACCCACATGCACTTTCATGCAAGGAACAATTTCCATTCAAACCATTCAATGGCTATTTAGACGGTAATTGTATATAAACACTTCCCATGCTATTTATCCTACCAATGTGGGATAAATAGGGTTTTTACTTCCTTACTCAATATACAACTACCATACTTTAAGCATCAATTTCTCATTCATCACTCAACTAATTTAATCATATGAGATACTATTGTAAAAGTCTCATAGAGTAAAATAAGACCTATTAGAATCATTATTCGAATTTCTACCTTTATTCTTTTCATAATATGGCTCAAAATTACTATTTCTTCATATTTTTTTCCAACAAGTTTAGTTGAATTCCTTTTGTATCTGTTGGTCTCGAACTTGATCTTTTAAAGAGGAAATCTGACACTCACGACTGGTAAATGTCATGTTTAAGTTTGGTCGATTGATGTCTAGTGATATGCTAGCTTTGCTGGTATGACTGTGTGTTAGCCGATAGACTTAACGGATGAGACATATATATTTGACACGAGCCTTGTTTGTATATTAATGGGCCGAAAGAGAGAACGAGATAGTCTCCTAATGATTTTTCACGGCCATATTTAAAAAAATCCACGTTTAGAGAGTGCGGCATGCATTTTTAAAATTCTAAAAAAATCGATTTAAAAAAAAGACTGATCAGAAAATATTTATTGTGAAAATTTGAGTGACAGAGGATAAAGAGTATAACTTACAATTAATATATTTTCAAAAAATAAAATTTCATTGCATATATTTTATTAATACTTGATTTAAATTTATTCAATTCGAAATTTTAATGAGTAAAGTTGAGCATAGTCCAATTCAGCTCAATAAGTTCGCGAGCAACTCGTTATTTTTTATATAATTTTTAGTGATTTTTTGTGGCTGCCTTAAAAAATTATATTCTAAGAAATTTAAATGCTAGTTAAAAACTATAAAAAAGTTCAGTGACTTGCTAGGTAATTTACCAATAAAATATTTGGTTTCAAATTTCTAAAATATTTTGTATTTCTCAAAAATTAATTTTTATTAATAAGAAATTAAATTATAATAATTAGCCTTTTTTATTAAAGTATTTCTTTTTTTTCTTTTATTATTATTTTATGTATAAAAGTAAAAAAGGGAAAAAAACTTTTAGTTTCTATTTAAAAAAATACGATTGAAAGTCAAAAACATCCAAATTCCTAAATCCTTCTCTCTTTGTTGTAAAAATTTTGACGAGCTTAACGAGCAACGAGTCCAGTCGAACAACAAAATTTTTTAACAAGTACGAGTCGAGCACTGTTTAACTTGTGATCGACTCGCTCGATAAGCACCCTATTTTGGCGTGGCTTAAAAAAGAGTTTTTATTCAAAAAATGTTTTTTTTTACCTATAAACAATGCAAAACATTTCTAAATTGGAGTGAAAATCACTAAAAAATAATTTTTCACACAACCTCAAAAGTTAAAATTTTTAACTTTGAGGTGAAAAATCACTTTTGTTGTGAAGTTACTTTTTTACCCTTAATTATTAATAATATACTAATATATTAAAATGTTAATATTAAATATAATAATTATTATATTAAATTAATAATTTAATATTAAATACATTAATTATTAAATATAATAATAATTAAAATAATATTAAATTTTTAATATTTTAAATGAAAATAAATAATAAAAAAACTGTAATATTATAAAATAATATTAAATATAATAATTATTAATATATTAAATTAATATTTAGTTATATCACACTAATATGAAAATGCATAATTAAGAGGTTAAATTTTTATATTTAATTCAAAATTTTATATTAATTATTTAGGAATATTTAAAATTTATATTTTTCATATATACAAATTATTAAAGAATTGTCATGATTTTTATATTTTTATTATTTAAGTTAATTTATTTCATATATAATAATGTTAATAAATTTTATGATAACGAATTTAAACACTATTTGCTTTCATTTATTTTTGCTTTACAATATATGTTTAAAATAGACATTTTATCTTTTCAAAAGTACTTTTGAATACAATACCAAATATTAAAATCTTACGACTAATTTTTTAAAATCACTTTCCAATAGTACTTTTAAAAGTAATTTAAAAATAATGACAAACTCCTAAACCCTGCCATTTATTTTTAAAAGAACTTAGTTGGTAAGTGAGGAATTTAAAAATAATTTTTTTTGTCTTTTTTCGATGCTTTCTTTCTATGTAAAACTAAATTATTAAATTTTGAGCTCTAATTTTAAATTTTAACTCCTAAATCCTTAAAAATTAAATTATTTGTTGATCGAAACACATTTTGCATATTATTGAAACAATTAAACATTGAAAAATATGTGCATGACGAACTGAATACAATTCAATAAATAACAAAAGGAAAAGGAAACATGAACTTGATTGAACTACAGTTTCCTTTTGGTATTTATGTTTATTTCATCAAATATGTAAAATATTAAATTAATATAATGGCATAATTACCATGAACATATAAAGTCTAGGCCTTGTGTTCCAGCCGGTGAAGATGATCAGAACTTGAAGAAGCTGCTCCTGCCTCTAGTGCCTTGGGATTTTCCCCCAATCTCGAACCTCGTTCGACCTTCTCGGTCTTTACAATGTCTTCAGTAACATGAACATTGTCCTCGATACCTATAACCACAGAGTGTGGCACATGGGGACCGGAGACAACGGCCTCCTTCACTTTCCGATGTTCATCGACATGAACAAGGTCGGTTTCTTCGACTTTCTTCTTTCTATAGAGGAAACAATAGAGAGCGACTGCGGCGCAGGCAAGGAGGATAAAGCCGCCACATGAGAAAAACACGACGAGTATAACCCTATGGTTAATTGATGAGGCCATTGCAATGTCACAAGATGGTGCTATGGAAGTTGATACTGAATGTTTAACTTTCGGTGTGGAAAATGGGAGAATTGGGAGCCATTTTGTAGTGAGAGTTTGTGTAACTTATTTGGCATTAGGATTGTAAGAAGTTTCAAATGACTTGGCTCTCATTCTAAGTTTGCAAAGAATGGACCAATGGGGTTTGTTTGCATTGTAAAACACTTCTTAAACTTTCCTTGTTTTCTGCTGAAGCTATAGGAAATCCAAGAGAATTCAGAGAAGACAGGTCGCCTTCTGAAAAAAAGAAATGAAAAATATAACGAAAACCCATAATTGGTCAAATAGTTGTGTTAAAAAAGGGGTTAAAAACACCAACATGATTGATTCAAGTGGTAAGGAGTTTAATATCGCTTAAACATGCTGCGTGTTCAAGGCTTTGTATATAAAAAATTTCCGTTCGAGACTCACCTACCAAAGTCAGGGTAAAGCCCCGAAACCGGGAGGGAAATCAAATAAAAGTTAAAAACCTCCAACCCATGCCTGGTTTACGTTTTGGGTAAATATAATTTCTTGCACGTCAGTATTCCAGTTAGCTGAAGATAATATTTCTGGAATTTCAAGGAATGATAGTCGTCTGATGAAGAATGAAATCTTGGAATACAGAGTTTGGGCCAACAAGGTTAATTCCTTTGTTAAATAAAACATAGCCACTAAATGTTTTATTAGCTTACTGTAAAAATAGAACAGATATATCCATCAAAGAAAGAATGCTCAAAAACCCAGAAATGGTTAGCTTACTGTAAAAATAGAACAGATATATCCATCAAAGAAAGAATGCTCAAAAACCCAGAAACTAAACCATTTTTAGTACAACAGATGAAACAATAAACAGAACTAAAGAAAATTTATTCATCTTTTGTCACAAGTAGACTCTACAGTACAAGGTATTTATTCAACTTGATGCAGAGAGGGGGATGGAAGTAAAAGGATTGCATATTGTTGTTCACTGAAGGGTTATTCGATTCCATCCTTGGCGAGCATCATTGATGGGAGAATTTCATTCCATGTATCAGGAACTCCAGGTAGACACCAATGGCTGCAATCGGCTACCGACTTATTATCGCTCCAGGTACCCACATGAGCATCACTAGGAAAGCCCCCATGGGGGTTACATGTAACACTGTCACGGGTGCTGTCATTTTCTTTACAACATCAATTATAATGTCAGAAATTCGGCTATGGTCTTTCCCTTTAGTTTTCAGCCAAGGGCGTCGAGTCACTTTGCAGGAGCACAAAGAATACTGTTGGTTAAGATCCGCAACAAGGCACACTGCTTAAAGAATATAGAGAAGATGCATGAATTAGAGACGAGGACGAGAAAAAGAGCTTCTTGTTTGGACAGTTCGAAAATTAGTCTGTTTAGAGAGAAAATCATTCTATTCCATGGAAACAGAGCCTGACTTCACCACCCACACCAAGGTCAAGGCAAAAAACCAAATGGCTGTCCTCGCCACTCATAGGTGGCGAGGTCAGCCTATAAAATCCCTCACAGCCTCGCCACCCCTACATGGCGAGGTCCTCCTCTAACTGGATATAAGCATAATTCGGTAAGTAACTCTCAATCAACTTTATTCTGAGAAATTTAAAAAATATATAATGAAATAAAAAAGACAACTTTTAATTTAAGTACAATTTATAGAATTCTAGTTGTCAACAATATGTTTGATCGGCTTTAATTTCCCTTATCAATGGTTCTATTTTCTCTTTCTATACTTCTACATCCGGGATTTCATGTTTTCATGTTTTAACTTCTACATGGGAATGTTCAAGTTTATGTGTCCTACACATGTTCAAGTTTTCATGTTTTAACTTATACAAGAAGCAACACGGTACCAGCTTAATAAACTTTACACTATTGTTGGGTGATCCATAACAATAATAGTCTTAAAAAAATGGTAGAAAGTAGAATGGCTTACATCCAATGCGAAGATTCAAAAGTCCGGAAGAACACCCTAGTTCTGTTTCTGTTGACTGAAGTCTCAACCCAAGTTGCCCAAGTCTTCAATGCTGTTCTAAAGGCAGTTGTGATCCCCATTCCAAGCTTTAGTGATCGACCTGCCTTAAAATAGCAACCCCTGTCCAGGAAATCTTGTTAGGAAATTTCTACAAAAAAAAAAAACCATGAATACAGATTTGTAATTTAGTCTAAAGGAGGACGAGTAAGCAGCTCCATAATTTGTCAATATATTAGAATTCAAAGAGGCATAAAGTCTGTACAACGGATATAAATTCAAACATGCAGAACACTATTTCCCTATAGGCTGGTCAACATAGAAATAGATGACGAGACTAAGCCCATGCATTCGCAATCTTTGATGCATTGCCAATTAGAAATGATTTCAGAAACAAAACAGAGATTAAGTCTTAATGCATCATATCAGTAAGCGAGTTCGTAGATCGTACGGCTTTAATAGATGCAAGCCTTCATGAAACTAAATGAACTAAAAATGCAGACCAAATTTTAACTGAAAAAATTATGTCAAGTGCACCAAAGAAAACCAGATAAGCAGTTAAAGATAGCTAGATAACTTACATATCGAAAAGCTTTGTTGGTGTCCACCAATGACCTGAATTAAATATCAAGAAGTCAGAATCAATCCACTCCTTGCTCATATCATCCATCTTGTCGAGTCTAATTGTCGATTTAACCCTCTTAGGTGCACGCCTTGGTGCTGAACCAGGCTGCACTAGGAAAACCGTCCAATAATAGTCCATACGCAAATTGTATGAACTGAACCACACCCCTAAAAACCTAATTCGTTTAGTGATCTTATTTCCATTAATTTCATATACATCCCTCTTCTTATCCTGCACGCCTTGCATGAGCATACATATCATAGACTCCCACTGTGTTCTGCTCAATGAATCCCCAATAAAAACAATCCGATTCCCACGAAGCTTCCCAAGGACCTCGTGCACATTAAACCTCGGAATTTCACAGCTTTTAGGCTTCCATCTCCATTTTTGATAACCCCTATCTCTTCTTCCATTGGCCACGCAATCAAAACCACGCTCGGCGAACGGACATTGTGAAGCATTATATAAAGGGTAACTTTCATCAGGGATCCAATTTCCATAAAAAACATTGCATTTGGGAACTAAATCCCCAGACTGATGAACTCTATAAGTACGAACCGCAGGCTGATATCTCAGAAAGACAAAGATATATGTGCATACCGTTGCTAAAAAGAAGGATAAAAATAAACCAATAACAACAAGTGAACTGATTGATTCAGAAACATAATGCTTACAGTGACACTTTACAAAACTGTCGCTAAAACTCGAAACCCTTTCCTGAAATTCTGTCAACTTGCTTAGTGAACACTGCTCAACCTCAAATTTACTCAACATCTTAACTAATCTTTCCCGAGATGTACACTCTTGACCAAATAGCTTCCAGCTTTTAATCAGATTTCAGAAATGAACCGACAACGTAAAGCTAAGTAACCCCAAACTAGCAGGAATCAGTAAATCGAAATGAATAACACTTGAAGTTCAAGATCCCACATTTTTTTCTCAAGAAAATATGAAAAAATAGAAACTTACAGTTGCTTTTGCAACTCAACCCGGCATTTGCAAACACAGCTTTTGGGTTGCAGGAGGAGCGAGCAAGGTCGTTGAGAATCATGAAATAAAGATGGAAGGTGAGGGTATTTTAGGGATTCACTGGTAGTTCTGAACATGATGTAAGAACCACAAAACATTAAAATGGTTTTACCAAAAAAATATTAAAGGTGTATATTTTTTTTTATTAAGTAGAGATTAAAAAAATTAAAGTAAATATTAAAATTTAAATTCATACTATATAAAATAATATAATATTTTTTATTATTTGATCAGTCGGTGGATCTTAAAAAGCGAGTATTTGATACTGTTTGAATGATTAAATTATAGACAATAATATTATTTTTTTATAAAGATTTATTAATTATTTTAACATATTAATATTGACATTAATAATAAACTATTATTATTACATACTAAACAATATTAATTACTCAAATATTTAATAAACCAGAAAATAATTATAGTATTAATTACTCAAAAATATGGTAATTTTACGGGGGTAAAATTGATTTATTAATTATTTGGTCGGTTGGTCATCATTCTTGTTCCCTTGCATTTCATTAGATTATAGGTTCTAGATCTACTAAAAACTTTTTTTCATTCATTTTTCTCTGGGTAAGATTAATATTAAACTTAAGATTTATCAAAAGGAGTTGAAACGAGGAAATTTTTGAAAGAAAAAGAGTGATTTATAAACAAAGTGATAATACCAACAGTGCTCGTGAGTTTTATGAATTTGACAGTAATCCTAACAAACTGAAAAGGCAATTAAAGAAAATTTTCCCGTATTTATGTGACAGTAATCCTCGTGTAGAAATAATAATAAAGAAAATAATAAAATATGCATAAAATTTTCACACACCTTGAATATATATATATATATTTATGAGAATCTAATATTTAAGGTAAGAGTTATTATTTGATACATTGTTAGTGCAACTGTTTACATAAGCATATTTAATTTTAAGATTTAAAATCTAAACCCCTGATCCTAAATCTCCGCAGGATATTCTTTTTTATGTCTCAACACTAAAAAATAAATTTTAAGGTATGACCTTAAATCCTAAACCTTAAATATATACCCTAAACACAATTCCATAAACCCTAATATTAAACTCCAACCCTAAACTATAATCTTAAAACATAAATTTATTTATTTTTAGTGTGGGGCACAAATAGGGGCAGATGATTTCTCTGCCTTATTTGATACATTAAACGAAGTAGAAATCCTCTATCTCTTTTTGGTGACCTTATTTATACCCTCACATTAAAAAAAATTAAGTTTATGGTTTAAGTTTAGGGTTTAGAGTATTAGGTGTATGGTGTATTTCTTAAGGTTTATGACTTAATATTTAAATTTTAGAATTCAGGATTATAGCTTAAATTTTTTTTAGTGTTAAAATGTTAAAAAAAGGACAGCTAATTTTTGTTCCATTAAACGTGACAATGTTTTAGTTTAAACCACACTAACTATTAGTGAATTTTTTTCTTTTTTTTGAACTTGAAATCAGACAACTTTATTAATAAATAAAAGACAAATAAAAACATAACAACATTAAAAAATAAATAAAAAAATCGATAAATCCAAAAAGAAAGCTAAAGGGTTGCTCTAGTCAGATTAGACACTTCCTCTTTGTATCACAGTAAATCTCTGAAGTCCATTATAGGAAGAGTCTCTAGGGAGTTTGTCAAAACATGAATTAGATGAAATCCTCACTAGAAAACTGCAAATACATTTCGCGTCAGTTCCAAAGGTACCGATCCGCTTCACTTCTGATTACATCGACAAACAACCACAAAAGGGATAAAACTATCCATGACCACCGACAAACTCAAATCAGAAACAAACGTCGTGAGGAACACTACACGAGCATCAAGCGACCACAAAAGTATCCAGAAAACGTGTGTCAAAACATGAATTAGATGAAATACCCACTAAAAAACTGCAAATACCTTTATCGTCGGTTCTAAAGGTATCGATCCGCTCCATTTTTGATTACATTGACAAACAACCACAAAGGGGGTGAGACTATCCATAACCACCGACAAACCCAAATAAAAAACAAACGTCGTCAGGAACACTACACGAGCATCAAGCGGCCACAAAAGTATAAAAAAAACGTGTCATGAGATAAAGACATGTCATACGACAGAAACGTGCCATAAAAGGCAGAGAAAATTTGTACCATAAAATAGAGAAAAATAAGCGCAACAAGATATGTGAAAAAGGAGATAAACACATAAAATTTTATTTAAAAAATAAATTAAGAATCAAAGCAAAAAAAATTATAGAAAAAATAAAATACCGATAATTAATACCGAAACATACGAAGAATAATCTATATACATAATCACCGATCTCCTCTGTCTGACTTGGGCAACGAGACAAGACAACTTCAAACATCCATTTCCCCTAAACATATCACTTTACAAGTAGCCAAACTTTACTCGTTTTCTTCTGCATTAAAGTTTTCTCTTTTAATGTCCATTGACTCACTCCCTTTATATACCTCTCGTCCTCCTTTCATTCACCATCTCACTCCCATTTCTTTTTCCTATTTTTCATTCAAAACTTAGCATGAGTTCATCGGATCTTCCTGGATCGCTCAGGAAAGAACTTCAGGGTCCTCGTCCTGCCCCTTTGAAGCTCCGTAAAGACTCACAGAAGATCAGAAAACCACAGTTGGCACCGCAAATAAGGCCTCCGGCTCCGGTAATCATCTACATTGCATCACCAAAAGTGATCCATACAAACCCTAGCGACTTCATGAACCTGGTTCAAAGCCTTACGGGCTCCTCATCGTTATCCAATGAGACCAACGGTGCAATCTCTCCTGCAGCAAGGTTTGCTGCAATCGAGAAGACAAAGTCCCCACCAGGGAAAATACAACAGATTGTAGAAGAAAACTTTGAGCTTGATATAGAGATGAATCCTGGGGTTGAAACATCAAACTTGTTTCCAGGAATATTGTCTCCCGGGCCAACTTCGCTGCCTCCGGTGCCACCGAGTTTCTTCTCATCGCCACCGTCTGATCCAAACTCAATCGGCTTTTTCCATGATCTGAGTCCAGTGTACGGGAATTTCATAGAAGCTAGTTTCATGCCTAGTCCCTCAAGTTATTTAATACCATCTCCTATGACATCATCGATAGACCTTTTCAACAACTTCTTTAACCTTTAGGAAATATACTCGTCTTTTTTTTTCCTTTGAGTAAGATTTAGAAATTGAGATTCTTTTCACTTTCATTTGTGAAGATTTGTAAACACAAAAGGAGATGTTTGTTGGAGTTATGGATTGTAATTTGCTGCAACTTGAACTGATGATGAAGATGGCGTATTTAAGTGGAAATTTAATTAATGTTTCCGTAGGTAGGTTAGCAAGTTTTAATTTTGTGGTCCATCAAATGACAGGCCAGTTCTGGCTCTACAATCTTGTGATGATAATCATTTTTTATTTATTTTTTATACAGTTTTTTTCTCTTTTTATTTATATTTTGAATATTTTTTCTCAAGATTTTATTGATAAGATTAAAATATAAAATACATACCAGTTGAATGCCTCATTAAAAATCTATCTAAATAAACTAACAATCCTCAATAATTTAGAACACATAGACACAACCACCGTACTCTTGAATATATTGGTATAATTTATGGTAGTATATGTTTATATTTTTTCTTTACCATTTGACAAGACACATGTAAGTGCATTCGAATTTTTTAGTATGAACATCATCATTTTTCTTACTGGAACCACTCGTTTAGGTCCTTATAAATGATATTTAAATAAACATGCAAGTAGTTGTGGCAATCAAAGCCTATAAATACAACATTGAATAATTTGTAAGTAAATATTTAAATCAATATGTAAATAAATATATTGGCATAGACAAATCGAACCGTCGAATATGCTTTTCATTCTCATTCAGTTAATTAAAACTGCTATAGTGAGAGCCATGTAATTATTTCTCTCATAAATTGATCTTTCTCCAATGCGCATGTACACTTTTCTGGAACATTTCCATTCTTGTTAGTATTTGCTTGTCTGAGATGCCCAACAACTTGGTTTATAACATGTCCAAATAGACAGCTTCAAATATTTCTTATACCAGGCACAGTGCATTTCTTGCATTCAGCTTCATGTGCTTTCAATGTCGGCCCTTGCTAATATGGTTACTGCTGGTGTCAACCGCCCTGCTCCGTCATCTGTAGGATTGTTATCTTCATCAACTAGCACGGTTCCATTTCATACACAAGCCTCTTTCCAGTACCCACCACTAGGACAACCACGCCGAAGCTGTAAATGTCGGTTTTCACAGTCGGAACACCGCTCTAAACATAATCGGGTGCAACTTGCAGGATATCCTATTCATCCTGAGTGGTATTGTAGCGTCGGATCAGAGATAGATTTTTATCTTACAATTTGAGTCGAATTCAGATAAGATGGAATATCATTGAACATAAGTCGAATCATATTCGAATGGAACATATTCTAATAGTTTGTCCTTATTAATTGGAATGGGTTAAAAATCCATGATTTTCGTCTTAATTGCTGAACAAGTTACTATGGTCTACCCTAATTAATCATACAATCACTTCATACCAATTGTTTTAATCAATTCAAGATCGAATAAGCTGAAATACAAATAGTTTCAAGTTACATTAGATCTCATTTAAATTGTTAATATTACAATCAGCTGCGAAGTTAAAAGTTAAAAATTAAAAATTAACGGGGTTAGAAATAAAAATAAATAAAATACTGAAAAGTACAATAAATAGGATTTAAACTATTGACTACAAGCAGTGGCAGAGCCACGTATGGTTTAAGGGCCAATTGACCCACTTGATTTGTTGTGGTATGCGATTTTCAAAGAGTTAAATGGAGTTTTCAAAAAGTTAATATAAATTTTTTCATAAAAATATTAGAATTGACCCACTTGATTTGTTTAAGTATGGGGTCAACAATATTTATAATGTAGTGGTATGAAAATCTTCGTATTCAAAGTCTACTCTTGCACTTCTATATAAAAATCTTAACTCCGTCATTGACTACAAGTAATACATACCAAGTATTAACTTTCACTTACAAACTTAATCATTAAAATAACACCTATTTTATGATATTAGAATAAAAAAAATAAGTTATAACTTAAAATTCTACCAAACAAAATTAAAAAGAAGAAGAAGAAAGAATAGATAGTAGGAGTGAGAAGGCCAGACCCTGCCAGACCCCTTTCGCTTTGCCCATGAGTACAAGTAATACAATACCAAGTATTAACTTTCACTTGCACACTTATCATTATATTAGAATAAAAAATAAGTTATAACTTAAAATTCTACCGAACAAAATTTAAAAAAAAAAAAACTGTAGGAGTGAGAAGGCCAGACCCTGCCAGCCCCCTTTCGCTTTGCCCATGAGTGGAACGAATACTTTAGATTCGAGTTTTCCTTTCTTTATTAAAATTGAGAACATACTAATGCAGCGTGATTGTTAACGTACCGATTGTTTATATCGAAGGCAACAAACTCCATTTCAAAGTCTGGTTTAGTTAATCAAGGCAATCCTCTTATTGTTGTGATAAAAGACTTGCTGCATGCAGCGAACCTAATAAGTGATTTTAATGGAAAAACAATCTGCTCTATCTATAAAGTATATATGTATTGTCAAAATGTTAAAAACATATATGAATAGATATTATTTTGTAATCACTTTTAAACTATTAAAAAAAACTTTTAGCGTGATTGGGATGTGATGTTGTGCCTAGTTCGGAGAGTGCTCAATGTCGTGACAGATCAACCGGCATCCTTATCCCAGGGCCACCAGTTGGAGGAAGTACTATATACAGCCCCGCTAGGCGAGGTGATCGACAGAGACAAAGCCATGATTTGAGGTTAGATGGGCAAAATATAAATATTTGAAAGTAATAGGGCAAATTCATAAATAACTTAATTTTTAAAAGAATTTATATGTAGAACCACGTAGTTTCGTCACTGGTGATCGAGTTTTTCCATTTACATCGCCAACTTAGGCTTTACTTGGTAGAGAGAAAAAATTAGAAATATGAAAAATTGAAGTGATGGAAAAATGGAAGAATGAAAAATATAATTTTTTCATCGGTGTGCTTGGTTGAGAGAATGAAAAACTAAAAGAAAATTAAGTTTTTTTCCTCTCTATTGCTTGGTACAATCGAAAAGTGAGAGGAAAGAAGATTAAATTTGAAAATTATAATTTATTTTTCATTTTTATAATTTAGTCAAATATTTTTAATATGATTATTTTTATTTAATTTAGTCACTAAAAATTTATTTCATCAAAAATTGACCCCTATTTTTTTCAGATTTTTATAATTTATTCTAATATTTTCAATATAGTAATATTTTTGTTCAATTTAGTCCCTAAATTTTTCTTTAATTTATATCGAATGCTACAAATGGCCCATTTGTGGCCTAAAAATAGATTTCAAAAAATAAGCATATTCGATTACATGAAAGTAAACAATCAACATGAACATAAAGAGGAAACAATTAACTAAAGTCACCCGAGAAAATAAACCTTTAAAAGCTTTAGAAAAAATAAATGGTTTAACAAAAGAACATTTTGGTAATATTACAAGATTTAAACCAAAAAAAATCAAAACTTAAATACAAGTTTCATATAAGTAGAAACATCTTATACCTCTATTTTGCTAATAAAAAGAAGTTCAAATCAAAGTAAATTTAACCGAATTGATGTTTAGGAACTAAAATATAAATAATTTATAAGTTGGATTTTAAGTTAAAAACTCAGTTTCAGGTCTGTTTGAGACTCATTAATTCCAATAAGGCTTAATGGTAAATTTTGGTTGAAATCGTATTTGAAATATAATGTTTTTTAAGTAATGGATCTAGTTAAAAAAAACCCTCTACACCTATATAGGGGAAGAGTGCCCTTGTTTATTTCAAAGTAAAGCTTACAGATTGTTTTAACACATTACATTACGCGTACAAAGAGGATCCAGGAAATCTAACATATCCCTGTAACCACTACACAGATTTAGCTTTTCGGAGATCCCCCCTTACAACATTATTCGAAAACCATAAGAAATCATCCCCTCTGTTTACGCCATCCCTTGCTAGCCCATGAGCATCAGAATTACTCTCCCTAAAGACAAAATCCATTTTGCACCGATACTAGCTTACAAAAAAACCTGCACTTAGACGCGAGTTCTTCGAATGCATCAGGCACCGAGATTAACTGGTTTATCCAGTTGACCGATAATAAACTGTCCGTTTCAATGACCAAGGAGCAAGAGTCATACCAATTGGAAGAGTAGAAAATACGACAAGCTTCAAGAATGGAGTGTAATTCGGCACTCGTCGCATCGAACACACCAATGGACTTTGAAAACTTAATCAAAGGGATGCTTGAATGATCTCGCAAAATCCCCCCGATGTCGGCCTCACCAAACGACCCGCAGAAGGAAGCATCGACATTAAACTGACAAAAACCCATTTGAGGAGCCACCCACGTCCCACTGGGAGGTCTAACCTTTTGGCCACACCTAATTTCATACAGGTTCGGTTGTCTGGCAAACTCCAAGACGGACGGGCAAGATGATGGCCACTTATATTTAACCCAGAATTCAATTCGTATTAAGGATAGGTCGAAAATCTGCTCCACATTGAACTGTTTGTTGTTGAAAATAGTCTTATTTCTCGAAAGCCAAATTGTCCAGACAATCCCGAAAAAAGCTAGGCTCCACAATGGTTTCACAGCATGTTCAATTGAAATACTATCCTAAACCATCAGTAAATTTTTTAAGTTATCTGGAACTATTAAATGTATTTTCCACATTGAACGCCACTTTTGCCATATCAGCCAAGCAAACTCTCGATGACAGAACAGATGACTTGCTGATTCAATAAACTTATTGCAGAAAACACACATGAGATTGTTTGCACAGGGAATACCTTTCTTTGCAAGTTCAGTCCGTGTCGGAATTCTCCCCTGAATGGCTTTCCATAAAAAGGCTTCAACTTTCGGAGGGACACAATTCTTCCAAATCAATCTCTATACTTTATCAGCAATAACTCCAACGGTTGAGACACTGGTGCAAAAAGATTTTGGCTTGTAAAAGCCACTCGAGTCTCCTGCCCATCTCATCCGATCTTAGTCTCCGGTATCCCTTGAAGCTTTTTCCAGACACTTCCTAAAATTGTCCCACGTTTCTAGCTCCCATTCAAATAGGCCTCTTTTAAGATCGACGTTCCAAACCCAACTGCCGTTAATTTTAGATCCAAATTCCTTTACCTTACCTTCTTTCTTAGAGCCACATTGAAAATCCTCGGAAAAGCCAATTTGAATTATATTGTTAATTGCAAAAAAAAAAGTAGTTTATGGGTCATTTTGAAAATATTTATAAAATATAGGGGCTAATTTTTCAAAAAGTGAAATTAAACCTTTCTTTATGAAATCAATATCATCATTAACATATAGACCAAGTTTCAGGTTAATCCGAGCTAAAACGAGTCCTTAATTGCAATTATTAAATTAGTGACTGGAACGTAAAGTTTGCAATTATAAGGTATTGGATTAAATTATAAAATAGAAATAAATAGAGGTCAATTCCAAGTTAAATAAAATTTGAGGGATTAAATCAAACAAAAATAAAATTATAGTAAAAATATTAGATAAAATTATAAAAAATAAAAATAAATATGGGTCAATTTTGGATTAAATAATTATTTTAGAGACTAAAGTGAATAAAATATTATTATATTAATAATATTCACTTTAATAATAAAATTTAAAACAAATAATGATAAATTTTGGATTAAATAAATTTTTTAGAGAATAAATTAAACAAAAATAAAATTATAATAAAAATATTAGATGAAACTATTTTAAATATTATTTGATAATTTTATTATTAAAGTATGATAGCTTTCTCTCTTCTTTCTTATTTTTCACTTAATTTTAAAGAAAAAACTTTGTATAAGAGCTAAGAAAACTATACCCTCTCTTATTTTTTTTCCTTTCAACTTTCTACTCTACCAAATAACTCTTAAATTTATTTTTTTTTCTTTTCTACTTTTCCACCCAACCAAGCAAAACTTGAGTACGGATGATTAGCTTCTAAGTCCTTTAGTTCTGTTTAAGCAAAAAAATGAAAATATACTCGTATCATATCATATCATAAGAACACGATTGACTCAATTTCTGCCATTTATAACTTTTGAATCCATAAAACAATGGCACATTTTTATGCAAGGAAATTTGCTTTGAAACAAAGATAATCAATTGCCCTAGCTCACAGCGTGAGCTTGTATCTTCAGTTGACAAGTAAAAGGTCAATCTTATATTGCTTATTTTGTAATGAAAATAATGTTAATTTAGATACAGGTTTTCTGTAAGTTTGTTTTAGAACAGATGAATACTGCTGCATCACTTCAACCTTCTTAACATTAATAATTGCCTTTATCTAACCTATCCATGCGCGCATGGGTTAAAAGTCATTTAATAATTTGGATTAAATACACGATTCTATTGAAAAAAAATCTATCATTTAATGTATTACAAAATCTTAAAAGATTTTATTGAAAAAAAAAACTCTCATTTAGTGTATTAGAGTTTAAGGTTTATAGTTTATTGTTTAGGGTTTAGGGTTTAATAATATATTGAGTACTGGGTCTTTTTTTAATAGAATCTTTAGGGTTTCTAATGAAATTTTGTATTTAATTCAAGCTCTTAAGTAACCCTTAACCTATGCATAGATGCATAGGTTAGACAAAATCTTAATATTTTTGTTACTAATAATTTTGACAAATACGATTAAGCCCATAATTAATAAATTTATTTATCATATTAAATTAATGAAAAAAGTTTTAAATCAAAAGAGTTGACATGTAAAATAATTATATAAGTTTTGTCTCTCATCCTTGCGCGTAGTTTTCATTTTTATTTGGTCAACGACGGTATTAATTTTATATTGGTCTTCAATTGTTGATATTTTTTTCTTATTTTTATATATCCAGTAGCGGATTTAAAAAAAAATTTGAGGGTTGACACAAATTAAAATATTTATGAGGGTGGACACAAGTCATAAAAATCTCAAAATTTTAAGATGGGCACAAGTCATAAAAATAAAAAACTAATAATTAATTCATAAAAATAAAAAAAAAATTGAAGTCAAATGTGTGAACTTTAAAATATTCAAGGTGGGTATAGGCCCACCCAACCCTTAACATGGATACGCCACTGCTTATATCCCACTTTTATTTTTACATTTTCGTTGTTTTTTTCTTAGATTTTTGTATTAGAATCTCGTTGTTTCGGATTTCTACTTCTCGCACATATTGTTGCGCTTGTTTTCTTTGCTTTGTGGTATGCTCCTGCCTTATGACACGTTATTCGTCTACCTTTTTGGTAGACTTGTGTTCGTGTAGAGTTTTTTACGATGCTTGATTCTGACGTACGATTATCGGTGGTCGTTCAGTAATCTGATCCCCTCTTGTAATTGTTTGCCAATGCATTCAGATGTACTCAACAAAGTAGCTTGCAAGATTGCGGGTTTCACTCTTTGCTCCTTCATCAGTTATCAAGCATTTAAGAAATCCACTTTATTTTTTTATGTGTTGACAACGTCTCAATGAAATCTATGCTTATCTGTCTGAGCAACAGTAAAAGCATCTTTTACTAACGTGATTCATCCTCTCATGTTTTTCTTTTTTTCAATTTTTTATTTTCTTTGTTGTTCGTATGAATATTATATTCAAAAAAGGTAGATCCAGTTCACCGGTGTTAATTGGAACAAATAGTTCAGTTAAAAAAAATGGGCTCAGTGGATTGTAAATGCATAGACTGCCCGTTCCGCGACGACTGAGATGCAATTTGACGGAAAAGCGGGCCAAATGCACCTCGCTGAAAGTTCGTTTACAATATTTTATTCCCACGACACAGTGTAAATTAGGCCTAAACTCGACATTTCTCCCATTTGGACCCGAATGTTGTTGCTTTCCTTCTATGCGAAATGTAACCCACTTCCACCGCCCAAATCCGAAATCACCAATCGCCTATTCCAATCTTGCAAAACAGCTTGATTCTATTTTTTGAGATGAGAGAAAGTATCATAGATTTTAAAGATAACTAATCAAGTGAATGAAGGATAATGGTTTTAGATATGGAAATTAAAATAAAATAATGGGTCGGAACGGACAAAGTTGTACCTATCAAATTCTTAGTGACTCGGTACTCCACCTCCCCCCACAAATGAAAGCCTTGCTACCATTGTTTGTCCCTTTGTGTATTATTGAACCAAAAATTAACATTTCATTAGCCACATTAATTATTCACTTCTTATGTGAACAAGATAAGAATGTCCCCACGCAAAGATGACTTAACTCACCATCTTTATCGTTCTATTGATAAAAAAATTAAGCATTTTTTAAAATTTTAAAAAGTATAAATATTGAATGAGTTATAAAAATAATTTTAATTCGATCCAAAAAAATATTTTTTTAAATAAAAAAATAATAGAGATTTAATATAGATGTCGATACAAAGCCGGGCAATCATAGGGGAAAAGAAAAGAAAAAACGCAGCATTGATTGTGGTCCTCTCCTTTCGGAGATTTGATGGGCAAAGAAACGTGTCAGCTGAACAAAAAATAATAAAAAATGTGGTTTTGTTCGTTTGGAGGACAAACAGGCCACGTGATTCCATTTCCATTTCAGAGAATCTTCAATTGGTCTACCTCGCGGGACATGGAGAATCCCCAAACCTTACCCAATTTAATTATATAATACTAAGGTTTTATTATACAATAAATGTTTAAATTATCTTTTATTTAAGTGTTTAATTTTTTAGTTAAAAATAATTATTTAATGTTTCATTTTATAATAACTTTTGGTTAATTGTCAAAAAAATATATCCAATAAATTTGTGGCTCGTGATCTTCAATCATTTTTTTTCTTTCTTTACTTTAATTTTTTAGAAAAACAAAGAGAAAATTAAAAAAATAGTTTTTTTATTTTGCTTTTAATGACGAGTTGGGTAAAAAATAATTTAAAGCTTGAAAAACTCATCAATGAAACATAATATTTTTTTTAATGAATGACTTGAAAATGATTACGGAATAAAATATTAAATACATGCTTTGATAAAAAAAATTAAAACATCTAAAATAAAAATCAATAGGGTTTGGACATTTATTTTGTAATAGAGCTTAATATTAAAATAGAAAAAAAAAACTTTGAAACTATTATTATAATTTATGTAAACAAGTATTTATAGTATTTTTATATTTGAATAATATTATGAATATTTATTTATGGTGGATATTCATGTATTAAAAAAGACTTCACTGTACTTTATTATTAGGGTTTAATATTCATTGGAATTAGGATTTTCTCTTATGCCTATAAATATAGAGTTTTGAGAAAGCATTGTACACAATTATACATTAAGAATAATACAAATCTCCATCTTTCTCTTATCTCTTTTCTCTTTGTTCTTGTTCTTGTTCTTCTTTATTTTATTTACAACAAATAAATATTTATTGTTTGATGTATCTATACTTGTTATGAAAATTTTGATTTTATATTACTGGTTAATTGTTTATAAACGGTTAAAATATTTTTACTTTAAATATAATAAATATTATTATAATAATATTTTTGTGTTTTCATACATTTATATATAATCTTTAAGTAAAATAATTAAATATCATTGAATTTTTTTGTACAAACTATTTTATCATTCAATTTTTTTTTACAAATTTATCATTCTACTTATATTCATTCATGAAACTAAATTTTATGAAAAGCATTATATACAATATTTGCATTCATGGACATAGTATGTACGCCAAAATGTAATGTTCATCAAGCCCTTGATTTCAATTAATTACAATTTTTTATTTTATTTTAAAAACTGGTAAAATATATATTTGTTGTAATAAATTTAGGATAAAGACGTGAATGTTGAATCAAAACGATATCATTTTGATGAAGAAAAATTGAGGAAAAATTTTGCACATGAGGAGGTTAATTTTATTATATAATTTCATAAATATATTAAATTTATAAATATTATTTATAATTTATATTATAAAAATTAAAATATTATTTATAATGTAAATATATTATTTTATAAATATTATTTATATTATAAATCTATTATTTATAAGTGTACACGATGCCTGAACTTTAGACGATTTATATTATCTTTTAATAAATATTTTTAAGAATGCACACAAAGAGGTTTGAACCAGAGACATTTATGAACCCGAAACTTTTATAATTAATCTTTTAAATATATTATTTTTTATATAGCTAATTTTACAAATACTATTTATAATATTTATGAATATTAATTTTGTAATTATATTATTTTTTATAAATATTATTTATTTTATTGATATTTAAAAATATATTGTAATATAGATTATAAAATAATAATTATAATATAGATAATTTTTATATAATTAATATATTTATATTATAAATAATCTTTATAAAAATAACATATTTATATTATAAATAATCTTTAGAAAAATAACATATTTATATTATATTTGTGACATAAATTATAATAATATTTATAAAATTAATATTTATGAATATTAGAAAATTATAATATAAAAATAATTTTTTAATATAAATTATAAAAAAATAAAATTATTTTATAATGTCCAAAACTTGGATGAGATAATATATTTATGTTATAAATAATCTTGTAAGACATATATTTTTGGGTAGAGCAACTTTTTTGAAAGTTTGTAAGACATATATGTTTACTAGCTCTACTATAGAGTCCGAGTGGATATCTTTTAACTTAGCCAAGTAAGGGATAAAATAGCTTTGAAATTTATTTATCGAGATTTGTTATGAGAAAGTCCTCCACTTGTTTGTGTTATTACGCGACGCATAAAATATCATATGTGTGGTAAAAAAAACCAAGCCTATAATGAGAAGGCACGAGTCTATCAAATAAAGATAAAGCACTTATTTTGGAGTATGAGAGAACTTAAGAGAACCTAGCTAATTCACTAACCAAAGGGTTAAGGAGGTGTAACACCTTCAACCCGGATGTCACATTTGGGCCTCAAGCCCAACCCACAACCATAAGATTTTGACCTACTTTAGCCCAATCCACAATCAATTTCTAATTTTATCAGATTTTCAATCGTTTGAAACATAGATAAATATTTGAAAGCGTTTACAATGGAGCTTATTTTTAAATTACATTATAAAAACATTCGACACAATCATTTTAAATCTAAAATACGAGTTACAAAATGCACGATAGGGTCCTACGAATACACAACCCAAAGACCTAAGCAATCAACAATCAATGAAAGTATCAAAATATCACACAACAATCATAAGCATCATACCATAAACCTAGAGTGATGCCTAGTGTCACACAACCTCAAGAACGTATACTTTGAGTGAGGCCTGATGTCACACAGCCTCGGGAACATACATTTTCTCTAGGTGAGGCCCGAAGTCACACAACATCGGGAATATACACCTACACTCGTTATCTCTCATCTAGTGTCTTCGAATGAGGCTCAATGCACACAGCCTCAGGAGCATACATTCGGTGTCTCATCTCTTAATGTTGCAACACTTTCACTGGGTATCTGGATCCCACCAATCAAAGGTGACTCGACACACAAAGTGTCTATTTCAGCACACAACATCACTAAATCCACCAAGAATCCCCTATGGTTGCTAGTACAACAAGCCACCCAAAGTTTTACCAAGTTATTACACATTATGCTCGTATAAGAGTATGTTGTCTTGATTTCTCAATTTTACAATTCATTTTACCATATTAGAAGCCCATCGGGCCATAACCCTCAAATTATTAACCTCTCGAACTCAAAATGTATTTTTCGGGTAGATTGCCCAGTGGGTGCTGGTATTGGCCCTCGCATACCAGTACAGTACCCTTGGGTACCGGTACTCACATGCGTACAAATATGATTTGAGCTCATTGGAATTTCATCCAATCTATGTATACCGGTACAGGTCGACCAGTATTAATACCTCTTTATAAGGCGTACCGATACTAGTTGAATACCGTATCGGCACCCTCTTTGTAGTTCATCTTAATCGAACAATGTTCTTCAACCATAACACTAGTGTATCGGTATACCTCATCGCGTACTGATACTGAAGCCCAAAATGGCTTTCTAGGCTTGAGAAATCACTTCCCAAGCCCCCAAATTGCAACATAAGCCCAATAACCCGATCATATATCTTATGAAAGTTATTATGGTGGTTTACTACCATTTTTACAAGTTGTTAACATCAAATTTGAGTTTTACCATTAAACATGGTCTCTAACCCCTTACACCCAAAATCAACCATAAACATCAATTCAAGCAACAAAGCAATCAAATTTATGATGCCCATGAAGGCATATGAGTTACATTAACCTTAAGCAAAAATCCCAAACCCAAGCTTCAACTCAAGCTTTCTCACACTTCCTTCAAACCTCAAGCTCTCAAAGGTCCTCTAACCTCTTCCACTTGCCACACAAACATGAAATTCGAAACAAAACTTGGATTGGAGCTCATTGAGGAAATTGCTACAAGCTACAGCCTTTAAATCAAGAGAAATCTTCCTAAAGCCTTAAACCTCCCAAAAACCCATTAACTTTTCTCTCCACCATTCTTGACGAAACTTACATCAAAATGTAGATCCTTGCTTACTGATATCAACTTTTTCAAGCTAAAAATCTGAGATTTCTTCTCAAAAAAAACAAAGGTTGCATCTTTGGCTTTGAGTTCCCAAAGAAAATGAAGAAGAAAAGATATGGAGGATGAAGGGGACAAGAGTGATCTTACACTCTTACAAAATTTACAGCCATCAAGAGCCAAATCCTCTTTTTCCCTCTTCAAAATGGGGTGATTTACCCCTTTACCCTTCAATCATCTTCTTATCTCACATGGCAACTTAAAAACCCAAGCCCAACAACCAAATGAAGTCCACAAAAAACATCTATGAGCACCTAGAGGTTCAAACTCCCGACATGGAAGACCTACGATTTTAGTTAAAGTGACTCACATATTCTGAAATCTGGGTCTTTGCAGGAGGAGGTTGGTTCTTAATTTGTTGATGGGGATACGTTTAAATCATAATGGTTGAGGAATTCATGGTGGATACCCACAATGTGATCAAACGAAGCCATAAAAAGACTTATTGTGAACATTCCTACCTACCCATATGACGAACAATATATATGCATAAGGTTGAGCTTTTTTTTCTTAAATAATTCATAACCCAAGTTTTGGGTGATCTTAGTGAGAAAGACTTGATAAAATTATCGATGTGGTTGGATATCTACTCTTAATGAACTCATGTCCTAAAGTTTAGCTGGTCTCATTAAGAATGACTTGATGAACTCACCGTTAGAAAAGATGAGTTTTTTATTCTTAATAAATTCTTATCATAGAGTTTGGGTGATTCAGTTCAAGATGAACTTGAAGAATTTTTAGAGGATAAGATTACTAAAAGGCTTTTAATATTTGCATAACCCTAATTTAAGTGGTGTATGTTTAGATAGACTTGATGAAATTTCCTACATAAGTGTGAAAGAGTAACCATCTTTTATGAAAGACGTTAGGGTCGTCTTTCTAGATCAATTATTAGAATCCTTGTGTTTTGGTTATATATATTGTTGATTTTTTGAGGATATTTTATGGATGAATAAGGTTAGCCTTAGGTTATGTGTTCACTCTTATTTTAATAAGTTCAAGATTCGTTTACTTGTTAAGAGAAAAATTGCTCATTTTTACTATATACTAGTTCAACATACGTTCGCTAGTACTTAAACGACTAATTTCTTTATTTATCTTCTTATATTTTACTTCAAACTTCATTCTAGAATTTTAAATAAATAAAAAAAATTCTTGCACATTAGTGTGAGAATGTTGATAATGCATAGAATTTTGATATTACATTTCACGTTGGGTAGGAAAGGGTTTTTAGTTGGGTTTATAAAGAGCCTTTTCCTTTCTTCCTTGTTGAGTAGTTGAGAGACAAGGCCCTTGCACGAGTACGTCACTACCACCGTTCGGTCGGCTGGGTTCATGTTAACGTTAACATGCTTATTCAATAACTACTTTCACCTCTTGCTATTTTAAGCTGGATGGGTTTAATGTGCCTTGCAAATTTGATTTGAACTTGATTATTCGAACAACTTTGTAATCACTCATTTTTGTACGGGTTTTTAGTATTTTTAGTATTATTGTAATAATATATATAAATAATAATAATAAAATTAATAAAAAAAAGCAAAAAAGCAAAAAAAAAGAGAGGGAATTTAATAATAAAAAGGGGGAGGGGAGTGGAGCACAAGGCTCCACGTCACCCCCATCCCCTCTATAAATAGGAGGGCATGAAGCAAGAATGGGAAATTGCAAGCAGCAATTTGAATCGGCAGGGCAGACCAATTCGGCTAGCCCAGGACCGGGGTAATATTCTCGGTCCTAACCGGTTCGATCGGGGTCCTATTTTAGGTCCGATCTAGTTAATATTTTTGGAGAGGTCGTGGTACATCTCGGTGGGGTCCAGTTAGGGTTCGTCATTCGAACATCTAATTAGGTATATTTTCTTTCTTTTTTATTTATGTTGTAATTTTTATATTTTAATGAAGTAGTAGTTAATTTAAAATTGTGTTTTTAATTTGTATGTTTATCTATGTTTTAGATTAGTATGTTTTAAATTTATGTTTTATATTAGTATTTTATTTATGTTAGATATGTTTTTATAAGTTAGATTAATATTTATGTATGCATGTTTTAGATTAGTATTTTATTTATGTTAGATATGTTTTTATTTATGAGTTAGATTAATAGTCATGTATGTATGTATGTTTTAGATTAGTATTTTATTTATGTTATGTTAGTATTTCATTATGTTAGTATTTATTTATATTTTTTATCGCAAGGTATTTATTTATATTTGCCATGTTTTTAAGTTTGCATAACGAACATATATTTTGTCAATGCGGTGCCCTTTTATTCGAGCGTAAACGGGGCCAGTATCAGGCGTAGTGATAGTGGTTGGGCGTTTACTCTCGAATAACGGGGCCTTTAAAATCTACTCGCATTTATAACCGAATTTTAATCTAATCGTCACTTTAATCCGGAAAGTTTAATATTAATAAAGCGGTAATTATAAAAGTACCAATTTTGGACGGTGTGGGGGTGCTAATCCTTCCTCATCCATAACCGACTCCCGAACCCATCAATTTTAAATCTTCGGTTTTTACGATGTCCGGCCTACCTAAGTGGCCGGTGGCGACTCTATTTTTAAATAAAAACACAGGTTTTATAAAAATCCCACGGAAGACAATATTTTCAAAATAAAAATCCAAAACACATCTTTTTTTAGCGAGAAAAATGACATCGCTACAGATGGCGACTCCGCTGGGGATTTTTTGTTTTTCAAAAAAAAATGAGAGTCGAGCTTTTTTCAAATAATTACCGCTTTATTAATATCGAAAATTCTAGATTAAAGTAACTATTAAACTAACATTCGGTTATAATTGCGCGTTTGTTTTAACGCATTTAAAATATGGCATATAAACCCGTTTTTTAAGTGGGGGGAAAATGCTAATGCTTTCGTGGAGATATCGTTATCCCGTATGGGCCTAGCAAGTACCTTCGAGGCTCGAGTACCTTATACTTTCGTGAGGATATCGTTCCTTCGTATGGGTATAAGCGAATGGGTCCCCCTGAATTGAACCTGGTTGAAAGGAGCCTATAATGGGTGATGACCGGGGACCTTGCTACTCTTAGTAGAGGACAGCAAGGACAATTCGGGTACCTCTTAGCACTAAAACTGCATATAGTGAGCCGTATGAGCCAACCCCTTTAGAGCCATGTGAAACTCTGCCCGATTAGTGGTCACCCTATTTAGGCTCTGGTGCCTTATTTCTTGTTTATGTACAGTTTATTACTCTATTTTTGTTATATTTATCATTTGTTTTATTTAATCATTTTATTTGGTACTAACTCGTTTTATTTTATTATCATCGCACTGAGTTCACCTGCAACATTGCACAACATCATCACAATCTTAATTTTGCATTGCACCGATTTAGGATACATTTTGCATGCATTCATTTTCATAATAATAAAACTAATTCTCGGGTTGCCCCATTAAATACAACAAAGATGGTCGATCTAGCACCTTACAAAGCCTCTTACAAAAGTTTGGTCTTGGGGCATGTCCAAAAGCACTCCCACATCTTTTACAAACATTATGCCTCTAACAAGGTCCAAGTCCGGGGGAATTCTTTGCCAAGGTCCAGCCTTCATTGCCGAGTCAAACTCTTGCATCTTTGACCACAGTCTGCAAAATTGCACCCAATCAAAAAATAATAAGCTACCATGAACCAACACAATTTATAAACCCAACCTATGGGGCAACAGAATCCACACTCAAAGTGTCAAATTCAAGAACAGTTTCAGACGATGGCATAGGAATGAATAAAATGTTGGGGCATGCACCCAGATGACTGATCGAACCCAAGTTAAGGTTGGGGCCGTCACATATAAAACACCAAGATCCTGACGGGACCAGTGAGGAGTCAGGGGCATCCCTTTGAGGATCGAAAAAAATAATGCCACATTCATGCATGTAGTTGCATTCATATTCCATTAAACCATTTTTGCAAATGTCATACATTTAGATTAAGTGCATACACCAAAGTCACCATGCATTTAGGGTAGACACATGCATTTAGACATAAAATTAGATACATTCATGCAAGTCTTTCTTGTACATATAAACAGGTTCAAAAAGAGACCGAACATCCTCAGCCGTGGGGGCAACAACGCGACAGCCAACCTTAGTCTTAGAGGAGGCCAAACACAAAGAGGATGCTGAAACATCAATAAAAGGTAACAGTGAAAAATTTTGTGAACATTTACTGATTAATGTTTTTTCATTTTTAGGTCATACCTCTCCGCTAGTAGAGCAGCAGAAGTAGACTTTTCCAGATCTTGCCTTCGTCATTGTTGATAGGCCAACAATTTTCAGATTCTGTTTTACCGCTGATGAAGAAACAATATAGACATCCTGAAGATCTCGTTTCTCCGTTGATGGTGCAACAGATCCGAACCTTTCCCCAAACAGATCAAATTTATATTCAAGTCTTGTTTCTCTGCTGACGGTGCAACCAGGCCTAATTTTCCTCAAGTCTTACTTCCTTGTACAGTTCAAGAAAAAAGAAAAATTACCAAAAAATAGAGTTGAAAAAAAAATCAGAAAAAAATCAAAAAATCAAAAGTCGAAAAAAATCAAAAAATGAAAAATCAAAAAATGAAGAAAAAATGAATGAAATGAAAATCAAAATGAATTTATCAACTTTCATCGCACGAACCAGTCCTCCGCTGATGGAGTGGCCAGGTACAAGCTATCGTCGTCCTCTGATCCTGCTCTCCGCTGATGGTGTAGCCGGTTTTAGGTCGTCATTATCCAATCCATCCTCCGCTGATGGAGTGACCGGGTCCAAGCTCCCGCCGCCTCTCCTGATCCTCTCTCCGCGATGGTGTAGCCGGTTCCAGGTCGTAATTGTCCAATCCAGTCCTCCGCTGATGGAGTGGCCGGGTCCAAGCTCCTGTCGCCCTCAGATCCTACTCTCCGCTGATGGTGTAGTCGGTTCTAGGTCGTCATTGTCCAATCCAGTCCTCCGCTGATGGAGTGACCGGGTCCAAGCTCCCGTCGTCCTCTGATCCTGCTCTCCGCTGATGGTGTAGCCGGTTCCAGGTCGTAATTGTCCAATCCAGTCCTCCGCTAATGGAGTGGCCGGGTCCAAGCTCTCGTCGTCCTCTGATCCTGCTCTCCGCTGATGGTGTAGCCGTTTCCAGGTCGTCATTGTCCAATCCAGTCCTCCGCTGATGGAGTGACCGGGTCCAAGCTCCCGTCGTCCTCTAATCCTGCTCTTCGCTGATGGTGTAGCCGGTTCCGTGTCATCATTATCCGATCCATCCTCTCCGCCGATGGAGTGGCTAGGTCCGATTCTTCTTTGTCCTACTTATCCGCCGATGGTGTAGTAGGGTTCCATTAATATTTACGCTTTCTCCGTTGATAGATCCAACTTTACTGATTTTCAAGTTTTCTTTATTAATGTTGTAGCTAGAAAACAAATCAAAAAAAAGAAAAGAAAAGAAAAAATCAAAGAAAAATAGAAAAAAGAAAAAAATGAAAAAAAAATGAAAAAAAGAAAAAAAAACAAAAAATGAAAAATAAGCTTTCAACCAAATTCTGATCATGCCTCTTCGTCAGAGTCGTAGCTTGATCACAAAAAAAAACTATCCGATCCTGCCTCTTCGTCGATGTCGTAGCTGGATCAAATCTTCAGACCTTGCCTCTTCGTCGGTGTTGTAGCTGGGTCAAATCTAACTTTCGGTTCTGCTTTCTTCGTGGTGTTGTAGCTAGACCAAATTCACTAACTCTTGATCCTGCCTCTTCGTCGGTGTTGTAGCTGGATCAACATTACTAACTTTAGACCATGCCTCTTCGTCGGTGTTGTAGCTTGGTCAAAATTCACCAACTTTCAAGTTTTAAGAAAAAAAAGAGAGAGAGAGAAAAAAGAGAGAAAAGAGAAAAAAGAAAAAGAAAAAATATGAAAAAGCAGAGAAAAAGGAAACAAAAAAAAGCGAGAGAAAAAAAAAAGAGAAAAATTGTCAGTTTTCTGATTTGCCTCTTCGTCAGAGTTGTAGCTGGATCAGACATCAGAACTTTCACCTATCGGTCTTGCCTCCTCGTCAGTGTTGCAGCTAGATCGAATTTTGTAGACCCTGTCTCTTCGTCGGTGTTGCAGCTGGGTCGAACTCTCTTTAGGTATTAGCTTATTACCAATAATGTAGCAAAAAGAACTCGGTTTGGCTTTCCCAACAAACAACCCCTATTTTGAAGGCTTTGCTTCCCGAGAGTGACAAGGTGGATCAACCAAAACAAGAAAGAAGACATGCGCTGAAGAGAATGAAGATTTACCGAAGAAAGAAGACACGAGTCAAAAGGAGAGAAGTTCAGCCAGATAAAACAAAAATGAGTGCTTTTGATCTTTGCTTTGTTCTCGTTTCACAAGAACAAGCAAAGAGGGGCAACTGTAATCACTCATTTTTGTACGGGTTTTTAGTATTTTTAGTATTATTGTAATAATATATATAAATAATAATAATAAAATTAATAAAAAAAAGCAAAAAAGCAAAAAAAAGGGAATTTAATAATAAAAAAAGGGGGAGGGGAGTGGAGCACAAGGCTCCACGTCACCCTCCTCCCCTCTATAAATAGGAGGGCATGAAGCAAGAATGGGAAATTGCAAGCAGCAATTTGAATCGGCAGGGCAGGCCAATTCAGCTAGCCCAGGACTGGGGTAATATCCTCGGTCCTAACCGGTTCGATCGGTGTCCTATTTTAGGTCCGATCTAGTTAATATTTTTGGAGAGGTCGTGGTACATCTCGGTGGGGTCCAGTCGGGGTTCGTCATTCGAACATCTAATTAGGTATATTTTCTTTCTTTTTTATTTATGTTGTAATTTTTATATTTTAAGGAAGTAGTAGTTAATTTAAAATTGTGTTTTTAATTTGTATGTTTATCTAAGTTTTAGATTAGTATGTTTTAAATTTATGTTTTATATTAGTATTTTATTTATGTTAAATATGTTTTTATAAGTTAGATTAATATTTATGTATGCATGTTTTAGATTAGTATTTTATTTATGTTAGATATGTTTTTATTTATGAGTTAGATTAATAGTCATGTATGTATGTATGTTTTAGATTAGTATTTTATTTATGTTATGTTAGTATTTCATTATGTTAGTATTTATTTATGTTTTTTATCGCAAGGTATTTATTTATATTTGTCATGTTTTTAAGTTTGCATAACGAACATATATTTTGTCAATGCGGTGCCCTTTTATTCGAGCGTAAACGGGGCCAGTATCAGGCGTAGTGATAGTGGTTGGGCGTTTACTCTCGAATAACGGTGCCTTTAAAATCTACTCGCATTTATAACCGAATTTTAATCTAATCGTCACTTTAATCCGGAAAGTTTAATATTAATAAAGCGGTAATTATAAAAGTACCAATTTTGGGCGGTGTGGGGTGCTAATACTTCCCTATCCGTAACCGACTCCTGAACCCGATATTTTGAAATCTCTGGTTTTCTACGGTGTCCGGTCCACCTTGAGTGGCCGGTGACGACTCTAATTTTAAATAAAATGCGAGTTTTCTAAAACTCCACGCGGAAATTTTTTTTCCAAAAAATAAAACAATCTTTTTTTTAGCGAAAAAAAAGAACGTCCCTGCAATCTTCTCACAAAGCTACAAAAGAGAATACTCAACAAGTCTCCAGAACATAAAAAAACAGAAGCAAGAATAGAGCCATTTGCATGATGCTTCGGGAGTCACCGAAGGATGAAACAAGTGCAGAAATATAGCGAGAACAACCATCAAACGGTTATCGAGTCAGGATACTTGGAATCGTCGATGCCTGATAGAGCAAGAAGATGTGTAACTGAAGAACGAAGCCAACAAACATCCACCAAAAATAACAAACTTGCAAAAGAAAAAGAAGCAACCAAGCACAAAACAAAACAAAACAAAAAAGGGAAGCATTTCGCCCCTTACCTCCAATACAAAATAAGAAAACTCTTTACTCCACCGTTAGTCAACGGTCGCGAAAGAGCCTTGGATGTCAAAAAGAAAACTCCAGTGAACGGATCAGACAAATTTGCCGAAACAACAATTAAACAAAAAAGAAAATTTTGAAAGAGAAAAATGAGAGAAAAGATCAAACAACTCTAGATGAAACCAGAATCATCCGAAAAGTAAGATCTAAAAAAATAAGAAGGATGAAGAAAATGACAGGAATTTTGAAGTTGAGAGAAAAGAGAAGAGACCACTATAAATAAATAAATTTAATTAAATGAACATATTATATAAATTATTATTTAAAAATTAAACATTTTTTGAATATTTTAAAAAATAAATACTAAAAAATTGTAAGTTGAACTGATTCGATATTAATCATTATTTAATGTTTTAAATTTAATTATAAATTATAGGCTTAAGTGGAAAATAAATGCTCAAACTATACATTTTTTTCATATAAGTGCCCAAAGTATTTTTCGAGATAAACATGTGCTTAACGTTTTCAACGTTACTCAAATAGGTGTCCCACTATTACTTTTCGTTAAAAAAATTTGTTACCCAATAAAAAAGACACGTGACAATATTAAACATTTTTTGAATTTTATTTTTTAAAAAATAAATTAGAATTTTTAAAATATCCTAAAATTTTCAAATAATCCTAAAATAGTCCTCAAATTCCTAACCCCAAATTCGGCCACTCCCAACGGCGTTGGTCGAGTTTTCGACGACAGAATAAAGCGTCATCCTCTCATTGAATAACCCACACACCGTTTATCATCTGTTATACCGTCGTTCATCGTGAATTATTAGAATTAACCATTTGACGATTTTGAAGTTTCGTACGGTATCAGTCGATATCTGGCGATGAGGTGGTGGGGTAAATGGTCGTGATGGTTCGGCGACGAATATAATTTGAGGCGGCGTGGCAATCGGCGGCGAAATCAGTTCAAATTGGGATTTGGATTTTGGGTTCTTAGGGATTTCAAATGTTGGGGCTATTGTTGAGATATTTGGTTTTGATATAACTTAAAGAAAAATGTTTTTGGACTTAAACTAATTTGCATAAAATATTTAAAAGCCCATAGACTTGAAAAATATGTTTAAAATGTTTTTAAAGGGTTTTTGACATGTTTTAAATTATTTTAAATAGCCAAAGTGTCAAAAACAGTCCCTGAGTACTGGTACAGATTTTCCCGTACTGATACCTAGAGTGCCCGTACCGGTTCGAGCCTTCGAGTACCAATACAACCCTTTTTCTCTAAGTTTTGGCAAATTTCAGTAGCCCGTTTGAGTACCGATACGGCCTCAGCCGTACCGATACCCTTTTTATTAAATGCTCCAACGACTAAATTTCTTAAGGTAGGTATCGATACCCAAGAACTTGTATCGATACATCCTGCTCGGAAAGTGCATTTATTGCTGGAATTAAAGTCCCCAACGACTCCAAAACATCCCTAACTGCTAGTAACGGTCAAGAACTCATTAGAGAACTTAAAAGGACCTTCAAGCAACCATGGTACAACAAGAAACAACACTACTAACATTCATGTACAGAGAAAGTGTTTTTGTGCTTTAATTGTCAATTTCTTTGTAGAACACACTTGTGAGCTTAATCGTTATATATGCTCAAGTGTTAGATTTTGGGTGAGAGGTTAGAATTGCAAACAATCAGCCTTGTGAGGTTTTCCCGAGTTTGCTAATTTGTTTCTCTTGTAAGAGAGGGTTTAACAAGACTTTAGGGTATAAGTCTTGTGTTATAAGGGTTATCTCCTTGATTCCAGAAAAAAAAGAAAGAAATTCAAGAGTGAATTTGGAAAAATCTTTAGTGGAAAGCTAATGTAGCAGATGCAGACTTTGGTTAGAAAGTCGAACTAATATAAATCTTCGCGTCAAACTTTTAATTTCCTTTGCTTAAACCTCTATCACTAAAAAAACAATTCACCCCCTCTTGGCTATCCCGGTTTATCGAACGAGCCTCCCAACATCTATTTTGTAAAATTTGGAATTATTTTATTTTATTAATTTTTATTTATTTTTAAATATAATTTTGAAAATTTAAGAGGCTGGCACGTGTTAGATAACGAAAATTAACGATAAAAATTAACGGACAGTAACGACGGACACCTATTTGAGTAACGTTAAAAATATTACATACATGTTCGGCCCGAAAAATACTTTGAGCATCTATTAAAAAATATATAATTTGAGTATTTAAAATAACATAATTGTTAATATAAATTCCGTTTAAATAAAAATATAGATTATAAAGATTTGGGTTTCGGTTGTCGTTCCGCGAATTAAATGGATCTCCCTAGTCCCTACCATAATTTCCTTGTTGCAGCACTCCTCCAATCCAAAATATCTGCACGCGGCAGGCACTCACACCACCATTTATTATTGTTTTCATTTCTCATCAAATCAAATTATAATATTATTTCTTTTTGCTGAAACAAAAAACAAATTTCGCTTTCCTTTTCTATTTACACTAATATTGTTGTAAATTTTTTATTTCAAAAAATATAATTTCTTTTAAAATATTTTTAATAATATTGTTGTTTACTGTTTAAATCAAGAAATCAAAAGATTACCATCGGTCTTCGAATAGTATTTTACCAAAAACAATAAAAATCGACCAAAGGCATGGAGTTTATAATCCAGCTTTGAACAGTACTAAGGAATCTCATGCCACGTGTTTTACCCCAGCATTATACCTTATGCCTTTAGTCGAATTTTTAATATTTTTTTAGTAAAATACTATTTAAAGACCGATTATAATCCCTTAATTTTCTGATTTAAACCGTAAACAAAAATATTGTTAGAAATATTTAAAAAAAAACATATTTTTTGAAATAAATTTTTTTTACAACAATATTGTTGTAAATTCTCCCTTTTCTATTATACTCAATAATAATTGCTGTAAAAAAAAAACGCAGCCAATGGCAATAGCCGATGCCTGCCCCTCGGGCCTATAAATCCAATCGTAACACCGCGCAATATCTACCCCCATTCGGCCACAACCATAGCAATCTCCGTTTCCTTCAATCTTTTCCAGATCTGTTATCAATCCAGAAGCTTCCCAATACTTCTCGTTTCGTTTCCACTTCCCTTATTTCACGTTTTGTTTTTGGATTTGCTTTTTTGTGATCTAGGCAAGGATTCATGGCTGGGGGCGCTGAAATCAAGGCTGCTGCGGCGCCTAACGTGAACGGGAAGGCTGAGATCTGTAATGGTAACTTCGATCCTAAGGCTATTCAATTGGAGCCGTTGCCTCCCGTTGTTTCGGAGCATCTCGCGGAGAAGAAAAGCAGGGAGATTGTGTTGGGAAGGAACGTGCACACCACGTGCCACTCCATAACTGAGCCTGACGTTAATGATGAGCAGACCGGTGACAAGGAAGCTCAAATGGCTGGCGTCTTGGCTCGATATCGCAAGAACCTCATGGAGCGGACCAAGCACCATTTAGGTACATTGTATTTCATATCTACTGCAATCTGTTCGTTTTTTTGTGTTTAATTTGTTAGTATTTTGATGGCTTGAATAAATAGTGAATCAAAGTGAGTTAAATGGTGTTTTTGTTAATACTTGTGGATTGTAAGATCGTGTATAAGCAGAAACGGGAAACTAAGCAAAAGTTGTAGTAAGTAACTAAAAAAGAACTGTGGCCTAGATTTAATGTATTATTCTGTATTATTCAAAATTTAAACTTACTTTTAACTGTTAAGTTTTTGGAAATTATATTTTATTTTGTATCAGCATGCAATTTTGGCTTATGTCTATAAACATATGGTAGGCCTTTTGTGTGCATGTGTGTGTGACTTTTGCTTAAATTGATGCATGCGCCTGTGCATTTCCGCTGGAATCTTGAAATCTATGTTCTATTAATTGAGTAGTGCTTTTCAGGCTATCCTTATAATCTAGACTTCGATTACGGTGCACTAGCCCAGTTACAACATTTCTCAATCAACAATCTTGGAGATCCGTTTATTGAAAGTAACTATGGAGTTCATTCAAGGCAGTTTGAAGTTGGTGTGCTAGATTGGTTTGCCCGTTTGTGGGAAATAGAGGAGAATAAATACTGGGGTTACATTACAAATTGTGGCACAGAAGGCAATCTTCATGGAATTTTAGTTGGGTTAGTGGTATTTTATGATTTGGTTATTTGCATTTCGAACGTTATAATCTTGTTTCGACTGATAAGAAGAAATCATTGATGATTGAGTTTTGCAGGAGGGAAGTATTTCCAGATGGGATTCTGTATGCATCACGAGAGTCGCACTACTCTGTCTTTAAAGCAGCACGAATGTATCGAATGGAGTGTGAGAAGGTTGATACTCTGATCTCTGGTGAGATTGATTGCAGTGATCTCAGAGTGAAGTTGCTTGCCAACAAGGACAAACCAGCTATACTCAACGTTAACATAGGTCGGTCTCATATGCATCCTCTCTCTGTCACCTGGTTCATGCAAATAGAAACTCATCCTATTGGTTCAAATGGGATACATAACTTGGTTATTGATGTTTATTGTAGGAACAACTGTCAAAGGAGCGGTAGATGACCTTGATCATGTGATACAAACCCTTGAAGAATGTGGATTTTCACATGATAGGTTTTACATTCATTGTGATGGAGCTTTGTTTGGACTCATGATGCCTTTTGTCAAACGGGTAAGTTATCACATTTATAGCTTCTAATTGAATTTTGGGTTTAACTTTTGAGGGAAGATAGCAAAGCTCTCTCATCGCGCTAATCTACCTTAATAGGTCCTGTTCTTCGAATACTAAGCCTACCTTTTGTAATAGGTCCTGCTCTTATTTGAGTGAAACACGCTAACCTTCTAATAAGCTTGATGTTTGTTGACATGCTTAAAAGATGCGAAAGGAATGAACGTTGTTATTAAGCTTGTATCCTGTCAGCAAGTAGATGATGAGTTCGTTCGTGCAAATTCATATAGCTTTATTTCTTCAACTCTTCTCGTGCCGAGTTCCCTTTATCATATCTTGTGTGTTTCGTTACCTCTTAAGCTTGATGACATTTATGGTGGTGAACAGGCACCGAAGGTTAGTTTCAAGAAGCCCATTGGAAGTGTGAGTGTTTCCGGCCACAAGTTTGTGGGATGTCCAATGCCTTGTGGTGTCCAGATCACAAGAATGGAGCATGTCAATGTGCTGTCGAGCAATGTTGAATACCTTGCATCAAGGGATGCTACGATCATGGGAAGTCGGAATGGTCATGCTCCTATTTTCCTTTGGTATACTCTCAACAGAAAAGGTTATAAAGGATTTCAAAAGGATGTTCAGAAGTGCCTCAGAAATGCTCACTACTTGAAGGACCGACTGCATGAGGCCGAGATCAGTGCTATGCTAAATGAACTCAGCAGTACTGTTGTGTTTGAGCGGCCGAGGGACGAGGAGTTTACTCGTAGGTGGCAGCTTGCTTGTCAAGGGAATATAGCACACGTGGTGGTGATGCCTAACGTGACCATCGAGAAGCTGGATTTCTTCCTGAATGAATTAGTCGAGAAACGGTCGACTTGGTATGAAGAGCATGTTCAGGCTCCTTGTATTGCAGCAGAGATAGGGAAAGATAATTGCTACTGTGCTCTGCACAAAAAATGATTATGCGTCGTGATTTAGAATTATTGCCCTGTTTTCATGTAGCTTGACATTTTATTTTAATGGAATATGGATTAGATTCAGAAGTTTCTCCTATTGTTCTTTTCTTCATCTCGTGATTGCTATTACCAACTCTATCATGGCAACCATCCTAACCGAGTTTGATAAAATAGAAAGCTAAGGTTTAGTTTGGTTTTGATGAAATATCTATTTTCATTTTTTTTTTAAATATTTATCGTCCTTTAATTATTTTGAATAGTCTTAAGTGATTATATAATAATATATGTTTATACTTTTTTTTAAAGCCTTAATTTGGGTAAGACAAACTTTACGTAAGAGTTACTCGAACTCGAGTCTCTTAGGATGAATATTATCTTTTTAGTCCCTCTACAATTAAAAAGAAATATTTTAGTCCCTAAATTATACCTAAAAGTTTATTTTAGCCCTGTACTATAGAAAGGAACACTTTTGTCCTTGCACGTTTAAAAAGTTAACATTTTGGTCCCTATACGTTTAAAAAAGCTAAAGTTATTACTAGTTAACTTAGATATTTTGGTTTGAACACTCTTTAGGTCTCTCTAAGTTTTAAACTCAAGCAAATTAATTTCTCTCAACTTTTTTTGTGAATTTTTACTTAAATTTTTTAAACACTTGTAAAATCTAAATACAAAACCAATTCCTATTCTAACTCCAAAGTTATCTTCACTTAAAATAATACTCCATCTGTTCCACTCAATATGTTCCTTTTGTATTTTTAAAATTGTCTCACTTAAAATGTCTCATTGAAAAAATTAACAACTTTTATAAGGCACATTTTCCTTTATACCTTTTTTTAGTTTCCCAACAAAACAAAATTTAACTTTTCAAGAATAAAATTGTCAGTTTCAATTATTTTATATCATATTTCTTACACATTCTTATACAAACTTTTTATTCTTAAAACTGTGTGAAAAGTCAACAATGGACAAAATAAATAGGACGGAAGGAGTAATACAAGTCAAAACATATAAATTATTTAAAATATTTAAATAAAAGTGTAAATTGAATTTTTTTTCAATTTCAAAATTGACAGAGACTTCGAGATTGTTTAAACCAAAATATTTAAACCAACTAACTAACTTTAAAATTTGGACCAAAATATTTACTTTCCATACGTACAATGACTACAATATCTCTTTTTTATAGTATAGGAACAAATGAGTTTTTAGGTGTAGTACAAAGATTAAAATGTCTCTTTTAATAGTAAATGGACTAAAATAAACTTTTAATATAATATACGGACTTTTGATAGACTTTAACCGGTGACTGAAATAGCGACATAAGCCTTTTATTGGACTTGAACAGTCGGATGTGTTAATTTTGATTTAATTTTTAGAGTTTTTTTATTAACTTTTTAGTTTTTTTATCAGTAATAATGTTTTTATTCAAGAAAGAAATCATACAAGAAGAATATTATCATGTGTCTCATTAAAAATTTATTTAAATTTAAAATGGAAGAAAAGAGTACAGATGATAATATTGATACTATCGATGCATGATATCATCTTATTTTTTGTTTATTATTTATATAAATAATTATATTTATTTTTTAAAATAACATGATGTTACAATAATTTGAATAATTATATTTATAAATAAAGAGGGATAGATGGGGCTATAGCCCCAAAATTTTCAGAAATTGAAAATTTTTAAATTGATATAATAGTGAAGTTATTATTTAATTATTATAAAAATATCATAATTTATTATTATTTTATAAATTTAAATATTTTTAAATGGTTACCTCAATAAATAAATTGAATTCCTACCGTACTATTCTTTTGAAATTAAAAACCCACCTACTCAGCTCTCTTAAGCTCAGATGATACGAAGCTTAAGGGTAAACTCTCTTAAGCTCAGATGATACGAAGCTTAAGGTTAAGATAATTTAGTATTCGAAATACTTTCAATTAGAGTTGACTCCATCTTAAATATCTTAAGTGAAGCTCTAGATATGCGCAAGTAAAGTAACTGCACAGAGCCCAAAAAAGACGATCAGACATAAATTAAATATTTAAAAAAATTTATATTCGATAATCAATAACTTATGGAAAACTTATACTGTCCTTCAAATAAATTACAAAATACAAACATTAATATCTCTTGAGGAGTCATTTAGAATTGAAAACTTCTTGTATATTGCTGATTAAGTCCTTATTTCTTTGGATAAGAGATTTGAACGATATCAATTATATGAGAATATTTTCGGCTTCTCTTTTCATTCTAATATATCTCTCTCATTGGACGACGTTAATCTCAAAACTCATTATAATAATTTTAAAAACGTTCTTAAGAAAGTTGAGTTATCTTATATTGATGGAAATGCAATACTTATTGAGTTGAAATTTCTTAAAGAACTTCTACCTAAGGGGAAAAAATGGGAGAAATGATTTATTAAGATTTTTAAAACGTTTTAATCGCTTTTCAAATACGACAGTTGCTTATAGGATCTTATTAACCATTCCTATTATTATTGCTTATGTGGAACGAATTTTTTTTTAAAATTGAAGCTGGTGAAGTCATACTTATAGACAACTATGTGGACTTACTTTGGTGGCAATCGAGAGTAATCTTTTGGAAGAAGTTGACATTTAAAATGTTGTAAATGATTTTGCTTCAAAACATACAAAAAGAGTAATTGAGGGCCTCATTTTAAGTTAAATTTTAAGTTTTTAGATGTTTATAAGTTAATTTTTGTTGTTCAAGAGAGTAATTAAATAATTTTTTTGTATTAAGATAATTTTTTTAAAAAATTATTTTTTACTGACTATAAATTAAGGACTTTATTTTAATAAATTACACAAAACCCTCTAAATCTTTGAACCGCCCTTACTTAAATTTCAAACTTTTTTTCTGATAAAAAAAATGAACAATTCAAATTCACTTAATTAGGTTTTAGTTAAGTTCGCGTATCTAGTAAAAGGTTATATTCTCATGTTAACTTCAAATCTTATTATTTATACATGTTAACTTCAAAGTTTTATTATTGTATCGACCTACAATAATAACAGATAAATATGTTTATTCTGTCTCATTCATCATATCTGGCGAAGTTTAGATTAAATATTGCTGTTAGACTTCCCTTAATATATATACGATGAGAATTATTAACTTCCTTCAAACTGAATCACACGTAAATAGTTGATCTAGACCTCATTTCTTCCCTTCTTCTTTATCTTTCTCGTCATTATTGATCGTGCCTCTCTGCCTACATCAACTTGAGTGAATCGCCTAAAGACGCCCTATCGACATCATCAACAATTGATATGGTAAACATGACAACCTCTATCAAAAGAATTAATGATAAGAAAATCCCAAAGAAAATATCCCTATTTTACCACCGCGAATGATTTTCTCAGCCAGATTTTTCTAATAAAATCATTAACGAGGAAACAAGATATTTAGGAAATGGCTCATAACATTTTAACAAATTTAAAAATTTAAATAATCATAAATTAATAATATTAAGGATAACATAGTAATAATTAATTTATGTTGTTGTGTAGAGCTTATTTCACTTTGTTATTTTATAATTTTCTTGAATTCAACGAATGATCCCAATAGAAAACGGAATGATGCTCATTCTAAGAGACTCGAATTTGAATAATTTTGTCTAAAAGGTATTTGTATGTTATCAAAAGATTAAAAATAATATAAATAGATACTACCTTACAATCACATTAAGACTATTCAAAAAACTTTTTTTGATTTCCGTAACAACATAATAATAATAATAATATATAACGTATAATAAAATAGTAAATATTGATATTTTGTAAGGACGACATCTCTAAACTTTTCGGAGATAATTTTGGAGCGATTGTGTAGTTAACTTTGATTCCGAACAAGACCTTGATTCTGTAACTAATTATACGAAAGTGATCCTTTGTGGCTAATTTCATAGAAAGATTATAGATTTAGAGCCGTTTAAATAAAAAAAGTTACAATAATAGATTTGCGATGTCTTTAAAAGTTGTGACAATAACAGGTTTGGTACAAGGGACAGAGTCTAATTGTACTTAAAATGCTCTGGTGACTATAATTAAAGAATTGTTGTTTGGGAATACAGATGTTGTGGTATGCAAATTAGTCGCTCGGCGAACTTGGTAGCTGATAGGCTTGTTGGAGCTTTGCGAGGAAAGCATCCTATAGAGATTCTTCATGCAGTTGAACCGATAGAGTTACAGCCATTGTTGCTGGGTGATTGGCAACATACCACTGGTGTTAGTTAGTAGGTTCTCTCGACTGTGGCTTAGAGTTGGGTTGGGGTTGTTTTTGTGCTTTAGGGAGGTGTTGTTTTGCCTTTGTTTCTCTAAGTATCTGGATGGGTTTTTTGTAACTACAATCATATGTACTCTTTTTTTCCCCATTTAGGATTAGAGAGATTTTTTAATGAAGCATATAGTTGTAGTATTTTCCTTTCTTATATCAAAAAAAAAAAAGTTTTGAACCACACACGCACTGCATTGATATATCTAATAAGTCTATAGTCTTGGTCGACAAATTCGAATATTTTTTTTAAATTTCACCGTGATGAGTATAAATATTATAGGTCGTCAATGAAAAATTCTTAGTAAATGAGAGAATCATCCTGCCTTACCTTAATTAATATAGTCCATAGTCCTTTGTGCTAATACTTTTTTTTTAGATATTGTAAAATATTTGATTACTTAAATTTTATTTTTATATGCATACATAAAATTTATAAATAAAAATATTTGTTATTTTCCTTTAAGAAGAATTATATTTTGAATTTCTATAAATCTAATAAGTAAAATAAATACAAAAATCTTAGTAAAGTTATTGATCTAATCATATATTTTAAGTTTAAATGAAATTATAAAAAAAATAAAACTAATTTTCAAAGAAATAAAATAAAATCGTGTACAGCTATAATGCTGATGCAAATAAAACAAAAGTGTGCGAGTGTATAGTGCTATGGTACTGGTTTTCTTTGAAATGAACAAGTAGCATGCTGAAAAACTTCTCTTTCTCAGTGTTATGCAAGAAATAAGTTATGGTGCAGTTGACAGGGTGACAAAACAAAAATAAAAAACCAGAAAACACACGCTTAAAAATTACCATTTCTCACATTTACACCACCATGAACATGAACATAAAAACATGAAAAATCCACCGCACTAGTCTCTTGTTTATTACCATGCGGAATGAGAATCCCACCTTATTTATTTATCTTGGAAAAAATAAATAAATTTGAAAAATAAACATATAAATGGACTAATACTACCCCACCAATGTGTGCTCAGTTCACTCACCTCTAAATATTCATTTCGCCATTGCCGGATCACTGTCCCATTTATCTGTCCATCACGTGGCCAGTGGAACTTTAGTTTTAGTGGCTTGTTTCGGATATGCATCACTCATCTGTACTCATGGAACCCGGTTTGCTGGCAACAATCTCAAAGCTACCCGCTTCATCTTCATCTTCATCCTCATCTTGATTCTGATCACTTTCCATGTCTTCCATTGCTTGATCGTGTTGGGGCTGGTGGGGAGAAGGGGGCCATTGCTGCTCCGGGCGTACCATCAATGGCGCAGAGGATTGGTTGTGTTTACAGCTGTCATTTTTGTTCTTTTCTCTGTATAAAGCATCAAGTTGGTGGAAGTAGGGACATGTTTTTGAGTCCTCGGGCCTCTTCTTGTTGCTCTCTTTCACCTTCTTGAAGTACTTGTTTATGTTCTCCCATTTCTCTTTGCATCGTTTGGCGTTTCGGTTGTAACCCAGACTTTTCATTGCTGCTGATATCTCCTCCCACAATGGTCCTTTTGGACCACTGTCTTGGTATTTAGCGTCCAGCTCGGTTCTGAGCTTAATCAATGCATCGATCTCAACTTTAGGCCACCTTGAAGAGCTCGGTGTGTAACTTCGATCCCCGTTGTCCTCGGTGTGTATCGGCACTGGTGGTGGAAGAGCTGGCGCGGGCACTGGTGGCGGGTCTGCCAATGCCACTGCCGACACTTGCTTTGGAGGAGCTTGCTGCTGCTGGTGGTGGTGGTGTTTCTGTGGATTGTTTTCTGGATTTGGCTGATGCTTCTGCTCGGATAACTTTTGCAAAAACGCCATTACAGCTGCATCCTTTGCTGCTGCTATGGATCTTTCCTGGGCTAATATCTCTCGTTCTCTATTTAACCTAGACACTTCTTGAATCCTCCAAGCTTCTTCGCGCACCATTCTTTCACGATCGCGTTTCTCGATTGCTTCCAAGAATTTCTTCTGCATCTCCTCCTGCTTCTCAATCACCTCCTTCATCAGCCTCTCGAAAAAGTCCTTCCAGTTCCGTTTCCTCTTCCTCTGACCTTCTAATCCTAAATCGGACGACGTGGACGAAGAGGTTGAATTCGACATCAGATCCGCCGAAGAGAAGTTCGGGAAAGACGGGATTGTGGGGCTCGTTGGCGGTGGTGGGGAAATGGACTGACTCGTAGGGTTCGGGGGGACTGCAAGGTTTATATTCTGAAGTAGAATATTTTGCTGCAAACCGGGGAGTGTTGTTGATGGAACATTGACTTGGGGCACACTTGGATGATTAGTCGCTGCTGCTACCATTACAGGCTTTGGTTGTAGTTGCGGTGGCGGCTGGTTTCGGAAGGCTTCTAATTGTTCGAAGAACCGATACGTCTTGCCATCAACTTTACCACTTCGTCCATCTTTGGTTCTCTTGTGATACTTGTAAACGTTCTCGAATTTCTCCTTGCATTTCTTGGCACTTCGGTGATAACCGAGCTCTGCTAGTTTCCTGAAATCACACCCACAAGGGAAGAAAAACAACAACAATATTTCTGTTTCTATTCCATCCTTAATTCAGCAATAAAACAAAGCCTAACAGTAGTATTTGCACATAAAATAAACTACAATTGAATTCCATGTATAATTCAGCAAAAAACTATATGATAGAATTGAAGGCAAACCCAGAATCCGATTATATAAATTTTCAACTTCCAATTATATAATTTTTCATATAATACCAAACACAAAGAAACATAATAATTCTTGCGCTCTAATGCTTTCCCCATTAAACAATGCCAAAACTCAGATCTCCACTCATCAAACTTACAGAACCCGAACTTTCACTGAATGATAAAAAAAAGAAAGAAAAAAGATAATCAATCACCTTGAAACCTCTTCCCATAGTGGACCCTTAACGCTAGCTTCACGAAAGGTGACATCCATGTCGGACCTTATTTTCAGTAGTGCCTCAGTCTCCTGCCTCGGCCATCGGTTGCCTCCGAAAGACCTCTCACCTTCATCGACCCGGCCTCTATCATCTTCGCCTGAATAATTGTTACCATTATTGCCATTGGAATCAAACATGTTGCTAGCACCCGCAACATCAGCTTCATTGCTTCCATTATGGCCTCCGCTGCTGCTAATCGTGCCTCCAGCAACAGAAGCGGCGGCAGCAGTATCTGTATCGATGTCTCCGTCGCGTCTGCTTCCGAGAACACTAGCACTAGTGTCACCACCTCCACCTAGCATATATGACTTTTTTGGATGCGACAACTCCTCCTTTCTTTGGCCCCCCCTCCTTGGCAAGGGCTTGCTATTTACTTGCAGCTTTCAATGGAAAAAGAATAAGAAAAAAAAAACTTGGGTGAATTTTATTTATTTTCATTGAAAAAAAAGGGTTTCCATGGGAAGAGGGTTTTTATGTAGGTGAAATTATTAAATTATTATGGTGTGTGGGATCTGATTGTCAAATGTCAATCTCAACAAGTAGTTTTCTTTTACTTAAAAACTTAATATTTGCAGTGGAATCTTCATACTTTTATTATTATCTTTTAAAATGAATGAATTGGTTGGTTGGTTGGTTAAAATGAACAGCAAAGAGGAGCTGGAGGACTTATTTTTTTATTTATTTCTGAATAGTGATGGCACAGAAAGATATAAACAAATATTTCAGAATTTTACCTACAGTTGTTGCTAATCATTTTCCTGTTCATTTATCTAAAAGCCTTCCTCCTTAGCTTTACTACAACTTTTCTCTTTCTTTTTCTTTTTTAGGAGAAAAGTCATTTTTATTAAAGAAATATCAGGGGTAATTTGAATAACGGAACAAACATCAGGGATACTGATGATAAAAATATATATAAAACATTGAGAAAATAGGTAAATATTAAAGGACAAAAAGTATATTTTTGTTGTTGTTGTTCTCTCGGTTCTCTAAGGTTTTGTTTTTGTTAATTCGGGCTGACCCGCGTGACACACTTAGTTTTGGTAGGTGAATTTTTTAAAGCAAATTTTTTCCATATACAATATCTTGAATTCATGACCTACTTAAGCGATATCAAACTGCTTCACTTTAAAGTTTATTAAATCTTTTCATTTGACTGAAAGAACTCTTTTTTTATTTTTTAAAGAGAAAAATATTTATTGTTTTTAAAGAAATTATTAATGCAGAGTGAATATCAAGACAAATTCACTCCAATATACTTACTCCGTCCTACTTATATTGTCACATGTTAATTTTTTACGAAATTTTAGAAAAAAAATATTGTGTGATGTAAAATAATTTAAATGACAAGTTTACCATTAAAAAGTTAACTTTTATTTTTGTTGTGAAACGAAAAAAAGGTAAAAATATAAATATATCTTATAAAAGTTATTGTGTTTTTAAAGCGACAATTTAAGTGAGAAAATTTTAAAACACAAAAATAACAATTTTATTAAGACAAAATGAGTATTTTATATTATTTATTTATTAAAATTATCTCTCCAAAGATCAATTAGCGAAAACATTCCCATTTCAGATATGTAGAACAAAAGCTTTTTTTATTTGACACATTTTTAAAAAAAGTTGCTGATTAAATACGATTTTTATATATATTTAATTTCACATGTATAAAATAAAAACATAATATTAATGTAAGCCGCGTCCGGTCAACAATGTTTTTAATAGCGCGTTTGATGAGACGTGTTTTAATCCAACGGGTCTGGAATTAAGATATTTTTGCTAAATAATTTTTAGAGGGTTTATTTTCAGTAAATAATTAATATAAAATTATATTGGGGAGAAATTGTCGAATATCAACTTGGATTTTGAGTTTTTATTTTAGCATCCAGCTTTACTGATAAAATATTTATTTTTTGAAAGTTATAAAATATTTATTAAACCTTTTATTTGATTACAAAATGATCCTTATTACTGATAAATTTTTGATAAGTTTATGGACCATTTTATAACAATTCGATAAGTGAAGAATTTTAATGACACTCTCTATATTAAAAACATTATTTTATTAAAAATAACCTCTCCTCTATCCATTTTTATGATTTTAATTCAAATATTTATTAACTTAAGAATGATTATATTAAATTATTTTAATAAAAATAAATTAAGTGATACACAATATAAATCTTAATATTAGTTTGATATAATTTAAATGTCTTCAAAGTGCCTTGAAAGAATATGATCAATAGAGAGGGTTTATATGATCCAATATGGTTTCAAGTACCTTGCTAAGAGAATTAAATAATTGAGTTATAATGAGCCTACCACACATCTACTCTAATGAGATTGGAAAACTTGTTGTCTTACTAAAAGGTTTACATGTGAGACAATGTGAATTGTACCATTGTCCACATGTGGTACATGTAAAAAAAAGTGAGTCCTTTTTTGATATTTTCTTTAATTAAAGTAGAAGACTTGAACGAGATCGTTACATATGATAAATATTAGTCGAACTTTTTAAAAAATCATATTAATCTTTAAAATTTTTGATTTTTTTACCCTCAAACTTATACTTTCTTTTTCAAATTTAATCAATTCAGAAAAGAGTAACGGATTTTTTAAACATTTTTATTTACAATTTTTTTATATTTTCCAAATTTTTAATAATTTGTAATCTTAAAATATATTTATTAATTTATTTTTTTATTAAAAAGACAAAAATAACTTACTCAACATCAACAAAAGACAAAATAGTTTACGGGGGCATAACATGTTTATTATTTTTTCCATCAATTAGTTCAATTTGACAAAAAAAGTGAAAGTCGGAAGAGACAAAAAAAAATTTCAAAGGTTAAAATATTATTTTAAAGTTTGAGGGTAAAATAAGTCATTAGGCCTAAAAGTCGGTTTGACATTGTTTTTGAGAAGTGATTTTAAAAAAAAAATGTGGTGAAAATTGATTTTGAAAAGCTTAGTTTAAGATTTGACTGTTTGACGTTGTTGTTAAAAAGTGATTTTGAAAAGATAAAACATTCATTTTAGACATATATTGTAAACTTCAAAATATGTTAATTTAATTTATATTTAAATTCATTAATATTATAATATATGAAATGTATCAACTCAGAATAATAAAAGTATAAAAAATATTTACACAACATTATTAAAAGGGTTTAAATTTGATACACATGCCTGCCTATTTCTACTATAAATCAAAATTAAATTTAAACCCTAAAAAACTAAACCCCAAACCCTAAACCCTAAATGCTAAACATTAACTTTAAATTCTAAATCCGACAACCTAAACCCTTAAACTCTAAACCCTAAACTAAACCTCTAACCCTAAAATTAAAAGGTCTGTGTAAACTAAAGTTTACACAAACTGTGTATTAAAATTTTTCTCTTATTAAAATATTATATTTTAATAGTGATAACCAACGTATGTGTATATATATTTTGAAATCGGACGTTTGAAACGTCAATTTTTGTCCAAAAGCTGATTATTTTTTATTAATTATTAGGTGAAAAATGATTCTAACCCTCCAAACGTAATAAAAAATAGTCACCAAGTATTATCTAAAAAGTGTTTTTTATTAAATAAATAAATATTATATTTTTAATGTATGGGTTCGAATCCATACAAGATGAAATAAGATGAAAATTTTTAGCCACTAAACCAATTAATGAATCTCTAAAATGTGTTTTTAATACAATGTCTAAACTATAAAACCTCATTCAACCTATAAGTAAAAAGATAATGTGCACTCAAACGCACTCAAATCTATATCGTTTTGAGTGTTATAATAACAGTCATGCTAGATGAACTAAGACTTAATCAACTTCTAAAATGTGTTTTAATAATAAAAAAATGATTACGATAAAAAGTGATTATAAATAAAAATATAATTATTATGTTCAACGTAAACTTAAATATATTAATTTAAAAATTATATATTTTTTTTCAAACATAACTATTTCGTTAATCGATTAATATTTTACTCAAAGTTATTTTTCATTATTTCCTTTCTTTAATTATTTTCATCACCAAGTTTAAAATTATTTTATTTTAACTAAAAAAAATTTAAGAAATTCATGGGAAAGTCAGTATATAATTAGATGAAAATCGAAATACATATTTTACTGATTAAAATATTATATTTAAAATTCATTTAATATAAAAATGAGATATTTAATATTTATTTCTAATTTAATAATTGGATTCGATGAGTTATCAAGAAAGAATAATCCAATATTCAACAACTGTGATTGGTCTAATTCAACAATGAAAAAAGTTTAATAAAAAAAGTTATGGTTCGTAGTTATTTATATCATCTTTTAATTATAAATTCAAAATTTAATTTTTATTTATAAAAATAAATAATCATTTATTTTTTAATAAAATAATTAGTCATTACTATTAACCGTGAATATTTTGGTCGTAACTGAAATAAATATTACATAAATTATGTGTAAATAATAAAAGAGGCATTTGCAGTGGGATCCACTGTTGAATTAGACTGGTTAGATGAAGGGCCAACCCATTTATGATTTGAAGTAAATTGGTTTCCATTTCAGTTAGGTTTGCAACCTACCCCCAATTAATAAGACCAACAAATTCAACGGCTACGATCGATTTCAAGTTCGATTATTTGAAAATATAAAATAAGGAGGAAATACAGAAAATTGATGTAAATTTTGGGGACCATTTTGACATAGCTGTGTGAATTCGATGTTTGTCTAATTTTATCCCAAGGGAGATGATGCCTTGTAGTTGTATCCATACAACTACAATGACTTGTCCTTTGTGATAAGGTTGTTGAGAGCTATTTTTCTCACATTATTTTAAAAAATAATGGAGTAACAATTAGGACTTGTCATTTCATGTTATTTTTTTAACTTATTTTACGTATTAGTGATGAAAATATTTTTTTTACACTTGTACGATGTTAAACGCTTAACATGTTTAATTTTACGTCATCCTTTATGTTATATCAACAAAGATAACAATTCAACTATACTCAATGAGTTAAAAACATATAATTGGACTTACTCTAAGTCCGTCAAAACTTAAATTTTTGTCAATTCCACCTTATACTTTTGTGATCTGTGAATTTACATATATATCATTCGAAACCAAAAACAAGGACGAAGGTATCTTGACAATGGGAGGGGACATGGCTCCACAACCTTTTATGGTTTGGTTTTCTTTAGGATTCTATTAGTTTTAAAATTATTGAAATTAAATTTTGATGCTCCCAATTTTTCTGGTTCAATCATTCTCTAAAACCCTATTAATTTTGAAATAAACAAAATTAAGCCCCGACCCTAACTATTCTGGTTAAGTTATTTTTTAATTTCAAACTAGGTTAGACTTTAAGCTTATTATTATTATTATTAAACTGTTCTTTTGTTTTAATTCTTACACCTAATTAAACTTCATACATATTTGAACATTTTAGCAATGCACACACACCTTGCAGACAAAACGATTTGAACCGAAATCTCCTAAAATGAATATTATTTGCTTTTCCACCGGGACCGCTTGTTGGGTTCAATTATTCATTTATATATATATCTTACTATCTTAATTGATATGTTACAATTATATATTAATAATTAATATATAAATGTATCTATATTTTTATAGATGAAATAACCAATTACGATTGATTTTTTTTTTTAATGTTGAAACATTAAGTTTATTTTATTCCAAAATCTAAACCTAAATTTTGATGTTAATCAGGATTTGAGTTATTTTTTTTCCTTTTTAATGAAGATATTAAGATTTAGAGTTCCATCCTTTACTTTTTTTCATCGTAAAACAACCTCCTTGTAAGTCTCTTAAAGAAAGGGAAAAGGAGGAGAAATTGTTTCCAAATAAAGAAGTGGAATGCTTGCTGCTTAGAGTCAATAACTGTATTCAAAAGCATAAATCTTTTGGGTCAAAGCCCAAAGAAAATTTAAGAATCACTGACACTGAGGAACGCCAACAAATGTGGGTGAAAAAGGTGAATGTATAAATTAATTATTTTTATTAATTTATGCACATTTCCATATTAAACTGCTCGAACACGAGTAATTTAAGTGAAATACACCGCTCTTAACCGCTAAGATCACTCCTTAGCTTTTATAAATTAGCTATTAATTGGTCTAGTATGATGATTAGACGTGATACACTTGACTTGAGATTCGAACCGATTTATCCGAACATAATAACCCGAATTTGATCTGAAAGCTAAAATAAATCGAACCGAAACTGACCCGAATTTTAGTTAAACTGAATGGATCCGAACCGATTTCACTCGAACCGAAAGTAACCAAAATTAAAATAAAATATATTAAAATAAACAAAGAAAGATGAGATGTGAACTGTCGTACAACTCACAAAAAAACCAAATATAAAGGCTATATAAAGTCAGATATAGGGTGAAAAAACCTAACTCGGCCTGAAAATCCGACTAAAACCGATCGATCTCCTATTAACCTGGCCCGAAAATAAGCGACTCGAAATCAACCGAACCGAAAATCAATCAACCAGACGTTCCGACCCGATACCCGAATCGAAATTATCATAGATCAGACCCGAACTGAACTTAACGAATATAATCAGACCTGAAATGACCTGAACCGAATGACCCGTTTGTCACCTCTAATAATGAATTGTCAAATTGCTTAATTAAAGTCAAAGATTCGATTTTTGACGTTATAAATGAAGAAAATTAGATTAACATAATTATTTTTATAATAATCGCATGTAATACCCAGTTTAAATTAACGAATATAAATCAAATATAAATGATTATAAAAAACAATGTATAAAAAAGGGGGGGAGGAATTTATTCTACACTTTGCCATCAAAATCAGTAACTCAATAATTGACGTGGCCAAAAGAAAAGGGGAGAACGTGCAATGCAAGATGTATAATAATGCAATAAACGTGGGGCCATTCAATCAATATGCCACTAAATGCACAAAATAATCAGAGATAAACATTCACATGGGATGGGGGAGCCATGTCATCGTTAGCTGCACATTAAAGTAAAAAAATATCATTAACCATGCTGCTTTAGTCTGGAAGAAAAAAAGTAAGCACCCGTTTAATTTCTTACTTCTTTTTTGCAAATTTATTTTTTATTTCTTGAATATTAAAAATGTGTTCGATAAATAGGAGAAAAATTGTCTTTAGTAATAAAAATATGAAGCCATGTTTAGCCAGCTATTTTTTATAATAGAAACATAATAAAATAATAAAATATATTTTTTTAAAAATAATATGGATTTAAATTTAATCAATAATTAAATAATTTTTTTTAACAATGACAACTGAATACGACACAAATTTCATAGACATATAATTAAATAATTCTTAACAAGTGGTGACGTTATTAAGCTGGGATCATTTTATGGTGGTTACTATTAGGTATCGTGGTTGTGCAATTGGGACGTAAACCTTAATATCGTTTCAAATTTCATAGAAACAAAATAAATATATGTAATTGAATTCAGAGTTCGAACAATTACTTTTAAAAGAACATTTAGTCAATTTATCTTAACATTTATGTCACGGGGCTAGGGCTCAACCCTAGTGATCCGTGCGGCCTTAGACGCCCTTGACGCTAATCGGTCGATTCTCGCGCCTAAGTAAGCCTTCAACCAGCCTTGCGAGTACTCCTGCTCGGCAACGGCTCGGACAAGCCCTCTAGGCTTCGATGGATGCGGAAGCGCTTTAAGCACTATGGTGGCTACTCTTGGCCACTCGAGAGGCAACTAGCTCGAAGAGCTTTGGAAACGAAGACAATTGAAAGAACAAGAGGAAAAAATAGAGTAAATGCCTCAGAGTCTTATTACTCTTCTCAAATGAGAGAATGAATGGAATTGGATGATACAAATGAGAGTGGGAGACTCTCTATTTATAGTTGAGCTCCTACTCAATCAATGGTCCGGATCGATTTACATGGATGGCCAGGATTAGCCCAAATCCTTACAAGAATCTCTAATTTAGGAAAGAATATCAAATTCAACCTAATTACATCAATTAGTAGGTTTCTTTCCTCAGATAGTTGATCACACCCGATATGACAAGATTCCTCGTTTGACTTCTTGTCTCCTGCCATTTTCGAAGAGCTAGTGTGATCGGGCTCTCTAGCATTCTCCAAGTGTTGGGCCAAGTCTAGTGGTCTTGGCAAGTCCGATGATCCGTTTTAAACCCCTTGGGCGGATCCTTGCGCAACTGTCTCGGACCAAAAGATTTGGGCCGTGACATTTACCAACTTTTAAATATCCAAAAAAGAAACGTGGAGTTTTCCAAACCATAAGACTTCCTTTTATTTTTACTGTTTGTTTTTCTGCGCGCATATAGGAATTGTATAAGGGAGGAAAATCTTTAGAAATTTATGCAATTTCTGATGTACAACACTGAGAAATAAAAATACAAGATTCGTCTCACTTAGAAGCCTTGCTTCTGTGAGACATCTATAGTTCAAATAAGTCCACCTCATTCTCTCTTTAATTATCACCGAGAATTGTGTTAATCTCGTGAGACGATTGTTCGTGTTATAAGAACGATTTTACTTTTAAAATGGTGGTTCTTCCGCGATACAATTACTATTTAATTTATTACTCGATTTATTTTTCCGCTCAATACTAACATATCTGTTTTGCAATACTACATTCCCAACATGACTGGCTTGGAACGGATGTGTTTGGCATTATAAGTTAGAAACTAGTTGTTGAATAGAATATCCTGTAATCAACATAAGAGAACAAAAACAAAGTCTGTTTTTATAGCAATGTTTTGAATGATAAAACAAGTTGAAGAGGTAAACACATAAGTTGTTTTGTAGAAATGGTTATGGAAGTTTGCATGTTTCTATTCACGGTGATAATCACGAGCGGCGTCACAATTGTGAGGTTGAGAAAATTCAATTGATTAATACATCTTGATCGTAAATCTTTCTGCACTATAATAATGATGGTGGTAATAACAGAGGTTACGTCGTGCAGCACATTAGGGTGCGGCTAAATTAAAACGGCCTTCAATATAAATTTTTATTAAAGTTAAAATTTAATTTAAATTCTTATTAAGTCGGTAAAAATTCAAGTTAACATAAATTTTTACTTAACTAATAAGAATTTTTATTTTACCTAAATTATTGCCCAGTCCAACCTAAATTCTTATTAAATTTGTAAGAATATGTTGATTGTTTTTTAACCGCACCCTAAGGTGTCGCACCTTAGCCCCGTGTGTGGTAATAATTCCCACAAGTTCTTTTATTTCATTTTTATCTATGCCAATTAGGGGCGTTTAAAAATACCTAACCCATTTGACCTGTTGATCTGAATGGGACGGGTACCCGACCCAAGATTTTTTTGGGTAGTTGAGTTGGACTTGGACCGATTTTTTGTAACTGATACCCGACCCGGTACTTTTAATATATTTATTTTTAAAATTTTAAATTATATTTTTATTTTAGATTCTTTAATATTTTTAATGTGTTTTTGTTGATAAACTTTAATATATATATATATCCAAATATTTTATCTTAAAACTACCTTCAAATCACTATTTTTTGTGTTTGGATTATGTATTATGAACTTTTAAATTTTATGTGTTTACTATGTGATTTTTAAAATTTTTAAATTTAAAAATAAATAAAAAAGTGAATCGAGTACTCGTTAGGATACCCGAGTTTTATAGTTACCCGATTAACAGGTACCTGATGATTACGGGTCGGGACCGAGCCAAAAAGTTCAATACCCGAAAGACCGGATACACGAAAATAAACACCCTATTATTTTTTTTTTTGAAGGAAAAGGTTGTTTCCATTAACCAAAGATCCAGTGAGCTACAATATCCGAGGAAATACAACCCGGCATATCAAATGAAAAAAAAAATTCCTCATTACATTCAAAAATCCAGTGAGCTAAGGAGTGAGCCACACGGTTAGCCGCTCTACCAACATGCGCAATACAAATGGAAGGATGAAGCCGTAACAGCTCTTTGGATTCGGCAAGGATAACTACAGCAATCGAGAGATCCTGACTTTGGGAAGATAAGCTGTTTACCATTGACATGGAGTTACCTTCAACGATAGCTCGATCCTATCCATTAGCTACAGCCATTTTGATTCCCTCAACGAACGTTCAAGCTTCAGTCGTCTCGGCAGTACGGACACCTTGGAGAACATTTGCACATCCATCGATCATGAGAGTCTCGAGCAGCCACATCAAAGAAGGCAGCTCCTGTTTCAGCAACAAAGGCACCATTAACATTGACCTTAATGACACCTTCTGAAGGGCAGCTCCATCTTGAAGACTTGTTACAAGGTACATGTTGTAAATGAGGGTCAAGGGCAGCAAGATAATCTGATGATAGCAATTGAGCATAGTCCACCACAATACTAGCAGGTAACAAAACAGAATCATGCACAAACTTGTTCCTCATATGCCAAATATTCCATAACAAAACTAGGAAGAGTGTGAACTGTTCTTTGTCCATTCTTTGCACACATTACTCCAACCATTCTTTGCATGTATTAACTGGATTCGAAGGTAGCAATGCAGCTAAGTTGCACAGATCAAAAACCTCTCTCAAGGTAGGGCGGTCTTTAAAAGTATGCAAGAAAGTTTCCATTTCATTGTTACACACAGGGCATATTCCAGGGGCAATAGAAGTTGCAGCCAGTTTTTGTCCAATAGGTAGGGCCTCATTACACAATCTTCATCCAAAGACCTTAATTTTGGGCAATGTCTTTAGTTTTGACAGAGACTTCCAAATAGGAGATAAATCCATGTCATAGTTCCTTTGCTGCATCAACCAATTGTTCCCTGATTTTGTATTGTAAAAACCTGAAGAATGATGTTTCCAAATAAGGATATCCTCTTGAACATGGGCTATAGGACATTTGAGGATCAAATCTGCATCAACGGGATTAAACACATGTTTCACCTTTCTAACATCCCATTCGGCAACATCTTCCTTCATGAATTCACCACAAGTGATGGCCTGTTGTGAACCTTCCAAATAGTTTCCTGTAAGATGTACCACAGAATCCCCTCCCCAATTGTCCTTGAGCATATTTACCTGACTGTTAATACCAATTCTCCAATGAAAGCCTGTTTTGAAAGTTTCTTTAGCCTTGAAGATGCTGCTCCAAACAAAGGAAGGTTTATCACTTAATTTTGCCTCCAAAACCGAACCATGAGGAAAATACTTTGCAGATAACACTTTATAGCAAAGAGAATCCTTATTTTTCATCAACCTCCAGACCTATTTAGCTAGCAAGGCCTTGTTAAACACTTTGAGATCTCTAAAGCCCATTCGTTTTGGTCTACACAGTTTCTGCCAAGAAACATGAGCTCAGCCTCTCTCATTGGCTTTACCAGTCCACCAATAGAATCTCATAGTAGTTACTATTGGATCAAAAATACAGTCAGGAAGGAGGAAGCAGCCCATGGCATAGGTAGGGAGGGCCTGAGCCACTGCTTTCAACATTGCCTCTCTGCCACCATAAGATAGTAAATTTTTTGTCCAAGCTCTTACTCTTTTGTCCACTTTCTGGAATAGAAAACCAAGCGCTTCTATTTTGTTCTTTTCAACAATTAAGGGTAGACCAAGGTAATTCCCAACTTCTAGCTCTTCCCTCATTCCCAAAGCCTCCTTCATATCAGACTTACTTTGTTCTGTCATTCCATTACTGAAATAGATGAAGGATTTATCAACATTCACTTTTTGTCCCGAGGATGATTCATAAACAGCTAGGATCTCTTTTAATCTGCTTGCCTCTTGCATAGAATTCTTGATGAACATCAAACTATCATCAGCATATAATAAATGGTTAACCCTTGGACCTGAAATACTTGCTCAAACACCTCTAATTCTACCCTCAACCTGCTCTTTAAGGAGAAGTGCAGATAAGCCTTGTGTGCAGAAAAAAACAGGTATGGAGATAAAGGGTCTCCCTGCCTCAAACCTCTACCAGGTCTAAAAGTATCCGAGAGCTTACCATTGATTCTAATGCAATAAGAAACAGATGATATGCAAGTCATCACCAAATCAATCCATTTTGAATCAATTTCTATACGAGCCATAACATCACATACGAAACGCCATCCAACCCTATCATATGCTTTTTTCATATCTAATTTAACATCAGCTCCTTTATTAGGCCCATTTTTAGATCCTTTAAGATAGTGCAACAGTTCATGAGCCACCAGAATATTATCAGATAGCAACCTACCAGGGACAAAAGCACTCTGGTTTTCATCTATACAGAGAGGCATAAGAGGCTTCAACCTGTTTACAAGCACCTTAGAGCAAGTTTTATAAATGACAGTACAGAGGCTTATGGGCTTGTACTGCTTCATGTGGTTTCGATTATCTACCTTGGGGATCAAGACAATTACAGTCTTATTAACCTCATTCATGTTAACCTTACCAGCCAGTACATCTAAACACAAGTTTATAAAATCAACACCAATAAGAGACCAGAATTTATGAAAGAAAGATGCTGGAAGGTCATCAATATCCAGGGCTTTGTTAGGGTGGATTTGAAGAAAAGCATGCTTTACTTCCTCCGCCGTGAATCCAGAGCAAAGCTTGGCATTCAGCTTTGATGTTATGCAGTTGTTGATGAAATCCAGGATCAAGCTTGATGATTCACCTCCATTGGATTGGAAAGGGTTTGAGAAAAACTCCTTTGCAATCCCAAAAATGCTGTCCTTCTCATCTTGCCAAACACTTCACTATCAAAAAGGCTAGAGATGGTATTCTTTTTTCTTCTACCATTGGCCCTGGCAGGGAAGAAGCCAGTATTTCTATCTCCCTCCCTTAACCACTGAACTCTGGACCTTTGTCTCCAGGAAGTCTCCTCCTTGTCTTTTAAGATTCGAAGCTCTCTCTTCTTAGCCTTTAATTCATGGACACTGTCTTCAGTAACAGTTCCCTTTAGTAAATGCTCAATTCTTTCCTGGAGAACTCTATTTCTTCTGACTGCCTTCTTTCTTCTTCTAGTTTGCCAAACATGCAAGCCTACCCCAACAGTCTGTAGCCTATCAAGAGTAGAACCCTGTGAGGTAAGCCAGTTGAGTTCAACGTTCTCCTTAAACCCTTCTTCACTAGCCCAACAAGCATCAAATTTGAAGTAATCATCAAATCTGTCAATTCTTCTAGCAGGTCCATTTGTGTCCATCCATAAGAAACAGTGCTCAGAATGAAGGGTAAATTCTGAGAAAACCTCACGCTAGCCATACTTGTGAAGCCATGGCATGGAAGCCACATATCTGTCAATCATTTCTTTCACATGACTGTCCAAAGTTTCCCCACTATGCCAAGTAAACCAACCTGGACTAGGTTTGATGTCCCATAAACCATTTCTTTCAAGAGCCTCTCTAAATTCCTCATTTTCCACTCTCGATTTTCTTCTACCTCCTGTCTTTTCATTTGAATCCAGAATTGCATTTAAACCCCCTCCTACAAGTCATGGCAGATCTGACTTGTCGTGCAAGTTATCCAATTATTCTCAATCCTCATGTTTTCTAGTCCGATTCCAAGTACCATAAATCCCTGTAAATCTAAACCTATCTGTGCCATCCTCTACCTCAACATCTATGGGATTTTGAAAAAGAAAGTACGGAAAGTTGGCAAACAGTAATGACGTGACATTTCATACGGTACCATGAAGAATGATTAACTTGACAAATAGATAAGGGAAGTTAGACTTGGGGTACGAAGCTTCCTAAGATAAAACACACTTCAGACCAACATAATTTACTCCCTCTATCTCACTTATTTTGTCACATATGGACTTTTTACAGAGTTTTAATAAATAAAAATTGTGTGGTGTAAAAGGTTAGTTTTTTTGTTGGGAAACTAAAAAAAGGATAAAAAAGTAAATTTGTTTTATAAAAAATGTTGAATTTTTCAAAAGTGATAATTTGAGTGGAACAATTTTAAAACACAAAAATGTCAATTTTATTGGGACAAAATAAGTATAAATTTAGTAATAAAAGATTATTCTTCTTTAAAAATAATAATTTAACTCGTTTAATTAAAAATAATAACATTTCATTTATAGTTATTAATACTTTATATATATCATTAATTTGATTTTAATTTAAAAATAATTCAATAAATATAATACGTCATATTTAAAAAATTTGACTTAAAACCCTCATGATACACCATCCAACCATTTGTCGCACTCCATACTCATGTTTGTTTGCTCGATAAATGACATACATGATAGTTCGACAAACACAATCACTTCACCACTGGACAACTGCTAAACTAATGAATCAACCCATTGCGAGCTTAACACCACTTACTATTAGACCAATCATACCACTAGTAGAATTTTTAAATATAAAAGATTAAATTTATTGAATCATTTTGAATTAAGACCAAATTAATATAATATTTAAGTTTTAGAGATAAAATTATTATTAAACTAAGCTGTCTATTTCAAATTTAACGGTAGAATGACATGCTTGTAAAAATATTTAAATTGAGTGATTAAATTGTTAATTTTTAGAAGTAAAATGATGTGTTTGTTATCAAAGCTATAATTAAGTGATGTATGGTGCATTTTATTCTTGAAATAAATTCTGAAAATGTTGCGTTGTTGAACTTTGCGTTTGATGATCGTAAAGGGAGGGGCGTTTGAAGGATAGTTGGAGAAATTGAATTCAAGATTAAGGAAGGACTACAATGATTGCATGTAGGGGTGACAACTGGACGGGACATGGACAGTTTTGCGTACTTCATTTCGTTCTTAACACTTACGGGTATAGTTTGGAGAATTTTCATTAAATGTTTTGGAGATTTTTTTTGTTCGCATACCCATCTCTTACAGATTCTCACAGTTTTTGGTTAATCCTTGTACTAAAAAAATAAACAAAATTTAATTCATTAAAATAAATATACAACATTAAATATCTAAAACTACAAACATAAATGATAAATTGAATTTTACTAACGACAGACAAACCATTTTAAAACTATAAAACATGACTAAAATATTAACTATTAAAATATGACAGTCAGCACTCCCTTTAAAAGAAAATATGTAACTAATAATCTACAGTTCCAAATCATGATCCATTTGTTCTAAAAGAAACTAGATTCGATAATCTTTTCAACCATATGAATTATCTTTTCTAATTCTACTCGTATGATTTATGACGAATTTCTGAAATCACTGTCATTGTTGTTTTAGGAAATAGTTTGTTGTCTTTTCTTCTAACATTTGCCCACTCAAAAATTAATAGCTCTTAATATATAAGTCGAAATAAGAACCGCTTATTTTAAACGAATCTAGAATTTCGTATGGTTATAGAAATATAGGACTCACTTCCTTATTTATCTTGTAGAACTTTTGGTGATTTCTTAAAGTCACTGCTAAAACTTTTTCTAAGAAATCCGTTGCCAAATTTTTATGACCTTTCAACATTCAAATATTCATATTTTTTACAATACATATCGAAATTGATCACCATGTATTTTGAATAAAACTAGACTGAATCACATTTACAAAGATGTATAGACCACTTTCTAATTATTTTATGGGATTTACGGAGAATTTTCAAACTTGCTCCAGTTAGCCATACTCAGGTTATGAGAGATTGGATTTTTGTTGAAAAATGGATAAATTACCCTTATGATCATCAAACTTTGTAAAATATTAGAGATCTCTGCGGATATTTTTCGGGATTTCACGGTAATTTGTACGGTTACGGTTCAATTATCCCTGCGGTTCGGATTTAACAATCCACGTCCCCATCCCTATTTGAGCTTCGGTGATAAAACTTCCCTCATCCCCGTCCCTGTAGGTGAAGATTTTGGTTATTCCCCGTAAATGTTGGTTAGGGTCCCCATAGTTTTCGATTATTTTCCACCCAACTGCCACCCCTAATTGCATGTCACGAAACTCGGGAGGTTGAAATCTTGCAGGGAATGGACCTGATATGAAAATAAAAAGGAAATGCCAAGTCTTTTGCATAACCCTTTCCCATGAAGATGGTATGCCTGTTTGTCACATAGGTGCTGTGGTCCAGAGAGACCATATCTAGGAGAGTAAAAAATTGATCCAATTTGAAAATTCGAATGAAATCGACTCGGTTGAATAGGTTGTGACATGAATTGGTGAATGAAATTCGAATGTAAAAAACTGTAACCGTGTCGTGGTGGAAACCACACAGTTTTCCTTTCATTATGTTTTATTTTTATGGTTACAGTTTTACTCTTGCAACTTTTCGGGTAAACCTTTGGAAAATTCTTACAGATTTTTTTTCAAAAAAGAGAAAAGCGTGCATAGACTTATCAAAGACACTTGTTAACATGAGCTGAGCCAGCTGAACGGCAGTGGCGGCACGCACACATGCATGAGCCTAGTCTATCACTCTTCAACAAAGAAGGCTCCTGAGGTTCGTTTATAAACCAAGCTAACTATGTTTTCTCACCTAATGTGGGATGAGTATTCTCCAATTTGTCAAAGAAGAAGATAGGTCACAAAGTATTTACTCCAAAGACCCTGGAGAGATCGACAACTAGGGCCAATCGAGAGTATATCCTGAATTAGTGCTCGACATACGAATGGTGAAGAGAAACAACATTGCTGTGTTAGATTTGAGAAAGCTATCTTACAAGGAAGAGAAATATGAAATTACAACTTCTTGTGCATTTGAGCAGAAAGTCTGCATGAGAATCAGCATGAAAAGATGAGATTAACTCTTGTCCACTTTCTTTAATTTAATTTAACATTGAGTGAAGATTAGGTAATGATAGAGCCCATATTCTGGATGACCTCTTTGTATTTTTATAGGAGAATTCTGATATGTTTGAGCTTGGTGTAGATTAGTAGATATCAAATCCATTGACAATGTCCTGCAAGCGAAAACCCCAAAATATTGGGGAGTGGTGAAATTGGAGAACAAAATTTATTTTTTGAGTATTTAGAGATTCTCTTATAAGATCTGTGCGAGGATCTTTCCATTAGGAGTGTGGGAATATGTGTGGTTCTTGATATGTTTAATAGGTACGATCGCACATGTCTCCGAAAAAAGAAGGCCCGATTGAGTTCTCTCGTATAGTTATATATAATATTTTTTTAAAAAAAATTCTTAACCCATAGCATTAATTCTGATCCATAGTGGTCCAATTTCATTAGTTTTATTTTAACGACTAGATAAAAAGTAGAATATGACAATTAAAAGTTAACCTTAAAAATATTTTTGACTTTTTGACTTCTTGTTTCTTTCTAATAAATTACATTTGCTGGATGATGTTAATCTCAAATTTCATTGTAGTAATTTTGAAAATGCTATTAAGAAAGGTGGGTTATCTAATGTTGATGGAAATGAGCTATTTGTTAAGCTGAAATTAATTAGAGAGCTTTTGCCCGAAGAAAAAATAAGAGCAGTGAACTTATTAAAGTTTTTAAAACGTTTTAATTGTTTTCCAATGCGAAAATTGCATATAGAATTTTATTGACTATTTTTATTATTGTTGTTACTGTAGAATGAAGCTTTTCAAAATTAGAATTTGTGAAGCGGACAACTATGTTGCAAAAAGGTTAAATGAACTTGTTTTGACGACAATCGAAAGTGATCTTTTGGAAGAAGTTGATATCGAAAGCGTTGTAGATAATTTTGCTTCGGAATATGCAATAAGAACATTACTTTTTAAGTGAAAATATTATATTTTTATATGTTTGTAAGTAATTTTTATGTTTCTAAAAGAGTAATTAACACTTTTTGTGTCAAGAGAATTTCATTTGAAAAAATATCTTACCTCTTTCATATTATATATTATGAACCCTATTTTAATAAATTGCACGTGGCCCTTAAATCTTTGAACCGGCTAATTAGGGGATAATGTTTATTTGTTTGATGACAAAGTTTGGTTAGTACCTCTTGCCTGTTGGCCTTATTCCTGTAGAGTTTTCTAGTTTACACTCTGCTAGAACGTTGGCCGGATAGACTGAACACTGATAAGAGGAATGATCCTTTTCTTTAAACTGATGCTTCTTGTTTTATCTTTTCTTGCATTATATCAGTTCTTTAATACAATTTCAGTTCTACCATACATTTATTTCGTACAGAAACTCATTAATTCTTTTAATTTCAGAGAACCTATCCATCTACTGCTGCACCTTTGGTTGCTGATCCCCCAGAGGGCTCCATTGCTATCTTGGTGCCGATGGACTTGGATCGGAACTCAGCCGGGCAGGCTCTTGTGCAAGCTAGAATTGACATCAATGCTGCCACAAACATTCTCCTTGAAGCTCAGTCCTCTGATTCAACACAAGCATTGCCTACTTGAATAATAGACGGTAGCTGCAATCTGACAAGCCTTTCGTATGTATCTACCATACATACTTTGACTATATTCATGGCTATCTGTGTGGCATCATCAAAATGTTTGTATTGTTTTGAAGATTTATGTTGTCTTCCGGTTTGGAACAGACCATAGTTATTTCTCCTGACCAGCAATTTGAATCCCAGCTCCTGAGATTTGTTGATCACGAAAGTATGCAACACTCTTCGGTGGAGGAGTCTGGTGGTTCAGAAGGTGGTGAGGGAGTGTCTTTTTGTGGAGATGAGGAGGATCTGGTGAAATGTGGATCTCAGCTGTGTAGAGACCCCTCCCCTATTTTAGAGGTGAATGGTCCCTTGTAAGGGATTGGAAGAGGCATGGACACGTGTAAATCAAGGAGGACAAGTGTCTTAGTGAGTTGAGTTGTTGTGACTAGGGTGTCGGTGTAGACCACGTGCATCGTCATGTAGTCTGAGGTTATGTTCGCATGTCGAGTTCACGATGGGTCATAGCTGGTTGTTCGCACGGTCATGGCCTGTTAGTACGTTCTCAGGTGGTTTATTGATTGGGTGTTCGCGTGGTGGCGGTTCGCAGGTACCAACAATATTGTTTATGAAAAATGGTTATGTTGTTTTTGATTAGTTACTTCTGATATAGCATTGTTCTAGAAATCTAACATGGGTTGTAAATTGAAGTGTTCTAGTTTTATGATGGGTTTGTTTACATTGTCCTGCATCAAATGGTTTATTATTTTTCCATGCAGCTTATAATACAATTGACAATTGACACAATGGAGTTTTCCTGTTTTGCTTCCTTGAGTTCACATGCTATTGGTTGTAACAAGAAGAAAAAAACATAGCAGCCAGCAGGGAAAACAGTTCAAAAAAAGAGTGGGATAGATTCATTATGAATGCTCTGTGTACCTTGTGGATGGAAGATAGGATACTGCTTTTTCCCATATCATATAGGATGTATCAAGAAAAAAAAACTACGAGGAATAGTTCCTAGCAGTAGCCAGTAGGGAAAACAGGATTAGAAAAATGAGTGTTTTAGATTCCATTTTGATTGCTGCTAGTGTACCCAGTAAATGCAAGATGGAATTCTGCAGTTCAGTGTATTTTTATTGATATTTACATTTTCTTCCCACTGAACAAATGAGTTGGTTTTAGTTGGAGGATCAAGGGGGTTCATTTATATTTTATCAATGTGCCTTCATTTCTTCCAATTCTACCATATCCATATATATGGAATGTAAAAAAAAGGAAAAAAAACTGCTAAGAAGTATTTCCCTTTGTTTGCTTGTAGGGTTTGTTTAAGTTTTATTCAATATACTTTTCCCTGTGGTGTTTAGTATCATTTTAAATCTTTCTTGAGTTTGCAATTTTCTCATGGTAGATTGATTGTTTTTCTCTTTTGTGGTTTCCTGGGATTTAGTTTTGCGGGTGGAACTTGATATCCGGAAGTTTTTACAGCATTCTGACCAGCAGCAATTTGAATTCCAACATGTTCCCACTTCCTACCTTCGGCTTGCAGCACATCGTGTCGCTCAGCACTATGGCCTGATAACTATGGTTCATGATATTGGTTTAGATGGCCTGGGAAGAATCGTGGCGAAGAGAGCAGGTGAAATCAGATGCCCTGCCGACCGATTATCTGAAATTCCAGTGAAACACTCAGAAAACAATAAAACTGAGCAGATTAACATTGCTACTAAGCCGAGGCCAAATAATGAATCTGTAAATGAAGCAAATCAAATTGGTATCAAAATATGTCCTGTGTGGAGTGTGGAAGAGAGGAAGGAAGAGTATTTTCATTAGCCCTAGCAGTCCGGATTCTTCTCTGATTTCTCATGATGAAAAAAATGAACATCCTATCCGAGATGATTGTGAAAATTTCAGGAGTTCCGTGGTTGATCCAGAGAGAAATATTGATGTCCGGGATGGTACATACCGGGTAGCCATTTTGAAAGATCGTTATGACCCAGATTATGATCGGAGTTATCAAAGGTGGGAGATTGCTGCCTCATAAACGCCATTTCTTCAATTTATTTAATTAACCCCTATGAAGCACGGGTACTTTAATCTAATACCGTACCACTTATCCGATACGTTCCCGTACCATGAATATATTGAGTACGACTTGGGTACTCCTTAGTACATTTCCCTATTTTTTTTCTTATTCTTCCATTATCCTATACTTTTTCTGTCTTTTTCTTATTTCTTTTCGACACTATTTTGCTCACATGAATCTGCTATAAGTTTATAAGTATATGTGATGTTATGCTCACATGAATTTTATATAACTTTTTATTTTTACATTTTTTAGAATATAAAATTTATTTTATATTTACCGTACCCTAACCGTACTCGTACCCTATAATTTTAGAAATTATCATTTTACGTCCCCGTACCCGTATCTAAATCCGTATCAATGCAACATAGATTAACCCAAAGTTTGTAATAGCTTTTACCTCCATTTTCTCATAGAATAGAGAATGAAAATTGGTGGCATGGAAGATGAGAAAATTTTGTTTTATATTATGCTAGACTTAAGCTAATAGGTTATGTTTATTATTATACCCACTGTACTGTCTTTTCCCTTGCATTCCTATGCTGTTGTGTGCTTGTCATAAGAAATTCCATCTGCATCTTGCTTTTGTATTTTTCTTAATTAAAAAAAACTTATTTATATACCATATTAAATATGGGCTATGTTTTTGTTGTCTTTGTAATGTTGATATTTCCCTTAACTATTTTGGTGAGTTGTCAACTTTGGTTTCTTAATGTATCTTCAATTACGCTTGATTTCCATTTCTGGCTTTTCTTGTATTTAAAAAGTGTCTTGTCTTATTTGGTATGTATAGTAGATACCATTTTTGTCCGAACCTATTCATTTAACCCAATACATTAAAAAACTCAACAGACCCAAAACCCAACTTTTATAAACCTAACCTAAATCTAACCTAACCCTAACCTAAAGCTTCAGCCGCCTCCAACCACCTCTGTAGCCGCCGCTGTCGCTTGTATAGACGTTGCCGACAACCATAAGTCAAACACTTAATCTGACCCTAAATGAACCCCTAAATAACCCTTAAACCCACTGCCATCTGTCACCATCGTCTAAAATATCTTCACCCTGCCCTACCGTCCAAAACATCAAATCCAAGACAGTCACTTTCCAAACCCATTATCATCTGCTGCCACCACCCTCAAAAGTTATTGACGTGGCCACATATGCGTCACCCATTTCCCCTATAAAAAGAGGCTCCTGCAACGCAAAACAAAAAAATTGGGAGAGTTTTGGAGGCTCGAAAAAGAGAGATTTTAACAAACAACAAAATGGAGGGCTTGAGACTAAAAAACTGAGAAAAAGGGTTAAAAAATCCTAAAATCATGCAGTTTTCATTAGATTCACTCATCTAGGGGTTGATTTTGAGGAAACTGAGGGTGAACCCATGCCCAGGGTTGTAAACCGAGTCGACTCGTCCTTTTCGTTTTGTTTTTCGATCACCGTAGATGACGATCGCCATCGCCAGCAGAGCTCGATGACCGGCTTCTGGGTGAGGGAAAGAGTGGTTGAGCGTATTTTAGAATTTTTTTTGTTATTTTAGATGAACAAATGAATTTTTGGTTTAAATATGTATTTAAAGGGTCTTCAAAACGACGCCGTTTTGATCCTCTTGTACCAGCATGGTGACCCGACCCAAAGGGAAGATCCGCACATTTTTTTATGAAAATAGGAATATTGCATTTTGGTCTTTTTCATTTCTGTTTCCATTTTAACTTCGTCCTTTTATTTAGTTACGTTGTTTTTATTTTTGTCCTTCAAATTGCTTATTCTTATATTCTAATTACTCCATATTTTTGTTTATTAATATTATATACTAACATGAGGTACTATTGAGTACATATATATATATATATATATAAGTAAACTAATTAATTTTATACTTATAAATGTGTAACTAATCATACATATATGTAAAGTATATTGATGTGTGTGTGTGTGTATATATATATAATTTTCTAAAAACATATATTTATATACATATATATATATATGTATAGTTTTGTTATTTACGTATAGTTATATATAGTATTAAATGTATATTTAATATTATTCAAAAAATGTATATTTATTCTTATATATACACGTTTTATCTTATTTAAAAATTATGATTTGAACTATATATATTATTCGTATATATTATGCATTCATATTCGATTTTTTTACAATTGAATTTTTTACAAAGATAAGACAGTATTCTTCTTTTTAGGATTTTCGAGAAAATTGTGTTTCGAGCTTAAAGAGGCACGGTTTTTCCGTTAATTCTAAATAAAAAATATTATTTTAACTAAAATATTTTATTCGGGATTTTTGATAAAATTATATCTCGAGCTTAAAAGGCGTAGTTTTTTTTGTTAATCCTAAAAATTATCCTTTTGTTAAATTACGATATTTGAGACAATATTACTTTATTTAGGAGTCTCGTGAAAATTATGCCCCAAGCTTAAAGAGACGTAAGTTTTTCGTTAGTCTTATATAAAGGAGTATTCTTTTAAATATATTTTGAACAGAATAATTCTCATGCATTTGAGAATCACATTTTAAATTACATTTGAATTCGTAATATTCGATACTAAAACATTAAGTAATCAACTAGGTACTAATTTTTGGGCATTGTGAGGGTGTTCATCCTTCCCCACACGTAACTGACTCTTGAACTTATTTTTCTGATTTTGCATTCCAAAATTCATTGTTTGAATAAATCAACTAAAAACAAGTTTTTATTAAAATAATCAGGTTTCCAGATGATCTAATCTCACTTAAAATAAAAGATTGGTGGCGAATCTGTTAAAATCAATTTTTGTAAAAGCGCTTCAAGTTCGCGGGGCCTGTTATCACATCTTGGCGACTTCGCTGAGGAACTTTTTTTAGAGTCGAGTCACTGGTTGATTACCTTTTGTATTAATAGTTGAAAATTACGAATAAAATTTAATTTAATTTATGATCCGTGAATTTTTACAAAAGTTTTAATAAAATATGTTCTTCCGACTTTTTCTCATAACATGAGCTCTGCACCCGAGCTCCGTCCCTTTTAAGTGGAAGTGAGAAGTTATTCCTTCGTGAGGTCTGCACCTTCGTGCAGGATAGTGGATCGCTTTCGGTTGTCTTTGTGGGGTTTTCATCTCCATGCAAACTCAGGGAATTGAACTTGCTAAACTTAGTAGGCGATGGCAATGACAATTCAGGTACCTCATTTAGAACCGAACCACATGTAATGAACCGTAAAAGCCCACCCTTTAAAGGCATACTGAACCTCTTCTCGTTTAGAGGGTCACCCAATAAATGCATAGTAAAGAGAGATTTAGTTTATTTAATTTCTTTCAATTTATACCCTTTAATTTCAATATAATTTATTTTCCCGCAATGAAGCATGTAACTAGATACCATGCAGATACAATCTATTTTTTTGCAAAATGAAGCATGTAACTAGATACCATGCGATAGAGTTTCTTTTTTGCAATAAAGCATGCGGGTAGAAAGCATGTTCAGATAAAGCATGCGAGTAGAAAACATGATCGGCTATGTTTACTTATTCAAATAAAGCATGTGGATTCTATACTTTTTTTGCAATAAATTATTGATTATTTTATATGTACTAACTTGTTTTATTTTGTTTTTGCATCGCATTAACATCATTTTGCATACATTTTGCATCATATCATAATGCATAGTCATTTCTTGGTCGAAATTTTAATTTTGAAAGAATTTTAGTCACAATAATTCTGGGGCATTCGAATCAGTCAAGTCAGCACTTATTTTTCACTTAAAGCAAAACTAAAAAAATGGATGGTCGCTTGGCAAAAGCTGAAGAAAATGTAAAGACGGGATGAACAACCTTCAGAGAGTGTTGATTTTTTTGACATCTTTATAGTTTAAATCTCTTTTTGAGTAATGCATGGAACAAACCTATTTCCTAAGTCCAAAGGCAAAAAGAAATCTTTTGTAAGGGAATGTGTCTGTCTATTTTCAACAAATAATGCATTTCTATATGTTTCATTTTGAAAAATATTTTTCTCAAAGTTTAACTCATTTATGCATGTGTTATGAGTTTTCTCCATACATGCATGTATATTTTTTTAGTAGCAACATCAATTCCAACCCAACGATTGATTTTGAATAATCATGTGTCTAAAGAAAATTGAAAGATATGAAGACGAAGGGAATGTGACCTATCTTCCAAACTATCTAGGTCAGCAAAAGGACAACCGAGTGTGATAAAGAGTGATGGAAAGGTCCCAAGCACAAATTTTGAGTGAATGTTTCTTCTCAAGCAGTGTTGTCTAAGATTTTTGAATATCGTGTTAACTACAAACATATACCCAACTAAAGACTACCATTCCTCGATGATATCTGTGTAGGAGATGATATTTGTCATTTCCTAATCAAGGATCACTGCCACAGTGGGGCAAGAGTTAAGAAAGGCTTATTCAAGTGGAAGACGAGTAATTTTGAACATATCCAGAAGATAATGTCAATTCAGGGGCATGAAATAAGATGATGCACATCATATGCGAGAGGTATGTTCTCGAAGAGCTTGTCAAATCAAATTGAAAGTCATGAACTCGAAAGCATTGGAATAAATAAAAAAAAAAGAAGAGAGAAAAAAAGAATATTTAAGATGAAAACTCAAAAAGAACGCTTTAGATAAATAAAAAGAAAGAAAAAAAATAGAAAAGTGAAGGCATCGAATCAAAAGTGGAGCCTTCAAGAGAAAAACAAATGCATAATATTTCATCCCAACAAATTCATTTGGAGGATTGTTCATCTGAAAACGAAGCATGCACCAATGTTTGATCAGAATACAAGCTGCAAAATTCTAAAGTAGAAGAAAGAAAATGAACTCTATGGTAAAGTGCGTGCGTGTGAAGGAAAATTCTACCGCGATCGACGAACACTACTGAATACCACTAACGCTGAACATCGATGAACACCTTTAAATTGGTTAATAAAGATTTAAAATCTCATGGACTGATTATAAATTATTTAAAATAAAATTTCAATTAAATTATTTTCCATAAATATTATATTTTTAATAATTGGATCAAATACCAACCTTAGTCAAAAAATAAAAAAACCCTAAACCGTAAACCTAAAACCTTAAACCCAAAACCCTTAATTGTAAACCCAAAACCCTAAACTCAAGACCCTAAACTATAAACAAGAAACAATAAACCTTAAATTGTAAACCTAAAACCATAAACCCTAAACCCTAAATTCAAACATTGGTTTTAGGCTTTAGGATTTATGGTTTATGACTTAAGGTTTAGGGTTTAGTTTTTTTTAAATTGACTAAGGTTGGTATTTGATCCAATTATTTAAAAAAGATTAAAAAATATAATATATATGGAAAATAATTTAATTGAAAATTTATTTTAAATAGTTTATAATTATATGTTGAGTCCTTGAGATCTTTAATCTTTATTAATCAATTTAATGGTGTTTAACGATGTTTAACGTTAGTGATGTTTAGCGGTGTTCATCCAGCGTGATAGACTCATCCATGTGTAAAATGTAGTTTTGTTATTTACTTATGGTCATATATAGTATTAAATGTATATTTATTATTATTAAAAAAAAGTATATTTATTCTTACATATACACGTTTTACCTTATTTAAAAATTATGATTTGAACGATTTATATATTATTCGTATATATTATGTATTCATAATCAAATTTTTTACAATCGATTTTTTTACAAAGATAAGACAATATTCTTCTTTTTGGAATTTTCGAGAAAATTGTCTCGAGCTTAAAAAGACACGGTTTTCCGCTAATCCTAAATAAAAAAAACATTATTTTAACTAAAATATTTTATTTGTAATTTTCGATAAAATCATGTCTCTAGCTTAAAGAGGTGTGGTTGTTTTTTCATTAATACTAAAAATTATCCTTTAGTTAAATTACGGTATTTGAGACAATATTCCTTTATTTAGGAGTCTCGTGAAAATTATGTCTCGAGCTTAAAGAGAAGTAAGTTTTCCGGTAGTCTTATATAAATGAGTATTCTTTTAAATATATTTTAAACAAAATAATTCTCATGCACTTGGGGATCACATTTTTAAATTACATTCGAATTTGTAATCTTCGATACTAAGACATTAAGCAATCAACTATGTACCAATTTTTGGGCGTTGTAGGGTGTTCATCATTTCTCACACGTAATCGACTCTTAAACTTATTTATTCTGATTTTGCAGACCAAAATTCGTTCGAATAAATCTTCTAAAAATATATTTTTATTACAATAATCAAATTTTTAGGTTATTCAATTACACCTAAAATAAAAGATTAGTGGCGACTTTGTTAAAATCAATTTTTGTAAAAACCCGTTATTACATGTATCAAATTTGCAAATCTGATTTTTGTCCGTCACGGTTGGCAAATGGCAACCATAGTTTCCTAGGTCCATGTGCATATTTTTGGTTTCTGCAGAATGGCAGTGGACTAGTTATGTTTAACATGCATTCCATCTAAATTGCTGTGGGTGTCATCTTTGCAATGCAGGCACCATTTTGTCACCAACCTCCTGGGCTGAGCTCCGATTACGCGCGGAATGGTTAAATGGTGGCACTAGCGAATTTCCCCCATCTGCTAGGGTCTATTAGTTTTGCTAGCGCCATTGTTTAAAGATAGACTTGACCATTTGTTAAGCGAATTTGACTCGATTAAATTTAATCTATTTAATTTTTAATTTAATTTGAGTAAATTTATTCGGCTTGATTTAATTTAGAAAATTTTCAAATTAAATTAGGATGGTAAAATATGACCGATCAATTTGATTAAATTATTTTTTTATTCTAATGTTGGTCCCTAATCGTAATTATTGTTGAGCCAAATGTATGTACGACTGATTAGATCGATCAATCAATTTTACTTAAAATTGTGAACTGTAACCAATCAAAATAATTTGTTTAAGAAAATATATATCGGATCCGGGTTTGATTTATCCTTAAAAGATTATATTGAGCAATGGGTAAATTTGAATTATTCAATTTGATATTATATTGTACCAATTAAATCGGATAATCGGTTAATCAGTTAACATAAATATTTGATTCGGGGTGTTCTGTTGTGATAAGTGTAAAAGTAACTAGAAAGTCAAAATTCGAGAGTTCACACTTAGTAATCCTACCTAGAGCCAAAACGTCTTTAAAAATTAAAACGATATCAAAATCACTAGACTACAAGATATTTTAATGCATGAAATTTATAAATATTGCATATAACTTATTAGATCAGTTAATCAATTTTGCTTAAAACTGTAAACCGTAATCGAATCGAAATAATTTATTTTAAAATATTTGTACCAAAATCAAAATTTTGAATTTGTATAACCATATCATTCGAGAGTGGCCAAAATAGGAACAATTCGAAATTTAAGTTATTAAATTAAAAAATTTTAAACTCTAGTAACTAAAATAGGAGTGAGAATAAAGCTGAGTGATGAATGGTGTAGTCAGGGGCGGAACGTGGTGGAGCCCTATGGGGGACACAACCCCTCAAAATTTAAAATTTTAGAATTTAGCCCCTTAAATTTTCAAAAATTTTAATTTGGCCCCACAAAATTTTTAAAATTTTATATTGCACTTCAAAATTTTTAAATATTTGTAATTAAATCACTTCTATAATTTTTTAAATTTCTTATTAAGCCTCTCAAAATTTTAGAAATTATAGTTAGACCTCAGTTTTTTTTAAAAAAATTGCAGATTAAATCATTTAATATTTTTGAAAAAATCAGTTTAAACTTTTAACTTTTTAAAAATTTAATTTGGCCCCCCAAACTCTATTACCAAGTTCTGCCATCGGTTGTAGTTTACCCATTATTTTACTCATGAAAAATGAAAACTAACGTAAGCGTCTAACAAGGGGACCATACTAAAAACAAACTAAAAGTTTAATGATTATAACGCAAGTTTTAAAAGTTTAGTGACCAAAATAAAAATATCTTAAAAGTTTGGTGACTATTTATGTAGTTGACCCCAATATAAAACAATATTGTAGTGATAAAAATGTAATTTTTCAAAGTTCACTTGTGAAAATATAATCTTACTGATATTTAACTGACATAGATTACCCAATAAAAGAGGAATATGGGGAAAAAATGAAAGGAATACTAGAAAAGCAAGAAACAGAGTAGGCATTGCTAAAAGCTGAAAAAGAAGAAGACAAAGATCCACCTCGAACCTCCCTCCGCTCTCTGTCTTTTTCATTCGCTCTCAACCCCTCAATCCGATTTTGCTTTGCTGCGTGAGATTTGCTTGCCTTGCTCTTAAAGAATAGGAAATTGTTTGTTCCTAATTTCACTAATTTGTAAGTAAATTCTGAAACAGGAATAATCTTTTTGTTTGTTTGTTGGTGCAGTGAGCTAAAACGCTTTGGATTTGTTGCTCCAGTTTGGGTTTCAGTTAATTGTTATCTGTGCATAATTATGAGGGAAGAAGACTCAAATTGGTTCTCCAAATGGGAGGAAGAGCTGCCATCCCCGGAGGAGCTTATGCCTCTTTCCCAATCCCTAATCACGCCTGATCTTGCTCTCGCCTTCGACATTCGCAACCCCAATCACCCTCCTCCTCCTCCGCCTTCCTCGGCTCTGCAGCCTCCTTAGCCGAATTCCCCGCCGATTCCGGGGATATGGGATCCGGGGCAGCCGGAGATGAACCCGCGCGCACCCTCAAGCGGCCTCGCCTCGTGTGGACCCCACAGCTCCATAAGAGATTCGTTGACGCCGTGGCTCATCTGGGGATCAAGAACGCTGTCCCCAAGACCATAATGCAGTTGATGAGTGTGGACGGCTTGACCAGAGAAAACGTTGCGAGCCATTTGCAGAAGTATCGCCTTTATTTGAAGAGAATGCAAGGTTTGTCTGGTGGTACTGGAGGCGGCGCCAACGGCGGATCTGGGGGTGCCGGATTAGGGCCCTCGGCTGACCCTGCGACGGACCAATTGTTTGCAAGCTCGCCGGTTCCACCGCACTTTCTTCATCCTGGTCGGGCTAATTCAGATCATTTCTTACCCTTCGTGCCAGTGCCAGCACTGCAGCATCACCAGCAACAGCAAATAATGGCGACCGCGGTGGCACATCCTCATTTGCAGTCTCAGTATCATAGGCCACAAATGGGGCATTATGGGTCATCTCCAAATAGCCAATTCGAGCATCCTTTCCTAGGCAGGCAGACACAGCAACCAATGCACGGGATGGGAGGAATGCCGGTGCATAATCAAGCTCCCAGTAGTTATGTGGAAGATTTGGAATCTGCCAATGGGAATGGTGGAAGGAAGGTTCTTACATTATTTCCTACTGGGGACGATTAATTCAAAACTTATTGACATCCCATGTTCATAATTCACCTTTTCTTCTTTATTTTAGTTGGCCCGTTTCTTCAAGTTTCATCATGTAGAGCCTTGGTGGGTAGATATTCCTATTTCTGCCTTTTTTTTAACTCGTGATCGGAAGTGAACTTCAATTTCTGAATTTCATCTTGAGCTGGTAGGCACTGTACTTAATCTGTTCTTTTGTTTTTCACTACAACCTATTGAGTCATTGTTGCAGTGTCAGTTCTACAGACTTATAGGCCTGCAATTAAGTTCTCAGTTGCAGTCTGTTTTCTCTGTCAGCTTCTGGTGATGGATTTAATCCTGAGGTCACTCTAAGCAACAATATGTTCTTTAGGCCTCTGTCAGCTTCTGGTGATGGATTTAATCCTGAGGTCACTCTAAGCAACAATATGTTCTTTAGGCCTATCATGCTTGCAATTACATTGGTCTGCTGGTATAAGTTAATCTGGATTTCTTTGTGGCTATGGTTACCGAGAATCATCCCAATTAACTTAAACTTGAGAGTCGTGTGTGTTCAGCTAATAAGGTGGTTTTGAGGCTACATGACTAAATTTTGAGCTAGAGAAGACATATGCTGACCATCCCTAGTCAGTTTCTTTGTTACATTCGGTACTGAGATTCTCAAGTTTCCAAAACTCTCTTCTGTGTTAATCATCTGTTTTTCTTAGTTCAGTGTTATGTAGAGGTAAGTTGTACATTGTATGACTCCATAGAAGACTTTGGACGGACCTGTGATATGAAGGGAAACTCGGGGATCTCTGACTTTTTTTCCTCTTCCTTTTCTATTTTTCCTTTGTTAAGTCTTATCTTGATAAACATTAGATGGATTTCTGAAATTTCACAGCCATCTGTATCTTTTCCTGGTGTTATTGAATGACATAACTCTGTCGTGCAAAGTAGAAACTCTAGGTTTCTGATCCATGAATAATGTAGAATTTGTTGGCATACTGTTTAAACATATTTATCTTCTGTCTTTTCTGGCTGAAATATTAGATCCTAGAAAAAAGGAAGGCAGTCAATTAAATATAATCAGTTCTATTGTGTCATGAAGTGTTACAGTTGCCTTTGTGGGCGAGAAAGAAATCAAAGGCAGGAGGAACCGAATCTCACGTGGGAGGCATTCAAGGAATGTTACACTTCAAACTTTGATCCACCACCATGCAGTAACCCTTTAGATTAACTAGTTAACCTGAATTAGACTAGAACTGTTGAGGAGTATCAGTGTCAATTTCAAGGGCTGTTGACACATGGTAGTACAAAGTGAGTGAACCAGCAGGTCGAATTTTTTAATGCAGGATTATCGGACTCAATTAGGCTTGATGTGGAGATGCAAAATCCCCTGAACCTTGTTTAGGCAATGAACATGGCATGGGCCTTTGAGCAGAGAAAGAATTATCAATCAAAGTAGGTCTTCCAGTGAATTGCCTGGTGACTCGATGAATAACTCGGCTATAACATAAAGCAAACTAGAGAAAGAATTATGGTGTCAATGTTTGTCACATTGAGAGTGAAGCATCTTTGTAATTAGAGTACATAAGCCATGTGAATTGTGCAGTTTTATTACCCTTTCAGTGTTCCATTTCATTGTTTAAATGTTGGAGCTTTTTCATTTCTAGGCCATGTGAATAACTAGTGTTGAAAATGCTTCTACTTTTCAGAACTCCATCCAAGAGGAATGGTAGTTTGATTTTGTAGCTATATGGTCTCGTTCAATGTTTTAACATCTTGCACAGATGATATTGTGCTGGAGGGTATTTGTATTTGATATTGCACTTGTGATCTGGCAGCAATGGATTGCTTGGTTTTGATGGTAGGGAGACTCTGTGTTCTGTTTTGATAAACTAGATAAGTAGGGGATTTAGTATTGCAAAAGGTTTGGATGTCTTCTTTTTCGAAATTAGGCGTGCCATAGATGACTTGGAGATGGAACTATTAATTTAGGGTTTAGTTTTCTGTTTATTATTACAAGTACTAACTGCAGCAGAGCCATAGTCTGCAACATTTGATGCTAGTTGTTACTAGAGTTTGGTAATGCCGATGGTTGCTATTCCATCGTTGTTAACATAGAAGTTAAATTTAAATGTTTCGGCTAAGAAATGTTGCAGTTGATTGTTATAGCACGGTACACATTAACCTACATGGTATTATTTGCTTCAACCGGTTAGGGTTCACGGTTAACAACAAAAGGTAACTCTAGAGTAAAAATTGTGGGAACACATGGTATACATGATTGAACTCTGGCAGGTGAGGGACTCATGGCTAGGCTCAGGGTTACCAACATCTGGTTCGCTCTCTCAAAAGGTGAAAGGGTACATCCTGCCTGGTGTAAGAATATAAATACAATTGGAGAACACATGAAACAGAGTGTGTTGAAGTAGTATGGAGTCCTTTTAATCATTGCATTGGAATTTTGGATAATGAATGAATGACATTTGAAGTTCTTATGAAGTCGGTGTGATATTAAAATTTACTTGTTTCTTTGAGAAAATGTGTTATTCATGGAAGCAAAATATGATCTGGTGAACTACTTCATGTGGTGAATTCTTAAGAGTGCATATTCAGTAAGTTTGAGATTCGAATTATAGTATTTGCAATTCGGTTTCTTTCCTGTTCTGAAGCTTGGGATTCAACTCAACTAGTTCATGGTGACTACTGTGAATTCTTAAGAGTGCATATTCAGTAAGTTTGAGATTCGAATTATAGTATTTGCAATTCGGTTTCTTTCCTGTTCTGAAGCTTGGGATTCAAGTCAACTAGTTCATGGTGACTACAGTTTATAGTGGCAGAAGATCATAGAAAATGAATGCTGGGATGTTCAGTGAGACTTGGCTTCTAGGCTGAGAAAGTGTCATTAAGTCGCAGAAGAAGATGTTCCTTCCGTTGAAAATAATGTTACAGAATAAAAAAGGGAAAATAAAATAAAGGTTAAGAAATCAAATTCATCGATTCACTTTTTCATAATTTTATCCAATAAAATTAACGAAGAAATCAAACACTGATCATTGGAATGCCTTTTATGAATTGTATTAAAATAACTGTTCATTCAATTAAATTATAATCCAAAGCAATTAAATTCGTCCTAAACTGTTTCTTTCCATATACAAAGAAATTGCATTCTCTGATGAGTAAATATAATGTTCAATTTCTATAATCTCGTTTGTTTACAATTCAACAAGTGTTGAAGCACGCAATTTAACCTATTGAGTGCTCTCAATGGTAATTAATTAGGTTGTTCTTCCTAGATGATTCGAGTTCAAACAGTATGATATGTTACTAGGGATGACAGACGTGTGTCGTTTTGCGGATTTCGCACTGCTTCCGTTTTAGTTGGGGCGAGGATGGTATGAGTTTGTTGAGTAGTGGACGAGTGTGGACATAAAAAGTTATACCCGCCGTGGATAATGGGTAGGTGGTGGATCTGAGACCTTACCCGCACCGTATCCACCCTCATTCGCCCGCCCACTAACTACCCACTATATGAATTTTAGACCATTATGAATTTAAAAATAAGTCCACATACTATTCTGTAAATCCTAAGATTTTAAAGGACGTGCCTTATAATTTAACCAAATCTTAGGGTATAAACATTCTTTATAATAAATCGGGTTGTAAATTTGTAATGTGTTGTTAAATAGAATTTATATCCGTATAAATATACTTTAGTTAAGTTAGCTATAGTTAGTTAGTTGCTTGTAGTTAAATTTATACCGGTGTAAATGTATTATATATATATATATATATATGCACTTGATGGATCATTTTATTCTTCTTTACAAAAGTCTATGGCTTGTTTTTACATAATTCGATATTAGTAGATGTTTGCTAGGTGGGTACAGGCGGGAACGAGTGGGTACGGGTTGAGCGGTGAGTATCCAGTTGGGTAGTGGATGTGGGGTGAATTTGAGAAAGTACCCACGTTGTCGGGTGTGGATTTAAAAATTGTACTCGCCGTGGGTGATGAGTATGTGGTGGATATAAAAATTTTAAGTGGGTATAGATATGGGGAGGGGTATCCGCACTATCGCCGCCCGTTTGCCATCCATATCTGCAGTAGGAGTGTTCATAATCAGGTACACATATTTTCGAATACACAAATCTTCATATAGTTAAAAAATGACTTGTGTCCCAACTTGTGAAAACCGGGTAACCACAAGTTAGCCCATTGAGTACGCATGATAAATTTATTTATATATATATATATATTATAAATCATACCATTTAAAACAATTCAAAAATACAACTAAAAAATTTAAATTACATAATCCAAACATGATTAATTAAAATTAAAGAAAAAGAAATATCATTTGATCAAAACAAATCTCAATTCATGTTCAAACCCAAAGTTTTAATATAATTAATTCATGGAATCATTAATTTGGGATTATTTTTTAATTTAAGTTTCGTTAATTAGAGATAAAATAAAAATTAATCTAAAACAAACAATATTAAAAAAATAAGAAATCGGGTTATAAGGGTAAGTAAAATAATTAAACTTTTAACCAATAGTATTATAAGAATTCAATGTCAATGTTTAAATCTATTTTTTATCTAACAATGTTTAAATCTAGGGATAATTGCATATTTAGTACCTCACCTATGCACACGTTCTTATTTTAACACCCCAGCTATTTTTTTTGGCAAAATCATACCTAACATTATGTTTCGCTTCTAAATTGGTACTTCCGTTTAAAATTAACGATTAAGCTAATTTAGCATTTTTATACTCACTTCGTCCTATTTATTTTGTCTATTGTTGACTTTTCACACAGTTTTAGGAAGAAAAAGTTTGTGTAAGAATGTGTAAGAAAGATGATGTAAAATAATTGAAACGGCAATTTTATCCTTAAAAAGTTCAATTTTGTTTTGTTGGAAAACTAAAAAAGGGTATAAAGGGAAATGTGCCTTATAAAAGTTGTTAATTTTTTCAAAGAGACATTTTAAGTGGGACAATTTCAAAACACAAAATGGACATATTGAGTGGGACAGAAGGAGTATTATTTTTCTCTGTCCTACTATTATAAGAAGGGTTTAAATTTGATACACACACAAGCCTGCCTATTTCTACTATAAATAAAAAATAAACATAAACCCTAAAAAACTAAACTCCAAACCCGAAATTTTAAACACTAATCTTAAATTCTAAACCCTACAACCCAAACCCCTAAACTCTAAACCCTAAACTAAACCCCTAACCCCTAAAACTAAAAGGTCTGTGTAAACTAAAGTTTTACACAGACTGTGTATTGAAGTTTTTCTCTTATAAGAATTCAATGTCAATGTTTAAATCTATTTTTTATTAAATAATGTTTAAATCTAGGGATAACTACATATTTAGTTCTCTACCTATGCCGCGTTCCTATTTTGGTACCCTCAGCTATTTTTTTTTGGCAAAATGATAATTATGTTTCGTTTCTAAATTGGTACCTCTCCCGTTTAAAATCAGCAGTTAAGCTGATTTGGTATTTTTATATTATTTTTTCTCTTTCCTAATCAGGAGCCCCCCTTAGAGTATTATTTATATTTTCTCTTTCCTAATCAAGAGCCCCCCTTAGAGTATTATTTATAATGATTATTTTCAGCCAATGAGGTGGTGATACATCATTAAACGAAATAAAATCAAATTTTGAAGGACTTGTGTGTGGACAAAGGAGCAAGCATTAAACCACTAAGCCAACTAGCTCTACTTGATATATTTTCACGAGTTAGTATATTTAAATTATACAATGTTCCTACCAGAAATTAAAAAGGCTTCCACAAGAAATCAAACCTAGAACTTTCTACTCAAATATAAAATACTAAACCACTAAACTAACCAAGAGTTCACTTATATCTCACCAACCGTTTTATTTACTTTATTTATTGCTAAACTATATATCAAATTACATTTATTTCCTCTCTTTGTTTGAGAATAAAATTAAATATACATTTTTATAAAATTAATATTAATTATTATGAAAATTAAATTTATAATGATAGTATATAAATTTTAAAGTATGTACAAATTAAATAAATATTTTATATTCTACAAAGTTAGTATTTATAAAATTTGAAATCTATATTTTAATATAAATCTTATGAGAATATAATTAGAAAAACCACTGATCTAACTAAGAGTTATATTTATTTAATAATTTTTATAAATTTAATTTTATAATAATTTAATATTAATATTATGATAAATATAAATATTTAATTTTATTCTCAAATAAAGAGATGAAATAAATTTAGTATGATATTTAGTTTAGCAATAAATAAAGTAAATAAAACGGTTAGTGAGATATAAGCGAACTCTTGGTTAGTTTAGTGATTTAGTATTTATATTTGAGTAGAAAATTCTTGGTTCGATTCCTTGTGGAAGTCTTTTTAATTTTTTGTAGAAACATTGTATAAGTTAAATATACTAACTCGTGGAAACATGTTAAGTGGAGTTGGTTGGCTTGCTGGTTTAATGCTTGCTTCTCTTTCCACAGTGGTGTGGGATTGAATTCCAGCATTCGCAAGCCTTTCAAAATTTTATTTTATTTCATTTAATTAGGTGATGATACGTATTACATCTCATTGACTGAAAATAATTATTATAAAAAATATTCTAAGGGCTGCTGATTAGAAGAGGTACCATTTTACTAAAAGATAACTAAGGTACTAAAGTAAGAAAGCGTACATAAATAAAATACTAAATATGTAGTTATCCCTCAAATATATGTCTTGGACATCGAAAATAAATATATATTATATTTATATGTTTTAGGTTGATATATTGATTTATCAGATGGAAATGTTAAAAGTTTTCATTCCGTTAAAATTAACGGCGCATTGATTGTAAACAAATTACCCAACGATAAAAAAAATAAACTTTTAAGGGTAAACTTCACTGGAGGTCTCTTTTTTTTAGTTTTATTTTATTTTGGTAACTAATTTTAAGAAAAAGTTATTATTGCCACTTACATTTTTAATCTGTTTTATTTTGGTCACCATGTCGTTAACACCCATTAGTTTGGTGACGTGATACCGTATTAAAAAGGTTAATTTCTAATTTAACCTCTAAACTTTAAACAAAATATTAATTTAACCTCTAAACTCTTTCAACCTCACTTTTATCCCACAACGTGGAACCTTAAGCCAACTCTTCCCCTTTTGTTGTCTTTCCCTAAACGCTTGGTACCATGGCAATATCCCTGGACCATCATCATGTTTGGTTAGTAAGAAAATATGAGGAAATGGAGAACTTGTATACAAGAAACACAATTTTCCAACCTTTCAAAATCCACCAAAACCCCTACAGAATACCACAATTAACATAAACCGAAAATCCCATCATCCAAAAATCCCCAATGATATTTCCATGGTACTAGACGTTTAGGGGGAAAGAACAAAAGGGGAAGGGTTGGCTTAAGGTCCCACGTTGTGAGATAAAAGTGAGGTTGAGAGAGTAGGGGTTAAATTAATATTTTATTTAAAGTTCAGGGGTCAAATTAGAAATTAACCCTTTTAATTACCGTGCCACATTATCAAACTAACGGGTGTTAACAGCACAGTGACTAAAATAAAATATATCAAAAACATAAGTGACAAGAATAATATTTTTTTAAATAGGTGACTAAAATAGAATAAAACCCAAACAATAAAACCTCCAATGAAGTTTACCCAACTTTTAAAGTAGAGAGAAAGGGGACATAATTTTACTAATAATAGTTCAGTGACTGGTTTACCGTACGGGAAAAAAAGGAAAGGAATATTAAGAAAAGCACGAGGCATTGCTAAAAGCTGAAAAGAGGAAAACAAAGATCCACCTCGAACCTCCCTCCACCCTCTTTCGCTCTCAACCCCTTAGGCTCAATCAGACTGAGATTTGCTTGCTTTGCTCTCGCTCTTGAAGAATAGGCAATTGTTTGTTCCTGATTCCACTAATATGTACGTAAATTCTGAAACAAGAATCATCTTTTTGTTTGTTTGTTGGTGCAGTGAGCTAAGGGGCTTTGGAATTTGGGTTTCCCTTAATTGTTATCTGTGAATAATCATGAGGGACGACGACTCAAACTGGTTCTCCAGATGGGAGGAAGAGCTGCCGTCCCCCGAGGAGCTTATGCCTCTTTCCCAATCCCTAATCAACCCTGATCTTGCTCTCGCCTTCGACATTCGCAACCCCAACCATGCCCAACGCCATCCCCCTCCGCCTTCCTCCGCCCTACAGTCTCCTTCTCAACCCTCCTTAACCGAATTCCCCGCCGATTCAGGGGACCTGGGATCCGGGGCAGCCGGAGATGAACCCCCGCGCACCCTCAAGTGGCCTCGCCTCGTGTGGACCCCACAGCTCCACAAGAGATTCGTTGACGCCGTGGCTCATTTGGGGATCAAGAATCCCCAAGACCATAATGCAGTTGATGAGTGTGGATGGCTTGACCAGAGAAAACATTGCCAGTCATTTGCAGAAGTACCGCCTTTATTTGAAGAGAATGCAAGGTTTGTCTGGTGGTACTGGAGGCGGTGCCAACGGCGGATCTGGAGGTGCCGGATTAGGGCCCTCGGCTGACCCAGCGACGGACCAATTGTTTGCAAGCTCACCGGTTCCACCGCACTTTCTTCATCCTGGTCGGGCTGATTCAGATCATTTCTTACCCTTCGTGCCAGTGCCAGTGCCAGCACTGCAGCATCACCTTCATAACCGGCAACAGCAAATAATGGCGGCCGCGGTGGCAAATCCTCATTTGCAGTCTCAGTATCATAAGCCACAAATGGGGCATTATGGGTCATCTCCAAATAGCCAATTCGAGCATCCTTTCCTAGGCAGGCAGACACAGCAACCAATGCACAGGATGGGAGGAATGCCGGTGCATAATCAAGCTCCCAGTAGTTATGTGGAAGATTTGGAATCTGCCAATGGGAATGGTGGAAGGAAGGTTCTTACATTATTTCCTACTGGGGAGGATTAATTCAAAACTTTGGTAGTTATTGACATCCCATCTTCATCATGTAGAGTCTTGGTGGGCAGTTATTCCTATTTCTGGCTTTTTTAGGTGATCGGAAATGAGCTTCAATTTCTGAATTTCATCTTGAGCTGGTAGGTACTGTGCTTAATCTGTTCCTTTTTTCACTACACTCTATTGAGTCATTGTTGCAGTATCAGTTTGTATAGACTTGTAGATCTCTGTCAGCTTCTGGTGATGAGATTTAATCCTGAGGTCACTCTTAGCAACACTATGTTATTTAGGCTTATCATATGCTGGTCTTTAGGCTTATTGTCACTGGGAAAGAAGACATATGCTGACCATCCCAAGTCAGTTTCTTTGTTTGTTACAATCGGTATTGAGGTTCTCAAGTTTCCAAACTCTTTTGTGTTAATCATCTGTTTTTCTTAGTTCAGTGTACATTGAAGAATGAAGACTTTGGACCTATGATATGAAGGGCAACTCTGGGATCTATCATCTTCCTTTTTTTCTATTTTTCGTTTGTCAAGTCTTATCCTAATAGCTAGATTTCTGAAATTTCGCAGCATCTGTAACTTCTTTTTGGTGTTATTGAATGACATAACTCTGTTGTGCTAAGTAGAAACTCTGATCAATGAATAATGTAGAATTTTTTGGCATACTGTTTAAACATATAATCTTCGTTCTTCTTTCTTGGTCTTTTCTGGCTGAAATATTACATCCTAGAAAAAAGAAGGCAGTCATTTAAGTTATATTCAGTTCTATTCTGTCTTGAACTGTTACAGTTGTTGGTCGTTAGTAATAAAATAATAATGATGATAATAATCCGAAACTGAAAAAGTAGGAAATAAATATCTAAAAAATATATATAAAGAATTTTAATAAATGAAAATACCGAACGGAAGAAATAACAGAGTACGAGTTAAGGCTTGTGAAATTACAGTTTCCTTCAGACAGATTCAGCCATTTCTGTGGTGTTTGACAACTACTGGATGATCAACTGCAGCAGCACAGATGCAAAAATCACGAACTAGAAGCTTGTCCTCTTCTATCACTGTGGAAAAAATGAAAAATAAATGCAAGACGGTTTTTTAAAAGAACAACGAGGAGAGTAGAGAGGAAATGCTCTTTACTTGCTTTTTGCGTTGTGTCTTCCCTTCTTGCTGAAACCTTCTTTTATAGGCGAGTAAAGAGAGAGTTCTAATAACAATTGAACTCAAAATTAAAAATAAAAAGATTTTATTTGATAAAATCTATCTAAATATAGATTATTCAGATTTATAAAATATCTTGTGAATTTCAATTCTGTTTTGATTGATTCTTAGATGAGTAAATCGAAAAATAATTTTTGAATTGGGCTAAAATTTCAACAAGTCCATGCTAGACCCAATCAATCCAAGCATTCGTTTCGCCCACGTCATGTGAATGCTCCCCAACCACAAAAGGTTTTAAAAACAAGCTTGAATTAGCATCCTTATGATTACACACAAGGCACAATCTTTGGAAAACTTATTCACACCTCACTTGGTTGGTTCCATTATATATACATCTCTCACATTTGGTCTCTACCCAATGTGAGATTGAAGCTTACTATTTCCTCACCAATCTTTGCAAGTTGCCTACTTTGAGCATCATTTTCTCATTCATCACTCAACTATTTTGAGCACATGAGACATCATTGTAAAGATATCATGGAATAGAATATGAAACGATAATTTCATGATTGGATTCTTCATCTTTACCCATCGAAGATATGCCTCAAAGTTTTCAGATTATCACAGTTTTTCCAACAATAGTTGTCTTGGCAAGTCAGAAGTCAAAAGGCGCCCAAAAGGTAAAGTAGACCAATAAGTTTATATTAGTAATATTTCTAATTAGAATACTTTATTTAGAACATATTTTATTGCAATTAAATGTCCTTCAGTTTAGTTTACTTAATTAAAGTTTTTTTATTTCACAAAAATTGAAACCACAATTCTTAGTCAAACTAAGACAACTCTCTTCCTAACGAGTCTAGGGTTAGAAGCTCCCTTTGATGACTTCCACATATTATTCAAATTATAGGTTCTTCACAAGGTAGGAATTGATAGGTAAGGTTTATAAATCAAAGCCTGACTCCATCCATAACCTCTGACCATGGGCGATTTCATTGCAAAAGAGTTGAGGGATTTGTTACTAGAAGTGCAAAAAATTAATAAAACAAGAGTAGCAATAAATGTCACACAAATCGAGTCTAAATTGGGAAATGAATTGTAGGCACTTGTTTGTTTCAACCGGAACAGCGAAAGGAAGTTTGATCGGAGGACGAGTACCAATAACTATTATAGAACGGACAATCAGATGGAACGATCGACAGGGTTTGAAGTGGTACACAACTTAATTTTCCAACCTTTGATGGGTCAGAGGATTCATTTTGTTACACAGATGTGACAAATTCTTTTCCAATTAGTAGACAACTGAATTATCAAAGTAGGTCTTCCGGTGAATTGCCTGGTGAACATAACATAAAGCAAACTAGAGAAAGAGATAAATATGCATCTATTACTTTTATTTATATTATCTAACTAAATAATATTTTTTAACCAACGGGTTGGTCTAAGTGATAAGTAGCTTGGTATGATTTAAGGTCTCGTGTTCGAGGCTTTTTGTATATAAAAAGTTTTCGCCGAAAAACTAGCCCACTAAAACCAGGTGTGCGACGTTGATCGGTCTGAATTAGTCATAGCAAAACCCTAAGAAACCCGAAGAGCAACCCAAAAAATAATATTCTTTATCGTTGATTTGTCTTATATTTTCATTATTTTCAAAAAATGTTATTTTCTGTCCAAGTATTTTCCAAAATTCAACTTTTCCTAAATAAGATTTTTTATTTGTTATTAATCTTATTATATATTTAAAATTATTCAATAAAAATAAAAATATCACATTAATGGATAAATAAAATAATTTATTGATATTCTATTTGTATTTCAAAATTAATTTTTATCTAAAGTAATCTTTAGTTTTTTTTCTAAATTTCAAATACTTAAATATTAATTCATTATATGCGAAATGTAATTCCACTTTAGAACGAATTAAATTATACAAACTTCAAATAATATTGTAGTTTTATGCTAATCTCGATTTAATTAATAAAAATATATATTTTCGAGATGGTACAAATATGTTAATTGAATAATTTAAAATATAATGGCTTAAACGTGTAATAAGTCCTTGAATTTTTGAAATAAAAATTAATTAAGCCTCAAAATATTTTTACACCCAATTAAGCCCTTGAACCAAGCAATTGAATCAATTAAACCCTCGAATCAAGAAATTGAATCAACTAAGTCATTTGACTAATTTTAACCTTAAATCTTAACAGTAGTTTCTTTAGATATTACTAACACATGATACATTACAATTTTGTCATGTTGCATTGACAGAGTTTTCAAAAAAAAAATTATAAATTTTTTTATAACTTTTATAACCTTAAAGAATTTTAAAATAAAGTAAAAAAATATACAAAAATCAAGTAAAAATACTGTGGAACAGCACATTACACCAACAATTCTAAAAAATATCAAGAATTGATGATTAAAATTGGTGAAAAAACTTAATTAATTCAATTTATTAGTTCATGAAATTAATTGATTCAATATTTTAATTCAAAATTTTAATTAGATGTAAAAGATTAGAGACAATTAATTTTTTTTTCAAAAATTCAAGTACTTCTTAAACTCTTAAATCAAATATAAACACACATAAAGTCACGTGACAGCACATCGTCACGCGTGACAATAAAAACTGAAAATATTTTTTATTAAATGATTTATGTTAATTAAACATTATACAAATATGGATGGCAACGGGACGGGGCGGGTTTTTGGCCGCCCCGAACTCGCCCGATATATTAATCCCAAAATCCGACTCCTCCCCGCCCCAATTTATAAACTCTAAACCCGACCCCGACCCAACCCGGAAATGTAAAAAATATATTAAATTTCATCGACGATAAATGTTAGATTCGATCGAACGACCATTATATTTACAAAATATAAATTTCACGGACTTTAAACTATATAAAAAATAAAATAAAACCAATTAAATTACTCATATGAAGAAAAAAATACATATTTAAAAAAATAAACTCGAACCATTGACTTTTAGAATCAGATATATTAAAATTCGAACAATATCTAACAAAAATTTACGATAAACACAAACTAAAAAAATAGCTTGAAACCCCTAAAAGTATTTATATATAGTGGTATTTTTATAAATATAATAAAAAATATATATACTGGGGCAGGGCGGGGAATTTTCATATCATACTCGAACCCGCCCCGCCCCGATCTCCAAAAATCATAAGAAAAAACCCGATCGAGTCGGGTCGGAGCATACCGGGTCAGGTCGGAAACGGGTAATTTTGCCATCCCCATATACAAAAACTAAAGTAGGACTTGCCTTTGATTTCTGCAAAAAGAGAATACACAAAACAGTGGCAATCACATAATCAATGGCCTGCCACCATTGTGACTTTGACCTGAAAATGCTTCCCGTCACTACCTGTAGCGATGTCCTTTACGCTAAAAACGAGTATTTTTATCTAGTGTTTTGTTTTAAAAATAATGTCTTCCGTGGGGTTTTTGTAAAAGCCGTATTTTATTTTGAAAATGGAGTCGCCACCAGCCACTTAGGTAGGCCGGACACCATAAAAACCAGAGATTTTGAAAACTTTGGGTTCGGGAGTCAGTTACGGATGGGAAGGATTAGCACCCCCACACCGCCCAAAGTTAGTACTTTAATAATTACCGCTTTATTAATATTAGACTTTCTGGATTAAAATGACGATTAAATTAAAAATTGGTTATAAGTGCGAGTAAATTTTAAAGGCCCCGTTATCCGAGAGTAAACGTCCAACCACCATCACTACGCCTATACTGGCCCCATTTACGCTCGGATAAAAGGACATCGCATTGACAATTTATATATCTCTTATACAATCTTAGCAAATAATTTTAAAACATACGTATACATCAACATAGTTTTAAAACATACAAGGAACATCACAAAATTAAACAATACTAATAAAATACGTGAGCAAGAAAAAAGAAATAAAGCTTTTAAAAAATAAAATAACCCTATCATGCTTAAACATATTAAAGTAATCCACAACTATATCACATACATGACATGGATAATGTACAATGTTAAACTAACGGAATAAGGCAACAAACCTAGACATGATACTAGAATAAAAAACATCAAATAAAAACTAAAATCTAGACACCATAATTTTACACGAAACTAAATCAAACATGTAATAATTTTACACGAAACTAAATCAAACATGTAATTGAACCAAGGGGCGAGCTCAGAGTGAAAATTTCTAAAACGCGGTGGGACTGGGGAGGTAATTTCACCATTAAAAATTTGAATTCGGTTTATTTGAGGGCTAAATTGAAATGTTTTAAAAAATGAGGGGGAATGGGGTTGCAAATATCCGGTGCGGCAAGCCAGAAATGAAAAAAATGAGAACGCGAAAGGATTTATTATAGGATTTTACCATTTTCTTTTTATTTCCCCTCTATAAAACCAATAGTCGGCCCCCTTTATCCATTTTTCCTTCATTTTTTTTTACCTAAAGAGAGAAAGCTCTCTCCTTTAGCTTATTCCTCTCAACCGAGCTCTCCCTCAAACGGTCAACCTCTCAAACGGCCACCTCTATTCCCAGAAACCACAGAGTCTTCGCCGGCCACCGCTCGCCGGCGCCGGCGACTACTAAAAAAAACCCCAAACGATTCCTCCCTTTCAACTAAGCCCGAATCCAACCTAGATCTAGGGAAAGCCGAAGCAAAAAACATTTTTTTAAAAAAAACCGACCAAAAACACCCCATTTTCGATCGGCTCACCCCATAAGGGCTTATCGACGGCAAGAGGAGATTCACCGATGGTTGGGTGAGATATGACTCTCAGTATCCTTTATCTTTTTTGTTTTTTTATTATCATTTTTTGAAGCATGCATGAGAGTATGAGAGGGAAGAAAAAAGAGATTACCCTGAAACTTTTGGTTTTTTGTATTTATGAGAAACTCCCCATATTACACTTTGTTGGTTTACATATATCCTGCCCTGATCTGTGTTTTTGGTAGAAAATAAGACAGGGAAAATACACTTGATTTGATTTTGGGTACTGACAGCATTTTTTTCATGTTTTTGGTGGTGCTCGACCATGTTTGGTGGTTAGTACGGCGGCATGGGGGAGATGACCGCTCGGCAACGTGGACTGGCGTCTTGGAAGACGAAAAGATTATCACTGCCAGAATTATTCCTAGCCGTTGGATCAGATTTGATCCAACGGTTAGGATTGCTCGAAGATCAGACGACTGAGATGAGACCTGGGAAATGATGTAACGGTGTAGGATCATGCCACGTGGCATGGAGAAGATGACCGACCTTGCACATGTCTCACACGCGCAAGTGGAGAATCCAACAGCCCGCGCATGGACTTCACGCGGCAGATGAGAGACCTTCATGCTTCAACCGTGGCCGTTGGATCTAGATCTGATCCAACGACCCTCCTGTAGCTGCGCAAAATAAAAGGGGGTATTAGGGCTATTAAGTCTGATATGGGTTAGGGTTTTTAGGACGTTGGGTCTGGGTTTGGGCCGGTTATGCCATGTAAACTTAAGTGGGTTTTGTAATTAACGACTGGATATCTAATTTGGGTTTTAATATACTTTTTTTATCTTATTTTAATTTTAACCCAATAACATTAATAATAATAGTAATAATAACAATAGTAATAATAATAATATATGCGTACACACACATATAATATATGTACACAAATTAATATATACATGCAAACACCCACACGTATGCATACATACACGCATATTAATTAATATATACATGCAAACGTTAATATATGTAACGCATTAATATAATATACAAACATACATGCATATATACTCATATGCACATGGTTTACGTACACATTAATCACACATAATATAATACGTATACATGCAACAATAATATATTAATTTTTAAACTAAAATAGATTAACACAACATTTATACATCGGATAAAAATGAGTAATTACACTACCACATTAGTCAACTATTGACAGCACCAAACACTTCTCCTATCCACCTCCACGAGGCCACGCCGTTTGCGGCACCGCCTTCCACTTCAGATTATACAACTGACCGATCGTACATAAAAAATAGGTTGTTCCTTTGTTGTTATACATGCAACATAATAGCTAATAGGAGTGGAAGTGGCCATTGCCATTGCTCAATTTGAACACCTGCTGATGCTGCCAAAGGAAAGGATATTAGCATACATGCACAAAAATTCCAAGTAAACTATAATGCATCTCAGCAAATTCTGGAATAAATTTTCAAGCCAAACGCTAATAATATACAATCAATGTAAGAGAAAATGCATGGCATGGCATGGATGCATATGAATTAAACCAAGTTCTAACAATGATTGTTAAACTTCTAGAAATGATCATATAAGTTAAACTGACCGCTTTGATAATTCTTAAACTTCTAGAAGTGTCTCTAAAAGTTCAACAGTTGAATAACTAATCAGAATAAAAAACCTCTGTGAAAAGCAATCTACAGAAATCATTCTGGTGAACAGATTGATATGATTTATGACCATAATTTTAACTGATGTGCAGCACTACACTAAGATGTAAAAAATATAGCTTTAAATATTCATAAAGCAGGATTCACTCACATAAAGATGTGAATGCTGATGGTGAAACAGGTGTTCTGCCAGGATCCTCTTTAATTGGTTTACTCTTTGATGGGGGCTCAACATGAGCAAAAACTACACTTGGCAATGGACTAGAAGTGGGAACCAAATGGGGGATGGCTCTGTGCTTAGGTTTGGGTGCCAATGCTGGAGGGTTTACATGTGATGAGGCAGCAGAATGATGAGGAGAAATTCTGGGTGCCACAACAGGGGCTAAATTAGAGTCCTGTCCAGTCTTTCCCTTGGTCTTTTTATTCCCATGCCTGTAACTTGGAGGATTTGCCTTATAATTCCAATGAGATCCGGATGGAGTTCTCCCGGGGGAAGGTGAAAAGTCTTCAGGCGCACCTTTCTCTGTTGATGTAGCTGGTGAAACTGCAGGAGCTAGATTACCATTATGGTCGAGGTCATGATGGTGGTGGTGATGATGATGATGGTGGTGGTGATGGTGGTGACTGGATTGAGTATGAGGCAAGGGAGCAGGAGACCCCGAGTTTGAACCGCCATGACCTCCATGAAGAGAATGTTACAAAATGGATGAAAGACGAGCTTGCTTAACCCTACCAAAAACAGTGTGGTTCAGGCCAAGGTTTCTTGAATGAGGGCCTGTGATGGTTTGAGCTAGTTGCTTCAATCTTGGCGTTGATGGACTCCCCACGGCCAGTAGAACAGATGACTGAACAATTGTGGGGGTAGTAACTGTGGACCCTTTGGAATTCGACAACCTACTATACAAGTTCTGGAATTCACAAAATAAAACCATCAGAGTATGCAAGATGCTAGAGCAAACAAAAACAATTATAGCATAGAACATGCTTTAATCTTTTCTCCAAAAAAACTAAAGCACAAAAATGCAAAAGAGAAAGAAATATAAATAGCAAATTAAAATCAAGAGAAAAGGAAATATTGCCAAACCTCGTATGTGGCTAGATGCAATCCGGCCTTCAGTTGGCTCGTCATTGCATCAAAATTTTCTAATATTTGATAAATAGAAAAGTTCAAGGTAAAGTTGAATGGGATTTGCACTTTTTGTAGAAGAAATGCACTTTGTGGGGGAATTATAGTAATTCCTCCAGGGAACTTTTGCACCTCAAATAAGGATGGATCCCCAAACAAGGACTTAGTCAATCTCAGAGGTGGTTGACCTATAACCAAAGATTCAAACGAAGCCCTTATCAAACTTAGCACAGTCGAAGATATCTTTGAATATCCTACATCAGGATCAACCCCAAACACAACCCTTGTCGTGTTCGATCCACTTAAAGGTTCAAGAGATAAGATAACCACCTGGTTTAAAAAACTAATCAGTATCTATAAATAGTATGCACATATGTTATAGCAAAAGGGGTCAAATTATATACTTTGCTTGTAGGAAATCCTATCTCATCAAAAAATCATTTTCAAGCTGCAAGAAATTGTCTCTCAGCAAGGGAACCGACTTCTCAACATTAAAGCTTGCTACTACAATATGATGACCTGGACAAGAAAGGATTTGTCAGTATAAAAATTTGAACCTATATCATGGCAATGAAAATATGACATCATGCTCACAAATATGATCTGTTTATCATGATTCTAAATTCAACTAGCCCGACCCCACAGAAAATATTAAATTTATCAAGCCTATCGGCTATCTCCGGTAAGATCAGACACAAACAACCATGACAACAACTATACTGAATGCAAAGGCTTAGGGGGAAATTGATATAACCATCAAACCATAAAAAGGAATTAGGAGTTTCCAGTCAACAAAATTCCACCTAAAAAACAACATCAAATCACCTGACAATGGAAAACATAATGAGATTACTCTCAGCAAACCACTAATTGTTTACTCCAGAACAACAGCCCGTATATGGCTAAATAAAAGTACAAATTCAAATGCCTCACTATGTTACTTGATAAATGTGGATATAAACATATACAGTGATTAGATAATCTTGAGCGACACGTAACTGCCTTTCTTTTCCAATTTTTTGCTCTTGATATTCTTTGATAATATGCCAACACCTTGGCATCACAATTAGCAGAACCAGCAATTATTTTTACTGTCCATCTAGATTGCTGCAGAAAGCACATAAGCCTAAACAACATTTGAGAGACTTTTTTTTTTCCTCTTTTTTTGCCAAGCAAATTAGTTTTTGGTTACCACAAAGAAAAATACAGATTTGAGATCAAAGAGAAAAGTATCCTGAACGAGGAAGCCCCAAAATACATCTCTGAGCCTTTTAAAAAGTGTGCAATATCTGCCATAAAACATATAGAATACAGATTTTTCAGTAGTCCAATCCAGTTTTATACTGGTCCTTTAACGGTTGCACTGGTTTTGAGCGCCACGGTTCAACGTATATCCTGATTTTAAGTACCCATAGTACCGGATTGGCCTATGGCTCCCAATTTAATCAATTGAACCGGTCAATCTGATCCAGTTTTTATGCCTTGATAAATACAATGTTGTGAACCAATCTTGTAGTTTCTTAAGAATTGCAAATATATATGCATTATGCATAGCTTTTGATGATTTTGTTCAAGGTTAAGTGAAATTAAAGCCTTTTTAAGTTTGATAACTTGACATTAACATTACTTGTTAAATAATTCTTCTTCCTAAATTTTGAGCAATGTCTAGCATTTTGTGATACAATTTCTTATCATGCAATTTCACTTTTTTCATAATTCACCAAAGAGAGTATATTTTTTTCATCATCACTTGCCCCTTGGGCTATTGCTGGTGATTTCAATATCATCACTTGCCCACAGGAAAGCTCAGATTTCAATAGTGGCCAGGATATTACAGGGGCAATGCAGGACTTTAGGGATTGCTTGGAGACACTTGATGTGCTTGATCACCAGTTTACTGGTGCTGTTTATACATGGTGTAACCTTCGAGATGAAAGCCCTTTATCAAGAAAGCTGGATAGATCTTGGTTAACCAAGGTTGGTTAACTGTTTTTCCAAATTTTGTTGTGGAGTTTTTAGCTCCTGGATGTTTAGACCACAGTCCAAGCTACATGGTTCTTAAGCCACCTTTGTTTAGGCCTCCTAAATCATTTAAGTTTTTTAATTTCTGGGTTGAGCACCCTGATTTCTTGAACATTGTAGAGGACTCTTGGAGCTTGCCTATTAGTGGTGGAAACCCTCTTCACATTTTGTTTGTGAAGTTGAAGAGATTAAAAGAGCTCCTGAAGAAATTAAATAGGGAGGTTTTTGGAGATATCTCAAATAGGGTACATGCCAAGCAGGTTGAACTTGAACATTTGCAGAGGTGTTTGATGAGAAATCCCTCTGCTGAAAGTACAGGAAATGTGAAATTTGTTGCTGCTGAGTTAAAGGATTTGCTCAAAGCTGAAGAGCTGTTTTTCAGGCAAAAGTCAAGGATTCAATATATTAAGGGGACCAGAATTCAGCTTTCTTCTTCAGACAAGTTACTGCCAGAAATAAAGTTAACATTATAAGAGTTTTGTTTGATGATCAAGGCGCAAGATTGGAAACATTTGAGGATATCTCTAGGGAATTGATTCAGTTTTTTTTCTTCAAATCTCTAGGAAGAGTGGATCTCAATGTTGAGGGGATATCTGAAGATCTGTTAAAAGATATTCTAGGGGTGGAATTAAACAAGGGCATGCGTGAGGGCTTAATTGCTCCTGTTCTTGGAAAAGAGATAAAAGATGTCATCTTTGCCATGAATGGCAATAGGTGCATATGTTATCAAGGGAGTCCAATTTTTTTTCAAAGTTGCACACTGCCTGTGGCTTTCAACTCTACAGTCATTACCCTTGTCCCGAAGGTGTTGGCTCCCATGAAAGCAACAGATTTCAGGCTCATTTCTCTGTGCAATATCATTTACAAATGTATTACAAAAATCCTCACAAATAGAATGAACAGTGGTTGCCAGTTCTTATATTGCCAAACCAGGGAGTTTTTTTAATTGGTCGTGATATTGTTGACAATGTTTTGTTGGCACAAGAGTTGGTTAACGGCTATAGGAGAAAGAACATGTACCCGAGGTGTGCCCTCAAAATTGATTTGAGGAAGGCCTACGATTCTGTAAGCTGGGATTTTGTGTTGCAGATACTCAAAGTCCTTGGTTTCCCTTTGTTGTTCAGGAAGTGGATTGAAGCCTGTGTGATGCACTCCCGTTTCTCTATAAACTTAAATGGGGGATTAGTGGGCTATTTTGCTGGGGCTAAAGGTGTGAATGTCTTGTCTTGCTTATTAAACTGGGCAGGGAGGTACAAAGTATTTGAGTACCACCCGAGATGTAAAGGAATCCAACTCACTCATGTTTGCTTCGGTGATGACTTATTGGTCTTCACTAAAGGGACTCTTGGTTCTATCTTGGGTGTAAAGGAAATTTTGGGGGAGTTTTACAAGATGTCTGGTCTGCAAATAAATGACTCAAAGTGTGAAATGTTTGTGGCAGGAGTAGATGCAGCTGGATTGCAGCTGCTGCAGCATCATACTGGTTTCTAGGTGGGTGTTTTACCAGTTCGATATCTAGGAGTGCCATTGGTAACAAAAACCTCTCGGCAAATGACTGTGAAGGACTGGTAAGCAAGATTCGCAGTTTGCCCTCCAAGTGCTTACTGTTTGCAGGGAGGCTGCAACTTATACAAGCTGTGGTCTTTAGCTTACAAAATTTCTGGTGCAGGGTTTTTTAATTCCCTCGAAAGTTTTGAAGAAGATCTCTCAAATGTGTAATGCATTCTTGTGGAAGGGTTTCGACTCAAATGCTAGAGGAGCTCGAGTTGGGTGGGATATTCTATGCCACCCTAAATGTGAAGGGGGCTTGGGGGTGAAAAACATTGTTACTTGGAATAGAGCATGTATGATGAAGTGTCTTTGGTTGTTGCTTGCCCAAGCAGGGTCTCTATGGGTTGCCTGGGTAAACAAGTATCTATTAAAAGGGGACTCAGTATAGAATGCCCAGGTGAAAGGTGCATCATAGTTGGGCGTGGAAGGTCATAAAGCTTAGGAATGAGCTTGCTTCGGTGGGGAATATAAGATGGGACTACAAGGCCAAGAAGGTATGGGAAATCATCAGGCATAAGCAGCCTAAGGTCATGCGGCACCGTGCTGTTTGGGGTACTTTTTCCATTCCTATGAAGTCTTTTGTCTCGTGGCTTGTTGTGCTTCACAGATTACCAACGATAGATTGTTGAGATGGGGATGCCAAGTTGATCCCTTATGTTTGCTCTGTGGAGATGAGCCAAAATCGAGGGATCATGTGTTTTGGGGATGCATTCTTTCGGGGGCAGGTCTGGGATTTGATCATGCAGCCTTGTGGGGTGCACTTGACTCAGGGCAGTTGGAACGAGATGCTTAACTGGGTTCAGTCCGCAAGAAAGGGTAAATCTTTGCGTGCTGATGTCATTCGACTAGCGTGGAATGGATTTAATTAATACATATGGGCTGAACGTAATGAAAAATTACACGGAAATGGGGCGAAGTTGCAAGCTGATGTTTTTGCTCTCATCAAGCATGATGTGAAATGGAGGCTTTTTGGATGCAGAAAGTTTAATTTTTTTGGAAATTGTATAGCCGATGAGTGGGATATTAGCTAGTTTATCTATTCCTTTGTTCTTGATTGCATAGAGAGGTGACTCCTGTGGTTGTTTTTGTGGATTTTTTTTTTAGGTTTCCTGGATGAATATAGTGTCATTTATTCAACAAAAAAAAAGTTCAACTCTATCATCAAAAGTTTACAATTTCATAAACTTAAAAACAATTAAATTTGTTATTCTACATAACCCTAAACTCTATACTTATAATATATGGATTATGGTGACAACATTCTTGCTTCCCAAGCTGGATATTATATAAGATTTAATAAAATAAATAAATATATAAATAAATAAGGGTAAAACTTTGATACACATGTTGTATAAAATTAATTTTACACAAGCCTATGTATTTACACTATAAATCAAAATTAAACCTAAACCCTAAAAAACTAAACCTCAAACCCTAAATTACAAACATTGACCTTAAATTCTAAACCCTACAACCCAAACCCCTAAACTCTAAACCCTAAATTAAACCTCTAACCCTAAAATTGAAGTTTTTCTCAATAAATAAACCTTGCAAACCCTTTCTAACGAGTTAGCAATTAACCGAGGGATATGGAACACCTAAGGTATATCCAACTGATGGAAAAATTATTAGATGAATCCGACTCATCACGTCATTCATGGTCCATCTAATGAAATTTTTTCATCTCATTTTTTTTCAAGGTGAATTTTAATCACTTTCTTAGTAACTAAGGAGTTGATAGTTACTTAAAAGTTACAAATGGATAAATATTATCGGATGAACCATGAATAACGTAATAAGCCAGATATATCTAATAATTTCTCCAACCGATGAATTATAATAGTAACTAAATTTATATGGTTTTGGTTGTAACATTCTGGTTCATTAATTTAAATTTTAATTTGTTTGACTACTCTCTACAACTTTTAATTGACTAAGATTCACTTTCTTATGTAGATAAATTGCGACTATTAAGAAAATAAAAAATTCTTCCATTACTAAAAGAAAATTGTAAAAAAAAAACCACAAGGGTTTCAAAATATTTCTCCTGTTGAGTCAAAAAAAGAAAGAAATGATATGGTAAACAACCGATTTAAGTTTTGGTAAATGTACTTCAATTCCCAAAAAAGAAAGATGAAATTAAGTATTGAAACGCTAAATTTGGTATAACTTAAACAACTAAACCTGGAAAATATTGGTTTCTAGTTTCATGAAAAAATTAAATATTTAAAAAGATAATAATAAACGAATGTCCTAATTTTCAGAAAGTGACAAAAAAAAGACTTCCCAAATTAAGTTTATCTTATTTTATTGGTTTTATGTAAGACTAAGAGCGGAAATGAGGGGGAAAGGAATGGAAAACATGAAACACAGCTAAAGCGGCCCTAAAAGAAAACTAAAAAACATTAAATTAATCACTCACTTCTTTCCAGATCCAAGCATAAATTTACGAAGAAGAAAAAGATAAAGAGAGAGCGAACCTTTGAACCTGGAATCAAGATCCAGATCGGCCTGGTCTGAAAACTTAAGAAAAGGAGGCAACCAAAACAAAGCGGGAAGGAAGAGGGCGAGAGAGAAGATACGACGAGGAAGCATCGAAGACCAAACAGAGATCGTGTTGATCCACAGGCAGCAAATCTGGAGCTCAAGCTCGAAATCGGTGGGCGGCCGTAGACTCCGCCGGCACCTCGCTGTCTACACTTGAACTCAACCTTTGTTCTTCCTCAAGTTTCCCCATAATGCAGCATGGGGTTCAGGCGCCATTCCCTTTCTCATTACCTGCTCTTGAACTTGCTTTTACCGCTCCCATTTTTTGTCGTCCTTCACCACCGAACAGCACAGGTTTTACACATTTTTGTTTAAGAGAAAGAGGAAAAGCTGGGGTTTGTACTTACTTTAAAAAAGAAATAGATGGATTATTTATCGTTTACGGTTAAAGACAAGGAAATATGTGTAGGGTTTGAGGATAAAGAAGAAAAGAGTGAAGCATCCAATTTCACAACAAAATTAAAAAATGACTAAAATAAAGGGATGAAGACACGGACTCACTCACTCGGTGCTCCTTTTTCCCTCTCTTCACGCCTCATTTTTGTTCTTTTTTTATTCCAACTTTCAACTACTGTTTTAAATAGATTATGTAAAAAAAAAAAAAAAAACTATGAAAGGTCATTTATTTATGGATAAGGTTATATTTAAGTCATTTAATTATTAAATGTTATATTTGGATCATTCAATTATGAGTAAAGTTACATTTGTGTCACTTTTCATATTTAAAAAAATATATTAATTTAGTCATTTATTCTTCTAAATCACTTGTATAACCTCGTTAACACTAGAGTACTTCATTTGAAATCGTTAATTAATCTAATACAAAATTGATATATATATTTTTTAAATATGAAGGGTGACTCAAATGTAACATTACCCATAATTGAGTGACCCAAATGTAATATTACCCATAATTGAGTGACCCAAATATAAATTTTAATAATTGAGTGACCAAAATATAACTTTACCCACAATTAAGAGACCTCCGTTGTAGTTTACCCAAAAAGAATAAAGATTTAACGTTAAAAGTCAATTGATATTAAAAGGAGTAAAAAAAGTTTAAGGACGTAAAAGAGGAAAATAGAATAGTTTAGACATTTATTTTGATATTAAATTAAAAAAATATTGTATGAATTGTAAAATAGACTTAATATTAAAATAAGTGTTTAAATTATATATTTTTCTAAGATAAGTACCCTTTTTTTTGCTGAAATAGGTTCTCAAGTTTTTTTAACCAAAATAAGTGTCTAAAAAGAGTTTAAAAGGGATAAAAATAAAACGTTAAACATCTATTTCAGTAAAAAAAAAAAAGCTTTAAACACCTATAGGCTATATAATAAAAAAATGTATAATTTGAACACTTATTTTGATATTAAACCTTTAAAATATGACATGTGGTAGTTCTAATTCTAACCCAAAGTTAACTTGCGGCGAGTTTTAACCTAAAATGCTACTCTAAAAAGTTAGACAATCGATAATAATTGCGGTTACAACCGAGAATGTTATATGAGTAATTTTTTAGGTTGCAAACCAGAATAGTTGTACAATTTACATGATTTGTTATGGAGAACGAAATATTTTTTGTTTCAACCTAAGATATTACCCAGTCTACTCTAAAAAGTTAAGCACTTGATAATATTTTCGATTTCAACCGATGTCAGTCCTTTTTAACCTTATATTAACCGACTGAATTTTAGACTCATTCATATGACATACTTTTTATTATTAATTTTAAAATTTTATTAATTAGATACAAGGGCGAAATTAAAAATAAGCAATATAAAGATAAAATTGTTTAATTTTAAAATTAGTAAAGACTTAATAAATAATTATTATAAAATTTGAAAGAATATTTATTAACAAATTTTGAGTCAACAGACATTGCCATCAGACAAAAAAAAATTCAGACTTAAAAATCCTATTATTTTCTTAATAACTTTTGTCACTGTATAAACACATGTCAACTTTTTAATTCTATTTCTAAAAAGTTTATTTTTAGCATAATAATAATAATAATAATAATAATAATAATAATAGAATTAAATTTATCGACGCCAATTTTAAATTAATAATAATTTCAATAAATTACTTAAATAACTTTTATCTGGTAGAGATTTCAATTAATAGGATCATGTGTTTTGTAGAATTAAAATGAACGTGGAGCGCTAAAGTGAAAAAAAAAACTAAAATAATTATTCAATCGCGCTATAAGGCAATTTTAATGATATACTAATTAGCAATGAGAATACATTTAGTAATTAGTGGATTAATTTTTAAGTTTGAATTAGCTCCTTTAACTTTTTCTGATATATGTATATTACATATAAAAATATATGAATATATATATATTGTGTATGGTTATAAAAAGTCGTTTAAATTAAAATAGAATCGACTCAAACATTTTCGGCCCTGAACGAAAACTCAAAAATGGGCCCTATAGAACGCAAACATATTCCGTTACTTTGAACAATTAATTTAATATTTTATTAATAAATCATAAAAATATGATTAAAAATTACCAAATACATTGTTTTCGAGAAATTATTACATGAACTCTTCCCACCACGTAGGATACGAAGCGATCCAATAAAAATAAAACATGTCAGCATTTTTTTACACGTGAAAGTAAGATCTCAACTCATTCAATATTTTAAAAACTCTTTCTCCTTCAAAACATCTGAAGGCTAACAGCCATAGTCATGACCTCTTCCTCCCTGTGTCACAACGCATGATGAGGACAAAATTCCAAATATTTCGTAGTAGGGATGATGAAATAATCATGCTTTTGCATAGTAATATCCTAAATTTTGTTATATTTGATTTCAATTAACTTCTTTGAAAATCCACCCTTAATATGATTTAGCTTTGATTACCCAACAAATTTCAGATCTGCTTTGTCGTCCAATTCCAACCAAAATAACAATTAAAATTCTTTTCTGTAACTTAGATTATGATTATTAATATAAAGTTGATCGGTGATGAGAGAGACCGAGAGAGCAGATTACCATAGAAAAAATCATTCATTTAAAAAGTTTGTATGTCATTTACCATTACCATTACCATTACCAATGGTTAATGGCGGTGATGATGATGTTAACGGGGGTTGAAGGAGAAAGGGTTTTTAGCTGACATGGAAAATACGGAATGAGTTGAGATTTTATTTCCACCTGTAAACATAATACGAAAAAAATACTGACATGTTTTATTTTTGTTGGATTGGTCCATTTCCTACTTCGTGTGAACAGATAATGTAATAATTTCTCATTGTTTTATTAAGAAAAAAATTATAAATACAATTAAAAAAGAGTACTCATTAACTTACTACATTCTCACTTAAAAATTTGTGAAGATATAAAGGTAGAAAATCATGTTATTCCCCTTTGCAAGACGCTACTGAATTATAACTAATTATTACCATAACATTATAAATATTTATAACTAAATTTAAATAAAAATTCGAACAACTCGACTTGACTCGAGTTTCATAAAATTAACTTTTAAATAAAGTTTAAAATGTAAAATAAGACTCGTTAACTTAACTAGAAAAATTTTAACTCGATTCGACTCGACTTTCACCTTAATACCAATTAAAAATGGGTTGGAAGATTTGGATGAAGAAATGGATTTGGTGAAAAGGTGATTCCACGGTACAACAGCTTAATATACAGTTAAAAACGATACAATTTTTTAAAAAATAACATAATTAAAATATTAAAAAATACAAAACATAAAATACTCCCGCACCAACCGAAATATTACTCAAAATATTTTTTTGACGACAAGTTCGGGCTTTCATGCTGTGAGTTTTGCGGAAGAAAATAATTGCCCCACTCAGTAGCGGACCTGCATGGCCATCAAGGGGACATCACCGGCCCTACAGCCTATTTATTTATAAAACGCTGCCAACTTAAAGAAATCGGCTCCACTGGTCTCGATTTTACAACTCATTTATTAGGGTTTCTGATGGTCTGACACAAATCGGCTCACGTAGTAGTTGATTTTTCCAGCCAGGGTTTTAAATACTCGATTTCAGCTCGACTTCCTAAATCATTCTCCAGCGCAAAGTAATAAAAAAAAAATAGGGGACGAATTTGAATTCTAAGTTTTTAAGAGGGTTGAAATACAATTTTAGTTTTACAGATTTTAGGACTAGACCTTAATATATCATTTTATGAGGCTAAGATGTAAATTTATCATGAAAATTAGTTTCCATTTACTATTCTTGAAGTCTACCTCTACGGTAGGGTGAACATCCGATGAATTGAGTCCAGTAAAAAAAATTTTTGAGTTATTCAAGATGATGAGTAATATTTTATAATTAAAAATTTATTTGAAATTTTTTAATTCGAGTTTATAAAATTTGAGTCGAGTTGTCGAGTTTCTGTACAAATTTAATTGTAATGATTTATAATGTTATAGTACAGATTGATTTTAATTTAAACGATTTTCTCTAATTATATGTATACATATATATTTCTTCATTTTTTTCACGTGTGAGTAGGATTAGTTATGCTATTTAATAAAAAAATATCATCTAAAATTCTAAAATATATTTATAGTCTTATTTTTAAGGAATGAACTTTTGAGAATAAAGTATTAATAGGAGTCAAGGAATTGATGAGAATAAAGAATTTACAAAAAAAAAATACAGCTAAAGGACCAAATTGAATAAAATACAAAGTTATGTTTTTTTAATATGAATTGAAGTTATATAGATATTATATGGTGGTAGTGGAGCATGCGATTTAAAATTGGTTAAAATAAACTTAAAACGAAGTAAATTTTGAAGAAATGAAGGAATAATACAAAGTTGATGTGCTAAATTGAATAATAGAAAATTTATTTTCAAAAATATGAACTGGAACAAAATAGAATTTCTAAAGTAGTTTAGGAGGATTTGATTCAAATTTTTGTTAAAATAGACTCAAAATGAATAATCACTTAAACATTTTAATTGATGGAATAAATTAAAAAAACTAAATATTACTCAAAATAAAATCATACAAAGTTGAGAGAATAAATGGACTCAAACTATTACTCAAAATTGAAAAAGCTAAAATTTTCTCTTTTTTTCAATTTACTCAAAATAAAATCATAAAAAGTAGAGAGAATAAATTGAAAAAAGAAAAAAATTGTTTTTAAAAATATGAATTGAAGCAAAATATGTATTCTAGGTTAGGAATACGTGGTTCAAATTTAGTCAAAATAAACTTAAAATGAAGAAAACTAAAGAAAAAAAATCAAAGGCTAAATCATAAAATTGTAAAATTGAAATTTTCAATTTTCCAAATTGAACAAACTTGAAACTTAAATAACTCAAATTAAACTCGAGTCAAATTTTGTTCACCTTACTCCACGTGTCATCTTTCTGTGCATTACTTAACTTTGCATGAAATTCTAGATGAAAGTTGTTGGTAATGCAAGAAGTTTTTTTTTTATCTATTTTTTTTAAAGCTTAGTAACATTCGAGCGAGATTTGAGGAAGGTGGGATGATTGTCATCCATCCATCGAGAGAGTTTTATTAAAAAAATCTCTTTTACGTTTTTGTCCTTTCGTTTCTCCAATGAAACGCAAATTTGTAAAAAAAAAATAAAAGATGATAAAAATTAAAACCGCTACAGATATCAATGTAGGAAAAATAAACAAGTTTAGTAACCAATATGGACCAAAAAAAAAAAAACTAGTATCAATTAGGACAAAAGAAGTTCAAGTACACAGGTAAGAAAAGTCAATATATCTAGTAGCAATCTTAATATTCGGGAGAAATTATGTTTTTCTATTTTTTGTTTAAAGTTCCATTAAAAGATCATGAAAGATGAACGTATAGACTTGCATAACCAATTAAAAGAATGCATATTGCATAATCAATTGAATCCATAACATCTGAACTTATATTGGATTAACCAAACTACATGGACCCTTGTAACCTCACATACATGCACTTTATTCAAATGTCAAAGCATGCCACACATTAATTTGAGCATAAGAAATTTAGTCCTGATAGTACTCTACCATGTTGCAAGATTGATCTAAACATTTTGTTGGATGATGATATTCAACTCATATCACTTTTACACACACTTTCAGTACAACAGAAAGAAAAGCAAGTCCTCAATATACATACCTCAGTCAAAAGGCCACCCCCTGTAGCCCATCGAATGATAATGATTGTTCTCATTCACACTGGGAGGGCTGCTTTCACCACCTTCATTATGGCTATGGCTAGAGCTTGAGCTAGAGTTCGATGAACGGAACGGCCAGATGTAAGACCATGGATTCCGTCTGCTCTCTCTTCCGCTGGAAGTGGTTCCACTTTGACTGCTTGAGTGTTGACCGTGGCTGCTAGTTGTTCCTTGTGGTGGTAATTCTTGTCGACAAACAGGACAAGTGTTGTGCTGCTCCAGCCATGGGATGATGCAATCTGAATGATACATATGATCGCATGGCATTTTCCTTGCTTCAGACCCCAGTTCGAATTTATCTTTGCAAACAGGACACTGCAAATCAGAATGAAGATGCCTCCGAGTTATCTTAACAGTGGGCATCGCATCAATTGAAGATCGGGATGCTGGGGGAGGGCCCCTCCGATCGTTAGCTGAGAGCCGTTCAAACAATTCTTCTAATCCAGGGCCTATGAAATAATCTCCAGTATTACCTCGTGCAAAACCAATTCCAGCAGCCCCATTGAAAAGAGCTTCAATCCCACCAGCCCCAGACAATCTAAAAGGGACTTGGCCACCAAAAATCAACAAAGGACCAAGTGCTGCATTATGCTCAGGAATTGAATCTGTTCTTCCTCTGATGTTAAGATTTCTGTCGGCCAATCGCTGCCTCATGAAGACTGAAAAAGCATCCAGGAGATCAAACCTCTGGCCCTGTCCATCATCGCCGAAAAAATCCATAGGACCAACATGCATCATATCATCTAATTCTTGAACAAATCCCCCACCACAATAGCAGCAAACTGCATCACGCCCTCGAAGGAGAACTGGGCGCCTGCATCTATAACACCAATGGGTATTTCTTCCAGTTGACATCGCCTTCTCTCTTTGAGAAAATCCGAAAAAGAAAAGCCCTCAAATAGTCTTACAGACTCTTAAAATTAGCTGCTTTTCCAGCATAATCAAATGACAATCTGCTAAGTGAACTGAATATCATTAAGGGCTTATATCCACTTCAAAGAAATAGAACAACAATATGATTTTCTTTACTTCTACAAGCAAATTCCAAAGACATTATACACTACAACCATCATTTAATCCACAATGCATCACACAAATAACAAAACCAAGCAGAATTACTTGATTTTGATTTGGAAGCAAAAAAGAAGGAAATTATCATCTTTTTCTCTCCCGTCCACCCTTTATAGAAGTAAATTTTATCAATATTAACTACAGCACTAAATGAGATAAAAAAAAAAAGTAAATTGACTGCCCATAATGCAAAAAACAATTAACAATTAGAGACAAAGCATATTCCCTAATCAGATTCAGAGCTCTATCCAAACAATGTTCCAGAAAGCAAAGGAAAAAAAAGGGTTTTCTCTTTGGATAAAACTTTGATACACAGGAGTTTTTTCCTTATAAAACACAAATTCTAAATTTCTAACCCTAATACCCTAAAACCTAACCCTAATCCCTAAACTATAATCCTAAATTCTAAACACTAACCTTAAATTCTAAATCCTACAACTTAAACCCCTAAGCTTTTAACCCTAAACTAAAATACTAACCCCTAAATTTGAAAAGCACGTGTAAATGTTTGTTTAGGCGAAGTGTGTATCAAATTTTTTCTCTTTCTTTTTCCCCTCCAATTTTGCTATTTTAATTCTAAAATCTCACTCTTCCAATGATTTCTTCTTCAAGGGCTAGATACGCAGTAAACAATCAGGAAACTAAGAAAACAAATAAAGAAATAAAAAAAGAAGCAATCATCCTAGAAATTGATCGGATCCGACATAGGAAAAAGAAGAGATGCCTCGTTTTTTTCTGGTTAGAAATCATTGAAGAAGATGATGAGGGGAACCGAAAGAGAATTGAAGGGGCCTTACCTGTAGGAGATTAGAGAGGAGTTTCCCCAAAAGAGACCGAGTCGGTGTGTTTTAGTATGATTGATTCTCCAAAGGAAGAACATCGTTTCATCCGACATTGCACTGGGCTTACGCTAATGCTACTTGGGCTGCCCATGGAACCCGGCCAATTACTTACGAAATGTTGGTTTATTAAATTAAATAAAATAGTATAAATAAAAAATTATATTTATTTATTAGATGAATTAATTTAAAAAAATGTGTTTGGTTCGTTTATGTTTATAAATAAGTTTATTTGTTAGTTTTTTTATAAGTTGGTTTAATTATTCTTTCATTTAAATTTTTAGTTTTCCTATAAAAGATAGTTGGTAGTAATATTTATGTTGTGCATAAAATAGAGAAGAATAATAACAAGAACAAATAACAAGAATGAGAGAACAAAAATATGAGAGAAAGATGGAAATTTCTATTATTCTCAATATAAACTTGTATACAATGCCTTCATCAAATCATCTATTTATAGGCATAAGAAGTACATAATACATTAAACTCTAATTAATGAAGATAATATTCCTAACGATAAAGTAAATTAAATCTCCTTGATAAAGTTCTTATCATGATAGAGATCCACATAGATAAATATTCATAACACTCCCCCTTGCATGTCTATGAAGATAATGTGCCTCATTAAAACCTTACTAAGATAAAAACCCAGTGGAAAAAATTTTCTTTAGTGAAGAAAAAATAGTACACACATTTTAATACGCATGTTGCCTCATTAAAAACCTTACTAGAAAAACCCATTAGGGCAAAACCTCGGTTAAGGGAAAAAGAATGCAACGCGTATTTAGTCCCCCTCGTGAAAACATCACATAAAATTTTTAAATCTTCATAATTCAATCTTGAATATTATTTTCTAAAGATTGTGAGGGATGAAAATTTGGATAATATGTTTTATTTTGCCATCTTTGATGTATCCACATTTCGATTAAGATATAAATTTTGCATTATCTCCACATAAGATAGCTTGTATCTTATCTTATGAAAGTAAATCACATATCTTTTGAATATGTTGGATCGATAGTCTTAGCCAAACACATTTTTTGCTTGCCTTATGCATAACAATGATTTCTACATGATTTGAGGAGACATCGATTAATGTTTGAAGATCTAAAGGTAATGATCTTTGTAGCATTTAGATGGTATTTCTGGACCAACTAATATATGATGTTTCCAAACTAAGGACTCATTTATCTTTCATTCGAAGATAAATTTATTCACATCCTACAAACTTACAATCATTAGGGTACTAATAGATATGTTTTTTTCATATTAAATCTTCTTTAAGATTCTTTCAGCTTATGTTCATTCATAGACAAAAACGTATATTTAAGTGCTCGATCTTTAGGTCGAGACAAAACCCTATCTCAAGATTTTTTTCTTAAATACTTTTATTAAATGCTTTGAAAACTCTTCATGAGTTTCCAATTTGAAGCTCTTCGGGGGTTCTAATGATATTCAAATTATCATAATGAATCTTGATCCAAACTCCTTTATAAAATACATAAGGAAATCTGATCATTCTTATAGTATTTTCTCAATTAGTACTCACTAAGACAATTATACCAAATGCGCAAAAATATAAATATTCAAGGGGCATATCTAAATAAATTTCCTCGAAAGTTTTCAAATGCTTCTATATTTTAAATCCTTCGAGGATAAATTTTACTATACATAGATCCACAAAATAATTAGACGCATATAAAATATTTCATAACTGCCAAAGTAATTGCATCCATTATGAAGTAATTAAAATTCTTCATAAATCATAATTCAAGTCGTATTTATATCTCACGAATATTTATTTGTTCCCCACTTACATTACACCTTTAGGTGTTTGAACTACTGGTCTAAAAACTTCACTTTTGAAAGTTCAAAGCGTCTTTCTATATTGGCGCCAATCATTTCAATATCTATAGATTTCTATACAAGATCCTCGTTTTCTTTCTTTACTTCTATAGAAAATATTTTATGTAAAATTGTTGTCGATAACTTTTCTTTTCGGTTCCATTCTTTTCTCGTATTGACATAACTTATTGAGATCTCTTTTCAATCTTTATTTCAGGTACCTGAAACTCTTCTAGAGTTTTATCATTAGTTATGTTTTGGGTCTCTTCAGGAGCACCTGCCTCCATTATATGACCATCTCATACTATTTTCTATTTACGAGAATTTTGATCATTGTAATCAATTTTAACTATGACACTTCATGCATGATTTATATCTATTCGCTCTAACATGTAATTCAAATTTAGAGCATTTTCAGCTGGTATATGAGACTTAATTACTCTCATTAGGTCAGTAAATATGTTTGGCAGTTGACATGTAATAATATATATCGCACATTCTAAAATGGGAAATATATGGCTTCTGACCAAAAACCAATCATAATGGGAAGTTTATTATAACTCGTTGGCTTGATGCGTATAAGTGCTGTTATAATGTAAAATATCATATAGATAATAAATGTTTCGTTCTCATAGTTTAGCTATTAACGAGAGGCATTCAATCAATAATTTTGCTAACCATTTGTAATTGAACTCACTAATTTTAGCAAGACTAATAGTCTTAATTGCATAATCTGAAATTTCTCATTTTTCATTTATTCGAATAAAAAAGTTCATAAACTACAGGTTGTGAGTAGATGCATCTATTGAAATTATATCAAAACTTTCCATATTATGGATAAATGGGCCCATATTTCATTCAGATATGCAAGACATTCAGTCTCAACTTCAACCAGTGAGGTTCTAATAATTAATTTCTTTGAGAGCAAGCAACACAAGAACTTCATGTTTTTAATAAATATTCATGTGAATCTCAATGTCTTTCGCATCATTATTGATCGGGATGATCTAACCGATCCTGTTAACTAATAAAAATCTTGAACGTGTAAACTTCTGGTTTACCGTAACTTACTATTCAACTTTAATATATATGTAAATCAAAGAAAATAAATGTCACGAAAATATTCAAAATATATAAACATTCAAGAAAATAAATATATACCATAACAACAATTATATAAAGTAAATTGACATAAAATAATAATAAATTAAAAGATCAAGTACTCCCTTCAAGGGTTATAAAGAAATAAATTAAAAGGTGAATTATTCTCCTCGGATGTTATAATAAAATAAAATAAAATAAAAAGACGAATTATTCCCTTCATGGGTTATGATGAAATTAACAACATCAAATTGAGTTTGACCAGCAACACCATAATTATTTTTGTCATTTTCTTAAACAAAATTTGTTTATATTTTCTTTCCTTTATCATTCATGATTGTGGATAAAAGTCTATAATGCTTCGACGTATGACAAGTACATGACCAATAGTTTGTATCATCGCATTGATAACATAAAGATTTCACTATCTTAATATACTCTTGTCATCTTTATAATCTCACTTTTGGTGGGTATAAATGTTTTTTAAATGACCATCTTGTCTATGTCTATATTCATGGTCTCGGCCACGACCTGAACTGCTAATGTGGTTTTTATTCTTTTCGCTATATAATATCACATTCACTTCAGGGAATGGAGCGGAGTAAATTTAACATTATATTTGCATTCACTTCAGGGAATACCTCCCATGAAAATTCTTGGATCAAGGTGAATTTTTGTATTCTAAACTTGGGAGAAGTCTATAGTCGAGTTTTTCGACGCAGAATAATTATTACTTTCGAGCAAAATCACCATGATTTATCGCACTTTAAAATCGTAGTTTAAAGAATAAAAATAAAATTAGAACTTACTGATATTGGTTTTCCTCTAGTGGACAATGGAGACATAACAAATGACCAAGATAGCTTCTCATAATGTCATGTCTCTTCAAAATCATTATATCATGTAAAGTTCAAAACACGATTAAAAAATATAATCATTATCAAATAAATAAATCCAATAAATAAAATTTGGGAACTAGCCGGGGTGCTACGGCGAGTTTAAATAAAAAATAATATATTTTTAAAACTCGCCGTGGTGGTGCGGCGAATTCACTGTAAGAGTACTACTCCGGGCAATTTAGAATTTAAAATCCTACTTTGGTCATAATAAAATCTAAAGATCCTACAAATTTCCTTAAGCACTAGTTTTTTCTACACATTTTTGTTTAAAGAAAAGTCTTAGGAATTTCAGTAAGACAAATATTTTTGTAATTGTTCAACAATAATTAATCTGGAAATTTTGGACTTGTCAGTAGTATATAATGTAATCAATTGCAATTGTGAATTTTGGTGAAGTAAGTAAAAAAATGGAAAAGAAACGTGAAAGTGAAAATTGAAAAACAAAAGTTATAATATACAAAGTTTTAATCTAAATTTTATAGGGTAAAGTACACAAATGGTTACTAAACTATCCCTAAAAGTACAAAATGGTCACCAGACTTTCAAAAATTACATAATGGTCATTAAATTTTAGTTTTTATTACAAAATGATCATTGGACCGTTAACCGGGAGACGTAGCAGTTACGGAAATTTGTATAATAACATATTTAATCCTCAATATTTACACATTCAGACAATTTAGACATCAATAATAAGGGTTAAATTAGGAATAAATTGATTAAATGTGTCAATATAGAAGATTAAATGTTATATTATTCAAATTTCTGTAACTGTCACGTCACTCAATTAACGACAGTTAACGGCTCATTAACCACTTTGTAACAAAAACTAAAATTTAATGCCCATTATGTAATATTTGAAAGTTTAATGACCATTTTGTATTTTAGAGATAGTTTAGTGATCATTTGTGTACTTTACCCAAATTTATATTTAGATTGATTTAATGGGTTTTTTTGTCTAATGATTAAAAAATAATGTTAACGAGTTTAGTTGATGTAACAAATGAGACGAAAGTGATTGTATTTGAACAGGGGTGTTAAATCGGTCGATTCAGTTAACTGATTAAATCGAACTAGCTAAAATCTATTAGCCGTTGTTTTAGTTTTAATTGTTAACCGATAACCTGAACAAATTTTGTTTTAAAATTTTTAATCGATTTTTGAATTAATCGAAATTTGCTATAAGTTTTTGGGTAAATTACACAAATCATCACTAAACAATGCTAAAATGATCTTTTTAGTCACTGAACTTTCAAAAGTTACCAAACAATCATTAAACTTCTTAAACTATTACACAATGATCATTGAACGTTGAAAATTATTTATAATTTTTGAAAAGTTTAATGACCATTTTATAATAGTTTAATGAATTTAATGATCATTTTGTGTTGTATTGATAAAGTTTAATGAGCATTTTATAACATATCGAAAAAATTTAGTGATCATTTTATAATTTTTAAAAGTTCAATGACCAAATATGTATATGTAATAAATATAATATATAATATATGATAATTCCAGTTAATTAGCTAGTTTCGAACATAATTAACCGATAACCAAAATTTGAAAGAAAAAAAATTAACTGTTAACCAATCATACCTAAAAGTTCAAACCATGAGTTATAATCTTAATCTTTAAATATTAAATTCTAAATCATAGACAATAAATCTTACACCCTAAATATCAAATCCTGATTATAAATTCCAACCCTAATCATTAATTATAAACCCTAAATATATATTTTTTAACTTTAAAACATATATAAGAGCACCGCATATGATCTTTTCTATAAGAATTTTGTTTGGGAGAGGAGGGGATAATGAAATCCTCCTTCTAAAAGATAGGATCTTCTTATATATTCTATGTGCAACATGCAGCATGGTCTCTTCAAATAAAAGAACATCTGATTAGTTTAGTTTGTCAAATGTTTGGTCATTGGTGTAACTGGGTCTGTCGACTGCTACTCAGAAACATATTGAACATGTTTCGAAATATTTAGATGTTCCGAAACAAATTTACCCAGAAACAGAGTACTGAAGTTACAACAAGTTTTACATTATTTAAGTCTATAAAAAAATTATGCTTAACTCAAAAATAGGTATCCAAACTATACACTTTTTCTTAGATTAGTGCTTAATATTTTTTTTGCTGAAATAGGTGGTTAAAGTTTCATTAAGTTAGCATTTTAAAATAACATCATTAAAAAAATTATCACTCAATAATAGATTGACACGGACTTTTTTCCCCAAAAATAAACTGAAAATAAAATAAATTAAACAATATCTCAAAAATTTTAAAAATCACAAAATAGTCACATAATCTCTAAAACCCCAAAATCTTAAACCCAAAATTAACGTCATGGTCGCTACTGATAGTCTTGCTGGACTCCACCATCGTAGTCGCCGGAGACCACCGCTCATTTTCTCCAACCACCTATCGTCATTAACCGATGGAAAGGGTGTCAATCGGACGTCGAACAATGAACGCGAAAGACTCTAATCGTTCGACATTCATTGACACGCCTCTTGTTGGTTACCGACTGTGGGTGATTGGGAAAATGAACAGTAACCTCAGGTGAAAACAGGATCCGGCGACGCTATCGACGGCGATAGTGGCGTTAATTTTGAGGTTTGGGATTTTAGACTTTTTTAAGAATTTTTAATTTTTTAAAAAGTATTTTTCTTTTTTCAGTTGTTTATAGAAAATTTTTAAAAAATAAAAATAAAAACACGTGTTAAATTTTGATTTGGTGGTGAATTTTTTAATGGTGTTATCTTAAAACAATAACAAAATGAAACTTTAGGTACCTATTTCAGCAAAAAAATATATTATGCACATATCTCAAAAAAATATATAGTTTGAGCACCTATTTCTGAGCTAAGCCAAAAAAATTTAGGGGACGTTTGGTTCGCAAAAAAGATCATTATCAGGGGAAAAGTTCTTTTTCGGAATCATATACCCACATTTGGTTTGGAAATATTCCCTTCAACGGATAATATTTCATTCCCCATCAGTAGTGTTTTTCCATTAAATGACAAGAATATGATTCCCTTGAATTTCTTAACTATTTGTCAATTCTCACCCCTTCACACCATATTGCCCTCAAGTTAATGAATTTTGTAAATTTGAACCATTTGTTGAATTTAATTACATAATTAAATATTATAGTATAAATTAATTAAATATTTTTATTCAATATTATTTTAATATTTAAATGATGTTACACATATTTAAATACTATTTTTAATATTTAATATATTTTTATTAATATTGTATATAATGTTTGTAGGTTATATGTTGGGATTTCATTTTTGAAAATTAATAAGTTAGGAGTTGATGTTCTTAATTTTATTTTTTGATTTATAAGATGTTTACCATCTTATAAAATATTTTAGTAGGATAAACTTATGATCTAAAATTCTTATTAGTATTATAAAATATTGTATTGGCTGATTGTATAAAAGTGTTTGATAAAATTAACTAATAACTGATAGCTGGTAGCTGTTTGATTATTTAAACAAGTAAAATGACATGATTATATTCAATACTTGTTTGAATAGTTTATTAGTTATCAATATTTTGCATCTATTAATATTTATTAAATTATAAAAAATTAATACAATTTATTATTTATATAATTATTTTAATACAATTTAATTAATTATTAAATAAAAATAAAAATAAAAATATGTGAGAATAAAAAAATAAAAAATACTAGTTTACAAATGTCACAATATAAATACGTGAGGGTGAAAAATTAAAATAAAAAATGTTAAATTTAAGTTATTTGAAGATTTTTTATAATTGTTAAGGGTAAAAAGGTTAAATAGAAAGGGTAAAAAGATTTTTATAGCACTAATACCAAAACCTATAATTTTAAAAAGTTCCTATTAAAAACTTTTTTTAAAAATTAGAGATTTTACCTCAATCGGCTATTTTAATTCGCTATTTACTAAATATTTAAATTAATGAATTCGACCGGTCTAACCTCTAATTTTAGTTCAAACTTTTAATTTTAGCTCAAACCGTTATTTACCAAACATGGCCAATGTAACAAAAATAGTTCCATGATTTTTTATGCAGATATTTTTAATGTAATATTAATAGTTTAACATGTTAAAAAAATACAAAATATAGACAATTTAGTAAATTTTACTTTCAGATAATCTTATATTATTCCAATCAAACATAATAATCTTAAATTCCTACCAAATAAATCAAATAAAGTAATATAACATTCTTAGTAATACATTAGATAAATTTTAAAAATTTTATTCCTAGAAATAATCTTACATTTCCTGTATATTCTTCTAATTAAACATAATAATCTTATATTCCTATTAAATAAACTAAACAAAGTAATATAATATTGTAAGTAATGCATTATATAAATTTCAAAAATTTTATTTCTAAAAATAATCTTACAACCAAACAAACTCTAACAGTATTTTTTTAAATTACAATATTTTTACTTTGTAATATGCTAAAGAAAGTGGGTCAATATAATGTTTGTTTGTGGTCCCAATGGGAAGAAATTCCTTTTAATATTACAACTTGAAGTGAGATAGGAAGTTGACTGAATCAGTTAACAATGAGTTTTTTTCATGAAGAAGTTAATATGTTCGAAATTTGTGATTTGATTTTCAGTTTTCAAAATCACAAGAATGATTGGATTCATTATTCATCAACATCATTACTGAGAAAAAAGAACTTGATTCAGTAAAAATGATATTAACAGCTCCACCCAGTTCCTGCTTTGATAAACATAAAACTACAACATAAAAGGGTACACAAAAAAACTGATCATTGCAGTAAACCGCCAAAAAAAAACCCCTAAGCTTTCCAGGATTCTAGAGTGGGAAAGCAAGGAAAACTGTCGCAAGAGGAAGCTCCAGCGTTGGCCACCACAGAAGCCTGCAACGGAACTAAGCCAGACCCAGCAACAACTCCCAAAGTTGGTTGATGACGGTGGTCCAATAAGAACGCCGAGGTGTCCAGCGTAGGTAAGTTCCCCGGTCTCTGAGGCTCGGGCTTCAGGATCGGACCGGGACACATCTGAGCGTTACCAAATCGGACACCGGTCACCTCTTGCACCATCTGCCTGAAATTGGTCGGATCCGCTTTTATGAAGGTGGTTTGGGAGCGCTTGGATGCCCGGGGCTTGCGTTTGGACTTGGACACTTTCCCCGTCGGAGGGAGCTCGACTGTCCGTTGGCGTTTAAGCGTAGTTTCAGGGTCGGAACCGGAAAGGTTGGAGCCGGAGGGAGTGGGTAAAGGATCGGAGTTGACGAGGGAGAAGAGCGGGGAAAGAGAACACGAATCGGAGTTAGAAATGGAGACTTGGAGTGCCCGGGTGAGAGTTTCGGTATCGCGAGAAAAAGCTTCGGAGAGCCAGGAATCGGAGAAGCTGGGACGAAATGCCCATGATTCTATGCTGCCCAGGTTCTCCAAAGATGACGCCATGGTTTTAGAACTTCGATGCCTCGCAACTAAATGATCCTTTCCTTTATGTACAAATTCAGAAGAAATGAATCATCCAGTTGTTTTGTGATGGGTGATGTTTATGGAATTTTCTTGGGCTTTTAGTTGAGAGTTGAATCCAGAAAAGAGAAAGCGAAAGTAAGTGAAAGGATTGAGAGACACGGAGAGGTGAGGCTTTAAATAGGGCGGTGCGCTGCAGAGGGGAAAGAGAAAACGCGTCGTAATGACATAGGGACAGGCGTCAGCTCCTTCTCGTACGGGATACTTCACCAACTACTCATCTAACCATGGTTTACTTTTAAGGTAAACTACTTATTTTGCACTCCACTTATTCTCATTTTTTGTTTTAGTCACCTAATTAATTTTTTTTGATAAAATAATACGTTATATTTTTATTTTTATTTTGGTATCCGCCGTTAAAAATTAATAACAAAGATGATGTGGCACTCTCATATTAGGAGAAAGAAAATGAAAAAAAATTAAAAATTCAATGTCAACTTTGCCGTTAATTTTTAATGGCGAGTACTAAAATAGAAATAAATACTATTTTGTCAAAAAATAGTGAGGTGACAAAAAAAAATTATGAGAATAGATGAAATATCTAAATAGATAGTTTACTCTTATTTTATTGGCCTAATCACAAGTGTGTTAGTTTCTCTTTTCGTTAATTTAATTTAATAAAAAATATTAATTGAATTTAATTCGATAAATATATCATTAATACAATATACTGGAGAACGTGGTTTTAAAAATGTTTAAGCTTTTAATATTATCATACTTATAGATGAAAAGAGGTCTTGGTAATATATATATTAAATTGTACGTTAAAAATTGACAAAAAAATAAAAATGTAAATATTAAAAGAAATGGAAAATTTAAGAGCTAAAATAGTTTGTTTTTAATGTTAGAGGGTAAAATGTTCATTAGACGTTTGTTATTGTTTGATTTATTTTATTTGTGAGTAATGAGTCTGACCCACCGAGTGCAATGGCTTTCAGCCACTTATTCCACAGCTTTGACTGTCAAACCGCGTCTCTCGGCGTCCACCCTTACGCGTTAACTCCACCTTTTACACATTTATTTAAAAAAATATTTCTTCCTCGAGGGTGGCATAATTTGGGATAAATTAACATCAAATTGATATCCTGCCTGACTTTCTTCCCTTTTATATTTATTTTGAGCTATAGTATTTTTATTTTTATGTAAAGTCCACGATGTCTCCAACTTTAATGAAATATGTTTACTATTATAATGCTCATAATAAGAGACAGGGTTACAATCAAATATTAGAAGGAATAAATATTTGTTAATTCTTTAAATTTTAAAATTAAAAGAATAAATTTTTATTTTATTATTATTTAAATTGAAAAAGACTTCAAATATAATTATACTAAAAAATTTGGAAGACACTCTTTCCCTTCTCAAACTCTACTGGCTTCGTCCCGGCTTATAATGTGATTTATATTAAAATAAACCTAAATTAATATTTATGTATAATAAGGGTATTTAATGTCTATGATTTATATTAAATTTACATTTCGGTCATTATTATTATCCATGTGTAACAAAATAATTATTCTATCGTTAATATATGTTAAATGTACGACAAAAATCTGATATGGCACGTTAGGAAGTCTGAGTTTGCATCGTTTGACTTGTTGACCTCTCTTTGGTCGGTCCATCAATTAGGGATAACAAAAATTTTCGACCCAACCCGATTTGGTGTGCTTCGACCCAATTCGATCGGGTTTTTTTCATAATTTTCGGGAATCAGGGCAGGGCGGTATGAAAAATATTAAGTCAGAGCGGGGCGGGCTCGGGTATAAGATAGAAATTCTCCTCCCCGCCTTGGTATATTTTTTATTATATTTATTTATTTTTACTATATTTGTAAAAATACCACTATATATAAACGCTTTTAGGGGTTTCAAGCTATTTTTTAGTTTGTGTTTATCGTAAATTTTTGTTAGATATTATTCGAGTTTTAACATATCTGATCCTGAAGGTCGGTGGTTCAAGTTTATTCTTTTAAATATGTATTTTTTCATGTGAGTAATTTAATTTAATTTAATTGATTTTATTTTATTCTATTTTTATATAGTTTTAAAGTCCTTGAAATTTATATTTTTTTAATGTGATGGTGGTTCGATCAGATCTAACATTCATCGTCGATGAAATTTAATATATTTTTTAATTTTTAGGTCGGGGTCGGATTTAAGAATTTATGTGTCGGGCGAGACGGGGCGAATAAATTAATCCTAGATCTGAAAATACTTCAATAATATGGAAAATTTCAGCAAACGTCTAAAGGCTATGTATTTGTAGCGATGTCCCTTTTACGCAAAAAAAGGAAGTTTCAATGTGTTTGGAGGTCTTTCGGGTATTTAAATGTTTCGTGGGGTTTTCTAAAAAACCGTATTTTATTTTTGAAATTGGAGTTGCCACCGGCCACTTAAGGTAGGCCGGACACCATAAAAACCAGAGATTTAAAAAATGTTTCGGGAGTTGGTTACGGATGGGGAATGATTAGCACCCCACACCGCCCAAAATTGGTACTTTAATAACTACCGCTTTATTAATATTAGACTTTCCGGATTAAAGTGACGATTAGATTAAAATTTGGCTATAAGTGCGGGTAAATTTTAAAAGCCCCGTTATCCGAGAGTAAACGCCCAACCACCATCACTACGCCTGATACTAGCCCCGTTTACGCTCAGATAAAAGGGCACCACATTGACAATTAATATCTTGAAATGCAACTTAAAACATGACAAATATAAATAAATATAAAGCGATAAAAATATAAATAAATACTAACATAATAAAATAATAATCTAACATAAATAAAATACTAATCTAAAACATAAATACATAAATATTAATCTAACACAAATAAAAACAAATCTAACATAAATAAAAATATTAATCTAAAACATAAATATATACTAATCTAAAATATAAACAAACATACAAACTAAAAAAGAACACAATTTTAAATTAACTAATACTTCATTAAATCATAAAAATTACAACACAAATAAAAAATGAAGAAAATATACCTAACTAGGAGCTCGAATGACGAACCCCAACTGACCCCACCGAGATCTACCACGACCTCTCCAAAAAATAACTAGATCGGATCCAAAGTAAGACCCCGATCGAATGTTGGATCGAACCAACTGGGGCCGGGGGAGTGCCCCCAGCCAGGCTTGCGGCCGGCCTAGCTCCCAATTGGGGAGCCAATTCAATTGCCGATTTATGGCAATTTTCTTGCGTGAATTGTGGGTCAATTGTGGCTGCCTCATGCCTCTATTTATAGGCAAATGAGGGGAGGCTAAGGGTGACGTGGAGCACCCTCCTCCATACAATTTCCTATTTTTTTGCTTTTTAATTTTTAATTTAATTATTTTTTTTACCTTTTTATATTATTATTATTATTTATATTAATAATATTACTATTAAAATAATACTAATAATTCTAAAACCTGGACAAAAATGAGTGATTACAGTTGCCCCTATTTGCTTGTTCATGTGAAACGAGAACAAAGCAAAGATCAAAAGCACTCATTTTTGACCTACTTCCTTATCTTTGGCTTCGGAATCACGTGTTCTTCTGGAACTCTCTGCTCTTCCTTAGCTGAATCTTCAGGCTTGTAAGCTCTTCCTATATAGAACTTCGTCACCTTCCGATCTTGGAGCTACATGCTCTTTCTATATAGAACCTTTCACTCTAAAGCCTCGAGTTACGAGTCCCTCCTATATAGAACTTTTCACTATGATATGGTAAAGCTCGAAGTCCTTCCTATATAGAACTCTTCGCCTTCAATGCGACGGGTTTTTCCTATATAAAACCTTATGTGTCACAGATGGATTCTTCTGACTGAGAGTTCTTCCTATATAGAACTGTTAGTCTTCAAACCCTATAGCCGCCAGTCCTTCCTATATAGAACTTTTAGCTTCTGAAATCTCGTAGTTACGATTTCTTCCTATATAGAACCTTTCACTGCGAGGTCTCAAAAATACAGGCCCTTCCTATATAGAACCTTTATCTTCGAATCTTTCAGGGATTCACGCCAAAATGGCTACCAATCTGGCCTTGCACTACTGAGGTTGCCAAGATATTTCTTCAAATTTGAGGATTCACGCCGAAAATGGCTACCTGTCTTTATGGACTCACGTTACTAAGACTGTCGATCTTTCTAGACTCACGCTACTAAGGTTGCCGATCTTTCTGGACTCACGCTACTAAGGTTGCTGATCTTTCTGGACTCACGATGCTAAGGCTGCCGATCTTTCTGAACTCACGCTGCTAAGGCTACCGAACTTTCTGGACTCATTCTACTAAGGCTGCCGATCTTTTTGGACTCACGCTGCTATTATTGCCGATATTTCTGGACTCACGCTGCTAAAGCTGCCGATCTTTCTGGACTTACTCTACTAATGTTGTCGATCTTTTTGGACTCACGCTGCTAAGGCTGGTGATCTTTCTAGACTCACGCTGCTAAGGCTGCCGATCTTTTTAGACTCACGCTACTAAGGTTGCCGATCTTTCTAGACTCACGCTACTAAGGCTGTCAATCTTTCTGGACTCGCGCTACTAAGGCTGCCAATCTTTCTAGACTCACGCTACTAAGGTCGTCGATCTTTTTGGACTTACGTTATTAAGGCTGCCGATATTTCTAGACTTATGCTACTAAAGTTGCCGATCTTTCTGGACTCACGCTACTAAGGCTGCCGATCTTTCTAGACTCATGCTACTAAGGCTGCTGATCTTTCTGGACTCACGCTACTAAGGCTGCCGACATCTGGCCTCACGCTACTATGGTTGCCGCATCATGCCCGGATGACTTATTGATAGCTCGAAGGACTTATCACCATGATCGAAAGACTTACTGGTGGCCCGAAGGTCTTATCATCATGCCCGAAGGTCTTATTGATGGCCTGAAGGACTTAATATCCGGCTTTACACTACCTTGGCTACCATCATCTGGCCTCACGCTACTATGGTTGCCGACATCTGGCCTCACGCTACTATGGCTGCCGCATCATGCCCGGAAGACTTATTGATGCCCCAAATAACTTATCACCATGCTCGAAAGACTTACTATTGGCCCGAAGGTCTTATCATCATGCCCAAATGTATTACTGATGGCCCAAAGGACTTAATATCAGGCTTTACGCTAATTTGGCTACCATCATCTAGCCTCATGTTATTATGGCTGCCGTCATCTGGCCTTACGCTATTATGGCTGCCACATCATGCCCGAAGGACTTATTGATGGCCCGAAAGACTTATCACCATGCTCGAAAGACTTACTGGTGGCCTGAATATCTTATCATCATGCCTGAAAGTCTTAATGATGGCCCGAAGGACTTAATATCTGGCTTTACGCTACTTTGGCTAGCGTCATCTGGCCTCACGCTACTATGGATGCCGATCTTTATTTCTTTAATGAAATCTACTTCTTCAAACTTTTTGACAATTCTTCAAATACCTGTCTAAAACAAGCAAAAATTGACATGTCTCTATCTATATGATGCATGCAATGTAATGCTTTATTTTTCTTCTCTTTTTTTCTTTCCTTTCTCTCTTTTTCTTTTCTTTTCCCATTTCTTTCTTTTCTCATTTCTTTCATTTCTTCTTTTTTTTTCTCCTCTTACTCTCTTCTCTCTTTTTTTCTTTTTTTTCTCATCTCTTTCTTTTCATTCTTTCTCTGTTCAAAAGTCTTACGCCCTGAAAGGTCGTTCTTCAGATTTCTTCGTCTCTTTACTTCTTCATTGTATGCTCTTAAATCTTCATTTGATCAATCACTTCGAATCTGAATTAACATGATTTCTTATCTTTCGTGAGAAAGGCTTTCTTATCTTCAGGGTTATCACCTGTCTTCATAAATGATCTTATGGTCCTTATATTATTTTTATAAGAACCCTTGTCATCTCCTTCGCTTGGCGTTGCCCCATTCAATCACAGGCTCCACTACTTCAAATTTCCTGACCCACCATACAGAGCATTGATCTATTTCTAATCACTAGGGTGAGCAAAAGTACTTTCATCCCCTGATCTCATCCTTGTTCTTCTCATAGCATTTTGATGGGAACTAACTCTCGGTTCCTATACTTTAAATCTCATCATCATTCATTTTTAAAGTAATGCAAAAGGCAATTTACTTGTGTATATTTCAATAAAATAATGATTATTTTAAAAGATAACAGTCATTTTGAAAATCACAACTTGAAGGGAATATCAAAAATTTTAAAAACATTGTTTGGAACAAATGGTAAACATCTTATTTCTTTTTTTTAAAAAAGTCAAACATTTTTGAAAATTAATGTTTGGAGAATGGTAAACAAAATTCGAAGTATATTGCCAAACATTTTAAAAACTAATGTTTGGGGAAAATAGTAAACATCAAAACTTTGGGAGAAAATGTTAAACCTTTTAAAACATGTTTGCCCCCAAAATATCAAACACCATAGCACATATGCTTCAAATTGCCAGAGATCAACTCTAATGAAGCGTATATTTAGAAGATCTTGACTATTGTGGAGATATACACAAATGTATAGTTTCTTCTAGTCTATTAGGCCTTCGAGAGGCACAATCTCATACCTAATTTCTAACCCATTTAAGGTGGCTTTCTTAATCTCACTAACTCACCATGCCTCATTCTTCTCTCATTTGGGTGTCGATAAAGCACTTCGAAGTTTGACGTCCCTTGAAGCAAGGTTAACCCTTATAGGCGGAATAAAATCTAAAGGCATTCTCATTCAACTTGGATATCTATGGATGATCAGAATGGTCTTTGGAGGCTTGTAATGTAGGCCTTTGGTTCATGGTTAGACGAAGCCTTATCTCTTGCTCGTATGATCTGGATATGCTCACATAGAGTATTCTTCTTCTTTTTTTGGCATCACTCTAGACTGCCCGTTTTCGGGTTTTCACCCTAGAGTTCATTTTCACACTCTCTTTCTTTTGGCTTGTCTTGCAAAATGATTGATCCTCCAAAGTTCTTTGAATGAAGGATTATGTACACTTCTGGAGTTCTTGTGATTGGTATGTCTAGATGAAATGTTCCTCTTTCTTCTTTTCTTTTTTTTTCTTTTTGGACCGCTCTAGACTACCCATTTTTGGGTTTTCACCCTAAAGGTCACTTCATTCTTTTGTCTTTAGATTGACGTATCTTGGTGGGATATTGATGCCAACATGCTCTGGCAGACTACTTATTCTTCTTCATTTTTGGGATCGCTCTAGACTGCCATTTTTGGGTTTTCATCCTAAAGGTCATTTCCCTTTTCGAAATTGGCAATCTTCGAGCCAACTTGTCTTGACTTGGCTTCGATTTAAGCTTCTATACAAATCTTCAAAATTGTGGATTCTTTATGTATCTCATGCTCATTTCTTATAGTTGAAGTCTTGATCTTGTATTGTTTGATCTGTGTGTGAAGTATTTTCTTTTTATTCTTTTTGTCTTTTTTCCTTTTTCTCTCTTTCTTTTTCTTTTCTTTTTTTCTTCTAATGGAATTCAACTCATCACAGTCCTTGGTCTCGAGGATAATGATGGAGCATACATCAGAACCCCGAGTTACTCGGCATAGTCATGATTTGAATATATCACTCATGTAGCTACTCCACTTTTAACTTAAAAGATAGATGAAGCATACAACCACCTTCTGAGCTTTTTAACTACAGCAGAGTGCCCCAGAAAATTCTACTAATTTATCTCTTTTTAAACACTCTTATCTAGGAATACTCTTTAGTAAACCTAAACAGTGGAGTGTAATCTCTTTTTTCTTTTTTCTCTATTTTTTGCCTTTTTCTTTTTTTTCTTTTCTCTCTTTTTTAGACTACTTATTTTGGGTTTTTAGCCTAGAGTCTCTTTCCTCTTATTCGATTATGTTGATGTATTCTCAAATCAAACTGTATCTATACCAGACATTGTCGCTTGTTCCCACTTGAACGTAATCAATTCTACCCACCTCTTCTAAACTGGTGCCTATCTAACGGTAGAGTCTTCATGTATCTTCTTCTTACACTATTTAACTTAGTGTACTCACTCTTGATTGCTTAGGCCTTCTGATTGGCATTTCTTATGTTGCTTGGTTTATTTTTTGAGCATAAACTTGTCTTCATCCATTTTCCCCTGGTAGTTCTATGGCCTTCATGTCCAATCTATCTGGTTTTATCTCTTTCTCTTAGTAAAGTGAAAGAATACCATTCGTCATTCCATTCATAAATGTTCTGAGAAAGCCTTTAGGGGTAAAGGTTTAGAGTCAACTCTCGATTCAAGGATCTTAAACGACAAGTGCCTGAAAAGAAAAATTCATAAAATGGGAACTACCCATTATCTAAACACTCGTTTTGTTTATTTGTTGGCCTAAGTAAACTAGCAGATACTCACATTTACAGTATCCTCGCAACATTCAATCTCTTCTAAATATAAGTAACTGAGAGTTGATCTCTGGATCTGAAAAAATGTGTTGTTGCATTCAAAATTCGAGGACCTAGTATAGAAATTATATATACATATGTCCATTCAAAAATGCGTGTATATGCAAATGGGAAAATAAAAACTACCCTATGAAAATAAAATGTTTAAATAATCAAAAATGTAAAAAAAAAATACTTTCTAAATGGAAATGTGATTTGTTATTCTGACAAACAATGAGTTTTTTTATGTTAAGAATTTATTTGTGAAATGATGAGAAAAACGTAGGGACCTTCGGACTATCTCTAGGGTACTAACTCATTCCGGTCCTTTCAAGGTAGTGTAGGCTTGTACCACTTTTCTTGTTTTTTCACCGCTGGATCAACTCTCTTGTCATGACTCCCTCGTCAACCAGCTTCTTAATTTCTTCTATTAACGGCCCCAAATTTCTTGGTGTCATGCCCCGACGCCTCAATGTAGAATTCACATGTACTGTATGGATCAAAACTGTGGGCAGATGAGCTGGGCGTAATCTTTATCGGCCAAGAGGTAAGGTACTAACCCTTGACCCGATGAGGCCATATGTTCGAGATGGAATACTCTGAATATCTCTAAATATGTACTTGTTCGAGGATTTTTTCTTTATGATTTGGAGGAATCTTCTTGTCTTCTTCGCTTATGATCATGAGAACCTTGAAAGTGGTACCCATTTATCTCTTTCTTTCCTTCTGCTTCTAGGCATGTCTGGTTCGTTGAATTAAGACTCAATTTTCCTTCCTGGATCTGCCCCTCAATTTCTCGAGCATCTTATCAAAGAGAAAATACGAAAGATGGCTTGAGACTTGGAAATCACTTTCCTCTTCAGCAATGTAAGGCTGCACTTGGGCGGCTAACCTCCGCCATCTCAAAGCATATTCCTTGAAACTCTCATCAGGTTTCATCCTCGTACCCTGGAGATACTGACGACTTGGCGCTAGGTCTAAAGCATATCTGTATTGCCCATAAAGACGTCGGTTAAGTCTTCGCATGACCACACTTAATCTCTACTCAAACAGTTGTACCATATCACGGTAGGTCCTGTTAGACTGTCGCGGAAGTAGTGGATCGGTGATTTTTCATTCTCGATGTAGCCCTCTATCTTTCTACAGGATGTGGTCAGATGAATCTTGGGGCAGCTTATTCTGCCATACTACACAAATCTTAAAATCTTTAAATTCTGTGGAATAACCAAATCAGGGCTTTCTTGCGTCGAAGGCATCAATCTTTTTTTTCTCGAACCTATCTTCTAACTACTTTAATCTTGATTTTTGAGTGTCTTCAATTTTTTTATCCATGATAAAACCCTAATTGGTCTTTGGATTGCTCCTCATAAAATTTATGCAAGGTAATAATAATGCAAGGTAATGATAATGTCATGTAAAATATGCCAGGATCGTGTAAAGTAATGCAATGTAATCCTAAAATATAAACATGAATGCAATAAGGCATTGATTCCAAAAGTGATCCTCATAGAACGACGTTCATTGAGGCCAAAAGGTTTCATTACATCAGATATTAGATATTTACAGTTACTGGTGAGCTCTAGTGCCTAATTTCTTAACTTCATCCAGTAGTCCGGTCAGCTTACCCCCGTGGTCCAACATCGGGTCATGTTCTGACTCAATGCCATCGATGTGTCAGCTAAGTCTGCCACCTTGTTGAGCCTCTTTACCGATCAGGTAATATTAATCTTTCGCAGCTTGAAAGTTATCTTTACAACATTTTCAGCCGCAACCTATTTCTTAACTTCTACACGAACCTCGTATTCATGCAAAGAAGTCTCGAGCTATTCCACTTGCTCCTTACTTTCCAATTGAAGAGTGTTGGATTGTCCTTGTTCTATTGTAAACTTGTTTTGAACACTCTTGTTAATGGCTAGGTTATTCTGTAGCTCAACTCTAGAGACTATCGTATATACTCAATTTCCTCAAACTTACCCGATAGCAGCCTGACTTGATTCTCGTTTGACTAGTTTCTATTTTTCTAATATTCTGAGTCGTCCTTCAACTGAACAACACTGTCCATCCACACAGTAAAACTTATGGTGATCATTCTGCAAGTTCAATTTCATCCAAATTATTTTTCTCTTATCTGAGCTGGCTGAACTTGAAAGAATATCCCTTTCCTAGGATATCCCTATCTCTGATATTCAAATTTAACTCGCTTGAGTGACCCACTTCGGTATTACTCGAACCTTGTCATGGATATCGATTCTTTCTCGATTTTCCCCTCGGGTGATTGTTAGCTCACTATAGAATTAGGGTATTCCGTCTTCGAAACCCAAGACTCCTATCGCGATAAAATCTTGAACTTGTTCCTCAGGGCCCCGTAATTCTCAATAGTGTGACCCAAACTTTCTAAACGGTAATTGTGTCGTAACCTCTCGGATAAGATGGTCTTTTAGGTAGAGACTTCACCAAGGTAATAAGGTTCTTCTCGATGAACATTATGAGTAGTTCGATGTATCTCATAGGAAACGAGATGTACTTCTTTTCTTTACTTGCTTCTCGGGTTTTTTCTAGATCGAACTCTATTTTCTGGAAGTCCGACTCAGACATACCTTCCGCCTGTCTATTAATGCGGATCACAAAAGGGTTCAACTTGTCGTATTTGGCTGGCATGGAGGTAGAATTCTGACTATCTCGTTCTATATTCTGATCCTTAATCGATTTTTCTTTCGGTTCGACGGATCGCTTACCAGTACCATGTCGCCTACCGTGTCTGACTTGAAGTCTTCAGATGATTCCTCTTCTATTATCTCCAATCTTGTTTTGGGACAAAACCCGAGATCCGTGCCCTTTAATATCTGACCAGATGACCATTTGTCAATTATGAACGATTTTTGAGATTTGAGAAACCACTTCGGGAATCAATACCTTATAAATGCGAGAATGCATGCAAATACGGTGTTGATTCTCGAACAGTCTTTAAAAAACTTTCAATAGAGAAAATGTCTAATTACAAGAAACTAATAACGAATTACAGGTAACAGTTAGATTCCTTCTGGAGACCTTGACTTCGAAAGCAGAGCCTATGCTCCACGTTTTGACGTCGTCTTCAGGATGATTGATGACCTCATCTTCTCCTCTTATTGTATTCTATGGACTCGTGACGCCATGATCTTCATTTTTGTGGCTTCTGAAAAGGACATCAACAAGTGCACGCATAATGCAGACAAGAGCTTCTTCTTCTGTAGAACTGGGTGCAAAAGAACCGATCTTCGAATAATGCGTCTAAATAGGGTTGGATCCTAGCGGTTCTAAAGGGGGTCTACTTAAAGTCTTTAAAACTTTTAGGTTTACATTAAAATTCTCAAAGATCATATGGCTTAAAGATTTCCCCTTTTATTATAAAAAAGTTTTAACTTATTTAAAAAATAAAACTTTTAAAGTTTTTTTATATATTTTTTTGAAGGTTTTAGGAGGGAAATGAATTCAAAACACAATAAATTTTTTTGGAGTTAAATTAAAATCTTTGAGATTTTTACAAAAGGCTAAATGTGAAGATTTTAAAATTAGTGTTTTATAGTCCCCACTAGATCCTCTACGCCGCACGTGCTTTACTATCGGACCGTATTCTTTCTCGAATGGTCTTTGCTCGATCCAACTGGATACTGTAGTATTATCATTTCCGATGAAGCAAACTTCTTTTCTATTTTGAATGCCTTTTAAATGAATTGTTCTTGAATCAACACCATGTCGTGATATGCAAAATGAATGGAAATAAAGGCGTTGGTTCCGTTGGTAATCACCCTTTCGAACGACTTCCATAGGAATTAAAGGGTCCAGATTCTGGGCCAGAAAAGAATACTTCTATAGATATGCCCCTCTACATGTTTTTAGGTCGCACTCAAGAAAATGAAAGTCTCGGTTAAAATCGCTGTTACCGGGTTCGCCTCCCGCTTCATGCATTCAAATAGATCTAAGATGGCTATATCGATGTTTCCGTATACCCTCGAGAAGATGATCAAAACATATGCCCCCAAAATGAATAGGTCTATCTTCATTACCTCATTCATGTGTGCTATCTCAGATACATTCCCATGAAGATGCTAGGTTGTCTCTTCAATTCTGAATCAAATCGTTGGCTCAATCCTCGCTTATCAAAAGATTTTGAGCATCAATGGATAGTTCTGATTCTTCGGCGACTTCGTGTAGATCCAATCTTTCTGTACATTTTTCTGGTTGAGCAATGTTGTATATTCTTCTACCGTGGTCATCATGTCTTGGCCGTTGAAGGTAAAGTAGCAAAAAACGGGATTCAAAAATTGGAAAATGACTTAGAGTAAAGGCTGATTGACTCAAACATACATTAGCTGGGATGTGTCGCCATAACTGTCAGAAAACAAGTATTGTAGTCTTCGGTTCCGTCTTTCCTAAATCTCTTTAAGCTCTCACAGATCATTCTGTTGTAGGCTCTCGTGTGTATACTTTGGCACTACACGCTTGCTCGACAAACTGTTACCTCGGGCCCGTTGATTAACCTCTGACCAATGTTGTACGACTAGGTTGATGTCGTCCTCCTTAAGATACAATTTTCCATGGTAAAAGAATTTTTGATCGGGCAAACCACTTGAATCAACACCTTTATGTAATGTGGGTGCAATGATAATGCAACAAAAGTATGTGTAAAATAAAAAAAATAAAACACAAAAAAATGAGTTAGTACCGAATAAAAATAATAAATACATAAATAAAAGGTAAATTTAAATAAAGCAAACAAACAGAATAACCTTATATATATCATGTCTAAACACTTAGGTTATCCGCATGGCTCTAAAGGGGTGGGCTTTCTATATTCCCTACATGCAGTGTTGGTGCTAAGAGGTACCCGAATTGTCTTTGTTGTCCTCTACTAAGAGTAGCAAGGCCCCCGATCATCACCCATTATTGGCTCCTTTCAACCGGGATCAATTCAGGGGGACCCATTCGCATATACCCATACGAAGGAATGATATTATCACGAAAGCATAAGGTACTCGAGCCCCGAAGGTACTTGCTAGGCCCATACGGAGGAACGATATCATCACGAAAACATTAGCGTTTCGCCCCATTTAAAAATGATGGGTTAATATGCCAAGTTTTAAATGCGTTAAAATAAACGCGCAGTTATAACTGAATATTAATTTAATAGTCACTTTAATCCAGAATTTCCGATATTAGTAAAGTGGTAATTATTTTAAAAACTTGACTCTCATTTGTTTTTTGAAAAAAAACTGGGTCCCCGGCGGAGTCTCCATCTGTAGCGATGTCCCTTTTACGCTAAAAAAACAAAGTTTCAATGTGTTTGGAGGTCTTTCGGGTATTTAAATGTTTCGTGGGGTTTTTTAAAAAAACCGAAATTTATTTTGAAATTGGAGTCGCCACCGGCCACTTAAGGTAGGCCGGACACCATAAAAAACCAGAGATTTAAAAATGTTGGGTTCGGGAGTCAATTTTGGATGGGGAAGCATTAGCACCCCCACACCGCCCGAAATTGATACTTTAATAATTACCGCTTTATTAATATTAGACTTTCCAGATTAAAGTGACGATTAGATTAAAATTCGGCTATAAGTGCGGGTAAATTTTAAAAGCCCCGTTATCCGAGAGTAAACGCCCAACCACTATCACTACGCCTGATACTAGCCCCGTTTACGCTCGGATAAAAGGGCACCGCATTGACAATTAATATCTCGAAATACAACTTAAAACATGACAAATATAAATAAATACAAAGCGACAAAATATAAATAAATACTAACATAATAAAATACTAATATAACATAAATAAAATACTAATCTAAAACATAAATACATAAATATTAATCTAACACAAATAAAACAAATCTAACATAAATAAAAATATTAATCTAAAACAAAAAAATTAAAACATAAATAAATACTAATCTAAAATATAAACAAACATACAAACAAAAAAAACACAATTTTAAATTAACTAATACTTCATTAAATCATAAAAATCACAACATAAATAAAAGGAAAAGAAAATATACCTAACTAGGAGCTCGAATGACGAACCTCAACTGACCCCACCGAGATCTACCACGACCTCCCTAAAAATTAACTAGATTGAATCTAAAATAAAACCCCAATCGAATGTTGAATTAAACCAACTAAGGCTGAGGGCACTGCTCTGACCCCGGCCGGCCCAATTGGGGAGCCGATTCAATTGCCAATTTATGGCAAGTTTCCAGCGTGAATTGTGGGTCAATTGTGGCTGCCCCATGCCTCTATTTATAGACAAATTGGGGGAGGCTAAGGGTGACGTGAAATACCCTCATCTATGTAATTTTTTTTTACTTTTTTATTTAATTATTTTTTATTTTTTATATTATTATTATTATTTATATTAATAATAATATTATTAAAATAATACTAATAATTTTAAAAGCTGCACAAAAATAACTGATTACAGTATTCACATTGAAATGAAACACAAACCGAGCTTTAGGGCTCTTCTTATGTTGTTGCAATAGCCACACGACCACTTCAAAAAATTTGCAACATTTGAAACCATCACCTCTAAGTTCCATAGTGTTAAATTTTGGTTGTGGTGTTCGTTGCACTTGCGGTTGTTGATGTTATAGACATTACATAAAACATTGTGGTTGTCGCGAACGTGATACTACTATCAAGAATCACAATATTTCTAAAATATTTTTAAAATTTGATTTCTAACAATTAAGTGTTTAATAACTTCTGTTTTTTAATTTTAATAGTATTTTTTGAATATTTTAGTATTTTAATAAATTTAATGTTTTAAATTTTAATTGTTCAATAATTGAATAAGTTCTTAAATTTTATAAAAATTAATTAAACCCTGTTATTACGTCATTATTTATATGTAGACTGTCACATCAATACTGTTAACCGTTACATTAACACAATAACAATCAACTATAATCTTCGTTTGTCAAAATAATTTGAGGGCTAAAAAAGTCTTTAAATCAAAAAATGAAAGTCTAAATTTGCAATATATGTTCCATTTATATAGAAGTCCAAATTATCTATCAGCATGAGTTGGTGCTTTTTGGTACATATAATTTTCTATTAAAAGACGACCTGAAAACTTGTTATTCCTTTTGACTTTGACTCATATTTTATATAATTGCTTGAGAAATTAATATTTTAATTCTGTAGGAAGCCAGCTGGTGACTAATTAGATTTCATCTCCTGGGCTCAATGGTCGACAGATTCAAATTTAAAATTTTTGGACTCCAAAATCATCCATTTTAAATAATAATAATAATAGTCATAATATTTTACCTTTTGAATTATTGATTTTCATAAATAAGCTTAATATTTATTTCACACTACCATTTGAAAGAGAAAGGATATTTTTGAGAATAACTAAATTAAAATAATTTATCGAGTCATCTAAATATTAAAAATGTAAAAGAATCTAGTTTCTCTAAAAAAATTCTATTCTTTGGTCCTCAAAGTATCAAAACCTTGCATTCTGACCAAGTTTAGACCCACTGTGTGCTGCTTTGTCATTCACAAGTCACAACTGCATTAGATAGATGATAATGTCCTTAAGGCACAAGAACTTGGGATTGCCCTCCCGAGACAAAATGGTGAAATTGTATCTTAAGTCCCTTTTGAAAATTAGTAATCCAGTTTAGTCATTTTAGTATAAGATTCTCAACTTTGAACCCTAACAAAAGATTTCTAGTAGGTGTGTAAATGAACAGAGTGTTCGACGAACTATTCGTTTAACGTTCATTTATTAAGCTAAACTAACGAGTATGGACAAAAGTTTCATATTCGTTTAATAAACGAAAGAACATGAACAAGGGTGTGTTTGATTCGTTTATGTTTACAAACAAGCTCGTTTATCGACTCATTTTTAAGCTCGTTTATTCAGGGTTTTTTTTCTTTTTTTTTTTACATTTTAAATATTGGTGAAGGCAGACTAAACTGAACATATGGTGAATTTTGGAGTTCAAACTGTAAAACCTAAGGAGCTTAAGGATTAGTGGTGTAATTTTACCATTTTAGCGAACATGAACATGTTAGCGGACATATAAACGAACATGTTTGCGAAAGCTAAACAAACAAACACGAACATCTTCACAAGTAAATAAATGAATACAAACACGATATTAAAAATTCAAATGAACACAAACCGAATATGAACACCTTCTAAAAATAAATAAACCAACATAAACAAAGTCTTGTTCATTCAATCCTAATAAATTTCAGGTTGCAACAACTTATTGCACGAATAATATACATGAACGTTTAGCTTTAATGCTTGGTCGGTAATGATGTTAACGACAAATAATAACCACATCAAACTCAGTTTTATGCGTACAAGTACAATAAATAAAAAGCTCATGCATCGAATTATATAATGATTTAAACTTTATATGTAGTTTTTATACTTCCCAGGTTTTGGACCTTTGTATGTCTTCCTTTTTCAGTATAGAATAAAATCTTATTAATTGTTTTTTGGATTTGTTATTTTAAAATAATAGTGTTACTTATAATTTATTTTTATAAATATAATTAATTGTTTTAAAATTTAATAAAAAAATTGTTTTAAATTTGCTATTGCATAAAAAATAAAGTTTAAGGGTGTTTTAAGGCTTTGAACTTTTGAAAAAAATCAATTAAGTCTCTGAACCTTTTTTGCACTCAATTAAGCTTTCGAACTAATAAATTGAATTAATTAAATCATTTGATCAATTTTGACCATCAATTTTTGAAGATTTTTTTTCTTGAGATAGTACTGTCACATGACACACTACAATTTTGTCATGTGACATTTATAGATTTTTAGAAAACTATTTTTTTATAATTTTTATAAAAAAATTTATAATTCTTAGAACTTTTTAAGAATTTTTAAATAAAATAAAATAATTCTAAAAATGTCAAGTGGTAACATTGTAACACGACTCGTTGCACAACTGATCTAAAAAAACTGCTAGAGTTAACAGTCAATGTTGGTCAAAGGGGTGAATTGATAAAATTTTGGAGTATAATGACTTAATAGGACATAAAAAAGTTCAGAGATTTAATTAATTTTTCCCTCAAGAGTTCAAAGACTTATGACACCTTTAAGTCTAAAAGTAATTGGTTCATGACCCAAAACAATCCAAGGTTATGGGCTTGATTAAATTGTTATTACACACGTCTTATTTTTTAAATGATTTTCAACCAAATTCAATATATATATATATATATATATATATATATATATATATAAACTATAAAGTTATACTACTAAACAAACCACTCCTTCCATTTTCTCTGAGGCGGTTATAAGAAGTTTTCAATTTTTTTCAGAGTTCTTCTTTTTCGTTAGAGTTTTTCTTCTTCGACGGCAGTCTTTAGGCCGTTTTGCTGGTTTTGTATATAAATAAACATTCATCTTTGTTGATGAATCCTACTTGCATGTTTTCTTGTTTTTTACTTTGCCAGTTTCATCTTTTATCTGCTTTTTTGTAGTTTTTTCGTCTACTTTTATGGCAGTGTTCGTCTGTCTTGTGACAGTGTTAGTCTATCTGTGTGACAGTATTATCTGCTTTATCAGTTTAACGTTCGTATGACGAATATCACTCGAGCGTTGTTAGCAACGAAGATCGGTGGTCAGTAAAGTTTGATTCCCTTTTGTGGTGTTGCCGTTTTGCCAAGACAAGCAACGAAATAACTTGCTTTCTTCTTAGAGCACTCTGGTCAAAGTAGTAGTATTGTTGGATTTTTATCAGAAGATTGTTTAATCTTTTGTAAGTGATAAGCTTTGTTCTTTATTGACTTCACACCTTTAGGGCTTTATTGTTCTATTTGATGTATAGAAATTTCAATGTTAGTGGTGTGATTCTTTTGTAACCTTGTCACTTTGAATACAATCCAATTTTCAAAAAAAAAGAGTTATACTACTTAAAATTTATAGTGCAACAGTCGATTGAGTTTAATTTAATTTACATTGTCATCGATAATATATATATATAACTATATATATATATATGAATTAGGATCTATTTATATTATATAAAACTGAATTAGTTTTACACCATTCATAGTCATTGAATGGATGAAATTAAAAGTTGAAAATAAGAAAAATTTTAAGGTGTAAAAGAAGTGTTTAATCTCATCGATCCATTTATTTTTAATAGAAAAAATTTGATTTTTATTTGAACCTTATAATGTATAATTTATAGATCAATCATGGTATTTTATTTTATTTTATTTTTTGATTATTCAACTCTAATAGTATTCTCTCTTTCATGGTGAGGTACCTTCAAAACTCGAACAACAAAGCGGAATGCACAATTGTGATCGAAGAAGATAGGCCAAGGCAGCCATGCCCGACAAATCTCTTTTTTGACTTTTGTCTAATTAAACGTCATGGCTCACATATGCTCATTAGCCACGAATATTTTTTCTTATTCTCAAAATAGAAGAACGTTATCCTTTTTCTTTCATTGTCTTTCCAATTTAACCAACTCGAATTAGTTTTGACCATTTAGAAATTTAATGTGGGAATTAGACTATGCCATACATTATTTTTTAAAAGTTGTTTTTTTGGAGTTAAAAACATTTTGGGACCAAAAACAATGTAGAATATCTAATTTTTCAGATAAAAATAGTTAAATGATCATTTTGTAATAATTAAATAGTGAATTTATCATTTTATAACAATTAAATAGTTCAATGACCATTATGTAATATTTAAAAAGTTCAATGTCTATTTTGTAACAGCTAATATATTATTTAGTTGCTTGGTCAGCCTGTCCGCCTGTCATTAGGCTTTTAACTACATTTAACGACTCAATTCTCATTTTATAAAAAAAATTCAAAGTTTAATGCTCATTTTATAATTTTTAAAAGTCTAATGACTAAAATGAAGATTTTAAAATAGTTTAGTGACCATTTGTGAGTTTTATCCTTTTTAAAACAAATAGGATCTAAAAACAATGAAACCATACGAGGTTGGGAGTGATAGAACCTGGCTGCCATGATTAAGTTAGCTCCGTCCCTGACCTCAATGATTATAAAAGTACTCTTAGGTTTTGTTTTATTGGGTGAAAAAGTGGAGGTATGAAAAGATGGGAGAGAAAATGAAAAGAAATAAATTTTGGGTGTGTTTAGTAGGAAAGAAAAGCGAGAGAAAAGAAAACTAGAAGGATGATCATTTTTTCATGCTCATGTGTAAAAATATATCATCCCAAAATTAGAAGGAAAAGATGAGAGAAAATGTGAGAGAGTGTGAGTTAGTTCAAAATATAAGGGTTCGTTTGATTTTGGATAATACAATGCATTTTTATTTTTATTTTCTTGGAAAATAGAAAATGTTGAAGAAAATATGTTTGGTTGCAAATTTAAAAATAATTTTTAGAAAATAAAAAAACGAGTGAAATTTTGAAAACATAAAAAGATGTTTTCACCATTTTCATTGAAAATGTTTTAGAAAAGTGAAAAACATGAAAACAAGGATTTTTAAATTTTAACTCTATTTAACCTGAGTTCGAATTCTTCTAATGTCAATTTTTAGTCCCGTAAATAAATAGTTCACCCCCAAGAATGACGTTTTCGTGTTACTCGAATTTTTCGTATGGAGTTTATACTTTTGGCTATAAAGCGATAAAGTTTTAAAAAATATTCGGATAATCATATCGAATCAGATATTCAAGATATTTTAAAAGATGATAAGGCAAGGTTAAAAATGTCATTTCCATGTCTTAAAATGGTAGGATTTAACATGGACCATTGGATTAAAGTAGGTTTTCCATGTTAAATATGAGCCATTGGATGAAAAATGGCAAGATGGTAATTTTGGAAAATTCCAAGGGCAAAGTTGGTAATCACTAACTACTTGGTTTATTTTTTACCCTTGGATGAGTAGGTAGACATGTGGCAAGATATGAAACATTGGATTACAAGGGCAAAATGGTCATTTGACCAAAAAAGAGATTTTTTTTATTTGGAATTTTAAATCAGATGACAAATGGCTAATTTTGAAACAAAAGAAAATTCAAGAGTTTCTCCCAAATATTCCTCTTGTTCGAAAGCTCCAAGGTAAGAAAGAAAATTTTTTCTTTCAAATTTTCAAGCTATTTTAGTTAGATTTTGGATGAAAGCATGAAATATGAATTTTATCTCCATGAAATTCTCTATCTTTTGGTACCATTTATTCATGCTTTCCTTGCTTGAAACCTTAGTTTTGTGATTTTGATTGATGAAGGGGATGTTTAAATATGATGATTTAAAATTAGTTTTTGATGAAGTTATTGTTGTAGAATCATATCCAAGCTTGTATGATGATTGAAACTACTTGAAAGTAGTTATCCTAAATTGGTTCAAGTTAGAGTTTTGATAGGAAGTTGAATTTGGATTGATTTTGACATGGGAATGAGAATAATTATAGAAGCTTGGAAATGAGGTTTAGAAGTGGAATTCATGCTTGAATCAAGTTGGAAATTTTGATTAGTGTGACCTTTCATATTTGGCCTAAGGGAGGATATTAGGGAAAAATTATGGAAAATTTCCCTAAGTCTAGAAATCATGTGAGAATGATTCTACAAGGCTTAGAATGTTGTTTGGATCAATTTGTAAGTTTTTAAAGTGTTGATAACCAAATGGCATATTAAGGGAAAAATTGGGAATGATATGGAAAGTGATTAGAAATTAATGTGTTAAGCTTGAATGTATTCTTGGAATGTTTAAATATGTTGTTAAGTGTTTGAATTTGAAGTTTAATGGCAATGGATCATTTTGAATAATTTGGAAAGTTGAGGTGAATTCTAAAAGAATTAATTTTATGATTATTTTGTGAATTTGTGATGGATATGGATAGTGAAGGGTTTTTAGGAATTTTATTCCTAATATGTGCTTATGTTAGAATGATACTAACATACGCTTTGAAATGTATGTATTCGGTAAATGATGATTTGATAGATCGTGGTCGTGATCAAGATCATAGTAAAGATAAGGAAAAAGTGCAAGAGTAAAGCTAAAAGCAATAGTAAGATTTTCTAGTGAGGCATCAGGTGAGTGCAATGCATACATAACATGATACATGGATATTTTATACATCATTGGGAAGACTTGCGATAAGTCTACCTGGTTTATATATTGGCATGATATTTATGTCATTGATCATATATTTGACATATTTTAAATATGTTAAAAGATGAATATTAATGCATGGGTCACTAGTTATATATGATGGTATACTATGAATGTTATTTCGGGTATGAACTGCCCAATGTTCAATTATAATGACATACATTGCCATGTATGGAATAAATACGGAAATATTGCCCAAATAAGTCAATTGAGGGACATGGTATAGTTGGCATGCCATAGAGTCTAGATGCACGCTGCATATTCGGTTATCTGGGTTAGCACTATAGTGTATATAAAGGACACTTAGTGTATGGTTAACACCGCCTTATAAATGTGCGAATGGTGGGCACGACTTTATGTGTATTAACACTTCGGTGCATCTTTGACTCGAGTACCCAAGGTCCTCATAGGTTTATATTTGGGCTATGAAATCAGAAAATAATTGATAAACGGGTTAAAAAATTTATACACTCTTAATATTATGGCAAGTATATTGGTAAGGAAATTTATATCCGGTTTATATCATATTGATGTATAATTAACATGATGGTAAGCATATCTAGTGATTCAAAATGCATGAATACGGTTACATATTATTAGTTATGGTTATGTTATATTGCACTGGATATTATTATTGCCTCACTAAGTATATGCTTAGCGTGTGATGGTTTTTACGCGTAGGTAAAAGGCGGAAATCGGAGTAAGGAGCGGGCATCCTACCTATCCGGAGTCTAAACACGGTATCAGTAATAACATCTTTTGATGCGTTTTGATGTTTCTAGATGGCATGTACATGTTAAAATTTATTGGTTATATACTAGTTTTTATATGGTTTGTATTAACTTTTAAACTAGTTTATGTTTATAATGAATGGTAAGTAGTTATATTAAAGTTAAAATCGAGTAATGACTAGAAAGAGTTAAATAGAGTAATCTGGTAGATTTTTGTTTTAGGCAGTTATATCCTTTATATATCATAGATAAGAGTTGTCAATTTGCTGCCTGAAATCAGACTTAATTCGATAGAATAAAAATTTAAAATATGATTTTACGCGAAAAGCTTATGTGATACTCTAATTAGTATTTAATGTAGGATACTGATTAGGGTGTTACATTTATTGGTATCAGAGCTACAAGTTTAGCCGGTTCTGGACATAAATTTGGTATATCGATAGTCGAAATTATATAAATGCCACTAGGATGTCAAAATTACTGATATTTGTATGAATATAATTAGATGCTCAGTAATTAGTATTGTTACTCATTACTTATAAAGAATGATTGTGACATTAAAAAATGTCAGATCATCGGGAATCTCGTCAGGCATTTTAGCAAGATATGCCTGCTCAGAGTGGAAGTAATGAGGTGAATCAGAATCCACCTCAGGGGCAGCATAATGTAGAGCCATTAGCTCAGAAACAAAGAAATATGCTTGTGCAAGATCAAGGCTTATTTCTTCAGGCATTGAATACTATTATAAATCGACGAGCATCAATATCAATTTCAAAGGAATTAAGGAAAATGAAAGCACCCAAATTTAAAGGTGACACTGATGCTGATCCTATGGCTGCTGATTACCGGTTGAATGATATTAAGATCATGTTGAGTAGGATTCCTTGTGATGACCAAGGAATGTTGGAAGGAGTAGTATCCCTTCTGATGGAGCAAGCGAGCGTGTGGTGGAATGTAGTCACTGCACGAGTTCCTTCAGGACAAGTTACATGGGAATTCTTTTTGAATGAATTCAAAGAAAATTATATTGGGGAAATGTTCATTGAAGAAATGAGGCAGCAGTTCCTGGATTTGAAGTAATTGGGTAGGACAGTCTATGAATACGAGTGTGAATTCAATAGACTGAGCCGATTTACAGAAGACTTTCTTCCAACCGAAAAATCCAGGATTGATAAATTCATAGCTGGGTTGGATTCTCAATATAAAAAGGGTATTGGTTTTCCTCAACTTCACCATTTTTCAAGAGGCGATGAATCGAGCAAAAGCTATGGAGAAAGTGGACCTTGAAGAAAAAACGGGAAAATATGTCCATTCATTAAAAAGACCTAGAAGTTCTTTTGTTGCGTCTCATTTAAACGCAGTAAAGAATTTCCATAGCAACATCCAGCGGCATCAACTTCTTCAGCTAAAAAGGAATATTTCGAAAGGAAGTCAAAGCAGGCTCAGACTGTTACTGCAGGTACTCAGGGCTCCAGATTTCGCCCTCTTTCGAAATATGAACATTATGGAAAGAGATACTCTGGTCAATGCTGGTTTGCTGGTGGAGAATGTTATTATTGTGGACAAGCCGATCATTTCAAAAAGGAGTGTCCAAAGCTTCACTCTGATTGGTCAGTTGTAGCGCCTCAGAAAACAGAGGAAACAAAGGTGGAAAACCAGGAGTATCTATGTTTATACCTGGTCGAGAAGATAAGAGTGCTGCTCGAGTATATAATATCAAGACTGCTCACAACCAAAATGATTTAGAGATCGTAGAAGGTATGATCGAACTCTTCGGCAGACCTATTTTTGCATTAATTGATCCGGGCTCTACCCATTCGTATATTAGTTCTCAAGTAGTACTTGAAAGAAATATACCAGTAGAACCAATTTTGAGTGAGGTAGTTGCTATTAATCCCCTAGGACAAAGCGCAAATGTAGTTCGAAATGTAAAAAGTATCCTATAAGGATCCAAGGAAGAGAATTTCCAGCCAATCTTATAGAATTGCCTTTTTAAGAGTTTGAAGTCATTTTTAGAATGGATTAGATGTCGGTATATGATGCTACAGTTGAATGCCGATTAAAAATGGTAGTCTTAAAAGAATCATGAGGTTTGGAAATAATATTTGAAGGAGAAAGACATAATTATTTGAGTAAGGAGATTGCAGCTGTAACTGCTGGAAAGTTATTATCACTTGAGTATGAAGCTTATTTAGCTCATGTGATAAATACTCCAGAGACAAAAATAGATCTGGAAAATATACCCACGGTGCAGGAATTTCTAGATGGTTTTTTTGGATGAATTATCGGGATTACCTCCGGATCGAGAGGTGGAATTTGGTATTGATGTGCTTCCTAAAACAACACCAATATCAATGGCACCTTACAAGATGGCTCCTACAGAACTTAAAGAGCTTAAGGCTCAATTACAAGAATTATTGGATAAAGGTTTTATACGACCAAGTATATCACCTTGGGAAGCTCCAGTCCTGTTTGTGAAAAAGAAAGATAGATCAATGAGGTTATATGTGGATTACCGCCAACTTAATAAAGTAACAGTAAAGAATAAATATCCTTTACCAAGGTTTGATGATCTCTTTGATCAACTTAAAGGAGCAATGGTGTTCTCAAAAATTGATCTTCGATCGGGGTATCATCACTTGAAGATCAAAGAAGTAGATATACCAAATATAGCTTTCAGAACTAGATATGAGCATTATCAGTTTGTAGTAATGCCTTTTGGACTTACAAATGCACCGACAACTTTTATGGATTTGATGAATCGAATATTTCAGCCATATTTGGATCAATTTGTGGTGGTATTTATAGATGATATATTGGTTTATTCAAAAACCAAAGAGAATCACGATACTTATTTGCGAGTAGTTCTTCAGATCCTCTGAGAAAAGAAGTTATATGCAAAGCTGTCAAAGTGTGAATTATGGTTGTCTGAAGTAGCTTTCCTTGGACACATAGTCTCTATGGAAGGAATTCGTGTTGATCCTAAGAAGGTTCAAGCAATACTCGGATGAAAAGTTCCGCAAAGTGTCTCTAAAGTGAGAAGTTTCTTGGGATTAGCTAGTTATTATCGGCGGTTCATGAAAGACTTTTCAATGATTGCCGCTCTAATAACTAAGTTATTAAGGAAAGATGTGCCATTTTTTGGACAGAAAAGTGTCAGGAAAGCTTCGACAAATTGAAGAATATATTAACAGAAGCTCATGTTTTGGTACAACCAGAATTCGAGAAGGATTTCACAATATATAGTGATGCATCCCATAATGGTTTGAGGTGTGTGTTGATGCAAGAAGGAAAATTTGTAGCATATGCTTCTCGACAACTCAAAACTCATGAAAGAAATTATCCAACTCATGATTTAGATTTGCCTGCAGTGGTGTTTGCTTTGAAGATTTGGCGTCACTACTTATATGGTGAAAAGTGCTACATCTTCACGGATCATAAAAGTTTGAAATATTTGTTGTCTCAAAAGGAGCTTAATTTGAGACAAAGAAGATGGATAGAACTGATCAAGGAATATGATGTAATCATTGATTACCATTCGGGGAAGGCTAATATGGTAGCAGATGTACTTAGCCGGAAGATTTTTTCTGCCTTAAGAACATTGAATGCTCAATTAAGGTTACATGAAAATGGTGCAATAATGGCTGAGTTTCAAATCAAGCCTACTTTAATAGAAATGATTAAAGAGTTACAAGTAAAGGATAAATAATTCTTGGAAAAGAAGAAGCAAGTGGAACAAGGTGAATCTAAAGACTTTGAAGTAAAATCAAATAGATGCCTATACTATCGGGGACGTTTGTACATTCCTGAAGATGAGGATCTAAATAGGGAAATACTTGCATAAGTACATTTCAGTCCTTTAACTATACATCTATGAGGCAACAAAATGTATAAAGATGTAAAAAGTCGATTTTGGTGGCTTGGCATGAAACGAGCTATCTCTGAGTTCGTTGCTAAATGCTTAACATGTCAACAAGTAAAGGCAGAACATCAAGTTCCATCAGGGTTGCTCCAACCGATCTCAATTCCATAGTGGAAACGGGAAAAAGTTACAATGGATTTTGTAACAGGTTTACCATTGACACCAAGTAAGAAATATTCGATTTGGGTGATTGTGGACTGTTTGACTAAAACGACACATTTTATACCAGTGCGAACAGACTACTCATTGAACAAGTTGGCAGAGTTATATATTAAGGAGACTGCATGGTGTTCCTATGTCTATTATATCTGATAGAGATCCAAGATTCACTTCAAGGTTTTGGAGTGCATTGCATGAAGCATTGAGAACTCGGCTACACTTCAGTACTGCTTTCCATCCTCAAATAGATGGACAATCAGAAAGATCTATTCAGATAGTTGAAGATATGCTCAGAGCATGCATGATTAATTTTGCTGGTTCATTGGAAAAATATCTTCCATAAGCTAACTTTGCCTACAACAACAATTATCAATCAAGTATAAAGATGGCACCTTATGAGGCATTATATGGAAGAAAATGCCGAACACCATTGAATTGGTTCGAGTTAGAGGATCGAAAAATTATCGGACCAGATCTAGTTCAAGAAACGGAGAATAAGGTAAAAGTAATTCAAGATAATCTCAAGGCTACTTCTGATAGAAAAAAGTCATATTCGGATCTTAAAAGAAAAGATATTGAGTTTGAAGTTGGAGATAAAGTATTCTTAAAGGTTTCACCTTGGAAAAAGATTTTATGCTTTGGACGAAAATGAAAGCTTAGTCTAACATTTATTGGCCCTTATGAAATTTTAAAACGGGTTGGTCCAGTAGCGTATGAACTAGCTTTACCATCGGAGTTGAGTAAGGTCCATGATGTATTTCATGTGTCCATGCTTCGGAGATATCAATCGGATCCTTCACATGTTATTACACTATAACATATTAAGGTTCAATCAGATTTGACCTATGATGAAGAACCTGTAAAAATTTTAGCTCGAGGAGAAAACCAATTAAGGAATAAAAAGATTCCTCTAGTTAAAGTTCTATAGAGAAATCACAAAGTGGAATAAGCTACTTGGGAAATAGAGGAATGAATGAAAAAACATTATCTGTACCTTTTTGAACCAAGTAACGAAAATTCGAGGATGAATTTTTAAGGGGGAATTGTAATATACCAAAATTTTGGTTAGTGACCAAAATGAAAATTTTGAAAGTTTGGTGGTCAAAGTATAAACTTTGAAAAAATTTAGGGACTAAATTGTAATTTTCAAAAGCTATGTTTTTAGTCCCGTAAATGAATAGTTCACCCCCAAGAATGACGTTTTTGTGTTACTCAAATTTTTTGTACGGAGTTTATATTTTTGGCTGTAAAGCGATAAAGTTTAAAAAAATATTCGGATAATCATATCGAATCGGATATTCAAGATATTTTAAAAAATGATAAAGCAAGGTTGAAAATGTCATTTTCATGTCTTAAAATGGTAGGATTTAACATGGACCATTGGATTAAAGTAGGTTTTCCATGTTAAATATGAGCCATTGGATGAAAAATGGCAAGATGGTAATTTTGGAAAATTCCAAGGGCAAAGTTGGTAATCACTACTTGGTTTATTTTTTACTCTTGGATGAGTAGTTAGACATGTGGCAAGATATGAAACATTGGATTGCAAGAGCAAAATGGTCATTTGGCCATAAAAGAGATTTTCTTATTTGGAATTTTAAATTAGATGACAAATGGCTAATTTTGAAACAAAAGAAATTTCAAGAGTTTCTCCCAAATACTCCTCTTGTTAAAAAGCTCCAAGGTAAGAAAGAAAAAGTTTTCTTTCAAATTTTCAAGATATTTTAGTTAGATTTTGGATGAAAGCATGAAATATAAATTTTATCTCCATGAAATTCTTTATCTTTTGGTACCATTTATTCATGCTTTCCTTGCTTGAAACCTTAGTTTTGTGATTTTGATGGATGAATGGAATGTTTAAATATGATGATTTAAGATTAGTTTTTGATGAAGTTATTGTTGTAGAATCATATCCAAGCTTGTATGATGATTGAAACTACTTGAAAGTAGTTAAATCCTAATTTGTTTTAAGTTAGGGTTTGGATAAGATGTTGAATTTAGATTGATTTTGACATGGGAATGGGAATAATTATAGAAGCTTGGAAATGAGGTTTAGAAGTGGAATTCATGCTTGAATCAAGTTGGAAATTTTGATTAGTGCAACCTTTCATATTCGGCCTAAGGGAGGATATTAGGGAAAAATTATGGAAAATTTCCCTAAGGCTATAAATCATGTGAGAATGATTCTACAAGGCTTAGAATGTTGTTTGGATCAATTTGTAAGTTTTTAAAGTGTTGAGGACCAAATGGCATATTAAGGGAAAATTTGGGAATGATATGGAAAGTGATTATAAATTAACATGTTAAGCTTGAATGTATTCTTGGAATGTTTAAATATGTTGTTAAGTGTTTGAATTTGAAGTTTAATGGCAAGATATCATTTTGAATAATTTGGAAAGTTGAGGTGAATTCTAAAAGAATTCATTTTATGATTATTTTGTGAATTTGTGATGGATATGGATAGTGAAGGATTTTTAGGAATTTTATTCCTAATATGTGCTTATGTTAGAAGGATACTAACATATGCTTTGAAATGTATGTATTCGGTAAATGATGATTTGATAGATCGTGATCGTGATCAAGAACATAGTACGAGCAAGTTTAAAGATAAGGAAAAAGTGCAAGAGTAAAGCTAAAAGCAATAGTAAGGTTTTCTAGAGAGGCATCGGGTGAGTGCAATGCATACATAACATGATACATAGATGTTTTATACATCATTGGGAATATTTGCGATAAGTCTACCTGGTTTATATATTGGCATGATATTTATGTCATTGGTCATATATTTGACATATTTTAAATATGTCAAAAGATGAATATTAATGCATGGATCACTAGTTATATATGATGGTATACTATGAATGTTATTTCGGGTATGAACTGCCCAATGTTCAATTATATTGATATACATTGCCATGGATGGAATAAATACAGAAATATTGCCCAAATAAGTCAATTGAGGGACATGGTATAGTTGGCATGCCATAGAGTACAGCAGCACGCTGCATATTCGGTTATCCGGGTTAGCACTATAGTGTATATAAAGGACACTTAGTGTATGGTTAGCACTGCCTTATAAATGTGCGAATGGTGGGCACGACGTTATGTGTATTAGCACTTTCGTGCATCTTTGACTCGAGTACCCAAGGTCCTTATAGGTTTATATTTGGGCTATGAAATCGGTAAATAATTGATAAACGAGTTAAAGAATTTATACACTCTTAATATTATGGCAAGTACATTGGTAAGAAAATTTATATCTGGTTTATATCATATTGATGTATAATTAACATAATGGTAAGCATATCTAGTGATTCAAAATGCATGAATATGGTTACATATTATTAGTTATGGTTATGTTATATTGCACTGGATATTATTATTGACTCACTAAGTATATACTTAGCGTGTGATGGTTTTCACGCGTAGGTAAAAGGCTGAAATCGGAGTAAGGAGCGGGCATCTTACCTATCCGGAATATAAACACGGTATTAGTAATAACATCTTTTGATGTGTTTTGATGTTTCTAGATGGCATGTATATGTTAAAATTTATTGGTTACATACTAGTTTTTATATGGTTTGTATTAACTTTTAAACTAGTTTATGTTTATAATGAATGATAAGTAGTTATATTAAAGTTAAAATCGGGTAACGACTAGAAAAGAGTTAAATAGAGTAATCTGGTAGATTTTTGTTTTTGGTAGTTATATCCATTATATATCATAGATAAGAGTTGTCAATTTGCTGCCTGAAATCGGACTTAATTCGATGAAATAAAAATTTAAAATATGATTCTACGCGAAAAAAATTATGTGATACTCTAATTAGTATTTAATGTAGGATACTGATTAGGGTGTTATAGTTTTTTTTTCACCCAATTTAACTCTCATTAGTCGAAACACACTCAATTTAGTCTTTCTGTAACGGTTGACCAAAATTTGATCATTAGCTCATTGAAAACCAATAAAATGACAACGCATGGCACACTCTAAAGTGTTACGTCATTCAACCATAAAATATCTAAAAATATTTAAAAATTCTAAAAAATTAAAATTTAAAAAATATTTTCTAATTTGGCCATTTGCTGATTTTTTATTTCAAAACAAACATTGTTTTGATTTTTTTAATTTGGTCTTTATTGGTTTTTTAATTCAAATCCTAAACCCCATTGTTATCGTTACTATGAGAACTACCATTGTTGTTGTAGATCCCTTATCCCAGTCTTCCTCCAATTCATGCGAATCAAAATTTTCATTGGGATTTCATTAATTTCCTAGAAAATAAACAATACTTAACAAACAAACCACGTGTTTTGAGAAGAAAATAGATGTTGAAACCTGGAGATGTCAGATTTAACTCCAACCCATGCAAACCCCACAACGTTTCAATGGATCCAAGTGAAGACGGTAGTTGTGGAGGGGAACTAATTAACAAACTATTTTAAGGTGGGTAGTTGTGGAGGAGTTAATTTTAAATATGTTTTTTGTATATTTTTTAATAATTTTTAGGTGTAACACGTGTTACTATCTTAATGATTGTTTGTGAGTTAACAGTCAACTATAACGGTCAAAGTTACGTGAGGGCTAAATTGATTGCAGTGTGAATTATTAGGGCCTGATTGATTGTAATTTAAATTATGAGGCTAAACTGGGTGTAAAAAATCATAAGAGCTTAATTATTTTTTGATTTTTCATTGATGGCTAATTTGACCTTTAAGTCTTTTTATTTTGAAAAAATAGATACCAAACATATTTCCACTATTTTTATTTTTGAAAACAACTTATCATTTCTATTAACCAAATTTATTTTCTAGTTTTTAGAAAACAGAAAATGAAACACCATTTTCTGAAAATGAAAATAGACAAAAATAAAAAAATATTTTCTATAATCAAACGGAACTTAAAATTTTCAAAACATAATTTTCTTTTCCTTTTTCCCCTCAATTTTCAAGGCTACCAAACAATGAATGGAAAGAGAAAATACAATTTTCTTTTCATGCGTTGCTTGATAGGGGTATGCAAAAATATTCGATCTGAACAATTGATCCATTTATTTAATGATCCGATTCGAATATTCAGATATATGATCCAAATTTTTTTCTGTTAGTTCAGATTGAATATAAAAAAAATCGAATAATCAGAATGAATACGGATCGAAAAAATCATGTATTTTACGTAATGTATATATTAAAATATTAGGTATAATATATGTTATATAAAGACATATACTACTCAAATATATAGGTAAACATATGAATAATACACGTACATATACAAAATGTATGACAAAAAATATAAATATGGTATTATATATAAACATAGATTAGAAAAAAGAAACATAGTATATACATATATATATTACTTAGTATATATAGGTAATGCATAAATTAATATATATATAACGTAATATACATATATATATACAAAATATATATATATACATACGTACATATACATATAGGAACAATTATACAAGAACAAATAAAAGTGATATTACAAAGAAACCATACACTAATCATATCAAATATAAAGATATACATACATACCATACATGTAAAATCAATTAAAAGAATAAAACAAAATACATATCATGATAAAACACACATATTTATAGATGAGAAGATTGAAAAAACAAATATTATACAACCACCAAGAATTAATTTAAATACATTCTAACAACATATAGAAACATACGAACATAAAAAAATATAAAAAAAACGTAAGAACGAAAAAATAAATAAAAGATTACTAATAAAAACATCATTTCTATTAGATTATAAAAATGGATTACACCACAAAAATACACCAAAAAAAGATGCCCAAACCTAAATATTTATGTTCGATCACCTAAATTCCACGAATTGTTGTTGGGGTCGATAAGCTCGATCGGGCTCGGTAATTTTGATGTTAGGAGAGTGATGAATGGTTAATGGTGATTGGAGAAATGGTGGGAGTGTTTTTTGTTCTAAAAATGGTGTTCCCCAACCATCCAAATATGAATGAATGGCCGGCTCCTCCATTTGTTTCCATTTTTGGTGTTTTAAAATGGATGAAGGGGGAGGAAATAAGGGGAGGTAGCGTGGAGAGTGGGAAACATGGCATAGGGGATGGGTGAAGCATGAGGTGCATGTTTTTGGCAGGGAATGGGCAATAGGGGAACGGGCATAGGGTGATCAAGCATAGAGAGAGGTATGGGTGGTGGCGCGCAAACCATGTTTTGCTTCTTTTTTTTGAATTTGGTTTAAATATGATAAATGGTTCGAATATAATTTAGTGCCTGAACAAAAATTGGTATTACAGTTGCCCCTCTTTGCTCACTGATGTGTAACAGGAATAGAGCAAAGACAAAAAGAATAACCATTTTTGTCCGGTCTGGCTGAACTTATCGTCTTTTGACCGTGTTTTCTTTCTTCGGTAGATCTTCTTTCTCTTCGGCGCATGTCTTCTTTCTAGACTTGATGGATCTACTTTGTCACTCTTGGGGAAGCAAAATCTTCAAAATGGGGTTTGGGAAAGCAAAATGAGTATGGCTTGCTACATTATTGATGATGATGTAATTCCTATAGAAAACTCGACCCAGCTGCGACACCGACGAAGAAGTAGGGTCTACAAAATTTGATCCAGCTGCAATACTAACGAAGAGGCAGGATCGGTGGATGATGGTTCTGATATCTGTTCCTGCTACAACATCGACGAAGAGGCAAGGTTTACAAAATTTGATATAGCTGCAACACTGACGAAGAGGCAGGATCGGAGCATGAAGATTTGAATACTTGATTCAAAAAAAATCTATAGCTTAGCTCATAGATTTGTTTTGCATTTTTTCCCAAATACACAGGGATCAATAGTTTTGAGTTTCCTTTACCGGTAGCCGTTTGCTCCGGGCTAGTTGTACCATTTCCCTAGGTACAATCAGTTTATACCAATTATGACATTGGATTTTTTTCAAAGGATTTTTTTTTCCTTTGACCATTTATAAAAATGAATTTCGATGGACATTTGAATTATTCATTATCTTAAACTTTACCGTGTTTAAGCACGTTGTGCCAACATTTCTGTCGGACTTGCCAAAATGCTTTGATTTAGCTGCAACACTGACGAAGAGGTAGGATTAAAAATATTGAATCTTTGTTTTTGATTTGTTTTGGCTTTTTTTGGCTTTTTTATTTTTTCTACATTTTATTTTCTTTTTTCTTTTATTTTCTTCTTTTTTCTTTTATTTTTTTCTTTTATTTTTTTTGATTTTTTTTACTAATAATAAAGATAAATAGGTAAAGACAATAAATTTTGGCCAAGCTACAACACCGACGAAGAGGCAAGGTCTAAAGTCAGTAATGTTGATCTAGCTACAACACCGACGAAGAGGCAGGATCGGGAGTTAGTAATTTTGGTCTAGCTACAACACCGACGAAGGGGCAAGACCGGAAGATAGTAAATTTGGTTCAGCTACAACACCGATGAAGAGGCAGAACTGAAAGTTATATTTGACCAATCTAAAACGCCGACAAAGAGGCAAGGTCTGAGGATTTGATCTAGCTACAACTCCGACGAAGAGGCAGGATCATAGGGTTGGTTTCTTTGCGATTAAGCTACGACTCTGACGAAGAGGCATGATCAGAATCTGTCAAATTTGGTTCAGCTACAACACCGATGAAGAGGCAGAATCGAAAGTTAATCAAGTCAGATCTATCCACACCATCAACGGAGGGATAAGATCGAATTTCAGCACTTGGATTCCACTAGACCATCAACGGAGAAGTGAAATTGGATGAAAATAACTTGAACACAGCCACACCATCAACGAAGGGACATGATCAGATACAACTTGAAAATTCTTTTCTCTCTTTTTTTGATTTTTGTTTTTTTTGAAATGTTCTTTGAATTTTTCCTTTTTTGAACTTTTTGATTTCTTTTTGATTTTTGGTTTTTTGTTTTTTTTTGAATTTTCTTTTTCTTCCTTTTTGCTACAATTATAATGAAAAGGTAAATTCCAAGGAAAAAGTTTGGTCTAGCTACAACACCGTAGAAGAGGCAAGACCTGGATAGGTTTTGATGTGTTGCACCACTGACGGAGAAACTAGATCAACAAAATGGGATCCACTACACCACCGACGGAGATATAGGACCTGGATGGAAAATTTGATCTGCAACACTACCGACGAAGGCAAGATCTACTCTAAGTTGGCCTATCACCACTGACGGAGACATGATTTGCAAAATATTGGATTATTACGCCACTAACAGCGAGACAATCTCTGGAAAAACTGCTCTACTACTCCATCGACAGAGAGTAGGATCTAAAAAATTATTTTTGTTAACATGAGTGAGAATTTGGAAAATATTGATGCCCGCCACACCATTGTCAGAGTAATGAGATCCAAAAAAGGAAAAAACATTTGTTAGTAATCGTTCAAAACTTTATCACTGATACCTTTTATTTAGTTATCTCAACATTTTTTTGTGTGCGTTTGGCCTCCTCCAGGACTAAAGTTGGCCATCATGTCGTTGCCCCCATAGTTGAGGTTCTTCAGCCTCTTCCGTAGACCTATTTGTATGTTCAATAAAAAATGTATGCATGAATGCATCTAATTTTATGCCTAAATGCATGTGTCTGTCCTATATGCATGGTGACTTTGGTTTATTCACTTAATCTAAATGCAAGATGGCTTTCAATGTGTGCAAAAAATGATTTATTCTAAATGTGAGATGAATGCATGAACGTGATATGATGATTTTCTTTGCCCTCAAAAGGATGGCCTTGACTTCTACTGGTCGTATCGAGTTCTTAGTCTTTTATGTACGACAGTGCCCAACCCTTCTTCGGGTTCGATTACCCTTTTTTGGATCAACTCTTTATCTGGGTACATTCTCCAAAAATTTTCATTATGTACCATTGTTCGAGACTGCTCTTGTAGCCAATTTGAAACTTTGGAGCGTATTAAGTCGTCCCCGGTTCAAATCCGCAAGTTCATGACAGTTCATTATTAGGAGACAGAGATGTAATTCTGAAGGAGTGATTTGAAGATGCCCCAATTTTATCCTTTGAATTTAGGTGGCTTAAAAATTTAAACTTTAATGACTCGTTATTGACTTGCTTCTTTTTTAATAATATGCCGGCTGAATTTATTAAAAAATAAAATAGAGAAACATTACAAATAAAATGAAAGTATAGTAAAAATTAACAAAACAAAGGAAAACCAAAAAACTAACATTAGACAAGCAAAACATGTCTAGTAAATTGCAGTGACAAAGATGAGACAAAATACTAGAAAAAGAAAGTAATAAACAAACATTTATTATATCTATCCACTTACACGCTTAAAAATCAAAGTAGAAGTAGTGAACGACTATGAAGCAGGGGGGACGCCTCTTTAAGGCCGTCCCGGGTCCCCAATACATCTCCGGGACGGGGACGGTGCAAGGACTGCTGGGGGACGTCACAATTTTATCGGGGACGGCCAAACTTTATCGGAGACGGTCAACATCCCCGAATAAATTTAATGCTTTCAACACTTTCTTCAGCGAAACTGGTGCAGGGAAGCATGTGCCTAGAGCCGTTTTTGTGGATCTGGAACCCATTGTGATCGATGAAGTTAGGACTGGGCCTTACAGCCAACTTTTCCACCCCGAGCAGCTTATTTCTGGCAAGGAAGATGCTGCTAATAACTTTGCCAGAGGCCACTATACAAGTACTAAACACCATTTCAATCTCTTTGCCTAGCTGCTGTTGTTAATATTTTTAACTTTTTTGGTTGGTTTAATCTGGTGCTTGTGTTTTGCAGTTAGGAAGGAAATTGTGGATCTTTGCCTTGACCGTGTTTGAAAGTTAGCTGATAATTGCACTGGCTTGCAAGGGTTTCTGGTGTTTAATGTTGTTGGTGGTGGAACTGGTTTTGGTCTAGGGTCTTTGTTGTTAGAATGTTTATCGACTATGGAAAGAAGTCAAAGCTTGGGTTTACTATCTATCCTTCACCTCAGGTAACTCATGGAAATGATGTTTTGCCTTTGAATCTTTTTGGTAACAGTAGATTTTGTTTTGAGCATGATTGTTTAAAAATGAAAAATAAAATTCCTATTTTCTTTGTAAGTAAGGTTTTAAAAATCATTAAACTAATCCGAACTCAATTGAAATTCAAACCTAATTAAAGCTCAAGTATGCACATAAAAGATTGAAAGCACAAGTAAATAGGGACATAGGATATTGGGTGTGTATTGTATTTGTAACCTGTTTCAACTTGTTTTAACACTTATTCACTTAAGCTTTAAATAAGGATGAGTAAATATCCATTTCAGCCATGTCATCTTTTAATTTTATCATTTTAGTCATTGATTTTTTTCTTAATTTAAAATGTAAAGTTAAATTTGCGTTCAATTTAGTCATTTAATTTAGTAATCTTCTAATCTAAGTGTTAGAAAATAATTTAAAAATCTTTAGAAGTAAATTTAAATAACTACAATTATAATTATTGTTTAATACAATTATAATTTTAGTCCTTATTGTATTATGAATTTTAATGATTATATATATTTATTTTATATTTGCCGTACTCTTGCCGCACTCTATAATTTTAAAAATTACCTTTTTGTCCTTGTACCCGTCCCTGTATCATTGCAACTTAGACGAGCGAAACCAACAATTTTACGTATTGCTTCATGAAACATATATTACATACTTTTTTTAATATATTATTGACCTGTCTTTTAATTTCACTGGAGACATAGTTACGCTACGTGATTCGTGTATATCTACGTGTGGGGGATATAGTTTAGTGATTGTAGAAATAAGAAGAGTGAGTCATTCAAAAGAAGAGTGAGTGAGTGATCAACACGCAAGAAAAAGAGAGATGGCGGAGTACTGTGTAACCGGCGGAACAGGATTCATCGCTGCGTATCTGGTGAAGTCCTTGCTGGAGAGAGGTTGCTATGTGCGCACCACCGTCCGTGATCCAGGTCTCACCTTTTCCCTTCTCCTCCTCCACTCGTTTCATTATTAATTATTTTTCTCAAGGATTAATATATTATGTGGTTATATGAGCAGAGAATGTGGATAAGGTAGGTTTTCTGTGGGAGATGAAGGGAGCCAAGGAGAGGCTGAAGATGTTCAAAGCTGATCTGATGGAGAAAGGAAGCTTTGACGAAGCTATCCAAGGCGTTCATGGCGTTTTCCACGCCGCTTCTCCGGTTCTTGTTCCCTATGACCACAACGTTCAGGCAAACCTCTCTCTTCCCTTTGTATTTGATTAATTAGATAGCTGCACTAAGCAATATTTTAATGTCCTCTAGCTTTGATTTTGACACTCAACCACTACCTCCCCACTATCTTAATAATAATAATAACAAAAACGAAAAATATATAATGCATTAAAAACTTTAATTTTAAAGTTTAAAGATTTTATTTGAAGTTTTAAGGTTTAATACATAAGTTTTGAATTAAAGTTTGTGGTTATAATTTAGTATTTAAGGTTAGAATTTAAATTTTAAAAATTAGAATTTAGTTTTAAGATAATATAATTAAAAATTAAAAATTTAGTCTATAAATTTTAAATTTTAATTTTTAATTTTAAACCCCAAATTATAACTACACTCTTAAATTAAAAACTCTTATAATTAAATCCCTAACCTTTAAATTTTAAACAAAATCCTTGAACATTTAACTCTAGTGCATGTAATAATTACTTGGTTCGCACAAATTCCTAGGAACATGTGTACAGTGAAGTTTCAGCCGCTTATTGGACCAAACACAAGGCTTTGGCTTTTTGTGAAGAAAAAATGCACTATCACCCACGCTTCCATATATATATATATATATAATATAGTATTATATTTTTGAACATATGTATAGTAGGGGGACTATAGATGTCTCTATCCAGTAGAGGCTGTAGGGCAGGTGGTGGCGAATCATAAGAAATCATATTAAACTGGTTGAGAAAATCATGAGCATCGGCTACCATGTTACCTTCACGCAGGATTTATAGAATTTCAGTCATCCATGCCTTGCCACGAAGCTTAGCAATAGCGCGAACCAGAGAGAGTGTATTTGAGCTTGCATTCAAATCGTTCACCAATTTGGTGGCTTCGAGAGAATCTGTTTTCACCAGAAGCACTTCAAAACCATTATCCCATGCAAAACGAAGGCCCAAAAGCAGTGCCCAAAGTTCAGTTTGCAGTGGGCATGCTACGCCTATCAGCTTATTGAATCTCAGTATCCAATTTCCGACATGATCCCGAATCAAACCACCCACAGAACTCATCCTTGTAGATGGAGATGTGGCTCCATCAACATTCAAACAAAACCAACTAGGATCAGGACGATTTTATATATGAAATTCCAGCCCTGAATACGGTTTTACTCTAAAATACACACATATAATCTCCATTAAACTAATAGCTTAAATAAATTTAATTATTAAATATTAGATTTTGTTACATTTATGACGTTGACGATTATAGGTTGAGTAATAAAAAGATTTGTATACGGACTTATTAGTCTCGTGTTCGAACTTCATACAAGATAAAAATATAATTATAATAATATTAGGGTAATTATTCTATGTACAAGCGTTTGTAAAAATTTTATTTATCCAAGCATCTTAGTTTTAGGATTTAGGGATTCTGTTTAGGGTTTAGGTGTAGTAGTTTTGAATTTAGGTGATGTTGATAGAATTTTAGGTTTAGGGTTAAAATTTAAATCCCTACCATATTATCTTAAAATCTAAACCCTAACCCTAAAATCTAAACCTTAAAAAACCCTAAACCCTAAAATTGAGACGCTTATATAAATAAAATTTTTACTATCTGTGTATGGGATATTAATGATCATTAAAAAAAGATATTTTAGTCATTCTCAATTGAATTAATATTCAATTAACAAGTGATACTAATTTAGTCAGATTTTATAATATGTATAGATATATGGTATATGGAATTCTGAAATGACTAGAATTTTAACTGTAATATGAAAAATTGTTTGATACCATGTAATATATTTCACACAACTCAGTTTATTTGATTGTCAATTTTTCATGTGTAATAGACAAGTTATGTAGTATTGAATTTACATACATAATGTATCAAATAATTACCCTAGTAATATTGTTATAAAAAATTATGAACAATTGAATACAAAAACACTAAACGAACGTGGGCGAATCTATTAAGATACTGGTGGATACCATTAATTTTTTGGATAAACTACAACGGAGGTCACTCAGTTATTGATAGAGTTACATTTGGGTCACTTAATTTTTAAAAGTTACATTTGAGTCACTCAAACATGGGTAAGATTACATTTGAGTCACTCAAATATGAGTAATGTTACATTTAGGTTACTCAATTATGGGTAAGGTTACATTTGGGTCACCTTTCATACTTGGAAAAAATTATTACTACAAAAATTACATCGGGTCAATCCTAAAATGTTCGAACTTTTGATAACTTTTGTCTTTGAAACTCGAAAGAACTATCACGATATCACACTTCTCTCTTTAAACGTTCTATTTGACAAGAAAAAAATAGTTTATCCCGAATTTCTTTGCTCATCCCTTTATCAACTCAACTTTCTTGTCACTTTTATCAATTAGGGATTGTTATTGCTTTTTTAATTTTTTTTTCAAGTAGGGAGATTTCTTTAACAAAATGTATTTTTTATGCTTATTTAGTATGTTGTAGTTAAATTGATTGTCTGGAGGGATTCAAAGTTTTAAACCTCTAAATAAGGTAAATAGGTGAACCATCAAACTTAAATTCCTGAATCCTTCCCTACGAGTTTGATTCAAGACTGTTAAAAAAATAATTACAAAAAAATCTACAATAATTATTAGATGCCAAAAATTTGTTACTTTGAAAAATTGCAGGCAAATTTGATTGATCCATGTATAAAGGGCATCTTGAACGTGCTGAGATCCTGTTCAAAATCCAGCAGTACAGTAAAAAGGGTTGTACTCACCTCTTCTTGCTCTTCCATACGGTACCGTTTCGATGTCCAGAAGCAGCAAATTTCCTCCCTTAACGAATCACATTGGAGTGATCCAGACTACTGCAAACGCTACAATGTGAACATTTTCTTTATTCCTTTGTTGATTTGTTGCACGATGTTCCCTTTTTCCTCTGAAATATTTATTGGTTTTCCTTTTCCATGCAGCTGTTTTACGCATATGCAAAGACGATAGGTGAGAAAGAAGCATGGAGAGTAGCTAAAGAATGTGGGATCGATCTGGTGGCTGTGAACCCATCTTTTGTGGTTGGTCCTTTGCTTGCGCCACAACCAACAAGTACTTTGCAGCTCATACTCTCCATAGTCAAAGGTCAGATTTCTATCATATCCAAAGATTTAAATAACAGTCGGGTAGCGGAATAGCGGCCGCTATATAGTGGTAGTGACCCATTTGAAATCGTTATTGCGAAAAATAGTGGAATAAAGTAGAATTGTACAAATAATAGTGGATCACGGTTGCAATTTAACAGATAACAGTCAACCACAGCCGCAATTTAAATCCATGATCATATCGATGCCCACACCAAACGTTTTAAGCTTCTCTCCCTCCCATTGTTCATAGTGCCATGGTTTGTGATCTTGAGGCCCTAAAAAAAGAATCTCATGGACAGACTTACTTACCAGGTACGAGAGGCGAATACCCCAACACCACAATAGGGTTTGTGCACATAGACGATGTGATTGCGGCTCACATTTTAGCTATGGAGGAAAGCAAAGCATCAGGCAGACTGGTATGTTCCGGCTCGGTTGCTCATTGGACGCAGATCATCGAGATGCTAAGGGCTAAATATCCTTCCTATCCTTTTGAAAACAAGTGAGTTATTTCTGAAGTCTCGTACGTTCTCTGTCTAGAATCAGACATGAAGCAGGATCGAGCAATCGAATTAATCGACTAATAAATCGGCATTGCAGGTGCAGCAGTCAAGAAGGAGACAACAATGCACATAGCATGGATACGAGCAAGATTCAACAGTTGGGCTTCCTGGCATTCAAATCACTTCCTCAAATGTTTGATGATTGCATGAAGAGTTTTCAGGACAAAGGGTTTCTGTGAAAGGTCACTTGGTCTGGTGCTAACTTTGGTTCATGTATCACTGCATTTGGGTTTTCTCTTTCGTTGAATAAAAGGTGTTCCAAATAACCTACTCATGCAAAATGCAAATGCCGCATTGATTTAAGCAATTGAGTCCATGTTTTGGTTCTGACTGCTATGGTTCTTAAATTTTATTGCACCAGTATATAAAAATTTCAATGGCTTTATTTATATATATATATATATATTCCTTACCACATAGTTATGGTCTCAATCAATATAAATCATTTATTTTATCATTTTTTCATGTCATCTATTCATTCAAATGATAACTTCTAATTATTATTTTTTAAATCTGATATGGAAAAGGCTTAATGACTTCATTATTCCTTAAACTATGTACCTTTTTTTTCGAGTTGGCCCCTAAAGTATTTTCGGGACGTTCTGTCTCTTGAGCTAAAAATTGTGATCTTCGATGGCCCCCTTTTTGTAACGTTCATTTTAAAAAATTGGCCTAATTAGATCACTCTATGCGGCTCTTTTGACCAAAAAAATTGCCTGACTTAGTAAAAATAGGTAAATGGCATGTTGAGTCTCTCAAATTTTATATTTATTCAATCTAGCCCTTAAAATTGTTTAACTTGGAATTCATTAGCAAAACAAGAAGTGTTTCTTCTTCTACAATTGTGTTCATCTTTGTTGATCACAAAAATGTGCAACTCTCTTAGATCATGGTTGTTTGGATGGTGGAGATAATATGGTTCAGGTGGAGTTTTAGAGCTTGGGCTTGTGTTGTGGAGAGCTTATGTGTGAGTGGTGAGGAGCCTTGCCTCTATTTGGGGATGCATGACCTCTTATAAAAAAGGGCTGGATGAGGTGATGACACTTATCAATAGATTTGACACATTTTCTCAGCGTATCGTTATGACTTGGCTATCGGTATAAACCATGTGCGTCATCACGTGGTATGGGATAACTTTCGCATGTTGAATTTGTAAAAAGTTACTATTAATCGTTCGCACGGTCGTAATTCGCTAGTGCGTTTGTAGTCTTATCTAATCGCCGTGGGCCATGTATTATTGACACATGACGATAGATATTTATAAGTACTAACACTCTTCTACTGCATTTTTAATTCATTTTGCCCAATGTAAAACATCACACTTCTGTATGCACTCTTCATTACTGAATTCATTAAGGAAATGTATGTCTAAAAGATTTTTTTCAAAAAAAACTCCATTTCTTCATAAAAAAATCTAAAGATTTCCTTCAAAATTATCAAATCTTCTGCCGTAATTTACTTGCGGTTTCTTTCAATTCGCATTTTAGGTTTACTTTTTCTGCTGATCGGTTCTATCACTCACTATTAAAAAAAAAACCCATCAGTTTATCCAATTTTATTTTGATCACGTTGATTGCGTTTGTTCAACAAAGTTTACATTTTTCTGTAAAAAAATCAAAGGATTCTTTTTTAATTTCCCCCTGCTGTAACACTAGCTGGTTTTGATGATCAATTATATTCCTTTTGTTTCCAAGTTCTTGTCTTCTGAGGGTACTGTGGGGTTATTTTTGCTTGGAGATGATGGAGAACAGTGGAGAATCAGGGGACGATCAAGGCTCAGGATGGTTTGAAGTGAAAAAGGTGTTCTTTTCTCAAGCCAATATTATAAAACCCTTTTCACATTTGTCATAATTTGGTGGTTTTTGTTGCCATTTTGAGCTTATTATTTGTTTGGTTACTAGGAAAACCGGGTAAATGGGAGTCTTTTGTGTCTTCATTTTATTAGCTGAATTCAGTTTGACTGCTGCTTCTTGTTTGAGCTATCCAATATTTTGATTTCAGTATGCAAAAAATATTAGTTTTGAATTGCTGTACTTTTTCTCAGCAGCCAAACAATATGCTAAATAGTTTATTTAAATGCATATTTATGCTGGTTTCTAAGTTAAGATGAACAAAATTGTAGAAGAAGAACCGTTCTTGTTTTGCTAATGAATTCCAAGATAAAATATTTTAGGGGCTAGATTGAATAAATATAAAATTTGAGATACTCAACATGCCATTTACCCATTTTTATTCAAGTCAATCAATTTTTTTGGTCAAAAGAGCCACATGGTGTAATCTAATTTGGCTATTTTTTTTAAACGGACGTTACAAAAAAGGGGCCAACAGAGGTCACAATTTTTAGTTTAGAGGGCAAAACGTCTCGAAAAATACTTTAAGAGCCAACTCGAGAAAAAGTGCATAGTTTAAGAGGCGATAGAGTCATTAAGCCTATGAAAAATATAATTAAAGATTCACTTGAGTAAAAAACTAACATGCCAAAAAGGTAGAGTGTGTAATTTTTATTAGTCGAGACTAAGACTTTATAATATATTCCCTAACTAGTGTCAAAGTGTCAACTATGAAGTATAAACATTTTTTAAACTTATTTTTTTTTGAATAAGTATGTGTTGTGTATATTATCCAAAAGAGCAGAAAACTGCTACATGAAACAAAATAGTTTCTTTACAACGACATTACCCTAGGTTCCAATCTATACAAAGGTTGGCGTTAGCCGATGAATTATAAACAATGTTTTTGTTGTGCAATCTAATTCTAATGACATCTTTAATGAAATAGATAATGTCATCAATGGTTTTGGGATTCCCCCTAAAGTGCTTAGCATTTCTTTCCAACCATATGTAGTAAATAAAGTCATTCCATGCAAGTCTGAGTATAGTTGCCAGCAAAGTCTTACCTTTGAGTCTAGTAGATGCCCAATTAAGCTCATTGTTCCAATCTGAAATAGGGCGAGACATGCCACAAAGACTCAATGTACTCCGCCATACGTTCCTGGAGAAGTTGCATTCAAAGAAAACGTGGTTTCTTGACTCGGAGTTGGAGCCACATAGAAGGCATATATTAGCTAATGGGAGACCCATCTTTTGAAGTCTGTCATATGTTGGAAGGTGATCTAGGATGGCCATCCAGCTGACAATGGCATGCTTGGGAATGTGAAGCGGAAACCATACCACTCTATGCCAAGAGACCTTGGCTCTCTTCTCTCGTGTTGTTTACCAGATCCCTCTAGGCTTTGCCGTAGATAAATTTTGATTGGAGAAGAAAAGAGGGCTAGCAGCAGGCCTTAGTTTTAGGAGCTTCTTCATAATCCAACTAAAGTCTTGTTTGATCTCTATATTCCATAATTCATCATTTTTTAAACTTAGTTTCCCCCTCTCTTGGAATGTGTAATGTGATTCATTCACTTCTTACAAATATATGAGTAGGATCGTGTCTTTGGTTGATTGAATAGGAGGTTGAAATCAATTGGTATCTCTACATTTTTATACTCAATTTAGTTATTATATTTGAAAAATTAAATAAATTAAGTCCTTAAATTGATAGGTCGAATTAATTTGACCATCAAGTCTGAATAACTTTTCCCTTCAATATTATAAAAAAGATGAAATAATATTTTTAGAACTCATAATTTATAATTTTTGTAAATTTAAACCTTAAAAGGTGAATTTTTAAAACTTTAAATACCAAAGACTAAAAAATATTTTAAAGGATAATAAACTGATTCGATTTTTAAAATAGATTTATGAATTCAAATATTATAAAAATTACAAATATTTGATTTACTATTTTTTTCACATTTGAATCTAATAAATGAATTATATATATATGGTTTTTAAATACAAAGACAACAAACTATCTTTTCGATTTTTTTTTATCTACAACAAACTTTAATTGATTTAAAAGATCGAATGTTAGAATTAGTGATGACAAATAATTGTAATTCATAATACTTTTTAATTTTTTTATATTTATTTTCTATTGTGTGTATAGATATTGTATTTCTATTAATTGCAACGTTCATTTTCGATTTTCTTTTATGGCTTAACTACAAGATAAGTGTCTAAACTATGTTTTTTTGTAATAGGTGCCTAAAGTATTTTTTTGTTGAAATAGGTATCTAAAGTTTTATTTTTGGCTGAAATAGGTGCATAAAGTATTTTTTGACTGAAATAGGTGCCTAAAGTTTTATTTTTGGTTGAAATAGGTGTCAAAGTAGGTGCATCAGTTGACCTTAAAACAAGCCAAAAACGAAACTTTAGACACCTATTTTAGCCAAAAAAATACTTTAGTCACCTATTGCAAAAAGAGATATAGTTTGGACGCTTATTATGTAGTTAAGCCCTCTTTTATTATAAATTTATGACAATTTTAATTCAGATGATATTTGTATTTATATTAATTTCAGAATTATTTATTAAATTTTTTGTATAATTAAAAAAAACATTTTACTTTTAAATTGATGAAAACAAATTTAGAAATTAGAACGCTATGTAACAATATTTTTGTTTAAAAATTAAATGATTCGAATAAATAGAACATTTAGTTTGGATAGATTTGATTATTGATAATATTTAATTTATTATTTTATAAAAAGTAAAATATTATAAATGTAAAGAATTTATCAAATAAGAGTTATTTATAGATACAATCTTTTTTGAATGGTCTAAAGGTGATTACAAGGTAGTAACTGTTCATAGATATTTTCAGTCTTTTGATAGGGTGCATACACATCGTAAACAAAACGATTTGAACATGTGTCTCTTAGGATGATACAATAACTTATAGATACAATTTTAAAATTAAAAATATAATATATTAAATTTAAATACAAGGAATCAATCTAAATATAGTATAGAGATTGTTATGGTATAAGAATCAAACATTAATGAACAAAAAAATGGATGATTTTTTATCGAGAGTTAATTTTATTGTTTAAGAAATATATAAGGACCAATTTGTCCAATTTTTCAACAAAAAAGAACTAAAACATATTTCTAAATATCATATATCATATTTTAACCCTACTTTACCTTTTTTTTTTAATAATCATCCGTATTTGATTCATTAGCTGCTTAATTTGGATCAAGTTTTGCATAAGCTTATTAAGAGGACGATCTCTCAACTCAATTTTTTCATTCACAACATCATAATTCGAACTTCTAACTTTACTTAAAGGACTACTGTTTCATCTCACTAGACCAACTGGTTATTGCTAGTCATACCTTCCTTGAAATAAGAGTAATTCATCAAGATAATATACTTCATAACTTATAAATAAATCATGATATTTTCTTCTAACTCTAATACTTTTCTTTCCCTTTCTCTTTCACGGTGAAGAGGTAGCTTCAAAACTCCAACAACAAAGAGGAAAGCACAACTGCGATTGAAAATGATAGGCCAAGGGGATCTGTCAAATGTCTTTTTTTTTTTTTTACTTTTGTCTAATTAAACGTCATGGCTCACATAAGCTCATTATCCACAAATATTTTTCTTTCTGAAAATTAAAAAAATGAAAACGAGTGGCATAAGGTTGAAGCAAACCATATAAAACGTTTGTAAAAAAAATCATATAAAACGGTTATAATATTTAACGAGCTTTGAATTTTAATAAAAACATATTTAAAAGTATTTTTCGTACATATTTACTGTATTTTTCTTACATACCTACTAAAGGGTCAATCTGTATGGCAAGCCCTTGCAAAATCAAATTACAGCTGGGCTGGGCATGGAAAAAGCTTCTATGACTCAAGGATGGTCTTGAATCTGTTGGTAATTTGCGTGGGAAATTTCGAACTAGGCTGGTATGGGAGACCATTAGGCATAAGCAAGCAAAGGTCTCGTCAACGAGTTGTGTGGGGTGAATTTTTCATTTTTAAACAACCCTTCATATCTTGGATCGTGGTATTGGACAAGTTACCAATCAAGAGCAAGATGGTGAAATGGGATTGCCAATTTGACCCATGTGTTTGCTACGTGGGGTTGAGACAGAAATGAGAGGCCATTTATTTGGTGAATGCTGCTATTCGAAGCAGGTTTGGATGCTGATTTTACGAGACTGTGGGGTGACTTTGGTTCATAGCAGTTGGATGAAGATGTTTGATTGGGTCCAGAAATATTAGAAGGGAAGTCTCTGCGAGCTGCCATTATTCGAATAGCTTGAAGGGGTTTTAATTACTATATGTGGCAGGAACATAATCAGGCTGCATGAGAAGAGGCCAAAGCTGAAAAATGACATGTTTACACTCATCAAGCGGGATGTGCGCTGGAGACTCTTAGATTGCTATAGCTTTAATTTTTCTGGAAATTGTATAGCTGCTACATGAGATCTTTGTCGGTTTTTTTCTCTGGTTGTATAGGGTAGGCCAATTTTTTTGGCCTTTGTATTGTTTCTTTTTGAGGTTCTTGGATCATTGTCATTTATCCAAAAAAAAATATTTTTTTGATAGTAACAACTGAATTTTATTAAAAAATTATAAAAGATATCACAAATACAATGCACTCAAAAGGGAGAATAATGATGACTAGTCTACGAAAATCTCGTACAAAAAGCTAAAACTGCAAAGAAAAGTAAATACTTCCATAGAGATTAGCATACCGTCAAAATTCAGAAGTCTACATGAATCTCATTATCTCTATCCAAATGAGACGCATTATAGGGTAAAAAAAGTGGTGAGCGAGCCAAACTACTATCAGGCATATTGTTCCGCTACTCATGACTGATTACATCAGCAAACAACCATCAACCAAGTGGGGGATCTGTCTTTCTATGACCACCGACATAATCATAATAAAAAAACTAGCGTCATGAAAATCTTTGTACGAGCATCAAATGATCACTAAGGTATGTTGAAATCATGCCAAAATAACAGATGAAACAAAACCGCGAAACAAAAAAAAACGTGCCACAAAGGCAGATGAAAAAGCGTGTCACAAAAATAGAAATTTTTATTAAAAATATAAAAAAATAAGAAAATAATGGATCCGGTAATCGATAATCAATACTAAAACTAATTATCGATCACCGGTTAAGGAAACAAAAAAATGATGCTGTGGCGCTAAGAATGGTGCAAAGAAAAAAATTATATTAATAAAAGGAGGCTGATTAGGCACAATTCTTGATATTTTATTCACTACGAATGCATTATAAAGTATTGAAAATATTAAATGTGTAGAAAACAAATCTTTTACATTTAAATTTCTCATTATATACATTGTCAAAAAAAATTCTCATTATATACCTTTTATATCTTTTATGAGTACTTTAGCCAGAAGCTGGATGATCGAAGCATTTTAGATAATTTATATTAAATTTTAAATTTTAATTATACAACAATTAATAGCAATTTACTAAGAGCCACTAGGAGATGTCAGTAGTCGAAAATAAAACTCGAGCTATGCTTTCCTCTCAAAAGAAGGAAGATGTGAGTCTCGAAAGAGATAAAATCTTAGAGAAAGGAAGGATAAATCCTTCTCTAAAAATATTTTTTTTTTTTTGTAAATACTTCATGTCCTCGATGTTACATGACAACTTCATATATGAGAGCATTGTGCTTACTACTAGGTGATATTAGGATCATCATACTTGTCCCATTAGCCTGTCAACTCTCTGACGGTGAGGTGACTAGGTTTGTCGACTTCTGGTCAGAAACGTGTCAGATGTGTTGGAAGACTATAATATTAGAGTAATTAGATGTCATGAAACAGAATTTTCATAGAAGTAATAGTATTTGCGGAGAGAATGAGCTTGTTGATTGTACAAAACTTGTTCCCCTTAAGTGAAGCAACGTTATAAAATGACATTTTCTAAGGTTGTTTATTGTATGTTCGACGACTCTACTACTTGAGTTTCTTTGAAATGTGTACCCTTAGGCCTATAGTTGTTATTGCAATAAGAGGCACAGTCATTGTTCTAAAAGGGTTTAATCGTTAAATAAATATCTAAATTATATTTTTTTTTTGAATAGGTGCTTAAATTATATCTTGGGCGGTGAACGGTGAACCACCGACGTGTGAGGATGTCGGACGGTGATGGAGATTTGATTTGAGGGTTTGATTGAAAAGAAATTAAAATTTAGGGATATTTAAAGAAAGTCAAATTTCTAAAGAAATTCGAAAATAAATTTTTTTAAAAAACATACCACGTGTCTTGTTTTGATCAGATGACGGAATTTTTTAACGGACGTTGACAGGAAACCTTAAATTGGTCACAGAGTGAAACGTTAGGCACTTATTTGACTCAAAATATAGTTTAGGCACCTATCTGAAAAAATGTATAATTTGAGTACTTATTTGACGATTAAGCCTTCTAAAAGACTATTTGCGACCTCATGGTTGTGGAATGTGTTGTATTAGAAACTACGCTAAAGTACTATTGATATCTTTTATAGTTGAATGACTCAAGTATTTAATTAAGTTAAGTTAAAAATTTTTGAGTTATTTAAGTTGACGAATCATATTTTACCATTCAAACTTCATTTAAAAAATTTTACGAGTTGATGATTTCCGAGTTTATGAAAAAATGGGGAAATAGTTGTAATTTCCCTCATTTTAACATTGGTATAATGTCAAAAAATTATCTTAATATTTGACTGAATAGTCATTTTAGCCCATTTTTTGAAGCAATTTAACCCTCAACGTTTCATTTTGAGTCAAAATGGCCTCTCTGCGAATGAAAACTATTAGTCAACTAACGATAAATGGCTTGAAATGACGTGACAAACCTACATGGCAGTGCATACTGCGATAGCAGTGTCATATAGACAAATATGCTGACTTTAAAGAACGACACATGAATAAAAAAAGAAATTAAAAAAATTATATAAAATATAAAATATTTTTTCTTATGACATGTCATTCTGTCAAGTAATTTTAAGTTGTTTATCGTCAGTTGACTAACAATTTTCATCTGCAGAGGGGCTATTTTAACCCAAAATGAAGCGTTGAGGGTTAAATTGCTTAAAAAAAAGAATATGAAATCAAAATGACTATTCAATTAAATGTTAAGGGTATTTTTTTATTTTTTCATTATGCCTTTAACATTAGATTAAACTACGATCCTCAAGACTTTAGATTAAACTACCACAGAAAACATTGTGTCGTGCTAAGCAAAGGTATAATGTCTTTCTAAGCAACGTGTTTGATGTGTAAATAATATGACATGTTCGACTTGCATTGCATAGTCAGTCTCGCAAATTGGTGTTTTATTGATTGTTGTGCTACTTGCATGTAAATTTACAGTGATGTCTTTGTATGATTGAATACGTTTAATAGGTAGAAAAGTTTTGATTTATCTAGATTCCACTTCCATTTTTGAATGTAACGTCTATGTCCATTTAATCGTATCAGATCGGGCAGGAGTGTTACATTGATGTTTTAAATTGTATTTATAAGGCTTAAGAGTGCTTTAAGTTTATAAATTTTGAAAAAAAAAATTAATTAAATCTCTAAATTTTTTGTACCTTATTAAGCTCATATACCAATAAAGTTAATCTATTAAACCTTTTTACTAATTTTGACCATCAATTTTTGACTGACTTGACCATCAATTTTTAACCATCAAAAGTGAAATTTTAGGTATCTATTTCAACCAAAAAATACTTTAAGCACCTATTGTAAAAAGAGACATAGTTTGGGCACTTATCAGAATTATTTATTTTTTATAATTAAAAAAATATTTCACTTTTAAATTGATGAAAACAAATTTAGAAATTAGAATGCTATGTAACAATATTTTTATTTAAAAAATAAACGATTCGAATAAATAGAACATTTAGTTTGGATAGATTTGATTATTCATAATATTTAATTTTTTTTTATAAAAAGTAAAATATTATACATGTAAAGAATTTATCAAATATGAGTTATTTATAGATACAATTTTTTTGAATGGTCTAAAGGTGATTACAAGCTAGTATCAGTTCATAGATATTCTTAACACTTTGATAAGGTGCATACACATTGTAGACAAATCAATTTAAACCCGTGTCTTATAAGATAATACAAAAATTTATAGATACAATTTAAAAAATAAAAATATAATAAATTAAGTTTAAATACAAGGAATCAATCTAAATATAGTATAGAGACTCTTATGGTATAAGAATCAAACATTAATGAACAAAAAAAATGGATGATTTTTTAATCGAGAGGTCATTTTATTGTTTAAGAAATATATAAGGACCAATTTGTCCAAATTTTCAACAAAAAAAAACTAAAACATATTTCTAAATATCATATAAAGACGGTTATCATATTTTAACCCTACCTTACTTTTTTTTAATAATCATCAGTATTTGATTCATTAGCTGATTAATTTGGATCGAGTTTTTCATAAGCTTATTAAGAGGACGATCTTTTCAACTCAAATTTTTTTCTTTCATAACATTATGATTCGAACCTCTAACTTTACTTAAAGGACTACCGTTTCATCCCGCTAGACCAACTGGTTATTGCTAGTCATACCTTCCTTGAAATAAGAGCAATTCATCAAGATAATATACTTCATAACTTATAAATAAATCATGATTTTTTATTCTAACTCTAATACTTTTCTTTCCCTTTCTCTTTCATGGTGAAGAGGTAGCTTCAAAACTCCAACCACAAAGAAGAAAGCACAACTGCGATTGAAAATGATAGGCCAAGGGGATCTGCCAAATGTCATTTTTTTTTGGCTTTTGTCTAATTAAACGTCATGGCTCACATAAGCTCATTACCCCCAAATATTTTCCTTTCTGAAAATTAAAAAATGAAAACGAGTGGCATAAGGTTGAAGTAACCCATAAAAAACGTTTGTAAAAAAAAACATATAAAACGGTTATAATATTTAATGAGCTTTGAATTTTAATAAAAAACATATTTAAAAGTATTTTTCTTACATATTTACTGTATTTCATACAAAACATATTTACTGTATTTTTTTTTACATACCTACTAAAGGGACAATCTGTATGGCAAGCCCTTGCAAAGTCAAACTACAGCTGGGCATGGAAAAAGGCTTTTATGACTTAGGGATGGTCTTGCATCTGTTGGTAATTTGCGTGGGAAATTTCGAACTAGGCTGGTATGGGAGGCCATTAGGCATAAGCAAGCAAAGGTCTCGTCACCGAGTTGTGTGGGGTTGACAAACCTAGGGTAAGAACCGGTTCTGTTTGAATTTCAAGAACCTAGGAAGTAACTACGATCCTCAAGACTTTAGAGGAAACTACCACAGAAAACATTGTGTCGTGCTAAGCATGAAGATTTTTTTTTAAAAAGGTACTTCTTGATATCTGAAATATTTCTCGCATCTAGTCAAATCATTCGATGTATATAGTTGGAAGTTGGAATGTAAGAACTATCTGTTTGAATTTCAAGAGCTAGCCAATTAGCAAAGTCATTACAGACATAATATCAACATCACCTTCATCATTCTATAGTTAAAATGCATCAACTTTGTATCGTTTTTCACTTCAATAAACAAAGGGAGATTCTCCGAGACGGCAGGGAGCCTATAGGAAGAAGACAAAAATTACAAATGGTGAAGAATCAGTTCAGCTCCAAATACGTGCCATGTCTGGTGTTTTCCATACTTCTCAATCTGTTGCTTACCGTCAATATTTATGTGGGTACGTCCCGCTTGAGTTGGAGTTCAACGGCAGCAGCCGAAGCCGAAGCAGTGGCGGAGATAGGCTGTTCCGGGCATGGCAGAGCTTATTTGGATGGGCTGCTTGGTGATGAAAACGAACCGGTTTGTGAATGCAACACATGTTATACAGGCCCTGATTGCTCTCAATTCATACCTCACTGCACAGCAAACGCTGATAGGTACAATTCTTCTACACATGATATGATAAAAAAAAGCTCTTTTCTCCTTTTCTTTTTCAAGTTTAATATTTTTAATCTATGATGGTTCATATTTGGATGACAAGTTTTAGTTATATAATCATATCAGTTCTTTTTTCATAGTTTTACATAGCTTATGGACAAGAAAAAGAGAAGAAAAGAGAAGATAAAATTAGATCAGGTTGGTTTAGCCTGTCGTAAAAGGAATAGAAATCCTCCATCCTCTTTCGGTGTCTCTTTCTATACTTCATATTAAAAAATTAGGTTTAAAATTTAGGGTTAAGATTTAAGGTTAAGGTCTAGGGTTAAAGTTTAGAGAATTATGGATATGCTGTATTTTTAAGGTTTAGAGTTTATAATTTAAGATTTAAAATTTAAAATTAGGATTCAAAATTTAACTTTTTAGTGTTGAGGTAGAAAAAACACACACAAAATAAATTATATTCGAATTTGGTTCATTGGTTCTCAAGTTTACGACCAGTTTGGATCCACTTGAAACAAGTGGGTTCCGAAGTATATTCCCCCGACCTCACAAATACCTTTCCTTGGATTCAATTCATCAATCTTGTTCTATCCGCTGATATTTCTTATAATTGTATACTCGTGATTGGAGGTGTTAATGCTTAAAATCAAGTTTATGTACAACATTAACAATAAAAACCCTTTTTCCTTTTTATGTCTTAATAATAAAAAATAAATTTTAAATCATAAATTCTAAACAACCTTACCTCTAATTTTATAAACCTTAATCGTAAACTCTAATCCTAAACCATAAATCTTAAGAGTTATATTGTGATATAAAAGCTATGTAAAAATATTAACTGAAATGAAAAGAATTTACCGTGTCCTAATCATAAAATATAATGAAAATAAAATGGCTTAAATATACATTTGGTACTTGAACTAGACACTTTCTCTCAAGTTAATACAATTTTTAAATGTAAAGGGTTAAATTTATTGAATTCTTTTGAATTAGGATCAAATTGATAGAATGCATAAGTTAAAAGTACCAAAACTGTGAGAAGGTACCAACTTGAAAGCAAAAATTATTTAGGTACCAACTAGAGAGAAGGTGTTTAGTTCAAGTATCAAATGTATATTTAACCCATTTTTTGATTAAATAGAGATATATTACATTTCTACACCGAGATTCAAACTCATACATGATAGGACAAGATGAGCATCCTTAGCCACTAGGCCAATTAGTGGATCTTATATTTAAGCCATTTTATTTTGGTTATATTTTATGATTAGTACATGGTAAATTATTTTCATTTTGGTTGACAAAAAAATCTTATGTTAACCAACTATCAATTGATCTAGTGAGATGAGACTTTAAATTCCTTAAATAAATAAGATTAGAATTTCGAATTATGACAATGTGAATGAAGTAAATTAGATTGAGAAGATCTCTCTCATAAAGGCTCTTTGTAATATTCAAAATGTATTAGTCGACCAATAAATCAGATACCCGGTGATTATATAAAAATAATAAACCTTATGTTATGTTCCCCGATAGGCTGTTGTGGATGTTGACTATCTTCTGTCTCTCCATTGCAACTCCTCTTGTTTTACCTGATCTGCTGTTTCTTGTTATTTAATTTACTAGGTAACTAGTTATGTCAATGTAGTCTTCATTGCCATTCTTTGGCTTAAAATATTGACAAATTCCGATATGCAGCGGAGATCCATTGTTTCTGGAACCATTTTGGATGCAACATTCAACTAGTAGTGCACTGGTAGTGTCAGGGTGGTATCGAATGAGCTATAGCTTTAGTCACAACACTCCTATCTCACAACAACTGGAACGGCTCATCCGCAAACTACATGCATTCGTCGGGAACGCAGTCACACAGAACAGATACATTGTTTTTGGTGCAGGTTCGACCCAAATCCTTAATGCGGCAGCTTACGCATCGTCTCCCAAAAACACCTCCTCTCAGTCACCTACACGAGTCGTTGCTTCCGTCCCCTACTACTCGGTTCGTTCCTGGCCCTTCACCGATATTTTACTTCTTCTCACCCGTGTTTGTTATCGTTGTCTTGTCGTGGTTGATTTGTATCCAATCTGGTTTTTGACAGCTCTACAAACAACAAACAGAGTATTTCAATTCGGAAAGATTCAAGTTCGAAGGAGATGCTTATACATGGAGGAATAGAACAGATGCTAGGCCTAGTACAAATGTCATTGAGTTTGTAACTTCACCGAATAATCCTGATGGACAATTAAACAAAGCAATTGTGGATGGACCTAATGTGAAAACAATCTATGACCGTGCTTATTACTGGCCTCATTTTACACCAATTCCAGCTCCTGCAGATGAAGATCTCATGGTGTTTACACTTTCTAAACTTACTGGTCATGCAGGCAGCAGATTTGGGTAAATGTTAGCAACACTTTCTTTTTATTGTTCGAAGCGTAATCAAATGATGCAATTAACATATTTAACATATTTGTTGTGTTCTACACAGATGGGCAGTGGTAAAGGATGAGTCTGTGTTCGACAGAATGGTAACACACATGCAACTCAATTCCATCGGTGTTTCGAGAGACGCTCAGTTAAGAGGTTTCAAGCTTTTGAAAGCAGTCCTAGAAGAAGGAACCGGAATATTCGACTTCGCATACCGGACAATGAAGACCAGATGGGAAAGATTGGCTGCGACCTTATCGTTGTCGAACTGCTTCTCGCTTCAGAAATTTAATCCCCAATACTGCCATTTTTACAATGAAATCAGAGACTTTTCACCAGGTACTTCTCTACACTTGTTATTTAATGTTTTTACCATTGTTGTACAATAATACAGAATAGATTGTCATTTAACTTTATGATGATCATGGCAGCTTATGCATGGGTAAAATGTGAGAGAGAAGAAGATAAAGATTGTTATGCAGTTCTCAAGGCAGCTAATATCATCGGCCGTCAAGGAAACGTGTTTGGTTCAGAGGATGACTATGTTCGACTCAGCCTTGTCCGAAGCCAAGATGATTTCGATATATTAATACAACGTTTACAGAAATTAGTCTCAGAGGAAGACGGAGCCAGAACTATGTGAAGGTTGAGATCAACATTTGTTGATCAAAAGCTTCCACCACTTCCATAAATAATCGCTTGTATTATAGAAACATAGATAGACAGAGGTCAAGCAGTCCATTGACCTTTGTTAGTGTGTCAAAAGAGGGAAAGGGGACATTTCAATGAACCTTTATATTCTTTAATGGTTATGTAGATTGTACCTATGACATGTATACGTAGATAATTAATTGTTCGAACTTGAAAAATATAGATATCAAAAACACTATTATAGCTACCCGATGCAATACAAATTTGTACTAGAAACAAAATTACTTGATTGTGAATATCATATATGTTTCCTGGTTAGTGGTTCTCCATCTCATATATGGCATTGTAATTTATACAACAATCTCTTCTAGCAAATTTTAAAAAATATTTGTATTAATTTATCGATATGAGATTCAAAGAAAAAATCACGATCGAGATTAATATTTTAATGCTTTGTTTAATGACAAAGTTTAATATATATATTTCTCCCTTAAAATTAACTTCAAATCACTAATTTTTATGTTTGAATTATTATTATTATTATTATTATAAATTTTTAATTTTTATAGGTTTCCTATGTGATTTAAAAAAAATAGATTTAAAATAAAAAATGTGATGAGGGTACTTGATATCCGATTTTACGGTAGCCCACTAACAGATACTCGGTAATCACAGACTGGAACACGAATCGATAAATATGTTACCCGAGAAATCAGACACCTCAGGTGCGCGAATTTGAATACTCGTAACTGAAGTCGGAGCCTCTGGTGACATTTTTTATTTTTTATTCGAAATATTCAAGTTATTATTCAAAATCAACTGAATCCGTATTTTAAGTTGCTGTAAAAATAATAATATTTCCAAAAATAATTTGAATGTTGCCATATTTAAAGAAAAAAATATTAACAACAATATTTAAATAAAAATTCCCTCTTAGAGTCTTAGGAGCTTCAGATTAAATCATCATCAAAATCATACATGTATTCTTTAATTTTCCACCAATAAACTGATGACATCTATTTTTATAATTTACTCTTTGAATTTAAAATGTTTAAAATTGTAATAAATCATAAAAATGAAAAAAAATTAGATTTATAATTTATGTTTTGAATTTAAATATTTTTTAAAGTAATAATCAGTGAAATAGATTTTATTTGAGTTTTGTGTTTTAAGGATTTTTATTTTCGTACACGTGGTAAATTGTTGTCAATCCCGTCTTTTTGTGGCGGTAACAATGAATGATGGTTGGTTGCGGAAGAAGAAAGTAGAAAGATGCTAAGGCAGGGCGTTGATAGGGTGATTAAGAGGAGATTTCATTTACCCAAACCCTCTGGAATTTGGCGGAATGCCCCAAAAGAGAAGACGGAGTGCGTGGTGATCGGAGCCGGAGTCGTGGGACTGGCGATTGCCAGAGAGCTATCGTTGAAGGGGAAAGAGGTTTTGGTCCTCGATTCTGCCCCCACCTTCGGAACCGTCACCAGCAGTCGCAACAGCGAGGTCATCCATGCCGGCATCTACTACCCTCTCGATTCTCTCAAGGCTCGACTCTGTGTGCGAGGAAGAAACCTACTCTACCAATACTGCTCTCAGCGCGGGATTCCTCATAACCAGATCGGTAAGCTCATAGTTGCCACCGGTGCTTCCGAGATTCCAAAGTTAAATGAATTGTTTAATCGTGGGATTCGAAATGGGGTTGAAGATCTTCGGATGTTGGACGCTTCTGAGGTCATCAAAATGGAGCCTGAATTGCACTGTGTCAAGGCCTTGCTATCCCCTTCTTCTGGGATTGTGGATTCCCATTCTCTAATGCTGTCTTTAGTGGTAATTCGTCTTTTCTTCTCAATTAATTTGGTGAAAAACTTAATTAATTATGTTACTAAACATGACCAGGATCCAGGGGGAAGCTGAAACTAATGGCGCCACCTTCTCTTACAACACCTCTGTCGTTGGAGGTCATATTGAAAGAAATCAAATGACACTCCATGTTTCTGAAATCAAAACACTTGAAAACTGGGATGGAGAGACTCCATTGCAACCGGACCTCCTACTTATTCCTAAGTTTGTAGTTAATTCTTCGGGCTTGAGTGCTCCCGCTCTGGCTAAGAGATTCCACGGTCTAAACACAGCCACTATTCCTCCTGCATGTTATGCTCGCGGTTCCTACTTTACCCTTTCAAATTCAGATTCTGCTAGGCATCCTCCTTTCAAGCATTTGATATATCCTATACCGGAGGAAGGTGGCCTTGGGGTGCATGTCACTCTGGACTTAGATGGTCAGGTCAAGTTTGGCCCAGATGTTGAGTGGATTCATCTTCATGTACCTGATACAACCAACTTCCTTAATAGGTGTTCTTTTCTCTTCACATTTCAATTTTTTTATGTTGATTTAGGTGATATACTTGTTTTCTATTCTCAGTTTCATGACTATGGATTTTCTATAATTTGTTTGTTTATGAACCTGTACAAGTTCCATGATTTGTAGATTTGTATTTCTTCAAATAACTGAACTACGGTCCTATGTAGAGGCATATGCGTTTTTCTACCTTAAAGGATTATGATTATAACAGGTGTGGTTACTTCAGTCGGGGAATAAAAAAACTATTTCCTATAGTAGAAGGTGCCATTTCCCTTGAAGGTATACTCAGGAAAACACTAAATACATGAAAGTGAGTAATTTGGATTAAAATCATTGTGGGTTTTGTTTTTGTTTTCTGTCTCGTTCGTTTGTTTGGTGGCAATGGAAATATTTCATGCATAACAATTATCCCAGCACCGAACAGTTCAGTGTGTATTATTTGTTTATGCTGATTCTGTACTTCAATTCTTTCTATCCTGTTGTACGGATTGCTTTGTTTCCATCTCTATGCTAGGTGCTTTTTCCTTTCTAGATTTCTTGTCTTCATCATTTTGTTTTGTAATTTGATGATGAGTTGTTATAGTTATTACTTGACCTATTCTTCCAGAGCCAGCTTCCTTCCAATAACTGGCATTGTTTTGTTCATTAACTTAAAGGGTCAGTCCTCATGCTTTTTTATGTTAAACTGCCTAATGTCCTAAGCTAATACAGTGATTGGCAGAAATCTCTTGATGCCCAACTTAACTGAAATTTATCATTTATATCGTAATGAGGTTCTTTCCGTGTCATTTATGTTTTGAAAGTTTATCTACTGTCATAATTACATATCATTTTTTTCTATTTTCTCGTTTTCTAGAACTTTTTGAACCAAGTAATTTGATTGTGTTGTGCTTCTCTTTGCTTTGTTTGAGCAGAAGCACTCCATTATGTGTCCAATTGGGTTGTTCTAGAACTCAGTAGGTGGTAGTAAAGTAAGTTTTGTTCAAAGTCTTGGTAGTGATCTTTTACATTTAGGAAGTCTGTACTCCATTTGATATTCATTTGTTGGAGTTAGAACACTCTTATTGGGTGTCGGCATGAGAGGTCATCACATGAATTTGATTGATTTAGTTGCTTGGCTGGTTGGTGAACCCCCTTTCAGATTTTAACATCAAAATTTCAATTTCAGTTTCCGCTATACTTTTCATTGTACTTTTCAATAAAGAGGGGATGGGTGTTCCGTGAGGTGTGAGTAGTGGTTGGAGCCATTTCATCAGTAGCTCTTTTATCCCTCTACAAATGCATTGAACTTGAAATAAGAAACACATCAATATTTTTTCCGAGTTCGTTCAGATAAGTCAATTGCCGCATTTGTTGCATAAAAGCAATTAATTCAGGAGTTACTTTTCTGAATAGAATGTATGTGCTTGTATAGTGAAAGACATTGTCATGTTGTTAAAAAACAGCTTTGTGTGGTTCCATGCTCTCAGATTTGACTATTCTGTAAATGCTGAGCGTGCTGCAAGATTTTATCCAGAGATTCGTAAGTACTACCCAAATCTCAAAGATGGATCTCTACTACCAGGTTATTCAGGGATTCGACCAAAACTTCATGGACCTGGGCAGTCTGCCAGTGATTTTGTAATACAGGTTTGTTTCATGTATTCTCTTTATTATGGGGTATTAAAACTGATATATAACTTTTTATGGCCATATGCCTGAATTTTATTTATGGTACAAAAAGCTACTCATTTTTTAATAACCTTGCATAATTTCCTTTAAGAAAGGAATAAAAGAAATTACATATGTTCCCAGGTTAGCATTCAGACAATTGTTTATCCACAATTTATGATTGGTCGGAAACTTAGCAAACAAACAAACAACAGCCAAGCCTTTCTCACTACTTGGATAAGCTGAATGGACTATAGTTTCTGCCCATGTACTTTATTTTTGAACCATTGAGTAAGAGCGTTAAGTTTGTAGTCCTATTTAATAGTTAAACTTCCGTTCCTCTCAAGTGCTTCTGAAGAAGGACCCAGTTGATAACATGTGGTTAATGAATCTAAAGAACCAGTTTGTGACATGCTTGATGAAGAGGAGTTTACCATAGTAGACTAGAGCCTAATGAGTGCAACATATCAAGGAACCTAAAGAATTAGATTTAGATGTACAGTCTAGTTTTAAAACTGAAGTTGAGACCTAGACAGGGGTTTGAAAATTAAGAGACAATTTAAAGGTTAAAACCAAATTAACAAGTTTTATTCCCAATATATTTCGGGACGGCTACAAGAACCTAGAAAAAGAATGTTCACTGAAGGTGCATGGATCCTCCTCTAACATTCCATCACCATCCTCTCTTCGAGTTTTAATAGTTTAATATCATTATTTATGATCCCCAACCTTGTCTTTTTTTTCCCTTTTACTCTGTGGAATCTCAATTTGCTTCATTCTTATAACAGGTGCATCCCTCAATTTGCTCCTATGTAGCTAAACCACGTAATGGATCTCTCATATTATCCTCTATAGGAGCTATCACCTTAGTTTGTTTGTTATTTTATGTCAATTAGTATTTTTCATAATCTCGAAGTAGCCGGGCTTAGGCTTACATTTGGTATTTTGTGAGTTTCGGCCTTTGGAATTTATATTTATGTTTTTTAGTTTTATTTAAGTTTCCGATTTTGAAAATTTGGGATTTTGAGAACTTGAGTGTTTCCATTCTCTCTTCATTGTTTCTTACTGGTTTTCTCTAGTTGTTTTACATTATCTGGACATCTATTCTAAATGTAGTAAAAGAAATGTTCGGATCGTGCTGATCATCATGCCTTGTCAGACTCTTGTACATGCTTAAATGCAGCAAAAGGGTTTCCAGAAATTCTAATTCTGGTTAATGTCCTTCAAATCTGTGGTTACCTTATAGGTATTTCTTGATCTAACTGTGCTTTAGTAGTTCAAAGCTATGCTTTTTACACTTGATGCTAAAGTTGTATATTTATCACTTTAAGGAACAGAATTTGTTTGTATTCTAGACAAGTATGGTTTAATGATACCAGAAAAGTATGCATTGTGCCTGTTGCTGTTAATATTTCTTGAATTAAAGGTATAATACAATAATTTCTGGCTTTTTGCTTCATTTTTGTGCTTTTCACAACCCTTCTGTGAACATTTATGCACTAAATTACTAATGACACCTACCCCTACCTTGTTGTTATCATTGCCTTTCTTCATTGGCAAGAATATTTTACACAACTTCATGTGAGAAAATTTGAAAGAAACACGTCAAATAGTTCACTTTTAATATTTTGTTTCTCGTTCGGTAGAGTGGATTTTGTGACATTTCTGAAATTCTAATTTTTGTAGGGAGAAGACATTCATGGAGTTGGTGGTCTTGTAAATCTTTTTGGAATTGAGTCACCTGGGCTGACTTCGAGCATGGCGATTGCTGAATATGTGGCTGCTATGCTTTTAGGATGATGATGTGGATTTACAATACGATCAAAAAAGCAACTTAATGGTGTCTTTGTAACACCCTTCCCGTTCTTATAGGAATCCGAGATGGAAAGCGTTACCGATAAATAATACGTGACCGAGTTGATAATTTCGAGGCTAAGTGTAATAATTCATGTATCAATACTCCATAATGTAAAATAAAGACATTTTCAATCTATAAGGTTTGATCAATTTTTGATTTGGACCAGTTGGTAACTTATTAAAGTTTAGGGACCAAATTTTAAATTCCGTAAAATATAAGGACTTGTCTAAAGTTTAGGTTACCCATAAGAAGTTCAATACTTGATTATCCCACATATAAATTTCTATCATGATCATAATTCATTGGTGACCTTAAATATATCATATAAGATTCTGTGACCAGTTTTCAACTTTTTAAATCCTTTTAAAACAACTTTTAACCAGTTTACCTACCTTCGTACCAATACTCGAAGAGATCGTATCGGTACGCCTATGTCATGATCGTTAAATCAGTTATACGTATTATGAATCGTACCGGTACGGGTTCATTTGTATCGGTACACTATGCAAGAATCAAATTCTAGAACCGACCAACCGTACCGAAACGCCTAAGACCGTATCGGTACGCATGGTCAGCACTTGCAAGGTCAACTATCAATATCGGTACGGTATTAATACGGTGCTACAGTAATTTTCCAGCGACAAAAACCCGTACCGATACACCAATATCTGTATCGGTACACACTTTACCTATGTCCCAAAATGTACGCCCGTACCGATACGCCATCACCCGTATCGGTACAAACAGACCTCTAATGACAAATTTTATCTAGTTTTTCAACAAATTAAGGGCCTTAACATTGTCCGAATGTTATCAATTTTTACCAGCAAGCTTATACACTATAAATCTATAGGTATGTCAAATTTTACGCCTAAACAAATCCATTTACCATATTTTCCCTTATTGGTGCATTCTAGGCCATTAATCTCTGATTATCAAAACATTAACATACCATATATCAAGTCTTGACTCATTTAACATAGTAGATCATATGTATATACAAATTGGGGCTAAACTAACTTGTCTAGACCCTATGCCACATTTCAAGGAGTTTAAGGACAAAGGTTACATCACATGTAACTTGATGACTTGCTTCAAAACGTCCTTACTCTGATCCTCGATCTGATAAACTTTCAACCTGAAAATGCATGGAAATGAGATGCATTAAGCTTACTTAGCCTAGTGAGATAGTCAACAATAACAACATGTATTTCACTAATATCATGAACATGGATAACAATGTGGGTGTGTAAAACTTATGTTTGATTTTGATATAACAAATTGTTTAAGGAATAAATTGTAAAAATAAATAAATTTTTAAGTACTCAAATGTCTCACAAATTGACAAAGAAAATTTTCTTTAAGTACAAAACTTAAACCCAAAATTTTTCTAAGTGTTTTCAAGCCAGACTATGCATTTTCGCCCAGGCGTATCGATACTCCCCTTGGTGTTTCGATACGGCAATTCGTTACTGGAATTTGGTTTTTGAAACTGTACCGATACGGATTAGCCCATTTTGATACGACATTCATATGACTTTGAAAATAAGGCCTTGCGTTTCGATAAGGCCTTGTCCGTTTCGATACGATCCGAAATTTGGGTTTAAGATATTCTTAATCGTACCGATACGGTCCCGTCCGTTCCGATACGGTTTGCCAAGATCTTCGAGATCTTTGCATTAAATTTTTTTGACCGTTGCCTTGTCAATTATTGGAATCAACGAGCTTTTAATTTTTAGTTACCCGTATCGATACACCCCTAGGCGTACCGATGCAAATTTTCAACTCAGATTCCAATAAGCAAACAATGTACTGATACGGCCTTCCCGTTTCGATACGCCCCCAATTTTACTCTATGACCGTTTCGATACGCCCTCCCGCGTATTGATACGCTACTGCACAATGGCTATATTTTTCTTGTAACATGTATAGATATGGGCTCTCGTGTACCGATACGGTAGGTCACCAAACAATATTTATTACGAGAATAATGGTCCCTAACGGCTATATTGATGACTCCAACCACCCAAACGGCTAGAAATCAATAAGAGGGTATAAATACAAGTCTCCAATGCTGCTGCAACAACTATTAAACCTCCACTGAACAGCATTCAAGCTAAATCCAACCATATGAGCTTTTAGAGTCAAACCCTTGTAAACCCAACTTGTGTATTTCATTGTAATACTTAGTTTCAAGTTTGGGGTTGTGAGAAATTGTATTTGGGCAAACAAATTCACCTTTGAGAGGTTATTTTTCTGTTTGCAAAAACTTTCTTTGTAAAAGAGTGGATCAATCAAAGCTTTGGGTAGAAAGCTTTGAAGTTGTAACGGTTGCCTCCTAAGCCTAGAAAATGGGAAGATTTCATAGTGAAATTGTTGAAATCCTTAGTAGGAAGCTAAGGTAGTGGACGTAGACCTTGTTAGAAGGTTGAACCACTATAAATCCTTGTGTCACATTGTTCATACTTTCTTAAATTGCTTCCAAAATTTTAAATTGTCAACTCACCCCTCTTGGCCACTTTTTTCAATTAATTGATCATCCTAACAATTGGTATCAGAGTCATGCTCAACCGAAGGTCTAACAACCGTTGAGGCGATCATAGAAGGTGATTCAATCAATAGAAGTCAAAGCCATGACATCCACCTCCGGCAACAACTTGTATGAGTCTCACTCCATCACCAAACCTCCATATTTCAATGGGGATAACTATTCCTATTGGAAAAAATGTATGAGGTTCTTCATCAAATCACATGACTACCTCCTATGGGATGTAGTGGAAGATGGATCGACAATCTCGATAAAGAGAGAAGGTGATCGGCTATTACCAAAGTCCAAGCACGAGATGACCGATGAAGATCGGAAGAAGATTCAAATCAATGATAAAGCCATGCACATGCTATTTTTGCTCTCTTGGACCGGATAAGTACTCAAAGATGTCATCTTGCTCAAGTTTTAAAGAAATTTGGGATAAGCTCGATATTACATACGAAGGCACTAATGAAGTTAAGGAGACCAAGATTGAGCTTCTTGATTTGAGCTATGAAAATTTCAAGATAGAGCCGGATGAAGACATCTCCAAAATGTTCGAACGATTCTCCGTCATTGTCAATAGCCTCAAGGGTCTAGGAGAAATTATTTCGAAGGAGAAACTAGTTCGGAAACTAATCTACTCACTTCTTGAGTCTTGGGATGGTAAAAGAACGACCATCATAGAAGCAAAAGATCTCAAGATGCTAAAGCTTGACGCTCTTATGGGGTCTCTTCTCACCCATGAGATAATAAAGAAATGAAGAGATGAGGAAAAGAAGAAAGAAGAAATGAAAGTCAAGAAGAAGGAAGTGGAGAAGAAGAGTGGAATTGCTCTCAAAGCATCTTATGATGAGAGTGATTCTAGCGAGGAGGAAGACGAGGAGTTGGCTATGCTAGCCAAACGATTCACTCGGTTTATGAAATCCAACCGGGGAAGGAAATTCAACTGAAGAAGGGATTTCAAGAACAAAAACAAATAAGAAGAAAAAGATCCTATCGTGTGCTACGAATGTAAGAAGCTGGGGCACATCAAAATCGATTGTCCCCAACTCAAGAAGAAGGGCTTCGAGAAGAAAAAGAAGCACAAGGCCCATGTAGCCACTTGGAGGGATAAAGAGTCTTCAAGTGATGAGGAACACGAAGTTGCAAACTTATGTCTCATGGCCTTTGAGGAGTATCCTAAGGTAACCTCTAGCTCATCCACTTCTGATTTCACATTTGATGAGCTTCAAGAAGCTTATGATGAGTTGTAAGAGGTGTATGGCGAATTGGTTGAAAAATATAAGGAATCTATTTTGAAAAATAAGAAAATTATCCTTGATTTGAAAAACCAAAACGAATCCTTATCTAAAACCAGTTTAGACAATCAAAAATATTTTGAAAAAGAAAATGTTAATTTAAACAATCTTATTTTCGTGTTGAATGATCATTACCACAAGGAGGTAAATGATCTCAAAGCTTCCTTGAACAAGGTTGGGAAACCAAGTTTTGAAAAATGGCAATCTTCAAAACCCAACTATGTAAAAAGAATGGGTACAAACATGGAGGGTATTCAAAGCCCTATTATGGTAAGAAAGTTAGAAATGTATGGATTCCTAAGGATGTTGTTGCTTCTAACAATGTTAATGGGATTGCTTCTTGGATTCCTAAGGGAACCAAGATTTTGAAAACTAATGTACATGGACCCAAAAAGATTTGGGTACCAAAAATCAAAAATTAATTCCATATTTGTAGGGGGCATTGCTACAAGGCCAAAGCTTCAAGTGCAAATTCATGGTTCCTTGATAGTAGATGCTTGAGACACATGGCCGGAGACAAGAGTAGATTCTTGGAACTAGAGCTAAAGAGAGGATGATTAGTGACATTTGGTGACAACTCCAAAGGTCAAATTGAAGGAATGGGTTCCATTGGTAATCACTCTTCCATTCTTATTGAAAATGTTTTATATGTCAACGGTCTTAAACATAACCTATTAAGCATAAGCCAACTTTGTGATAAAGGTTTCGTAGTGATTTTTGATATATATGGTTGCAAAATTATAAATGTCGAAACCCACAAAATTGTGCTTTTTGGTCATCGTATAGGAAATATATACATGTACATTTAGATGACATTTATATTTCTAATGCATGTTTTGTTGCAAATGATGAAAATGATTCATGGTTATGGCATGAAAAATTAGGGCATGCAAGCATGGGTGTTTTGGAAAAATTGGTTTCAAAAGATCTAATAAGAGGTTTGGCTAAAATAAAGTTTTCAAATGATAAAATTTGTGATGCTTGTCCAAAAGACAAGCATAAAAGAGTCTCTTTTAAACCTATTAATGACGTTTCAACTAGTAGAGTTTTACAATTGATCCAAATGGATCTCTTTGGCCCTATTAGAACGACTAGCTTGGGTGGAAAATCATATGCATTTGTTCTAGTTGATGATTACTCTCGATACACTTGAGTTCTATTTTTAAGTACCAAAGATTAGGCTTTAGAAAAATTCATCGCATTTTCAAAAATTACTCAAAATGATCTTGGTCAAACTATTTCTTATATTCGAAGTGACCATGGTACCGAAATTCAAAATCTAGGTTTTGAGGATTTTTGTAACTCAAGTGGTATAAGCCATAATTTTTCATCTCCTATAACACCTCAACAAAATGGGGTTGTTGAAAGGAAAAATCGTACTTTAGAAGAAACGGCTAGAACCATGCTTTGTGAAAACAATTTGCCAAAATACTTTTGGGCGGAAGCCACTAATACGGCTTGCTATATTATAAATAGAGTAATGATTAGGTCTATTTTAAAGAAAACTCCTTATGAGATTTTAAAATCCAAAAAGCCTAACATTAGCTATTTTCATCCATTTGGATGTAAATGTTTTGTTTTGAACAATGGAAAAGATAATTTAGGCAAATTTGATGCTAAAAGTGATGAAGCATTTTTCTTAGGATATTCTTCAAACTCTAAAGCCTATCGTGTATTTAATAAAAGAACTTTAGTTGTTGAAAAGTCAATACATGTGGTTTTCGATGATAACCTCCTTTCGAGGAAGGATTCTTGTGATGATGATAATGTATGAACTTTTGAAGCCAATGATGATGAGCAATCATCAAAGGTGAATGAAGTTCCAACCAAAGAAGAGGAAACACTAGATCCACCACTAGAAGCCTTGAAGGACATGAATCCAGAGGAAAAAAAATAAGCCACCCAAGAGAGTTCAACTATGTCAAAGGTGGTGAGATTTGGGTGATCCATCCAAAGGGGTAACCACTAGACTTTCTCTTAGAAATGCATGTAATGTTTCATTTATCTCATGCATAGAACCTAAGAATATAAAAGAACCATTAAAAGATGATTATTGGATAATGGCTATGAAAGAGGAATTAAACCAATTTGAGAGAAGTCAAGTTTGGACATTAGTTGATAGGCCTAGTCATAAATCTACTATAGGAACTAAATGGGTTTATAGAAACAAACTAGATGAGAATGATAACATAGTGAGAAACAAGGCTAGACTTGTTGCTCAAGGTTACACTCAAGAAGAGGGAATCGATTTTGATGAAACCTATGCGCCCGTAGCTAGAATGGAAGCTATTAGGATGCTTCTTGCATTTGCATGTTATCATGAATTCAAGCTTTTTCAAATGGATGTTAAAAGTGCATTTTTAAATAGTTTTATAAATGAAGAAGTGTATGTAGAACAGCCACCCGGTTTTGAAGATCCAAAATACCCAAACCACATTTTTAAACTTTTAAAAGCTTTATATGGTTTGAAACAAGCTCCTAGAGCTTGGTATGAAAGGTTGTCAAGTTTTCTGGTTGAAAAAGGTTTTGAAAAAGGGAAGGTGGATACTACACTATTCATAAAAAGAAATGACAAAGACAAATTAGTAGTTCAAATTTATATTGATGACATTATTTTCGGTTCTACTAATGAATTTCTTTGTCAAAAGTTTGCTAAGTTGATGCAAGGTGAATTTGAGATGAGATGAGCATGATGGGAGAGCTTTTCTACTTCTTGGGGCTCCAAATTAAACAAATGAAGGATGTCATCTTCATCAGTCAAGCTAAATTTATAAAGGACACGCTCAAGAAGTTTGGCTTGGAGAACGCAAAACCTTAAGCCACACCAATGAGTTCTTCTACAAGGCTTGATAAGGATGAATGAGGTAAGTGTGTGGATTTAAAGCTTTATAGATCAATGATAGGATCTTTGCTTTATCTTACTGCAAGTAGACCGGATATCTTGTTTAGTGTTTGCTTGTGTGCTAGATTTCAAGCTAGTCCTAGATAATCCCACCTTATAGACGTTAGGAGGATCTTTAGATACCTTAGAGATACACCTCGTTTAGGTCTTTGGTATCCTATAGACTCTTCCTTTAGTTTACATGCCTTCTCAGATGCGGATTATGGGTGTTGTAAAATAGATCTTTGGCACATGTCAATTCCTAGGTAGTATGCTCATATCTTGGTTTTCTAAGAAGCAAAATAGTGTAGCATTATCTACCACCGAAGCCGAATATATATCCTTAGGAAGTTGTTGTGCTCAAGTCCTTTGGATGAAGCAACAACTCTTAGATTATGAAATTGATGTAGGTACCATCCCCATTAGGTGTGACAATACTAGTGCCATTTGTCTAACTAAGAATCTCATCCAACATTCTAGAACCAAACACATAGAAATAAGACATCATTTCGTTAGGGATCATGTCTTGAAAAATGATGTAGTTCTAGAATATGTAGACACCTCAAATCAATTAGCGGATATCTTCACCAAACCACTAGACAAATAGCGTTTTTGGTCTTTTAAGAGAGAGTTAGGTTTAACCAGCCTTTCTTGAGCCTTAGAGCCATTTTGGTCTTAAAATCATGCTTGAATTTGATTGATTGCATTGCTTATATGATTTTGCTCTTATATGCATCTATGCTTGTTGCTAGGGGGAGTATGCATCTGTTTTTGTTCATACATGATGATCTCATATCATTTTCATGCATTTCGATTTGATTCAAATCGAATTTTTGAGCAACCTACTGCCAAAAATGTCATTTCTGGCACAGACGTATCGATACGGTGTTCCTCGTATCGATACGGGTTATTGAAACATGTTTCGGTACGGCTTTACATGTAGCGGTATGGGTCGCGTATCGAAACACGCTAATAAGCGTTTCGATACGCCACGTGGCGTATCGGTACGCGCAGCCGCTAGGCAGTTTAAAAGGCATTAAAGGAGGTTTTCCTACTTTAAATCAAATACCCCTCTTTTATCTAAAACCCTAGGTCCAATTTCAACTATAAAAACCCCCTCAATCCCTTACAATTTTTCACACAATTCTTCAAAATCTTTGAGGGCTTTTGGTTTTTATATCAAACCCAAGCAAAAATCATCAAGTTTGTGCATCAACATCTCTTCATTCATCCTTAATCCCAAATTCAAGGTATAAATCCTAATTTTTTTTTTAATTTTCGTACATATTTACTCACTGTTTTTGAATCATAATTACATATTTAGGATATACGTAGTATATTTTTCAAAGTTTTTGTAAAATCTTTTTCAAATCTAAATTTTTTATTCGAATATAAAATTATATCCGATAATTTTTAACACTGCTTTTGAAATTTTCTTTTACCAAAAATTATTTTTATACTTGTGTATGTTTTTAAACTATATTGTATAGATTTTTAACAATACCTTGATTATTGGATTAATTTTTGGATCGAATGTGTTGATTTATGCATACATCATTTTTGGTTTGATTTTGTTTTCAGATTATGGCACCAAAGAAACATGCAAGAAAAGAAATAGCCTCTAGTTCCAATCCTCCCAGTCACAATCTCGACCATAATGGTAATCGACCCAATTTTACCCATATCTATCAAAATTATTTTAATGAACCACAATTTCCACATGCTATGGATCGTTTTAAAAATATCAAAGTTATAAAATTCGCTGAGAGCGTGTTACTTCGCTCCCTTTTCTATCATCCGGAAGATTTCCTTTTAAATATCTTAATTTAATGAAGAATAAAAATTTATGCCTTTTTTGAGTAACCCGAGATATTATACCGAAACCTTGTTTTGATTTTTTTATTCCAATGCCCGGTGTATTTTCAATGAAAATAAATCCTTGGTTATTGCAATTGAATCTTATTTAATGGGTAAAAAATTTCGCATTGATTCAACCGTTTTAGCAAACTTTTTGGGTTTTGAGGATACGGGAATTGATGATGAGGATTAAATGGGGCATGTCCTTAGAGGCTCCGTGACCGTGCTAGATGCCCATGACCGCATCCTACACCTCATGATCACTTTGTGGTTCCGTCCATCCGATGAGAAATTCTCCACGATCCGACAATATTACGACTTTTTGATCTGTTGCTTCCGTGAGGGTAAGCGCCCTAACCTTGCTCAAATTATGTTGGCAGAAATCGTCTTTCTTGTGCAACATCGCCATACCTCTATGGTTACATCTTTCACATATGGCACCGCCTTGAGCTACATATTTCACAAGATGGGAATTGATTGCTCATATGACTTTGCAGAACCTCTCACCGATCCTATTGATGAGCGCTCTCTTCGTCGCGCAAAGTTCACATTCTACAATGGAGAATGGATTCGGAATACCTATCTTCCGGAAGGTGTTCAACCCGATCCGGTGGTGGCTCCTCAAGAGGCTCCCATTCCACAAGGTCTGGTGGCCCAACCTAATCTTGATGCTCTCATGGCATACCTCAATGGGCAATTCACCAACTTGAGCACTAACATTGCTTTTTTGCAAACAACCATGGATTCTGGGTTTGCCGTGATTAACACACGCTTCACATCCTTGGAGGAAAGAGTGACGGCTATTGAAAATCGCCAAACTCAATGGATATCACTCTTACCGCGTTTCACGACGAATGACGTCAATCCCTTGGGACTCAAGCCAACAATGATGATAATGAGGATGAAAATGAAGAAGATGGAGATGATGGGATGGATCCTTAGGCTTTTTGCATTTCATATCATATCATGTTAGGATTAGTTTATGCACATATTATTTTATGTTTTGGTTTGGTTTATGTTTTTAGGATTTCAGTTGGATTTGATTATGCTTTGAATTATGCTTTATATTTAAATGAATATGTTGTTTGATTTATAATGCTTGGAGTTATTGTTATTTACTTGTTATACCCTATTGAATTGATTTTGATCTAACAAAAAGGGGAGAAGATTTGAGAGCCAAAAATTTCAAACTTTTCAAAGAAAAACTTTTTAGTCTTAAATTAAGGGGAGTAATTTTCAAAGTTTTCAAAGATACATAAAAATTTTCACTTTGGTTTTGTTATATCAAAAAGGGGGAGATTGTAAAACCTATGTTTAATTTTGATATAACAAATTAGTTAAGGACTAAATTGTAAAAATAAATAAATTTTTAAGTACTCAAATGTCTCACAAATTGACAAGGAAAATTTTCTTTAAGTCCAAAACTTAAACCCAAAATTTTCTAAGTGTTTTCAAGTCAAACTATGCATTTTTCGCCCACGCGTATCGATACACCCCTTGGTGTTTCGATACGGCAATTCGTTACTGGAATTTGGTTTTTGAAACCGTACCGATATGGCTTAGCCCGTTGCCTTGTTAGTTATTGGAATCAACAAACTTTTAATTTTCAGTTACTCGTATCGATACGCCCCTAAGCGTACTGATGCAATTTTTCAACTCAGATTCCAGTAAGCAAATACCTTACCGATACGGCCTTGCCGTTTCGATACGCCCCTAATTTTACTCTATGACTGTTTCGATACGCCCTCCCGCGTATCGACACGCTACTGTACAACGGCTATATTTTTCTTGTAACAGGTATCAATACGGGCTCTTGTGTACCGATACGGTAGGTCACCAGACAACATTTATTGCGGGAAAAATGGTCCCTAACGACTATATTGATGACTCCAACCACCCAAACGGCTAGAAATCAATAAGAAGGTATAAATACAAGTCTCAAATGCTGCTGCAACAACTATTAAACCTCCATTGAACAACATTCAAGCATTCAAGCTAAATCCAACTATTTGAGCTTTTAGAGTCAAACCCTTGTAAACCCAACTTGTGTATTTCATTGTAATCCTTAGTTTCAAGTTTGGGGTTGTGAGAAATTGTATTTGGGCAAACAAATTCACCTTTGAGAGGTTATTTTTCTGTTTGCAAAAACTTTCTTTGTAAAAGAGTGGATCAATCAAAGCTTTGGGTAGAAAGCTTTGAAGTTGTAACGGTTGCCTCCTAAGCCTAGAAAAGGGGAAGATTTCATAGTGAAATTGTTGAAATCCTTAGTAGGAAGCTAAGGTAGTGGGCGTAGACCTTGTTAGAAAGTTGAACCACTATAAATCCTTGTGTCCCATTGTTCATACTTTCTTAAATTGCTTCCAAAATTTAAAATTGCCAATTCACCCCCTATTGGCCACTTTCTCAATTGATTGATCCTCCTAACAAGGTGCATCTCAAATCATGTTTAACAATATTTGCATTACTCGTTTATTTTCCTTAGATCGACATGTAATGTGGATACGCAAATTCCCAACCAACATCGCCAACAATAAATGGTCAATATCCTCCAACATTGCCAATAAGACTAACACATCCCGCCAACATCGCCAAATAGAGCCTTAGCTCAAGGACCTTAGTCCACTCCGTACCAATGAGCTCATGAGTTCTATGGCATGCCAATTGTATCACATGTCTATTCGCATCCAAGGAATTCGATACTTAGGCCAATATCAATAACAATAACGATGACGATGACGGTAACAATAACGATAACAATATAACATAATCAATATGGTCTTCCTCAATATTTCTACGATATCAATAACGATGCAATGATTCAATAATTAACTTGTCAATGTAATGAGCTTATCAAAGCTTACCAATAATACCTCTAACAAGGTTTTTCTTATGTTCATACCTTGATCAATGATGCTGATGCAATAAATCAATATCAATGAATTCGAGAAAGGCACGTAGTCAATCCTTAGACTCTAACTACACTCACCGATATTTTCGAGGCTTTCAAGGCTCCCGAATGACAACTCCTTTATTTTTGAGCTTGGTCAAAGGTCAACTCTATAATTTGACTTTTTGGTACAAAATTTCCGGTTGCCGAAATTAAATTCCAACTAGGCCCTGTTTCGGGGCGTTACAGTCTTCCACTTACATTTATTCAACTTTCACCGAAAATGTCAGCACTCCAGAAAGAAAATGCAGTTTTACCAAATGATTCTGAGGGAAGAATAATCTCTTGCATGTGTATGATAGCACCTGAATCTAATCTCGATAATAGTTCTGAACAAAATCAAGTGCTTACGATGTTTCTTCCAAGGCATTGATTTGACTGTTGGTCTTATTTTGAAACACTTGTGGTTCTTGTGAATTCGGAGGCATCCATTGAGTTGGTGTTGATGATCTGTTTTGGGTACACTTGTCGTGTTTCCTCTTCATCATCGACCTTCATTGTTTCTTCGGGGCATCAGGATCATCCTGCATTTTGTAAATTTGTATTTTGCTCATCACTTCGATTTTAAATCATTTTATAACTCATTTATCAAAAACTGATCAAGTATTATGCAGTCAGGTTGGCACGAGTCATCTAATAATGTCGTGCACTAGGATTGATGGAGGCTTACACACATATCAAGTGGAAGTGATGTGAACTTCCCGGTGGTTCTAAACCCATGCAGGCGTAATATTTTTCATATTCTGCTTCCGGCCTTCCATTTTTCTCTTCTATGGTTAACTGGCTATTGGACTTCCATTTATGGTGTTGTCTGATCACTTCCCTGCATAGTTATAGCTAATTAGCTTTATGTGCATTGCCTTAGCACGGACAGTTGCAATTCCACCTCTTTTATTCATTCCTTTCTTTCTTACCCACCACTGTAAATGCCATTTAGGCCATCAGAACCACCATTTACACTCTTAATGTTTATTTCTATGCAATGGAAACCAGTATTTGACTCGTGCGCTAATAAGACAGCCTACAAAACATTCTGATGGTATTTAAGAATGCCGGCGCCTTCTTTGAGCTGTAGGAGGTAATCTCTCAGATGGACCACATGGAAGGGTGTTCCCAGTCTCCCGTTCAATTCTGCTTTTGAGCTCTCTTAGTATCCGAATTTGCCCCAGCTTTTCCAGGAGACAACTTATCCCAGTAGATGCCTGCAAATCAAACAATAGTTATATCCCAATACCAATATCAAGAGAGGAATTCTTCTTAAATTCAAGTTGGCAAAGCAACAGAACCGAATTCGCATTGTAATTCCCACAAACTTTTATCCCTATATTTTATGCAAAAATGCATGCACATCATGGTACTAGCTTCACTGTCTGGAATCTGGAGAGCTCTCTTGAGGTGGTCTTATGCATAGTTTCTGCAAAGATCCTTCTTCGGGAAAATGGGGGAAAAAAGATGCGTTTATCATAAGTGAACAACAATAGGGGGCCATTCTACTTTTGTACTTGGCAGTAACCAATTGTTTTCAATGCAAAAAGTAAGCTAGATGTTTTCAAATTTATCACCCTGGGAAATGAATCATGGAAATGGTAAAGACCTAAAAATCAAAGGTAAAACAAGAGAGTTTTCGCCAACCTTGAGGCTTCGAAATTGCTGTATTGGTGAAAATAACTTGAGTAGGAGTCCATATGATGTCAACGTGGACATCATGGACCGGCAGTTTCTCAACACAGAATCCAGTAATCGAGGTGGGAAATTGTTAGGTAACATCTAACAAATATATTAATGATGCAAGCAGTATAAAGAGTGGAGGGATTATGGCTGATAACCACACTGGATTCTTCATTCTTCTGCTACAGAGTAGATATATCTAAACATTCCAATCAATTCAAATTCCAATGATTATTATGGGGTTTGAGAATGTTAAAACTCGTGAAAAAAAATAAAGATATTTGAGTTGCAATAGACTACTGGCTTCCTGTTAAATGGAAAGGGACTTGTGTTAAAAATTCCTTCTTTTGTTTAAAATAGGTGACTGTTATACCTGAGGTAACCACCGGGCTTGAATCATCAATCGCACCCAAATACCGCAGTATGCCATATTCAAGTTAGGCAAATCCCTGCAGCCAAGTCCTAATTTCTCTTAAAATAAGAGAAAATCATATGGCTTCTGATAATCAAACATCTCAAACCCAGTATACACTACAACTAAATAAAAAATATCAGTTATAGACTCAAAATGAAAACATTTCAATTTGCAATTTAAATCTCTTAACATATTTATACACTAAAACATTAGACCAAATTTCCAATGAACATACAAAAAAGAAAACAGTTCCCTTGATTTGCTGAGTAAATTGAACGGCTTCAATTAGTAATAGCAGTTTGGAAAGGGTAGTACACTAAAGAAGTGCTCTCAGTAGGTTAATGGAGATGAGTTTTCATTCATACAATGGTACAGCGCCAACGTAATGTTGAATAACAAGATAACAGGAAAATTTTGGTTATTGTGTTCATCTTGTAGGGAAAAAAACACTTGCGTTGTTTAGCAGCCAAGAAAATACGCAACAGAAAGTGCCAGTTTCTGCAAATTATTAGTGCTTAAAACTAATTGGAATGGTTCATTCTCCACTGACTATCAGATGAGATAACAAAGATGACAAATATGGGTTATGACTAGAAATAGTATTTTGTATTTTCCAATGTGGTAGAAGACAAAACTATATGTTCTTAGAACCCATTTTCCTCCACCATCAACCTTACATTACAGGATGACCAGAAAAGTAATGCAACAAAGATCGGATGGATCCTTACCTCTCCCTTGCCAAGTCGAGCCCGTCTTTGGATCTACTGCCTGAACCAATGACAATTCCATCTACCTTGATCTTTTCATCCAATCCAATTGGCCTTCCATACTTTGCAACCCCTACAGAAGTGCATGCCTCATTGATGGTACTAGCATTAAGCATAGAGAAATCAAGTATCGAAGAGAAACCGGTTCTCAAACGAGGTTGCGGAGTAAGCAACTTCCTGCCATCTGTACACATATAGAGGCCATATATTAAGCAATAAATATAGCTGCTCCTGTACCATAACAATCATGTTCTAACATCATTAAAAGGATGTGGATTGACCTAAAAATAATTAAAAATCCAAGATATACACCCAAATAAAACTCAATTGTATGATATCCTCAACAGTCACCTAGCCAACCAACGAAACCATGTCTTTTGAAGTGTTGTTATCCCACATTTCTTAGATTCTCGTTGCCTACGGTCTTTATGTCCAAGTCAGGCCTTTCCGACTATGTGACTCGGCCGGTTAAAATGGCGGGTTTTAGGTTGAATGCTTAACACGGTTAGTGCCAATTTAAAGTAATAAGACTGCCATTACTGCAATTTCTAGTAGCACTTTACTTATCAACTGAAGACAAGAGATATGATTCCATAGAAACTACTTTTATTCATCCACAAATATCAAACGCACCCTTGAACTTCAAAAATTTGCAGCATAAAAATAAGAACAAATCTTAGAATTCAGAATTACAAGTGATAAAAATGAAAAATCTAAAAGGAATGCATTCAATGATCACTATAGGGATACCAAATTGATCATTTTGAGTAAACTAACCAGAAAGAGTGAGAAACCTGACTTGCTTCTGAGGCGAATCCGGAAAATGAAACCCAGAAAATTCAACTGCCCAAGATTTCATCGTCAAGCAAATGAAACCCAGAAAATTCAAACAGTTGGAAAGGTTTATGAGTTTTACTTTTTTGGCAGCAGCCGACAAAGTTTGGGATCCGATGATGAACGGGTCTGGGGTTGTGGGCAATATTCTGCGCCTCCATTAAATCCCAAACCCTTTTACGAATGAGCCATTTCCAAGCTCTGGGATCATCGTCTTCTTCTGCGGTAGTTTCCGTCATTCTTTTCGAAGTCGGGACGGATTCAGGAGGTTTGAGACAAAGTATAAATATTTAAAAGTGAGATAAATTTATAAATAAATTAATTTTTAAAAAATTTTAAATTAAGCGACAAAGGTAAAAAAAAATTCTTACGGGATGGCGCCCCACTTAGTTTCGTCCCTGTCTGGGCCATTTATTCTCGAGCCCTGGCGTCCAGTCTCAACCTCTCAGCTTCATATGCCAACTCATCGAACTCCTTAGCATCAGGATTATAATTTTTTCCTGCTTTGGGGAATGAAACGTAACGAAGACAAATGAGGATTAAGTTTTTGATTGGGTAGCAGCTGCGATTGTGGGTAAATCGGATCATGGAATGGAATTCCGAGTAAAAATGAACCAAATCAGGAGTGTTGGTACGCATGCATGTGTAGTTTTTTCGTTGGTTAAATGACGAGAGAAGGTGATAAGGAATAAAGGGCTCAGATTAGTTCATTAATGGACCAAAAATCATAAAATGGATAGACTCCATTTACTTGATCAACAAGAATGAATGGAATTACTCAAAACTGGGAGTTAGAGGACAATCATTTTCGAACATGAACAACTTCAATAAGATTGAAGATGAATTATTCGTCCATGGTTTGGTGCCAACTTTTGTGACATGACAAAGATATGTTTTATTCTGGTAAATATTTTGAAATTATTTTTTTCTGACAAATCCTAATCTTAATTGTACCTAGAGAAAAAGAAAAAGAGAAACTCTAAAAGAAAGAAAGAAGTGTTCTTATCGGGTCTAGAATCCATGACCTAAGGAAATGTAAAGGAACAAAGATGAGCAGTTTGATCCTTCAAATAACCAAAGTCCAATTTAATATAAAAAGTTTTAAAGTATAGATTGGTTCAAATCATACATAACGTTTTATTAATTTTAAACTATGGTTGTCGGATCTTATATAAGCAAATGTATTTTAAAAAATCATGATTTGGATCATTATAATTGTTAGGATATTTGTTTTGATATAATAATTGAAAAATAGTTTTGGACTAAATTGAAAGGGGGAGATTTTTAGGATATTTGTTTTGATATAATAATTGAAAAATAGTTTTTGACTAAATTGAGAAGGCTTCAAAAGTGTTTCTTAGTTCAAACAACTTGAAAATAAGTTTGAGAAGTTTTTGGAAATGTTTTAAACGTTTTAAAGTAGCCAAACTCAAGTTTTCAGCATTACCGTATCGATGCAGTTACCCCCGTATCGATACACCTTAGGATTTCAGCTACAGTAATTTTTCAGAACCGAAAACCTATATCGATACAGGCTTATGCGTATCGATACGGTGAGGGTCGTATCGATACACTTCAAAGGCGTATCGATATCCTATGTTTTCAAATCCCAACGGCTAGTTTTTTAAACCCACAACGGCTATTTTACCTATAGCGTATCGATATACTTCAAAGGTGTATCAATACACGCAGTGTATCAATACACTTCACAGGTGTATCAATACACTCAAGAGGTGTATCAATACACCCGTAGGTGTATCGATACACCAAGGCTGAAGAGCATAACGACTAACTTCTGAAGAACGCGTATCGATACGAAAACACCGTGTATCGATATGGTTGACTCCAGAACTGTATTTTTGCGAGAAATAAAGTCTCTAACGGCTCCAAATCATCCCCAACGGTCTTCAACGGCTAGAAATTCAATTGGAAGTATAAAAGCTGAAGAAGCTAATGATCAATTTGCCAACATCTATTATGATTGTAATCAAGTCTTAGTGCTTTAATTCTCATTCTTTGTATAGACAACACTTGTGAGCTTAAATGTCATTATATGCTCAAGTATATTAGGATTTGGGTGAGAGCTTAAAGAGTGCAAACACATACCTTGTAGAGAGGATTTCTTGTTTGCTTTGTTTTTCTCTTTTTCAAAGAGGGTTTACTCAAGCTTTGGGATAGAAGCTTTAAGACTTTAACGATTGCCTCCTAAGCCTAGAAAAGGGGGAAAATTCATAGTGAATTTGGGAAATCCTTAGTGGGGAAGCTAAGGTAGTGGATGTAGGCTTTGGTTAGAAAGCCGAACCACTCTAAATCATTGTATTACTTTTTTTTATCTTTTTGCTTCCACCACCAACACCTAAAAATCGACTTCTCTACCACTTGGCAAGAAATTTCGGTTGAAGGAATTCGAGCCCAACAATTGGTATCAGAGCGAGGCTTAATCGAGAAGGTTTAACCACCTATTGAGGCGATCCGGCAAGCTCGACCAACAAACAAGTCAATCGAATTCTATGGCGTTATCCATCGACAAACCGCAATTCTTCAACGGTGACAACTATGCTTCTTGGAAGCACAAAATGATGTTCTTCATGAAAAGCAAAGACTACCATCTTTGGGACATAGTTGAAGATGGACCGTTCGTGCCAAATCGGAGCAAGGTGGAATGGAGCGCGGAAGATTGCAAGAAGATGGAACTCAATTAAAAGGCCATACACATTCTATGTTGTGCATTGGGCCCGGAAGAATATGTGAAAGTATCTTATTGTGAGAGTGCCAAGGAGTTTTGGGACAAACTTGAAGCAATCCGTGAAGGGACAAATGAGGTGAAGGAGACAAAGATTGGTCTACTCAACCTCGAATACGAAAACTTCAAGATGAACTCATATGAAGACATCAAGAGCGTGTTCGACTGGTTCTCTACAATCGTCAATCAACTCAAAAGTCTTGAAGAAGAGATTTCGGAAGAAAAGCTTGTTCGAAAGTTGATTTATTCACTTTTCGAATCATAAGAGAGCAAGAAGACGATCATTATTGAAGTCAAAGACTTGAAGAAGCTCAAGCTTGAAGAGCTCGTAGGGTCTCTTCTCACCCATGAGATGATGTCTCTACCCTTGAAGAGGGAGAAGGAGAAGATAATCCAAGAGCAAGGAATCAATGTCAATATCATTGCTCCGCAATATTCCACAAGCCACCAAGAAGAATCAAGTGATGAGGAAAGTGAAGATGAAGAGATGGCCTATCTCTTCAAGGAATTGGCCCGATTCATGAAGAGCGACAAAGAAGAATCCAAGCATGAATCGAAGAAGAAGAAGATGGTGGATTCCCCCAAGTGCTCGAAATGCAAGAAGACGAGGCACACCAAATCCGATTGCCCTCGCTTCAACACGAAGAGATCATCATCAAAGAAAGCATATGTGACTACATGAAGTGATGAAGACTCCACCGATGAAGATGAGATAGCCCACCTATGCATGATAGCCCTCCAAGAGGAGGAGGTAACTTCTAACTCATCTATTTCTAATTCTTATACTTTTGATGAGTTGCAAGATGCCTATGACCAATTGGTTTTTGAGTTTAAAGTCTCATTGTCTAAGAACAAAAAGTTGATTTCAAAATTGAAAAATGAAAATAATTTGCTTGTGAAAACCAATTTGGAATTTAAAGCAAAATTAAAGGACTTTGAACTTAAAGTTTTGAATTTACAAAATTTGCTTCAAAAGAAAGAAAAATATCATCAAATTGAAATAGATGATCTTAAGAAAGAAAGAAAATGATTTGATTTTCAAAGAGCTTGAAAAGAAAAATAATTTAGGAAAATAAATTTTTTATCAAAGACAATCTAGTGCCCCTAGATTTTTGAATGGAAAAGTTTTTACAAGTATTTGGGTCCCAAAAGGACTAATTACTTCAACCAAAAAGGATGAAATTAAAAAATGGATTCCTAAGGGGACTAAATTATGTGCTACTAATGCCTATGGATCCAAAACAATTTGGATACCAAAAATCAAGTGATTGTCTTTTGTAGGTGTGATGGAGCTTTGGTCAACAAGTGATGAAATTAAAGGGGAGCTCTATACACACAAGGAGGAACACTTGAAGAAGGAAGGCTTCAAATCCTACCTTTGGTTCAAGTGTGGTAAAAATTAGTTGAATTTTAATTGTTTTTATTTGATTTATTTAATTTTAATTCAACTAGTTTATTTGTTTTGATCGGCAAAGTATGATTTTATTGAGGGACAATCATACACGGAAGGGACTATTACGAGCCTCGTTAAAAACCTCCCTAAACCTAGATTGGAGGAAAAGAGTACTCGATAATATCCCGGATAAACAAGAACAAACACAAAAAAAAAAACAACACAACCCCATTATCCCAAGCCTTGTACGATGGTATAGATGGAAGCACCATAAATCATGGTATCCAGTAACCATAATCCCTTACCACTCGACAGCACACAACATAGCCAGCATTATACTCAACCTTCAGATATCAACATAACCAAGTTGGCTTCAATCCCAAAATTCTTTGAGGTAAGAATCACGCTTGTAACAACAAAAACCCAAATTCTCTCCTATAAAAGACAGTGAATCTATCACACAAGGATCAAATATATTGATCATCGCACCATAAACCTGTAGGCAGGCTATCTCGCAATGGTGTTTACAGACCCTTCTCTCAAGCCTCGATCATTCCAGCTATGTCTTGCATAATCGCCTCCTCATTACCCACTATTTTAGCACCAACCCACTTCCCAATACGGAGCGTCTCTTCCGCCTCCCTTACAATAATACGCTTTCGATTCTGGAAATCTGAATCTGAGAGTGAACCGTTGGCAATACACTGCGACTTCATCAGGTTTTTGCGTGGACGACCGCGACCTTTCTTCTTCAATTTCTCTTCTGCCATGCTTCTTTGTTCAGGACTCATGCACCCAAGAACAACTTCGGACATGCTTCGCACCTTCCGCTGAGCACCGTTATATTGAATTAAGTCAGCTATATTAGCTCTAGATGTTGGACTAACATTTGAATGTTGCTTGAGTAAGGGGGAGCCAATTTTAAAACAAAACTTATTTTTGTCAAAAAAATTTCATTTGAAACTCTCCATTGTTATGAACTTTAAAGTTTTCAAACTTTGGTTTGAACCATTTTTGATATAACAAAAAGAGGGAGAATATTTAAAAAATTGAATTTTCAAATGAATAAGGGGGAGCTTATAAGATTTTCATCATTAAATCTCTTATTCAAATCTTATTTTTACTAAGGGGGAGAATCTCAAAAACAATTTTTCAAGTTGGTTTTATTATATCAAAAAGGGGGAGATTGTTAGGATATTTGTTTTGATATAATAATTGAAAAATAGTTTTGGACTAAATTGAAAGGGGGAGATTGTTAGGATATTTGTTTTGATATAATAATTGAAAAATAGTTTTGGACTAAATTGAAAGAGGAGATTGTTAGGATATTAGTTTTGATATAATAATTGAAAAATAGTTTTGACTAAATTAAAAAGGTTTCAAAAGTGTTTCTTAGTTCAAACAACTTGAAAATAAGTTTGAGAAGTTTTTGAGAGGTTTTAAAAATATTTTAAACGTTTTAAAGTAGCCAAACTCAAGTTTTCAGCACTACCGTATCGATACAATTACACCTCGTATCGATACACCTTAGGGTTTCAGCTACAGTAATTTTTCAGAACCGAAAACCCGTATCGATACAGGCTTATGCGTATCGATACGGTGAGGGTCGTATCGATACACTTCAAAGGCGTATCGATACCCTATGTTTTCAAATCCCAACGGCTATTTAACCTATAGTGTATCGATACACTTCAAAGGTGTATCTATACATGCAGTGTATCAATACACTCCAGATGTGTATCGATACACCAAGGCTGAAGAGCATAACAGCTAGTTTCTGAAGAACGCGTATCGATACAGAAACACCGTGTATCGATACAGTTGACTCCAGAACTGTATTTTTGCAGGAAATAAAGTCTTCAACGGTTCCAAATCATCCCCAACGGTCTTCAACAGCTAGAAACTCAATTGGGAGTATAAAAGCCCTCAAGAAGTATCTGAAAAAGCTAATGATCAAATTGTCAACATCTATTATGATTGTAATCAAGTCTTGGTGCTTTAATTCACATTCTTTGTATAGACAACATTTGTGAGCTTAAATGTCATTATATGCTCAAGTGTATTAGGATTTAGGTGCGAACTTAAAGTGTGCAAACACATACCTTGTAGAGAGGATTTCTTCCACCACCAAAGTGGGTTTACTCGAAGAGGGTTTACTCAAGCTTTGGGGTAGAAGCTTTGAGTGTGTAAACGTTGCCTCCTAAGCCGAGAAAAAGGGAAGAAATTCATAATAAATTTAGTTAGAAAGTCGAACCACTCTAAATCATTGTGTTAATTTTTCTATCTTTTTGCTTCCACCACCAACACCTAAAAATCGACTTCTCCACCACCTGGCAAGCAATTTCGGTTGAAGGAATTCGAGCTCAACAATAATGCGTAAACAAAATAATAATTAAAATCAATAGATTTTTTTTATTTACGACCAAAATCATTCATTATTTAGTATGGACAAACGAACATATTGATCACCAAAATATATACAAACCTAAATCAAAATAATACTAGACAACATTAACAAACTATGTGATTTAAATTAAAATAAATTTAATTGAGAACTTACCCATTATGAAACTCAAATCTAAACACTCAGTTTTTGAAACATTTTTTTATTCAGTTTTTAAAACTAAATTATACACCTCCATGAGAAGTTTGATGAGAACATACATGTACTTAAATTTATAATTTATTTGCGTAAAATGCATTCAATATAGTCCATCAATTTGGATGAAAGAGTACATAAAAGATCATTCACGCTTGCCCTCACAAACCAATCAGCTGAACCTTCCGGCAAAAAACCATAATTTTACTTCCACCACCCCGGATCAACGGTCGTTCTATCAAAATCTACAGTAATGTCACTACATATATTGGAAGAAGAAAACAGGATTGAACTAGGCACCTAAGCTTTCAAATGCGGAGAAATTATAGACACGGTGACACTGCCGCTCAGCCTTGAGCAATCTCCTTCTCCTTTGCCTTGCAGAATTCATCAGCTGACTTCACAAACTTTTTAGTCAACTCATCAATCTGGACAAAATTTCCAAACATCAATAGATGGTCAGTCACTAATCTATAACTTCAATAAGGTTATTAAACCGCAATGAAACTAGCTCACTTCTTTCTCCAATCTCTTTGCCTCATCCTTGGGGAAACTAGAACCCGCTTTCTTTATCGTATCCAGTGCCTGTAAAGCCAAAATATTTACTTTAGATAAGTTGTTAGCAATTGCTCGTCCGTCTCCAGCATCAAAAATTACTTGGACAAAAGCGGTATTCCTTTTCTTGTTTCTCTTTGAGCCACGAGTGCAAGAAACACGCTTAAGAAAGGGAATATATGCAAAATTACAGAATTATGAACATCTGAACCATAGCTGGGAGAAATTTTTAATATAACAAGTGATACCACACTCAAAACTGGACATTTCATCTTAAAAGCTTCTGCCTCTTGAATGTCAGAACTCAGAATTACTTTCATTGCATTTAATTTCCCATTAAAAATAAAATTAGAGATAATAGGTTTGAAACATAAATAACTTAGCAGGTATAATAATACATTACACAATACCTTTTATCGAGCCCTTCTTATGCTTTGTTTAACATCTTCAGAAGACTTGGCGACGACCTTGCACATAGCCTGCAGTGGTGCAAGAATATTTTAGCATGAATGCAAAATAAGAAGAAAAAAAAAAGGTCAAGAGACAATCCAAACTCACCTGCATATGCTCTTTTGTTAATCTGGTTATCACAAAACACAAAATACCTAAATCAGTTGAGAAATGATAAAGTCAAGTGTACTTGGGAATGATAATGATAAAGCATGAAAAATAAAAAGAAAATACTAATTGCAGATAAATAGCAATCAATCTAATCATATGAACAAGAGATTAGAAGACACTAATTGTACATAGATTGCACATTATTTGTAAGCATTATTACATTGGCGATCAAACCAAACGCTTCAACTTCCATACTAACTACCAAATATTACCAGATCTTAAATTAGAAAAAGGAATTATCTATAATGGAAGTTATTCAGAGTAAATACTTACGGTGGAATAGATGCGATCAACCGTTCACCATCCACCTTTGGATTTAAGCCTAATGGAGATGAAACAATGGCCCTCTCTAATGCTTTCACAGTCTGCAAAGAGGATTATAAGTCTACTGTAATTTGACATGATCTAGACAGAAGATTATCAAAGGCTGCAGTTTTCCTCGGATCAAAACTACATCAATTAGAAAGGGAAAAACAATTGGCATAGAAGAGGCTTGTACTCATACATTTGGATCATACGGATTCACCGACAAAGTTTTTGAATCTATAACAGAAACAACAGCTAAGTGATTCAGTTGCATCTTTACACCTTCCGTCTCAACGATAATATGGTCAAGCATTCCTGCAGGAATACATAAAAAATGTTAGATTTTTAAACCATTACACTACAAATAAAATAGAATTTTTATAAAATGCAAATCAGGTCAATTATACCAGAAAATACCAGCAGATGCTCTTCCGGTTCTCAATTTAGCTAACTCCCGCGATAAGGCCACTATTGCAGCATCCATTTGTGATGAAGCACTTTCTTTAACAGAAGGCCCAATATCGGGAGCCAGTTCCATTGTACTCCAACCAGAATCATCCCCTGACAATGCAAATTAAGGGAAATCACTACCAAATAAATCATTTCTTCTAGCTTTAATAAAGCATCGATATCCAGATAAAATGATCCAATTCATATTTTTCATAAGAAACTAATCCCTAGATCGTATTAGCAAAACAATATGCAACCCATCAACACAAACAACGAAAAGATCACAAAAAACTAACTACTTTTCACAATAAATCAACAATCAATTAAAATACAGCTTCTTCTTTTTTGCTTTGAACGAAATCCCAGCAGAAAATGAGTCAGATGGGGTTAGAAAATTACTGGATTTTTTGCCTTTGGCGAAACCTCGACGATAATCTCTGAGTAAAGCAAAGGAAGGGAAAGGAGAGGGGTTTGGGGAATCGGGAGTTTGGTGGTTATGAGAAAGCAGAAAGTGAGAGATGTTGCAGGTTTGGGTATTTGAGCTCCTATGATACACTGTTGTAGGTATTGTGTTTCTTAATCGCATTGCTCGTCTAAGATACAAAGCCATCGTTTCCCTCCTCTCTGTCTCTTTCTTCTCTGTTCCGACTCTGTTTCTAAGCTTTCAAGTTCTTTACATCTGATATAGGGGTTTAGCTTCGTCAATAAAGTCTAGGGTTTTGGGTTTAAAAAATTTTATTTTTACGAGAATGACTATTTTTAAAGCTTTTATATATATATATATATATATATATATATATATATATAAAAAAAAAGTTGTCATTTATCACCAATGAATAACATCCTTCAATAAATTAATAGGTTGGTCCAATTTAATATTGTTTAAATAAATTTTAAGTTTAAAATTTTATGTATTTAAAAAAGTTTTATTAGAAAATTTACTCATTAAAATTAAATATACTATGTGAGTCAGCCTAAATTAGTTAAAATAAAAATTTAAAAACCCGAAAGAGCAATAAAAAAATAACATCATTCAATACTTAATTATTCAATATAAAACCTGAAACTTTTTTTTATAAGAGCATCATTTTTTTCTCTCATTTTGTACTTTTAAAGAGGATGAACGGAACTAAAATTTGAGGTTTAGAGTAAAATATAAATGTTTAAAAGTGAAGAATAAATTTAAAAATAAATTAAATTTTAAAAATATTATATAGGAAACAAAAGATGAAAAAAATTCTTGGTGGGTGGGGGCTCCGCCACTGCTAAAGAGTCATGTTTTTTTTACAGCCTTAACGTCGTTGAAAGTCGTCTAATTTGTCTATTTGTCTATTTTTTTTATTTTTGGGTTTTGTTTTTCTTTGTTGTTTTTTTGTCTTCGATTGTTTTATGAGAACTTGTCTTTTCGACGTTGAAGTACTTTTTTAGGACGACGACTTTAGTTTGCTAGGACATATTCTTCCGATGATGGCGGATATGGTGAAAACGACGGAGGGTTCTCCCTCATTTTGACTGTCTCTTTTCTTTGTGTTTTTTAATGTTACAGATATACTCTATTATAGTTTTTCTTTTTTTCGACCCTTCAATTTCGATCTTTTTCTTTCAGCCCTCTCTTCGGCTCCATGCTACTCCAATAGCTTCACCGTCGAGAAAATTCCTATTTTAAAAGGTGTCGTTGGCCTTTCAATTGCTCCGATGGCTCTGCTCTCATTTGGTCTTGAGTTTTATTTAGGAGGGGTTTTGTTAACTAGGTTCATAATCGTGAAGTATGGGGAGACCTTTTTTAGACTTTTGAGCTCTCACAATGCTTTCTTTCTGAAAAAGATAAACTCTCAGTCTCAAATGAGAAACAACGACAGGTCTATGCCTCCTACGATGAACTTTCCTCCATGATGTGTCTCTAGGGTTTTTGTTTCTTGACAATTGTTTGTTATGTTGTTTCCTTGTCTGTTTTGAGCTTTGTCTGCTCAAACTCGAGCATCAGCTTGTAGATGTTGGATTTTTTCTGGTTTAATTGTGACACATCTGCACTAGTTACTGAAGGTTTATTTAAGTAAAGAAAATACATAATATGCAATATATTTCAGATGCTCAAAGTCAAACTAAATTGGAACATTACATACTTAGCTAAGTAACGGGTGGTACCATCATCGGTTCGATGCACATAGAGAATGCGTAAGTCCTTATTTTGACTCAACAAAGTTGACCATCATTTTCTATTGAAAAAGTCAAAAGTATTTTTGAGGCCAAAAACAATAACATATAGTTTTTTCGTCTAAAAGTATTTTTAAATTTGGTTTAAAAAATATTTTTTAAAAGTTAATTTTTTAGCTTTGTTAAAAGTACTTTTGAGTATAATTATTCATTTATTCTTGTTTATATCACTAAATTTTTTGGGTAAAGTACCAAAATGATCATTGTACTTTGTTTAAAAAAACAGTAACCAAACTTTTAAATGTTATAAAATGACAGTTAAACTTTATGTATTATAACAAAATAATAACTCGACCGTTAAAGGAGGTAACGTTGCAATTTTAAAAATTTGGATAATAACACATTTAATCTTCTATATTTATAGATTCAATCAATTTAATCCTAATTAAAAAAACAATAAATTTAACCTATTTTCCTCATACTTATATCGAACTCCAGGCTAGTCTGAGTGAGAATGATACATTGAAAAAGCAAGTGGAAGCTATGGAAAGCATTATTCAGGAGTACAGAACGAAGATTTTGGTTCTTGAAGATATCAACGAAAGGGACAATGACTATTGGTTTACTCGGCTTAGGGACAATGCCAGAAGATTCCAAGAACGAGATAAATTTAACAAGAGCGTCATGACCCAGATACAAGACGTAGCTAAGCATGTGATGATGCTAGCTACAGAAGCTAAAGCTCTTCGCCAGTACATTAGGCCAGTGGGAGAAGTGGGACCAAGACTTATATAGTTGATTGAAGAAATCAAGGAGCTGGGTGCTCGGGCGGAGATGTACTCGTAGAAAAAGTCAATCTTTTGTAATAAGGACTTTTGGCATCAATAAGAACTACTTATAGAGCAATTATCTTAATGGAATCGATGGCCCTTCGCCTACATTTACGCATTTGCATTTTGTTTGTTTGTTGTTTATTTGCATTGGTTTATGTTTCTTACATTATTGCACACATTCATACATAATAAAAGAGTTAATTATGAAAAAAATAAAAAAAAAGAAAAAAAGTTTCGCATAAACACGATACCCAAGCAATGGTCATTGAAGACATGTCGTCAACTTCAGAACAGAACCGCAAGAATACGCGAGCCATGTTAAGGTTTTGGGACCTATATAAAGAGAAAGCAACTGATGGCATCGAAGCCCTGCTAGGAATTGCCTACACTCACTTTGGGAATCAAGGAAAGAAATATGATGAGTACCCTAGATCCTAAACAACTTTAGCAGTAGAATCTTGTTGAGAAGTAGACTGGTCGAGCTTTGCTGGAATTCATCCATGCTTTCTCGGAATAATTACTCTCCTGGAAAATGGTGGAGTCATACCTAGAACCAACCATTTGCTTTTGCCCGTGAGCATTAGGGATCTTTTGTAAGGGCCTTTATGTTATTCTACTTGTGTAAATGACGCATTCTCTTTAATTTTCTCAAGTGGCAAACACTCTATTTTTTCTATGCATTTCATCTTTATCTATTTCCCTTTCAAAATGCATCCTATTAGCAGAGCCCATATTATTGATTGTTTGAATGATTCTTGGATCTAATCCTGAGATAGAAGGGTAATAAAGTGTGTTCAGGATTAATGGGAAATCCCATAAATAGATTTTGAGTGATTTTCCTCTCAGACATTGTTGTTAAGGTCTTTGAATAAAGTGATAACTGTAAAACATCTACCAACTGAATACTGCTTCTCTTTGATGATATTTATATGTGAAATGACATTTGGCATTCATTCATTTCTCTTCTAAAGTAAGAAAATGAAAAAAAAATCATTTGTTGTCCCTTTTTGAGCCTGATATTTTTTTCTTGTGATTGAACCTTAACCAAGGATCACTCCCCACACTGGGGAGCAAAGAGGATGAAAGGTTGCTTGCAAATGAGCTAAAGGTACAACAAATCAAACTGAATGTCCTAAGTTCAAAATCAAAAGGACAAAAAAGAGAGGAAAAAAAGAAAAAGAAGGAAAAGAAAAGGAAGAAATGAAAGCTAAAACATGAAAGAAAAGAAAATTTGAAACAAGAGAAAGACATGCACAAAATCCTTCAAGTGAGACATGTTCTAGAAAAGGAAATGACCTCTAGGGTGAAAACCCAAAATGGGCAGTCCAGAGTGATCCAAAGAATAAAAGAATGAAGATTTCATCAAGAAAGAATGATCATTGGTTTAATCACCCTTAAGCATGTATTTGGGTCTATATATCATTTATTTGTAACCCGAGCCTAGCCTACATTACAAGCCTTTAAAGACCATTTGGATCATACATGAATATCTGAGAAAATGAGTTTGTTTTCAGAACACATTATGCCTAATTGAGTTAACCTTTCTTCAGGGACCTCGAAACTTCTAATGTCTGATTGAGATTAGAAAAATGGGAAAATTAACATTTGGGGAGTTGGTGAGTTAATGAGAGCCACATCTTTTCCATGTTTGCCATGACTCTTTCCTTTGAACCCTCTTTTCTCCCCTTTATTTATGGTCCTTTGTCTTTCTTTAAATCCTCATTACCAACTTTTTTCTTGCATCTTACAAGTGAAGTAACATAGATTCATGAAAAAACAAAGGTTTCTTGGCAATGATTCCAAATCCAAGAGTAATTGTTCACCATCGCATTAGAAAATAATAGGGGCAACACTGTCTTCATTAACTCGTGGGATAAAAGTTGTGTTTCCAATCGAGGTTGGAATTCATGATGGAAGCAAAACTAGAAGAAGAAGAAGAATAGGTCCAAATATGATATGACCAATTAAAGCTATTCGATAAAGAGGGGTCGAAAGTTGTTTGCCATGGTCAAGTGAATTAGAGAAAAATGACACAGGCTCACAACAAGAAAATTTATGGGAGAAGATTCTAAGAAGGGGGTTTCGTGTTAAGAAAATGTTGCCAATTCAAAGAGATTCTTGGGGAAAAATGAACGACTAACTGGAATAAGGCATTCTAAAAAAGAACATTGATCTTGATGAGCTTCATAATCTGATGAATTCAGAAGTTTTATGCTTAAAAAAGATGAAAAAAGAAAAAAAAGAAAAAAAAGAAGAGAATAAAATTATCGAAAGGTGAAAACCTACAAAGGGCACATTAGACACCAAAAAATAAAAAGAGGGGGTTAAAGATGAAAACTCACAAAGGGCATCTTGAAACCAAACGAGGATCTGAGTTGAAAACCTGCAAAAGGCAGCTCAGATAGTTTATAGATTAGGAAAGAAGCAAATGAATCTTTTGGAAACTTGGCATCTTGGAAGGAATTTTGTGTCTTCATACCTTGTCGACTTGGAAAAGGCAGAACAGGGCAATTTCTGGTGTTGTTACTTGGGAAGTTTTGGACAATGACATTTGAATTTTAAATGGGGCAAGCCCAGAGTTGGGCAATTTACATTGGCCAAGTATTAAAGGCTGTCAATGTTAATAGGCGTAAGAGGAAGATAAGAAAATGCAGTATCATTCGAATACATTCAAGGTAGAAATAAGCTTTGCTGCAATGATTTACATGCAAGCGCTTCAAAGAGCCTTGCAGGGGCAAGCATCTGACAACTCACAAGAAGCTTTGAGAATACTTGATTTTTTAAGGCAGCATGATTGCTAAACCTTCTCCCACATTGAGAACAATTTTACAGATATCTGAGGAGATGTCCAGTGATATTAAAGCTTTCATCCAAGCTTCTTGGAGGATGTGAGAGATTATGTTCTCTTAACCAGACAAAGGCTAAAGAATTGTTAAAGATTGTCAGTCCTCCCAACAAGATAGCCAGATTGAGTGAGCAAATGTGTAAAGCTCAAATATTTTCTCTAAAGCAAAATATATATATATAAAGAATAAATAGCTAGCATGGTTGTTTATATGGGTTGAACAAGCAAATGCGCATGGAAGTGAAGAGGAAAAACCCTAAAAGAAAAAGATAAAAGGAAAAAAAAGAAAGAAAAAGAGAAAATTTAAAAATAAAAAATAAGAAAATGACATGTATTCATGTATTAGGCATTCCTAGGAGCATACATCATAATCATAACATTTGACAGATATAGAACTTGCTTATCTATTCGAGCATGAGGAGAATAGAACCCCCTATCCATTCGGGCATGAAGAGAGTGGAACCTGCTTATTTATTCGAGCATGAGAAGAATAAAACCTGCCTATCCATTCGGGCATGAGGAGAGTGGAACATGATTATCTATTCGAGCATGAGGAGAATAGAACCTGCCTATCCATTCGGGCATGTGGAGGGTGGAACCTGCTTATCTATTCGAGCATGAGGAGAATAGAACCTGCCTATCGATTCGGGCACGATGAGAGTGGAACCTGCTTATCTATTTGAGCATGAGGAGAATAGAATCCACCTATCTATTCGGGCATGAGAAGAGTGGAACTTGCTTATCTATTCGAGCATGAGGAGAATAGAACCTGCTTATCTATTCGAGCATGATGAGAATAGAACCCGCATATCCATTCGGGCATGGGGAGAGTAGAACCTGCTTATCTATTCTAGCATGAGGAGAATAGAACCCGCATATATATTCGGGCATGAGGAGAATAAAACCTGCATATCCATTCGTGCATGAGAAGAATGAAACCCTTTTTTTGAACCTACTTATCTATTCGAGTATGAGAAGAATAGAACCTGCATATCTATTCGTGCATAAGGAGAATTGAACCCCTTTTTTGAACCTGCTTATCTATTCGAGCATGAGGAGAATAGAACCCTCTTATCCATTCGGGCATGAAAAGAGTGGAACCTGCTTATCTATTCGAGCATGAGGAGACTAGAACCCGCCTATCTATTCGGGCATGAAGAGAATAGAACCTGCATATTCATTCATGCATGAGGAGAATGGAACCCTTTTTTCGAACCTGCTTAACTATTTAAGCATGAGGAGAATAGAACCTGCATATCCATTTGTGCATGAGGATAATGGAACCCTTTTTTGAACCTTCTTATCTATTCAAGCATGAGGAGAATAGAACTTCCATATCCATTCGTGCATGAGGAGAATGAAACCCTTTTTTAAACTTGCTTATCTATTAAAGCATGAGGAGAATAGAACCTGCATATTCATTCATGCATGAGGAGAATGGAACCCTTTTTTGAGCCTGCTTATCTATTCGAGCATGGGGAGAATAGAACTTGCATATCCATTCGTGCATGAGGAGAATGAAACCTTTTTTTTAATATGTTTATCTATTCGAGCATGAGGAGAATATAACATGCATATCCATTCGTGCATGAGGAGAATGAAACCCTTTTTTGAACTTGTTTATCTATTCGAGCATGAGGAGAATAGAACCGCCTATCTGTTCAGGAATGAGGAGAATGAAACCTGCTTATCTATTCGAGCATGAGGAGAATAGAACACGCCTATCCGTTCAGGCATGAAAAGAATAAAACTTACCTGTCCCTTCGGGCGAGAGGAGAATGGAACCTTTATTTTTCAGCACAACGTTTATCCGTTCAGGCACAAGGAGAATGGAACATTTATTTTTTTTCATCAACCGCCTATTCGTTCAGGCGCGAGGAGGATAGAACCTTGCTTTTATTTGCAGTATGATTTGTTAAAATCGGTTCCTTTTATTCTTTGTTCTATTCATGTTTCATCGAAATGAGCAAAGAAGGGCAGCTGTTGTCACTGTTTTTAGCTATCTTTTATTTATTTTCATCTAATTTTATTTTAATTATTTGCTTTATTTATTTAGAGATTCAAAAGATTAAAATAAATAATAAAGAAGTCTGATTTAATAAGGGTTCAATTTAAATAAAATAAGGGTCCATCTAATTTTTAATAAGACTCATTTAATAACCCATTTGGCCTAAATAAAATTTCTAATTAATTTATTATTTCTCATGTGTAGCTAATTATTAACCGTTGGATCCAAATAGGATCCAATGGTCCAGATTTGATCAAAAAGAAAGGAGCTGGCCAACACCCAAGGTGTGGGCCCCACGCACCATGCCCAAATATCACATTGCTCTCTCCACGTGCTTGTTTTCCTCTCTCCAGCAGCTTCAACCTGCAAGGAAACAAGGAAAATGAGCAAGCAAAAATAAAGGGAAAGGAAGATTGCATTGTTCGAATAAAAAGGAAAAGAATGGGGGCTGATTCAGATGAAATAAAAAAGGGCAAAGAAGCATCTCAGTTTTGGGCTGATTCGAGTAAAAAAGGAAGGAAGCATATCATCAAATTTGGTCAAATTGAGGATAATAGCTATTGGAATCAAATCAAGATTTTTAGGCAATATTTTATCCAAATTTAGGGATTTATTCTGATTTTTTCCATGTATTGTTGGGGTGAAAAATCCTATATAAACCTCATTCTCATTCACTTGTAAAAACACCCACAAGCATCCGAAAATCCCATAGAATTCTCAAGTTGTATTGGCATTTGTCAAGTTGAATACAAGAAGAAAAGCTTGGTTTTTAGGTATCTTGTTCTTTTGTTCTTTATTTATTTTTTTATTTCGCAAATATATATTCGATATTGGAGGTTATTCTCACTTGTTTCGAGTTTTGGGAAATATTTGTTCGAACGTTTCAACCAAAAAGGAGGATTTTTCGGCCTTGTTCTTCATTAAAGGAGGATTTTTCGGCCTTGTTCTTCATTCTTTATTTTTCACATGACTTTTTAAAGTGTGGTGTTTTGATCATTGTTTTAAAACCAACATTGAATAATGGTGTTTTTGGGCCATATGCTCATTTCAAATAAAAGTGGGCTTTTAATCTTATAAGATTAATATATCATTTTTTTAAATCACATAAAGTTTTTTTAAATATTTTTCAAATCAGGCATCTAATTTAATTTTGTTCTTTTAAACTTGGATATTAATTTCTTTTCCTTTTTAATTCCAATTTAAACTTTAAACTTATTTTTGTCACATATTTTCTTAAAAAAATAATAAAGTGCAAATTAATAACCCGAATATCGTGTGTTGACTCTACTTGAAGAAGGATACACATTTTAAAATTTTATTTAATTTCTTTTCTTTTTGCTCTTCTATTTAATTTTGTAAATTTAAATAATGTTACCTTTATATCGTTAATTTAAGATATTTAACTGTTTTTCTTAATTAAAGTATTAGTTTAGGTAAAACTCTTAGGTTTAAGTTCTCTAGTGTTACAGCCTTAGTTAATTTAGAGCCTTGAAGTCTAATAAAATTTTATTCACATTAAAATTAATAAAATACACTTAATCATATTTTAACCCTAATAGGTAAAATTTACGTAGACAATTCTTTAGGCTGATAATCGCTAACTTAGAATACATAAAAACTTCAACACACATTAATATTTTTCTTTGATTGTTTGTTAATAAAAGTTAAACCTAATTAATGCGGTGTCCTACCAAGAGGAGATGACGGGTTAGCGCTAGAAATGTTGGCGGTGATTAGAGTTCATTCTTCGGATGGTGGGGCCATTAAAATGAAATCATACTCATAAATGGATAGTAAATGAGATTTCATATGAACTTGCAAATTCCGACATTAAAACATTTTGTAATCGGCTAGGTACCAATTTTTAGGTGTTGTGGGGGTGCTAACCCTTCCTCACGCGTAACCGACTCCCGAACCTATTTTTGTGTTTTTCGCATACCAAAACTGTTATTTTAATAAAATAAAAATGATTTTATTAAAATGACCCGTTTTAGGTGATCCAATCACACCTCATAAAAAAGATTGGTGGTGACTCTGTTGTTTTTTTTTATATAAAAAACCCGTCGGGACCCCCTAAAAAAGGTTGCGACAGCTTGGCGACTCCGCTGGGGACATTTTGTTTTTTAAAACAAAAAAGAGAGCCAAGCCACAAGCCGATTACACTTTGTTTTAATGTCAGAATTTGCTAAGTTCATGTAAAATTTAATTTAATTACCCATTAATATGATCTTATTTTACGCATTTAAAGCTTGATTATAAGCTCTATATCCGAGCTTTGTCCCGATCGCTTAAGTAAGGAGAAAACGCTTTGCTCATGTAAGAATATCGATCTTCGTATGAGCCTAGCAAGTACCTTCGAGACTCGTATGCATATTGTCTTCGTAAGGATACTAATCCTTCGTGAAGGCATGGGAAATGAGTCATCTTGAGTTGAACTTGGTTCGTTTGAAGCCTATAATGGGTGAGAATCAAGGGCCTTGCTACCCTTAGTAGGGGACAGCGAGGAGACCTTTATAGAACCAAACCATGTGTAAATCTAGAAGCCTACCCCAATAGAGCATTTTGATGAACCATTAAAGTAGAATTTGGTCAAAATTATTTCGTAAGAATAGTCCGTGAAGACATGCCCAAAAATGTTAGAATGCACTGCCCAGTTATTATTCATACAATGAAATTATTTTGGACCTTTTATGTTTTAATTCTATTTACTAATCCTTGCTTTTTGTCTTGTTTCTTGTTTTGCATATTTGTTACATGCTACATCATTTCATATTTAGAAGGGGTTAGTTCTCAAGACACTTGCTTAGTTAGGAAATAGTTCTTGACCATGGATGGAAGGTACTTAAAGAAAGAAGAAGACAATACGGATGTCGTCACTGGTTCGAGGTCAACCAGCGAGTGAATGAGGATAGTTTGACGATTGATCATGAGACAAAGACATCGAAGTACGCCCATATTAGTGTGAAACAAAATAATATGCGTGAGCTATAGGAAGACTGGGAGCATTTTGACTATGCAACTAAGCAGTTGTTCTATGATACCTATGGCGATATAGCCTACCTGCTGTATGTGAAGGCTGATGAACCGTTCCTCAAGGCTCTGGTACAGTTCTGAAATCCGGGATATTGTTGTTTTACCTTCAACGGAGATGACATAATGCCCACGTTCGAAGTATAATCACATTATTCAATCTGCGCAAGGTGAAGAAGAATTAGGTTTATACTAAGCCCCCTAAGAACAAGAATGCACATTTGAGGTTCAAGTCTTTTGTCGGTATGAACGGTGGATGGGTTAAAGTCCTGATACGGAAGAGGAGGGTAGTTTTTCCTTCCATTGGTCGAGTATCCGAAACATAATCCATACTCATCCAGATCAGGAAAAGAAGGTGGATCTCTTAGCCATAGCGATCTACGACATGGTTATCTTCCCAAAGGTCTTGGGTAATATTGATGTGGCTTTATTAGATCTCTTTGAACAGTTGAAGATGGAAGTTAATCTGGTGCCAGTAGTACTAGCAGAAACTTTCATCTCTTTAAATGCGTGCCGAAAGATAGAAGGTGTGCGTTTCGGAGGTTGTGCCCCTTTGCTTCAGGTTTGAGCCCTTAGTTATTTGTGGAAGTGTCCGACTATGACTCTATCCAACGTGTTTTCTCTGAACTTCTCTCCACTTCGCGAGTTTCTGGCAAAAGAATGGCCGATAGCCAAGAAGGGCAAATGGGTTGACATTTTTAGAGACCGACGGGATCAGGACATCGTATAGAGAGTTCCGTGGATGAGCCGTACCAAGTGTAGCGACCTAAAAATTTTAAAAATTTAAAGTTCGAAATGAGATCGCTAAAAAAGAGTAATAGGTTTCCTTTTATTGTATTTTGAAAATATTAAGAAAATGAGAAATTCTTTAAAAAATCGTGTTTTTGGAAAACAAAAAAAACTTGGAGTTGCCACCGGCTACTAAGGTAGGCCGGACACCATAAAACCAGAGATTCACTCGATAAAGGGTTCGGGAGTTGGTTATGCGTAGGGAATGATTAGCACCCTCATCACACCCGAAAATCGGTACCAAAGTATATGTTTCCTTTAATTGATGGAAATTATTAAGATTTAAATTGAATTTAATTAAATTGTTCGTAATTGAAAATAAACTTTAATTATACGAGCTTGGTCAAATTGGTGAATTCGAATCAATTAATCATTTAATTAATAAGGGTAACGAAACCCTGACCATAGATTAAACCGACATCGAATAAACCTGGCTGCCATGTTAATTTATGGTTCGAACTCCGTTAATCACCTTTATGCATGATGCAAGCAGTTAAGGATGATGAAATGACTTATCAAAATTTTAATCTATTTTAAATTACCTTTAGACGATAAAAATTAATTCGAATATCTGGTCAACATCCAGTGAGCCAAGACTGTTACGACACAAATATCAGAATTAATAAATATCTCTGTTCTATAATTTAAATTGATTAATTACATGCAATGTTCAATTAAAAGATTAGAGATATCATGAATGATAATTATAATGCATGACATAGAAAGATACAAAATTAAAACCCTAGGCCCACTAAAGCCCTAACCTAAAAGCCCCAAATTATTGAAAATTTAGTTAGCGATCTAATTATCAACTAGGTTAATCTAAAATTAGCCCTAAATTAATTTTAATCCTAAAAACTAAAAACCTATCATTTTATTGGTTATCTTGAACCATAATAATCAATCGATTAATTTTAAACTAGAATCACAATGAGCCAAGGAAACTATCTAAAATTAATCGAATCAATTAGTCATGATTTTAAGTTAGGTGATCTATATAGAATTCCAATTTTACCCTTAAAAATAATTAAGAAATGTTCAACCAATTTAATACATTTAACATTTACCCCAATGAGCTAAGGACGAATTTAAATGAATTAAATTGATTCGAACCTATAGTTTAACTAAGGCTCTAGCCCTAATCCTAGATTTAATTTAATTAATTTAAAGCCTATGCCCCAATAAAACGAGCGCATAGTTTAAAATTAATTAAATTAAATTTGAAACCCTAAACTAATCCTAAAGGGCCTTAACTAAACTAAAATCTATCCTAAAAAAAGATATTAAAAGGCAAAAGGCATTAAATTAAAGTAAACGAATAACTAAAAAAACAAATAATTAAAGGCATAATAAAAAGGAAAGAAAATAAACATGCTATATGTGTTTAAATTAAAATAAGCAAAACAAAAGGGGACCTAATTAAACAATTTTAAATTGGAAAGGGGCCAAATCAAAAAGCTTTCAAAAAGATAGGGACTAAAAATGGTATTAAACCTTTTAAAAACCAATTAAATTAGAAAAAAGGGTTTAAATGGATACGGGTTAAAAATACAGGGGGCCTGGGGTGTAATAAAATCAATTAAAATAGGATTCAGTTTGATTTTAGATGAAATCAAAGGATTAAATAACATTCGGGGACCAAAGGTGTAATTTTGAAAGGGAAAACCCTAAAAAATCCAAAAGAGCGGTGATGATGTAAAATTGCAAATAACCCATTTGCCTTATATTTTTTGAACTATAAAAGATAAAAAATTGCCCAAAACGGCAAACATTTAGCCATTTGCACAAAGCCTTTCACTTTTTGAAAATTCAGAGAGTTTCAAACTCTCTGAACTCTCTCCAGACACCGAACCCGACCGCCATGAGAACCTAGAAAACGGCCTTCCTCCGCCGCGCCGGCCACCGCTTACCAGTGGTCGAGAATCTCAAAAAATCTAAAAGCCTCCGCCTTTCAACCGTAACCCCCAAAAAACACCTTAGTTTTGTCAAAAACATTCCCTTCCCACCTAGATCTAGGGATAACCGTAGCAAAAGCCTTATTGTAAAAAGAAAAAAGGACTCCCTTGAACACGGGAACTGAACCGACGCTTCCTCGTTCACCTGTTGGAGGCTCAATCGACCAAAGGCTTGTCACGAGGAAGACTAACGGCCACAGAACAGAAAGGTAACAACTCAAAATAACTTATATTTTATTATTTGCATATATGCAAGACTGAAACGAGAGAAAAATATACCTCAGGTTCTGATTTTTTTTGCTTTCGTATTGCTCGTTTCGAAAATACCTGTCCCCTTTACACTATTTTTTCTTCAATTTTTATAATCGATTGTTACAAAGAATAAAAACAAAAATTACAAGCTGGTTCTGGTTGCTCTTCTAAAGCCTTGTTGTCTGACTAGCATACACTGATTTATGAGATTTATGTTTGTGGTTACATCTGCCCTTTCTGAATTTGCTTTTGTTGTTCATTTGCTATTTTTGCCTTCTGACGTACTGTGATTTTTTTGCATATTGTTGGCGTCTCTGAATAGGGAAAGTGAGGGCTGGAGTACTGCTTGGTTCAGGGCTGGTCTAGCGTGAACCGAGTTGCGGCAGACAGTCATAGAAGGTCAAGAGTCGCGCGTGAAGGAGTGCAACAGCCATGCTCGTGGGCGCGTGTGAGATCTGGAAAGCTCTATGGCCTCGATCTTGGACCGTTAGATCTAGATTAGATCTAACGGCCGTAAAAAGGGCTGCGCAGAGGGAAAATAACATTAGGGTTCAGCCAAATGAGGGTTTTTTTGTCATTTAGGGCCTTATTGGGCCGTATATGTAAATTTGATTTTAAATTTGTAAATTGGACTGTGAAATTAAACATTTGGGCTTATTTATTAATCTATTTAGTTGGGCTTTATTTTTTAAAACTGTATTAATATTTTTAAGTTTTTGTTTAATAATTGTAAAAGTAATAATAATATATAATACTAATTATAATATATCAACAAAAGCAAATAATAATAGTAATGGTTTTTTTCATATAATTTAAGCAAATTAATAATTAATTATGCTAATACTAATAATATTTTGGTTTTTTTCTTTTTTTAAATGATAACACAATACAATATAAAAGATAATGCGTATAGAATATTAATAATATCTATTTTTTAAAACTAATAATTATAGCATATGGAAAGAAATATTAATAAAAGCCTATTATTCGAATATTTACAAAAAATAAAAAGGGGTTAAAACCCCTGATAAAATTAGTGATTACATCAAGGGTTTTGTACATGTGTAGAGATTATGATCATCTGATGCTACTAGGCCTGTGGGGTGGAATTGGTTGTGCTCCTTTATTGGTGTCGCGGAAATATGGTTTTCGACAGTTCATCCATTTCACTATTGGTCTTGACTTGTCCGAGTTTAAGTTCGAGGGGGAATTCAAAGAGAAGATCCAGACTATTAATGACTCGTGGAAGAACTGTTACCTTATAGAGGTAGAATATGACAGTGAATGTATGTTCACCTTCGATTACGACGTATGGAGGCATGTCAAGGTGAATGAAAAAATTTTACCACCTACTCCGGGGTAGGCTAAATCCTTGGAGGAACATCTGAATGTGGTCCCGTTTGAGGTTGATATTCTGAGAGCCAAATTAAAAAGGCCCAAGGCTGAGATTGAAGACTTGCAAAGCCAGCGTACAAAGGACTTATTTGAGGCAAGTCTAGATGCAGACAAGTATAAGGGAGAGACAGATCGGGTAGTGAAGATGTATAAGGACCTAGAAGCAAAATTTTAGATTCAGATGATGGATTTCCTCACATTTTAGGCTACAGTCAGAAATGCTGATTTGAGAAAGACTCCAAAGCAATGGAAGCAAGAAATTGAGCAAGCCGTGGAAAAAGAAAGAGAACTCAGCAAGAGAGAAGTTGAAAAATACAAACAGATGCTGATAGATGAGAAGAAGAAAGGAAAACAAGTGGTCGATAACGAAAATAACAAACGGGTTCTTGAAAAAGAAAATGTGGCTACATGGATGAGGAAGGCCCATGACAACAAGATTCGCTTGTTTAAGTTACAGACAGTGTGTGATGAGACCAGTAAAAAGTAAAAATATAACCAGGATTTCGTTGCTGAGTTGCAAGCCAAGGTAGCAAACCTGAATCATTCGCTGCACAGGTTCTAGAATCATCATACTTATATTGAACTCCAGGCTAGTCAGAGTGAGAATGATACATTGAAAAATCAAGTGGAAACTATGGAAAGCATAATTCAGGAGTATAGAACGAAGATTTTGGTTCTTGAAGATATCAACGAAGGGGGCAATGACTATTGGTTTACTCGGCTTAGGGACAATGCCAGAAGATTCCAAGAACGAGATGAATTTAACAAGAGCGTCATGACCCAGACACAAGACGTAGCTAAGCATGTGATGATGTTAGCTACAGAAGCTAAAGCTCTTCGCCAGTACATTAGGCCAGTGGGAAAAGTTGGGACCAAGACTTCTATGGTTGATTAAAGAAATCAAGGAGCTGGGTGCTCGGGCTGAGATGTACTTGTAGAAAAAGTCAAAATCTTTTGTAATAAAGACTTTTGGCATCCAATAAGAACTACTTTTAGAGCAATTATCTTAATGGAATCGATGGCCATTCGCCTGCATTCATACATTTGCATTTTGTTTGTTTGTTTTTTATTTGCATTGGTTTATGTTTCTTACATTATTGCAAACATTCATACATAATAAAAGAATTAATTATGAAAAATAAAAAAAATAAAAAAGTTTCGAATAAACACGATACCCAAGCAATGGTCATTGAAGACATGTCGTCAGCTTCAGAACAGAACCGCAAGAATACGCGAGCTTGTTGGGACGTTGTTACCCATATAGCAGCCATGTTAAGGTTTTGGGACCTATATAAAGAGAAAGCAAATGATGGCATCGAAGCCCTGCTAGGAATTGCCTACATACACTCTAGAATCAAGGAAAGAAATATGACGAGTGCCCTAGAGCCTAAACAACTTTAGCAGTAGAATCTTGTCGAGAAGTAAACTGGTCAAGCTTTGCTGGAATTCATCCATGCTTTATCGGAATAATTACTCTCCTGGAAAATGGTGGAGTCATACCTAGAACCAACCCTTTGCTTTTGCCCGTGAGCATTAGGGATCTTTTGTAAGGGCCTCTATGTTATTCTACTTGTGTAAATGATGCATTCCCTTTAATTTTCTCAAGTGGAAAACACTTTATTTTTTCTATGCATTTCATATTTATCTATTTCCCTTTCAAAATGCATCCTATTAGCAGAGCCCATATTATTGATTGTATGAATAATTTTTGGATCTAATCCCGAGATAGAAGGGTAATAAAGTGTGTTCAGGATTAATGGGAAATCCTATAAACAGATTTTGAGTGATTTTCCTCTCAGACATTGTTGTTAAGGTCTTTGAATAAAGTGATAACTCTAAAACATCTACCAACTGAAGACTGTTTCTCTTTGATGATATTTATGTGTGAAATGACATTTGGCATTCCTTCATTCCCCTTCTTAAGTAAGAAAATGAAAAAAAATCCTTTGTTGTCCCTTTTTAGCCTGATATTTTTTTCTTATGATTGAACCCTAACCAATGATCACTCCCCACACTAGGGAGCAAAGATAATGAAATGTTGCTTGCAAATGAGCAAAAGGTACAACAAATCAAACTGAATGTCCTAAGTTCAAAATCAAAAGGACAAAAAAAGGAGAAGAAAAAGAAAAAGAAGGAAAATAAAAGGAAGAAATGAAAGCTGTAACATGAAAGAAAAGAAAATTCGAAACAAGGGAAAGACATGTACAAAATCCTTCAAGTGAGACATGTTCTAGAAAAGGAAATGACCTTTAGAGTGAATCCCAAAATGGGCAGTCCAGAATGATCCAAAGAATAAAAGAATGAAGATTTTATCAAGAAAGATTGATCATTAGTTTAATCACCCTTAAGCATGTATTTGGGCCTATATATCCTTTCTTTGTAACCCGAGCCTAGCCTACATTACAAGCCTTTAAAGACTATTTAGAGCACATATGAATATCTGAGAAAAGGAGTTTGTTTTCAGAACACATTCCGACTAATTGAGTTAACCTTTCTTCAGGGACCTCGAAACTTCTAATGTCTGATTGGGATTAGAAAAGTGGGAAAATTAAAATTTGGGGAGTTGGTGAGTTAATGAGAGCCACCTAAAAACGAGATACTATCTAGTTGATGGATTCGTGAATCATTCATACTATGAATTTTGGGGCATCTGACTTTGCCCTTTTCCATGTTTGCGTCTTTCTTTAAATCCTCATTGCCAACTCTTTTCTCGCCTTTATTTATGGTCATTTGTCTTTCTTTAAATCCTCATTGCCAACTATTTTCTTGCATCTTACAAGTGAAGTAACATAGATTGATGAAAAAATAAAGGTTTCTTGGTATTGATTCCAAATCCAAGAGTAATTGTTCACAATAATATAAATATTATTCATAAAATATTAAAAATAAAAACACTATAATGAATTTAAAAAATTAAGTACAAAATTAAAAATAAAAACATCAAAAGTTATAAATATAAAAAAATTAAAAATATTTATAAACCATCAGAAAAATCTTCAAATATTTCTCGTTATGCTAAACATACTAATGTTCCTTGAATATATTTTCAATTGAAACATCATTGTATTAGAGCAGTAATAAAACCAATATCTTTTTCATTTTTATACATCAAATATTAATGAGCATCAAATTGATGTAGAAAGTAAAAGAAAAATTGAGTTTTATTGTTACTCTAATACAATGTTGATTCCATTAAAAATTTGTTTAACGACGGTAATACTCAGGCTGATGAAGTTGAAGAATTTTACGATGAAAGTGTTCAATTTTTTAATATTTTATAAATATTTTTATTAAGTTTTTATATTTAAATTTTATCATTTTATAATTTTAATACATTTTAAATTTTTATATAATTTTTGAATATTTTATTTATTTTTATTAACTTTATGGATTTTTATTAAAAATGAAGAATATTTTTTTTGTGAGAGTCCTCATTTTTCTTATTTTTAAAATTATCAGGACCCAGAGGATATTTACACTAATTTGTTAATCGGATTTTGCATATATTCTATTTGTAAAAGTTCAACTAGAAAAACCAAATTATTTATCCAATTTTATTCAAAAACTAAATAAATAGATTAAATTAACTTGAAATTTAAACAAATTATTTAACTAGTTTCAATATTTTTAAAATTTTAATAATTTTCTAAATTCTTATTTTTTTAACTTAAATATTAAATAAGTTATCAAACTTTTAATTAAAATCAATTAAGCCCCTCAACTCAACAAAAAAATTAATTATGCATCGAATTCAGTTAAAATAACCAATTAGCTATATATTTTATATTTAGTGTAAGTAAAAGTATGGAAAGTCCAATATATAATTTTTATTTTTTGGTAAGATTAAGCGATATTTAAATTATCAATGCAAATGTCAAGATCTGAACCTACATAAAATGCGAAATAGATAAGTATCATTGACCATCCAACAATCAAAGAATTTGAGAACATAAATTTTTATATCAAAGGGAAAATAGGATAAATTTGTATTTTCAGAATAATAATTGGCATTTTCATTTTTTGATAATGGGTAGGCTTTTAAGATAAACTTAAAGATAATAAGCAAATTCATTAAAAAAAGTAAAATACTTATATATCCCTATTAATTTGTCAGTTTTATTTTTAAGTGTGATCTTTTCTCTTTTTTCCCTACAATTGAATTGATATCATTTGAACATCATACCAATTTAATTAAGAGGATTCCACTTTATATAGTTAGATTAATTTTTTTAATGCACGTGTTGTGTAAAAATATTTTATACTAGTCTATATATTTACTCTTTAAAATCTAAAATCTAAATTTCTAATCATAAAACCCTAAAACATTAATAATAAACCCTATATTTTAAATCTTATAAACTAAACTCACCCTAAATATTAAATTGAATCTTTAACGTCTATAACAAAAAGAGTATATAGTCTTAAGACTAAACGTTATATGTACTGAATAATTTTTCATATAATTAATGGTAAATTTGCACCTCATCTTTTATTATCTAATTTTCAAGTTGCTAAATGGACCCTCCCATGGTCTCAAAGGCCATCAATGTTTTTTTTTCCTTTTCTTTTTTATGAATATTTTGGAAGTTGCTTCGTTTGCCCTTTGAATTCTATATAGGTACCTTTTTTTTTTGTAAAACCTCTACGTTTTGTTTGGAAATATGAATATATATATATTTTTTGACTTATTTTTTATGTAAGAATGAAATATAATATATATTGAAATAATATATATATATATATATATATATTGAACAATTTTTACCAAGGAATGAGGAAAGAGAATTTTGCTCATATTAGGTCTTGAACTCACAACCTATGAGAAGGAAAATGTGTCAACTGAGAGCTTTAACCACATGTTCTCTCTGTATAAAGAGTTAATGTGTGATATAATATAAAGTATAAAAGTATAGAAATATGGAACAATCAAATCGAAAAATATATTGAGAATTTCAAAGAAGTATTATATTCTTTTCTTCATCTTTTGTTGAATTTTTCGCTTTTAGTTTCCATTTACCTTTATATAATTTCATTCTTATTCTTATCATATATGATATATAATAGTTTATGATGGACCACCGATCACCTAATACTTCTTAATTGTTTATGGGAAACAATACAACTATAAGATAACATACTTGCACCCACTCACATCGAAGCAAATTTGGTCTCTTCTTGAAGCTCTTGGTGAGTTGAATGATAATCTAACCTTCTTGAATCCCGTATGAAAAACATATATCCTCCAAGTTTCTTCCCTGTCACAAAAAGTCCTCCTTAAAGGCCACACAATCCCAATTCTCATCTAACAATGTCCGATCTTGGTCTAATGATCTAATTTATCCAACTACGTCACCAACCCCAATGTTGGGGTCAACACTAACCCGTTAACTCAAAAAATTTGGATCGTTATAATGACCGTAAAAGTTCAATATTTGTAATGTAAAATTTAAAAGTTTAATGACTAAAGTGAAATTAACCTAAAAGTTTTGTGACGACTATTGTAATTTACCCTAAAATATATGAATACAACAAAAACGCATTTGGTATACAATTTATGACTTCAATTGTGAATGGTTAATCTCTACAGTGGAAAAAAAGAAAGAGAATGATTAGTCTCCGTATTTTTAAATAGTGCAATAGAATTTTGAAAGCCAAGTTGACACATAAGTTATTATAAAAAAATACTTAGACCATGTTTGATAAATAGAAATTTGAGTTAAAATTAGAAATTTGAGTCAAAATTAAAGGTTAGACTGATAAATCCGCTAATTTGAATATTTGGTGAATAGCAGATTAAAATGGCGAATTGGGGTAAAATCTTACATTTTGAAAAAGCTGCTATTTGGAGCTTTTTGAAATTAAAGATTTTAACATTTAAGTTATAAAGACCCTTTTACCCTTAATAATTATAAAAAAATCTTCAATTAACCCAAATATAACATTTTTATTTTAATTCTTCACCACGTATTTACATTGTGGCATTTGTAAATTAATATTTTTGTTTTTTCTATTTATTCTCACACATTTATATTTATATTTAATAATTAATTATATATATAATAAATTAATATATAGATCATTCAAATATGCTTAGTAATGTTATATTAAAAAAATTATTTTGCATAATCTAATCAATATTAATAGATACAAAATATTGATAACTAATAAATTATTTAAACAAGTTTTGAATGTAATAATGTCCTTATATGTCATTTTGTTTGTTTAAATAATTAAATAGTTATCAGTTAATTTTATCAAATATTTTTTACAACCAGCTAATACATTCCGCTAACTAAATCAACTAATATAATCAGCTATCTACAATCAACTAATATAATTCGCTATCAGCTATTAACTATTCGCTAATTACTAAGACCTTAAATTCTTCACAAAAGACAAAAGAGACACATAAATAAATAAATAAATAAGTGGCTAGGATTTGACTTTCTGTCATCTTCCTTCACCGGAATTAAAAATAGCAGATATTAGGGGAAACGGCAGCGGCGGAATTTTATGAATTAAGAAATGGCCACCCCCCAAGTGAGAGCTAATCACTGTTATCATCAAAGCAATGTCATGGCGGTATCAACATCTCTGAATTCACTTCCTCCATTGTTCCTCAGAGGCAATCGCTGTTTTCTGCAAAACAAGAGGATCGCTTTGGAGAGATCTCTTGGTTTCGGAAGCTTAAAAAGAAACAAGAGAAGAGAAAACGCGGTGGTTGTTGCATCGAGCAGCAACGGGGCTGCACCTGATCTCTGGGATTCATGGAAACCTCAGAAAAGTTCATCGGCGCCTTCACTCAGCGACATCCTCTGGCCTTCTGCAGGTTAGTTTTGCGGCTGAAAAAAATTAAGAACCTCATGACGAATGCGAATTGAGCAAAGTGGGATAAATTCTGGGTTTGGATGAAAAAATGGAACAGGAGCGTTCGCTGCTATGGCGATATTGGGAAAGATGGATCAGATTTTAGCAGCAAAAGGGATTTCAATCACAATTGCACCTTTAGGAGCTGTTTGTGCGGTCCTGTTTGCCTCACCCTCCTCTCCTGCAGCTCGGGTACGTTGTTACCCTTCCATTACCATCTACTGATTTTATGCATTTTCTTTAAATTTTATGTTAGATAGTTATGTAAGAAATTTAGGGATAAAATTAAATTATTTATAGAAAATATAAATTATACTGGAGTTAAAAAAATTTAGGGTCTGTGACTGGCCGACTGCCACTCCAACACTCCTTGCTCTGTTCCTGATCATATCAATAAATTTTTTTAATTGTCTAAAAGTGATTACAAAGGATATTATCTGTTCATATTGACAAATCACACATTTTACAGACAAAGCAGTTGAACTTGGGTATCTAAAATAAACATTATCCGCTTTTAGTTTTCATTGGCAATATATGTGGTATTTATCTTTATTTTTTAATTTAATACTAGTAAATTTCATATCTTTATAATATGAAAATTGAAAAGTTGGTTTTTTATTAGAATTTATTAGAATTTGATCATCATAGTTTTTGAAAATTAATAAATTGTGTAAAGTTCACAAATGGTCAATGAAATTTGTTAAGAAAACAAAATAGTAACCAAATTTTCAAATGTTACAAAATGACAATTAAACTTTATATTTTGTAACAAAATGGTAACTCAGCCGATAAAGTATGTTAACGGGTAACGGTGCAATCATAAAATTTTGAATAATAATACATTTAGCTCTCTATATTTATAGATTTAATCAATTTAGCTTTAATTAAAAAACAATAAATTTAACCTCTTTTCCTTTAATACTATATATTTTTAATTACTAATGAAAAATCTCAATTCTAACTCAAACATCTATTGCCTTCTCATATCTTGCTGAATCAAAAGAAGATCCAAACAATATGTTATCGCGTACCTGCAAGTATAAACTTCGAAGATCAATAACCACTAAACCTAAGATCACAAGACAAGCCATCTAAATCAACTTGGAGGAGATAACATATACTAATATTCCTTATTCTATAAGACAAAAAATAAAAAAATATAGTATCAAAACTGATTGCAAATAACTAAAGAAGTCAGACTACATGTCAAAAAGCACAAGAATCAATTATATAGGTCAACTTAAACATATATGCAGTATATATTCACGTAAATTGCAGGCTAAAAAGGAAAAAAGCTTATCTTGTGATCTTCTTTTGAAGTTTATACTTGCAGGTACAAGATTTCTGCTCTTGATTTCAAACTCAATAGGTTGTGCTTAAGTTAGAATGAGATTTTCCATTAGTAGTTAAAAATATATAGTATTAAAGATGATGAAAGAGGAAAAGGGGTTAAATTTATTGTTTTTGTTAATTAAGACTAAATTGATTGAATCTATAAATATAGAGGACTAAATGTATTATTATCCAAAATTTTATAATTGCAACGTTATCCCATTAATAGACTTTAACGGCCGAGTTACTATTTTGTTACAAAACATAAAGTTTAATTGTCATTTTATAACATTTGAAAGTTTGGCTACTATTTTGTTTTTTTAACAAAGTTCAGTGACCATTTGTGAATTTTACCCTAATAAATTAGTCCAATTTTTTAATACTGTCATGGTGTTAAATTGTTAAGCTGATATATACGTACTTTGATATGAAATGAATTCATTCGTCCACGTTATAGATATGACCTAATATAATGTATTTTTATATGAAACCTTTACGATGTTGCAGAAGTACAATATGTTCATGGCTCAAATAGGTTGTGCAGCGATTGGCGTTGCTGCATTCACTATGTTTGGGCCTAGTTGGCTCGCTAGAAGTGCTGCCCTGGCTGCATCCATAGCTTTCATGATCTATACAGGTTCATCCCATCCACCAGGTACGGCAGTCTCATTGCTTCATTTTTCTCTTCCATCTTCACCTTCATGCTTTCGCACCTGAATGCTAACTTGAGCTATCAATGTAGCTGCTAGTTTGCCGATTCTATTCATCGATGGAGTTCAGTTACACCACTTGAGTTTTTGGTACGCTTTTTTCCCCGGTGCTGCTGGATGCATCATTCTTTCTCTGCTTGTAAGTTCCTATAACCCCATTTAATCCGAATACAGGCTTTAAACTGTGAATTTAAAAGCCTTTTGTTGAGATTTCCCTGGAGCTGGAGTGATGTGCTCTCTGTTTTGTTTGCTGCAGCAAGAAGTGGTTTGCTACTTGAAAGACAATTTCAAGTTTTGATCGCAATTCCCAACCATTTTCCACACGGCATATCCAAAGGAAACCGCGGGTAACTATGGAGGACGTATTGTCTCTCATGTTCTGCTTACTGTGGTAGCTACAGGCATTCCGAATGCTACCGCTGCCAAATCTGTAAAATAACAATTGTAAGTTTGTAACATCATATTGAGATACTATTTAAATCCTGTTAAATATCTAAATAAATAAATAAATAAATAAAGTTATTTTTTAACCCTCCGAATGGTTGTATTAAAAAAGATAATGTCGTTATTCTTAGGAGAACGAAATTCGAACAGTTTGTATGCAAGATATGTGTGGGTGTTAAAAAATTAAAAAAATTGAACAAATGCTATCCTAAATCACACCGGATACTAAAAAAATGTATCAATTCCCTCTAAACAATTTTCTTCATATTATCCTTATTTGGTTTAAGATTATTGTTAAAACTCATACTTTCCTCAACCCACCCCCATCACAACTCAATTACTGATCAAACAATAAGCATAATTCATTGTTAAAATTCTGTTGGTCACCTTCCTACGATAAAACCAGAGAACAAGTGAGCGACTATACAACGCGGTTTAGAGCAGTTTGATGATCCATGTAAAGGAACGCTGGCCATCTAGGATAAGCCATAGTATTAAATTACGGCCACAATACAACTTAACAATTTTAGAAGTTATCGCGACACCAAATCGCGTCTGCAACATGAAAAAGTTAAGATTTTTGTAACCAAATCATGACCACAACATTCGTTACACGCAGCGGGTACTGGACAGGCGCGATAGAGCGACTGCACAGGGCCTCCGAGAGAGAAGTGCCCCAAAAATAGAGAACTTAAGTTAAATAGTTGTAAAAAATTATAAATTTGTATATATAATTAGGTGTGTATATATATAACAATAATCTAAAACTTTAAACATGCAAAAAGAATGACACATTTTAAGTGAAAATGTTTGATTTTTAGATATTCATAAGTCAATTTTTTGTTGCTCGAGAGGATAATATAATAATATATTTTCTATTAAGGTAATTTTTTGGAAGAATTTTTTTATATCTTTTACCGATTATAAATTAAGGGCCACATTTTAAAAATTGTATAGGGCCCCCAAAATCTTTGAACCGCCCCTGGTTACACGTTACGTAACGTCTGCAGCGTCCACAACCGTGACACTGCAACCGCGACAGAGACCGCAATCGCAATTTAATACTATAGGATAAACACACTCCCACGATAGAGTTTATGAAGCACGAGTAGGCAGCCCAAGGCCACCCCATGTACCCGATACATCCTCGGGATGGTATGTACCGAGGACGCTCTATGTTTAAAGGGTACGAGTGAAATCAATTGGGTACGTCTGAGAGACTATAGAAATGTGTTAGATATGGCTTTAGAGTTTCATGCGCGTACCCAAAATCATTTTTAAGCTTCACGCGCATATTGAAGATGTTGGTGGAGATACGTTTGATTTTTTTGGGAGATGTGACATAATTAGAGCTTGCGAAACTCTCACTTGATGAGCCCGATTTGGAGAGCGAGTTGATTTCAGAGGATGTTAACAACGAATGATTTTCATTGTTTAATGTTGTTCTAGATTTATTTTATTGTTTGAGATTTGATATTATGATTTTATTAATTTTATTTTCTAATTTACAATTAATTTTTATGATTTTTATTTTATATTTTCAAAAAATACCCCTAATATTTAACTGAATATTCATTTTACTCCCTATTCTTTTGTTGAAGCAATTTAACCTTCAACGTTTCATTTAGGATCAAAATAACCCTTCTGCAGACAAAAACTGTTAATCTACTAACGATAAATGGCTTGAAATGACATAACAAACCTACATGACAATACACACTAACATGACAATGTTATATAGACAAATATATCTAGGAATTGTGACAATATTTTTAAGAACTTTTTGTGATTGAAGAGAAAAGAAAAACTAAGCTTATGTAAATAAAAGGGTAAAGTACACAAAAGGTCACTAAACTATTTCAAAAAATATAAAATAGTCACCGAACTTTTAAATATTACAAAATGGGCATTAAACTTTAGTTTTTGTTACAAAATAGTCACTGATCCGTTATCTGTTGTTAATTGGATAACATGACAGTTACACAAATTTTCATAATAGCACATTTAATCATCAATATTTACACATTCAGCCAATTTAGGCTTCAATAATGCGGGTTAAATTAGGATTAAATTGATTGGATGTGTAAATATGGATGATTAAATGTGTTATTATTCAAATTTTTGTAACTGTCACGTCATTCACTTAACAACAGTTAACGGCTCAGTGACCATTTTATAACAAAAACTAAAGTTTAATGTCCATTATATAACTTTTAAAAGTTTGATGACCATTTTATATTTTTTAGTATAATTTAGTTATCATTTGTGTACTTTGCTCAAAATAAAATTACAAAATGAAATATGTGAACATTAATCAGCTTCTTGTAGACCACCCAATACAACCGACCCCACAAACAAACCAGCAGCACCAACAACTAGTGCTCCAGCCAACACCGCTTGCCCCGCCACTAGCCCCACCGAGTCATCCGGTATAATAACAATCGCCGCCAGTGCCGCCACTAAAGCCGGCAGTGCCGCCGAAGCCAGCAAGGAAGGGGAAACACTGGCCGCGTTCTCCAACAAGCTGAGCAACCCTAGCTCCTCGGCTTTAGAAAAAACGCCAAGTTTCTCGATCGAAGAAAGGGTGAGTCCGAGCTCCTCCGCCTTGGACAAAAGCCCCGCCTTCTCAACGTTGCTCAGAACCTTTCTCTTCTCAAGCTTCTTAAACACGTCCACTTCCACTTCTTCGCTTCCTTCGTAGAAGATCCCAACTCCGAACCATTGCTTCTCCCACCCGGAATCGTACTTGTTCACCTGAAAATGAAGAGCAAACAAACCAATCCCGTCAATATATTGATGGAATTTTCAGTTTTCTCGGGAACCAAACATGAAGCTGATGATTATATATACCTTTTTCTTGGGAGCCATGTTTACGATGGTTAATGATTTTTTAGCGGGGGAAAGGGGGTTGAATTGTGGGGGTTTTGAGGGAAAGAAGTTGGCATGTTGGATTCTGCCGAGGTAAGCAACTGGAGATGGTGCAGAGACCGCCATGGATGAATCAAGGGTGATCAGAGTCTTTTTCTTCTTGGGGATGCCAATTGCCACGTTGGATGATATATGTAATCTTGAGTTATATTCTCCGCCAATCAAAATAATCTTACCTTTATCTGGGGAATAATGTTTTATCATGTCAAAATTTCATCATTATTATTAATTTTCTTACTTAATATTAAAATAATTGTCAAAACTATTATTTTTTAAGTGTTTAATTTTTTTGTCCCTTTAAATGTTCAAATTATTATTTTTGTCAAAATAAATATCCAAGTTAATTTTAAAAGGGACAAAAATAATAATTTAGGTACTTAAGAGGGGTAAAAAAATTAGGCACCTAAAAAGAAAAAACGAAATAGTTTAGGCACTTGTTTTGATATTAAGCTTAATTTTTTGATACATCATAATTTGAAGTGGTTTGAACTTCATTCACATACCTCGAACAAAAAATTATTTGTCCCTTTTTGATACCTTTTTCTATGTCTCAACCCTAAAAATTAAATTATAAACCCTAAACTCTAAATTCTAAATCTTAAACCCTAAATTCTAAATCTTGAAAAATACATCATACCTCTAATTCTCTATACCTAATTATAAATCCTAAATATATATTTTTTTAGTTTGTGAGCATATATAGAGACTATAAAAGATCAAATGATTTCTATACACATACCCTAATACAAAAGTTTAGGATGTTTGGTAAATAACTTTTTGAAGAGTTCTTAGTTTATTTGGGCGCAAATAGCTGATTAGTAGTCAAATCCTCTATTTTCTAGTGTTTGGTAAGTAAACACATTTTTGAAAAAGTTGATTGTGCAAAATAAGTTAAAAGAGAAAAGGCTGGAAAATCTAGCGGATTGGAATAGCTAATTTGCAAAATGAGATGTTAAATGACATACTGTTATTTCCATAATTACGTCCTTGCCATAAACACCTTTTTAGTGAAATTTTATTTTATTATTCTATTATTTAATTGTAGATTCTCAAGTATATTTTAGTTAAAAAAATATTACAAAACATGAAAGTAAAGAAAAAATTATAGTGTTGATAATTTTATACAATGTTAATAGTATATATTAATCTCCAGAGGGTTAATATTAGTAAAAATTAAATTTAAAAAATATTTAAAATTTTCAAAAATAATCATTAATTTTTTAAAGAAAATTTTAATTTCTTGTCAAAAGCATTTTATTCGGATTATTTCACCCCAATAAAGACTAAAGTATTATAAAATATATATGTACTTAACAATTAAATGTATCATACCCTTATTTGTCATTTTACCCATATCAGATATCAATTATCAACTAAGTTTTACCAAACACTTTTATATAAACATTTAATCAAATCAATTTCTCAAATCAGCTAATAAAATTAGTTAGTCGAACCAACTACTACAATCAACTACCAGTGTAATCACTCATTTTTGTCTTAGTTTTTAGTATTTTTAGTATTGTTGTAATAATATTATTAATCTTAAAAAAACTAAAAAAATAAAAAAAAGTAAAAAAATAATAATAATAAAAAAGGGGGAGGGGAGAGGAGCACAAGGCCCCACGTCACTCACCTCACCCCTTTACATTGCCTATAAATAGGCATTCAAAGGGAGCAAAATTGAAGCAAGCAATGGATCGGCAGGGGCTGGCCAAATAAGGGAGCTTAGGCTCCCGGCTAGCCCAGGACCGGGACAGTGTCCTCGGTCCTAACCGGTTCGATCGGGGTCCTATTTTGGATCCGATCTAGTTAATTTTTTGGAGAGGTCGTGGTAGATCTCAGTGGGGTTCAGACGAGGTTCGTCATTCGAATTCCTAGTTAGGTATATTTTCTTTCTTTTTTATTTATTTTGTAATTTTTATGATTTAATGAAGTAGTAGTTAATTTAAAATTGTGTTTTTAGTTTGTATGTTTATTTATGTTTTAGATTAGTATTTATTATGTTTTAAATTTATGTTTTATATTAATATTTTATTTATGTTAGATTTGTTTTTATTTATGAGTTAGATTAATATTTATGTATGTATGTTTTAGATTAGTATTTTATTTATGTTAGATCTGTTTTTATTTATGAGTTAGATTAATATTTATGTATGTATGTTTTAGATTAGTATTTTATTTATGTTAGATTTGTTTTTATTTATGTGTTAAATTAATAGTTATGTATGTATGTTTTAGATTAGTATTTTATTTATGTTATATTAGTATTTTATTATGTTAGTATTTATTTATATTTTTATCGCAATGTATTTATTTATATTTGCCATATTTTTTAAGTTTGCATAACAGACATATATTTTGTCAATGCGGTGCCCTTTTATTCGAGCGTAAAACGGGGCGATGTCGGCGTAGTGATAGTGGTTGGGCGTTTACTCTCGGATAAAGGGGACTTTAAAATTTACTCGCACATATAACCAAATTTTAATTTAATCGTCACTTTAATCCGAAAAGTTTAATATTAATAAAGCGGTAATTATTAAAGTACCAATTTTGGGCGGTGTGGGGGGTTCTAATTCTTCCCTATCCGTAACCGACTCCCGAACCCATCAATTTTAAATCTCTGGTTTTTTACGGTGTCCGGCCTACCTTAGTGGCCGGTGGCGACTCCATTTTCAAAATAAAACACGGGTTTCTTCTAAAATCCCACGTGGAAGAAAACATTTTCAAAATATAAAAAAACACCCTTTTTAGCGAGGGAGACACCGCTACAGATGGCGACTCCACTGGGGAAATTTTTGTTTTTCAAAGTCAAATAAGAGTCGAGCTTTTTTCAAATAATTACCGCTTTATTAATATCAGAAATTCCGGATTAAAGTGACTATTAAACTAACATTCGGTTATAATTGCGCGTTTGTTTTAACGCATTTAAAATATGGCATATAAACTCATTTTTTTAAGTGGGAGGAAAACGCTAATGCTTTCGTGGAGATATAGTTCTCCCGTATGGGCCTAGCAAGTACCTTCGGGGCTCGAGTACCTTATACTTTTGTGAGGATATCGTTCCTTCGTATGGGTATAAGCGAATGGGTCCCCCTGAATTGAACCTGGTTGAAAGGAGCCTATAATGGGTGATGGCCGGGGCCTTGCTACTCTTAGTAGGGGACAACAAGGACAATTTGGATACCTCTTAGCACCAAAACTGCATGTAGAGAACATATTAGAAACCCACCCTTTTAGAGCCATGCGGATAACCTAGGTGTTTTAGATGGGATGTAAATAAGGTTGTTTTGTTTGTTTACCTTATCTAAATTATTCTTCTATTTATATGTTGTTGATCTTATTCGGTACTGACTCATTTTCTTTTTTTGTTTTACCTTTTTTTGCATACATCATTGCATTTGCATTACATTGGGGTATTGGTTCAAGTGGTTTACCTGATCAAATTTTTTTCATTTTTACCCTAATTTTAAATGACCCATTTTTGTGATCACATCATATCGGTTCATTTTGGCATTCACTGCATGGCATATCATAACACTTTAATTTTTGCACTTTTACCAGCATGAAGTGTTGATTCACGAATGGCTCTCAATTTGAAAAATTATCATCGGGAGAAAATCTAGCACTCTAGATATCAAGACAATATTCAAAGTTGCAAATAAATCCCGTGAGTTCAGAAGTTGAGCCACGAGAACCATTTTTGAATTAGTACTTTCGCATCTAAGACATGCATTTTGCATTTACGCATATATTTTGAAAATTTTAAAGTCGGTCCCTGAGTTACCCCATTAGATACAACAAAGTTGGTCAACCTAGCACTTTGCAGAACCTCTACAAGAGCCTGATATTGGGGCATGTCCAAAAGCACCCTCCACATCTTTTACAAATATTGTGCCTCTAATAAGGCCTCAGTCTAGGGGCATTCTTTGCCAAGGTCCAACCTTCATTGCCGAGTCAAACTCTTGCATCCTTGACCACAGTTTGCAAAACTACACCTAATCTAAAAAAATAATAATAATGAGCTGCCATGAACCAACACACAATTTATGAACCCAACTTAGGGGGCAACAGAATCAGCACTCAAAGTGTCAAATTCAAGAGCAGTTTCAGATGATGGCATATGAACGAATAAAATGTTAGGGCATGCACCCAGATGACTGATCGAACCCAAGTTGAGGTTGGGGCACCGTCACATACAAAAAACCAAGATCTTGACGGAAACAGTGAGGAGTTAGGGGCATCCATTTGAGGGCAAGAAAAATCATATCACATTCATGCATTTAGTCCCATTCATCATTTTTGCATACGTCATACATCTTTATTCAGTGCATACACCAAAATCACCATGCATTTAGGCATAAAATGCATGCATTTTTGCTTACAAAAAGTTCAAAAAGAGACCGAACATCCTCAACTGTGGGGGAAACAACACGATAGCCAACCTTAGTCTTAGAGGAGGCCAAACACAAAGAGGATGCTGAATCATCAATAAAAGGTAACAGTGGCAAATTTTGTGAACATTTACTGATTAATATTTTTTTAGGTCATACCTCTCTGCCAGTAGGCAGCAGAAGTAGCCTTTTTCAGATCTTGCCTTCGTCATTGTTGATAGGCCAACATTTCCAAATTTTGCTTTACCGCTGATGGTGCAACAGTATAGACATCCTGAAGATCTCGTTTCTCCGTTGATGGTGCAACAGATCTGAACATTTCCCCAAGCAAATCAAATTTCTATTCAGGTCTTGTTTCTCTGCTGACGGTGCAGCCAAGCCTAATTTTCTCGAATTTTACTTCTTTGTACAATTCAAGAAAAAAGAAAAATCATCAAAAAAAAGAATTCGAAAAATTATAAAAAAATTGAAAAATTTATCAAAAAAAAGAATTGAAAAACAAAGAAAAAAGGAAAAAATCAAGGAAAAAATCATCAAAAGTCGAAAAATGAAAAAATGAAAAATCAAAAAAATTTATCAACTTTCATCGCTCGATCAAGCCTCTCCGCATATGGAGTAGCCGTGTCCAAGCTGCCGTCATCCTCAGATCCTGCTCTCCGCTGATGGTGTAGCCGGTTACAGGTCGTCATTATCCAATCCAGTCATCCGCTGATGGAGTGGCCAGGTACAAGCTCCCGTCGTCCTCAGATCCTGCACTCCGCTGATGGTGTAGCCGGTTCTAGGTCGTCATTATCCAATCTAGTCCTCCGCTGATGGAGTGGCCAGGTACAAGCTCCCGTCGTCCTCAGATCCTGCTCTTCGCTGATGGTGTAGCCGGTTCCAGGTCGTCATTGTCCAATCCAGTCCTCCGCTGATGGAGTGGCCAGGTACAAGCTCTCGTCGTCCTCAGATTCTGCTATCTGCTGATGGTGTAGCCGGTTCTAGGTCGTCATTATCCAATCCAGTCCTCCGCTGATGGAGTGGCCAGGTACAAGCTCCCGTCGCCCTCAAATCCTGCTCTCCACTGATGGTGTAGCCGGTTTCAGGTTATTATTATCCGAACCAGTCCTCCGCTGATGGAGTGGCCGAGTCCAAGCTCCCGTCGTCCTCAGATCCTACTCTCCGCTAATGGTGTAGCCGGTTTCAGGTCGTCATTATCCGAACCAGTCCTCCGCTGATGGAGTGGCCGGGTCCAAGATTCTGTTGCCCTCAGATCCTGCTCTCTGTTGATGGTGTAGCCGGTTCCAGGTCGTCATTGTCCAATCCGGTCCTCCGCTGATGGAGTGGCTAGGCCCAAGCTCCCGTCGTCCTCAGATCCTACTCTCCGCTAATGGTATAGCCAGTTTTAGGTCGTCATTATCAAATCTTGCTCTCCGCTGATGGAGTGACTACGCCCAAGCTCCCGTCATCCTCAGATCCTGCTCTCCGCTGATGGTGTAGCCGGTTCCAGGTCGTCGTTATCCAAACCAGTCTTCCGCTGGCTAGGTCGAAGCTCCCGTCGCCCTCTAATCTTGCTCTCCGCTGATGGTGTAGCTGATTATTGGTTGTCATTATCCGATCAAGTCCTCCGCTGATGGAGTGGCTAGGTCCCAGTTGCTGTTGTCCTACTTATCCGCTGATGGTGTAGTAGGGTTCCAGTTAATGTTCTGCTTCTCCGTTGATAGATTCAACTCTACTGATTTTCAAGTCCTTTTTATTAATGGAAAAGAAAAAAGAAGAAAAAAGAAGAAAAAATCAAAAAAAGTAAAAGTAAAAAAAAAAGAAAGAAAAAGAAGAAAAAAGGAAAAAAAAAGAAAAAAAAAAGAAAAAATCAAAAAAAAAAGAAAAAGAAAAGGAGAAAGAAAAATGAAAAGAAAAGAAAAATGAAAAATTCAAAAAAAAATTAACTTTCATCACCCGATCTAGTCCTCCGCTGATGAAGTGGCTAGGTTCAAGTTGCAGTCGTCCTCTGATCCTGCTCTCCACTGATCGTGTAGCCTGTCCCAGGTTGCCATTATCCAATCCAGCCCCTCCGCTGATGGGGTGGTTGAATCCATGTTACCAACGTTCTCCGATCTTACTTCTCTGCTGATGGAGTAGTGGGGTCCAACATCTATCTTTCGACCCGGTCTCCTCGTCAGTGTTGTAGCCAGGTCATTTTTACTCTCGTATTACCATGATGAAAAAAAACACAAACAAAAAAAAGGAAAAAAAGGGAAAAGTGTTAGTTTTCTGATCTTGCCTCTTCGTTAGAGTTGTAGCTGAATCAGACATCAGAACTTTCACCTATCGGTCTTGCCTCCTCGTTAGTGTTGCAGCTGGTTCGAATTTTGTAGACCCTGTCTCTTCGTCGGTGTTGCAGCTGGGTCAAACTCTCTTTAGGTATTAGCTTATTATCAATAATGTAGCAAGTAAGACTCGGTTTGGCTTCCCCAACAAACAACCCCCATTTTGAATATTTTGCTTCCCTAGAGTGACAAGGTAGATCAATCAAGACAAGAAAGAAGACATGCGCCGAAGAGAAAGAATATCTACCAAAAAAGAAGACACGCGTCAAAAGGAGAGAAGTTCAGCCAGATAAGACAAAAATGAGTGCTTTTGATCTTTGCTTTATTCTCGTTTCATAAGAACAAGCAAAGAGGGGCAACTGTAATCACTCATTTTTGTCCGGATTTTTAGTATTTTTAGTATTGTTGTAATAATATTATTAATCTTAAAAAACTAAAAAAATAAAAAAAAATAATAATAATAAAAAAGGGGGATTGGAGGGGAGTGGAGTGGAGCACAAGGCCCCACGTCACCCACCTCACCCCTTTACATTGGCTATAAATAGGCATTCAAAGGGAGCAAAATTGAAGCAAGCAATGGATCGGCAGGGGCTGGCCAAATAAGGGAGCTTAGGCTCCCGGCTAGCCCAGGACCGGGACAGTATCCTCGGTCCTAACCGGTTCGATCAGGATCCTATTTTGGATCCGATCTAGTTAATTTTTTGGAGAGGTCGTGGTAGATCTCGGTGGGGTTCAGTCGGGGTTCGTCATTCGAACTCCTAGTTAGGTATATTTTCTTTCTTTTTTTATTTATGTTGTAATTTTTATGATTTAATGAAGTATTAATTAATTTAAATTTGTGTTTTTAGTTTGTATGTTTATTTATGTTTTAGATTAGTATTTATTATGTTTTAAATTTATGTTTTATACTAATATTTTATTTATGTTAGATTTGTTTTTATTTATGAGTTAGATTAATATTTATGTATGTATGTTTTAGATTAGTATTTTATTTATGTTAGATCTGTTTTTATTTATGAGTTAGATTAATATTTATGTATGTATGTTAGATTTGTTTTTATTTATGTGTTAAATTAATAGTTATGTATGTATGTTTTAGATTAGTATTTTATTTATGTTATATTAGTATTTTATTATGTTAGTATTTATTTATATTTTTATCGCAATGTATTTATTTATATTTGCCATGTTTTTTAAGTTTGCATAATGGACATATATTTTGTCAATGTGGTGCCCTTTTATTCGAGCGTAAACGGGGCCAGTATCAGGCGTAGTGATAGTGGTTGAGCGTTTACTCTCGGATAAAGGGGCCTTTAAAATTTACTCGCACATATAACCAAATTTTAATTTAATTGTCACTTTAATCCGGAAAGTTTAATATTAATAAAGCGGTAATTATTAAAGTACCAATTTTGGGCGGTGTGGGGGTGCTAATCCTTCCCCATCCGTAACCGACTCCCGAACCCATCAATTTTAAATCTCTGGTTTTTTACGGTGTCCGTCCTACCTAAGTGGCCGGTGGCGACTCCATTTTCAAAATAAAACACGGATTTCTTCTAAAATCCCACGTGGAAGAAAACATTTTCAAAATATAAAAAAACACCCTTTTTTAGCGAGGAGGACATCGCTATAACCAGCTATCAGCCGTTTGTCAAACACCTCTATTTATTGGGAATATTAGATTTTGTTACCTTAAATAAAAATATTTAGTAAAAATATATATTTACAAAAAGAGAAAAACTTTAATACACAGTCAGTGTAAACTTTTAATTTTAGGGATTATGGGTTTAGTTTAGGGTTTAGAGTTTAGGGGTTTGGGTTGTAGGGTTTAGAATTTAAGGTTAGTGTTTATAATTTAGGGTTTAGGGTTTGTGGTTTAGTTTTTTAGGGTTTAGGTTTAATTTTGATTTATAGTAGAAATAAACAGACTTATGTAAAATAAATTTTACACAGCTTGTGTATCAAATTTAAATCGTTATAAAAATTATTTTAACAAATGATTGGGGGAGTGAAACGTGAGAGAGGAGATATTTGTGGTGGTCGGAATAGATACCGACAATGGAACATAGGAAAGGAAGTGAACGACGATAGGGATTTGGCAAATAACAAAGAAAAGGGTAATTCTGATTTTTTTTATAATATGAATATCAAGAGGGCTTATAAAAGTGTTTTATTTAAAATTAATTTTGACCATTAATTTTCAACTGATTTTTTAAAAGTATTTTAACGTGACGTGTTATATTATTGTCATTTGATATGTTTAGAATTTTTTAATTTAAAAAATACTTTAATTTTTTTAAAAATCTTATAAAACGTATAAAATTATGAAAAAATAGGTTTATAAAAAACCTGTAAATGTCACACGACAAAACTATAATAAGTCACGTGACATTAATATCTCAAAAAAACCCGTTAAAAATTGATAGTTAAAATTAATCAAAATACTTAATTGATTTAATTTATTGGTTCGAATGCTTAATTAGATGCAAAAGAAAATTTTAGGGACTTAATTACTTTTTTTTTTCAAAACTTTAAAAGTTTCAAACACCTTAAACTAAATAAATTAACATTTTTATACAACTTTAAAAATTATAAATATCCGACCTAATCATTCGTAATTACAAAAAAAATTAATAATTATATATTATTGATTATCGATAAGAAGTTCAAACCCTTTAATAACTTTAGGCTTTGTTCAGCGTAGATTTTAGAACGGACGTTGGACTGAAAATGAGTATTTGGTAGTGTTAAAAATTTTCAACTTTTACGTTCTGTAATTTTTGAGACAAAATTTAATTTTCAAACGATTGTTTTGTATGTCTAGCTTAATCGTTTAACGTTGTTTGATTGTTTCTGCGTTTAACAATTCAACGATAATTTGATAAGCATTCTCGAACGAAACCTAGAGTCCATCACTTTTACGGCTTTTCGGCGTGGTTTGTTGGCTGTTATTAAGTCCATGACTTTAGTGGGCAGATGCACAGGCCCATCGAAGCTTTATCTATTTACTTATTTTCTGTTTCATTTTATCTCGTCTCTATAGTTTAGACTGGGAAAAAAAAGCAGCTTATCCAAAACGAGAGTACAAAGAAATGGCTCTTCTCGCCTTTAATCCACTTCCCTCTCTATCTTCTTCTCCATTTTCGTCTTGCTCGGTGTCGTTGCCCATCGTCGTTTTACCAAGTAAGTCTGTTTTTCATTTCACTCCATCGTCTCTGGGAATTTTCATCGAACACCTCTTGTCATTGATGTCAACATTCATATTGTTAGAGAAAATTTCTATTCCTTGTCAGTTTCCAGGTTGCGGGTGAAAGCGGTTGATTACCATCCTTCAAAATGCTCAATTGGTGCACAGTTCGTCCCCAGCAAGAAAAGATTACTGGTGACTGTGAAAGCGTCTGCTGAAAGTACCGAGGGCGAGCAACAGGTTCCATCGGAAAGCAAGAAGGAAGATTTGGCAGTGGGACAACTTCCTTTAGAGTCGAAGATGCAGCAGTTGGCTGAGCAGAAGGCGAGGATGAAGCTGGCCAAGAAGATAAGGCTTCGTAGGAAGCGACTTGTTCGCAAGAGAAAGCTGAGGAAGAAGGGACGCTGGCCTCCTTCTAAGATGAAGAAATTGAAGAATGTATGACCCTTTGCTTACCCTTTTCAAATTCCTTCTTTTTATCTTGTAGATGTTATGTGTTGTTGAGCAGTGATGACCTCAATGAACTGAATCTGCTGTTATTCAATTTCATTTTGGAAACTCAAAGATATATGATCTATGTATTTCCCTGATTTTGCTATCTCTCATGTGAAATGCATCACCATTCCAAGCATATATATATGATAATCCTGTCATTTTAGTGAACTTTTACATGCATTTCACTGCCCTGTAACTATTTCCTGTGGTGAAAGGAAATGGAGGAAGTTGATTCATTCCTTTGAGATCTTTGGGTAACAACAAAAGCTGATTTTTTGGAGGATATTTGGCTTATGTATGGAAGCTCTGGAACGGATCTTCATTTTTTAAATTTTTTATGTATTTAGAAGATTCTAGGAATGTCATATCTTTGTATCTATATCCGGATATGCATCATATGTAGGTTTGGAACATGGGTTGAACATAGTGTACCATTTAGCGGCTTCTGTTTTGGTTCGATCATTGTTAGAGTTACAAATGCCATTTTGGCTTCTGGGGTCTATCTTCTTTAAGGAATACGAAAGCACATATAAGTTTAGCCTATTTCTTGTTATCATTCTGGTTAAGATGCAAGCTATATGATCCATAAGTTTCAATTTTATTGTGTTCGGTACATATTCCGATATAGGTACAAGTGTATGATCTTCTAGGCATATGAAAACTTTAAAATAAGTGTTTTCTTGAACAAGAATTATATCCCAGAATTCACTGTCCTAGTCTAAACAACATAGGATGCAAGGGACAAATTGTCAAATCCCCGTATCCTGTGGATTTCAGCACTTGTGCCTTGGAGAAAAAAGATAGTAATTTTGAATTGACACCATTGAAGATGGTACTTGTGAAGAAAAATGGAAACTTTGGTTGTTTAATATGAAATTGATTAGAGAGCTGGGATAGTCAAGAGTACAAGAATTGGTAAAAAATATTATCTTTTCTTAAACCTTGGCTTAATTTTGTTGGGTTTACCTTGGTCCATTTAGGCTGTTGAGGCTGATAAGCAGACCTCCTGTTCAAGGAATTGAAGGAATTGCTGTATTTCATTCGTACATGGTAAATTTTTGCAGTTTTCACAATGTTGAAAGGAGATGTAAGAAGAGATCATTGCCTTTAGTCTTTCCTGGGCAGGAATGTAAATGCTCACAAGATTAGGGAACTTTAAACGAGTGATTTTGTCTCCCGTATACTGTTGAGAGCTGGGAGCACCTCGAATGAAGGTTTGTGCAAAATGTGGTCATTTGCGAATGGGGCTTAAACCCCTAACTTGTTGGATACAAAGCTAGCACAAGTAGTCCACACATGCAAAGAGGTGGCCTATATCCGACAGGTGTAATAACTCATTTTTGTCGGGGTTGTAAATATTATAGTACTATTTATTATTTATAGTAATTATTACATATATGATAGTGTACGTATTAATGTCCATGTGTACGTGTGGTAATATGCATGTATAAGTATGTATGTTTATATGTTTATGAGTGATATATGAATACATCTAAGTATTGTATGTAATATTTGAATACAAGTATATATGTATGTATGTTTGCATGTATATGTTATTTTAATTGTTGCTATAGGGTGTATGTGTGCAGGTGTGTACATGTATTAATGTAATTATATTATTGTATGTATGTAAATATATGCATGTATGTACGTTGTATATGTGATTGTATGAATGTATGTGTTATATACGTGTATTAATATATTGTGTATGTATAATATATATATGTATGTTGCAGATATAAGGTGTATTATTATTATAATTATTATTATTATCATTGGGTTATAATTAAAATAAAAAATAGATCATATAATGTAAAACCCAAATATTATTAAAGTCCAACCCATTTACAATACATTGGACCCAATTAATACTATGGCCTATTCGGCTAGATCCAATTAAAACCTAAAAAACCCTAATAATATCAGAAACCTTATCTAATATTTGCCCTTATTTTGTGAAGCCCTATTTGAGTTGTTGGATCAGATTCGATCCAACGATACAAATTAAATGGAGGAAACCCTTTGACTGCCGTGTGAGATACAAGCTCGGGAATGTCGGACTCCCACGCGCGCATAGCATGAACGCACAAGGCTTTCAGATTACCACGCCACATGTCATCATCCTGTAAAGCCACGCCAGCTCTCCAGAAGCTATCTTGGTCGTCTGTTCCAAGCGTAATCTCAGTCGTTCGATCAGATTTGATCCAACGGTCAAGAACCAATTTGGTCGATTAAACTCTGTCTTCTCCGCCACGTGGTTGCTCTGCTGAATCTCTCGTGCCGCCGTACGCCACCATCACCGGCTCTCTCCCAACCACCATGCATGGCCAAAATAACATAAAAAAGATGAATGTTAGAGAAATCATCACCAATAGTAGAAGTAATTAAAGTTTTTCTATTCTTGTAAGCAAAAACAAATCAGAGAGCAAAAAAAATTGGATATATTAAGAGGATCTACCATCAATGTATTAAGATTCCACCTTCAATAAAAAAAAAAAAGATTTCAAGGTATCTTTTTTTCTATCTTGCATGCATTCGAAAAAGGGCATAATAATAAAAATAAGAGTGAGTGACCGTTCGGCTCCTTCTCCGGTAATAAGCCCATGTCCGCGTGAATCGGAGTAGGATATCTGTGTTTAAAGGGGAAGGTTATGTTTCGGTTTTTTAAAAAATGGGGGATCTTAAAAGGTTTTTGTTTCGAATCTAATAAAAGGAAGATTTTAGGGTTTTAACTAGGTTATTTTTTTTAAAAAAAGGATGCGTCTTTTTATCTTCCCGGCACCGATTAGCGGTGGCCGAGGTGGAGGGCGGTGGCCGGAGTAACCGGACCACCGTCGGTTTCTGGATATAGGGGCGGTTTCTGGAAATTTTAAAGAAAATGAGGGTAGCCGGTGGGTTTTGTTTTTGATTCAGTTAATAATAAATAGGGTAGGGGTTATTTTTTAGGGATAAAAGTTTTGAAATGGAAAAAAAAGGGGAAAATGAATCTAATATAGGTTTTTTATATTATCTTAATAATTTATTATTTTCGTAGCGACGGCTTTGACCCAAAAATAGTCGCTACAATAGGCAGAGGGTTCAATCCCCTTCCACGCGTGCAAAAATGTCGATGTTTCGCACCGTCCTTCGTTTGAGGTGTTCCCGAAAATATAAACTGCCCACGGTTTCTGTGGAGTAAGGGAGACAAAACCTCGACATAGGGATAATACCAATTGTTTGGGGTTCGCCTGACTGTTTGACGGATGAAACTTCATAAACTTATTTTGATGAAGTCAAAAGTTCCCTTGACTAGTATCAAAGAAAATTCACTTGAACACTTGGGGCATGTTTCGATATCATAGTGTAGTTGCATGAAACTTGTAATTACCAGGAATTTTAATTGTCTAAGTATGTTTATCTCTCAAAGTGCAATTACATTTTAGTTTTTTTTTTCGTTTGATTGTAATTACATCCTAGTTCATTGTCATATTTGGTAGTAACAATTATAATTACGTATTTACAGTTAATTACTAAACAGTATTTATTATCATAAAAATAACCCTAGATCTTAAAATATTCTGCAGTTTTAATACTATTTTGAAAGAAATTTCTTCGCATCAATACCACGTTGTTCTTAAGTTGCCTGTTGTGACCAAAGTTCTGTTGAGATTCTTTTTAGGTTTAACCGTTAAATAAGTGTTTAAATTATACTATTTTTTTAAATATGTGCTTGAATTATATTTTGATTCAAATAGGTGTCTAACGTTTTCTTCCATGATTCATTTAAGGTTTTTCCGTGACAAATATTATTTTTCCGTTATGCAATGAAATAGAAATACGTGACATAGTTTTTCATTTTCTAAAATTAAATTTTGAAAATGAAAAAATATTAATTAACCCACAGTCTTTAATTTCTCTAAAAACCTCTCAAACTCAAACCCTAAATTCGTAAATTCCTCCACTCTAACCACCGATTCAACCACCACGGGCCACCTTTATCTTCATTAAACCCCCACTACTGAAAATTCTATCATCTCGTCATCTAAAACTGACGAATGAACCGCTGATTGCAACGTCGACGAACACCCAACAATGAAGAAAAAAGAGGCCGATTGAGTTTCAATCGACGACTAGAGAGTGGGGAATATCGAACGGTGAGGTACTCGACACTTGGGCGGTGAGCGGTGAACCATCGACGTGTGGGGATGCTGGACGGTGAGAGAGATGTGATTTGGGGGTTCGATTGAAAGAAATTAAAATTTTGGAATTTTTAAAGAAATTCAAAATTTTAAAATATAAAAAAGGTCATGTGTTATGTTATGAAGACTGGGGTTGAGAACTCCAACTCTTACGTAGTATCCGTTGAAGCACCGTTGAATTTTGAGAATTACTCCCCCTGTAACTGAAAGCTCGTTGCAACAATACTCCTCTGGCATGTCTCCAACATCGCACCGCAAAATCCGCAGCAAAAATTCCTCCACAATCGCGCAGCTCGAACCATAGCTCATGATACCATTTGTTAGGAATTTGGTATGCGGCAAAATAACCAAAGCGATAACAACATAGACCAAGACATGCACATGAAACAAGATTTAACGTGGTTCAGCATACCTACCTCCACGGACAAGAGAAATCAATCCACTAATAACATAGAGAACCTTGAAGAGTACAAATACATGATAACTCATGTAATCCCAAAACCCAATGTACAAATCCCATGACCCGGTGGAACCAAAAAACTCTTTCCAACATCCCTACAATACCCATCTCTACAACGTAGGCACAATAGTTGTAGAAATCCTAAAAAGCTAGGAAGTACACCTTTTTCAAGCCAAAATTCATTTTCTATGCTACTTATTTGTCTGAGAAAATTGTGTATTGGTGATACATTACTATCTAGAGACATCTCAAAGAAAATCCTGAGTACCAATGCTATCCTATTTTCAAGTATTTCGAGAACTGGTGCCAGGACGAAAACCGTCACGGAGACTTCTTCTCCGCCTTGCTCAAGGCACAGCCTCAATTCCTTAATGATTGGAAGCTGTAATCACTCATTTTCACTTGTAAATATATTAATATTGCATGTATATTTATTATATGAATGTTACTAATATAAGGTAATGTGTGCATGTATAAGCTATGTATACGTATTAGGGGTGTATGTATGTCTCGTATGTATCTAGAGTATGAGCGTATTTGATTAATATATAGATGTTATGTTAATTATATGTATGGTTATACGTACGTATACTAGAATATTATATTAATTAATGATTGTATAATATAAGTATATATTTTCGTATATACATGTATTGCTGTTATAATTATTATTATTATTAATATTATTAGGCTGGTAAAATGAGAAAATTAAATATATATTAAACCCATATAAAATTACAGTCCAAGTCCAAATACATTACAAGGCCCGGTTGGCCCAAATCTAAATCTTATCTAATTGCAATTCTCAGTGTGCAAAGTGGTGTGGGCGTTGGATCAAGATCTGATCCAACGGCCACGATGCAACCAAAAGATCCAAAATATCTGCCAGGCGCGTGTTCCACACGTATGGACTGTTCAAGTGCCACGCGCGGACGCTTTAATATCCCACGCGCGCGTAAGATCCACGCGTTCTGACTCCTCGGCTGCGGAGCTCCACGTGTCAAGATCTGGAGCCGTCTCATCAAATCGAGGCTTCATCCAGGCCGATCATTCTTCAAGCCATCTCGACCGTTAGATCAGATCTGATCTAACGGCCGAACGCGTCTCCGCCACCGGGCAGAGTGTCCACACCGCCACCACGCCGATATTTAGAACATGCCCAAGATAACAAGCAAAAATGGTCAGTTCAGTTCAGATCTGAAAAAGCAGGATGCAACTTGCAACAAAGAAGACAATGATATATATGATATAGAAATCTTGTAACAAAAGGAGGAAGGGGGCGAAAAAAAAGGAAGCAAAAAAACACAAAACAGAGATTGTATTGAACTTTTTTTTTCAGAAATACAAAAAAGGCAAAGCAAGTCCAGTGGTACTTTTTCCTTACTTATTTTCTTTACATGCATATACAAAAAAAAAACAGAAACAAAAAAAGAAGAGAAGTTTTACCGTTGCCGTTCGTGGGTCTCCCTTCCTCAGTGACAAGCCTTTCGGCTTTCCCAAGCCAGAGATGGTGAACCGAAGGAAGGGGGAAGGCCCCTGGTAGTTTTTGTCTTAGGTTTTAAAACTTTTTTTTTGGTTTGTATTTCCTAGATCTAGGGCGAATGGAGGCATATCCTCCGAATCCAACCTAGGATTCGTATTAAGGACGACAAGGGGGTTGTTTTGGTCTATTTTGGAGTCACGCCGGCGCCAGTTAGCGGCGGCCGGCGGCGGAGAACACGGCGGCCGACCGCCGGATTCTGGGTATTATAAGAATGGACGAGAGAAAACGAAGAATGAAAAATTCTGAAAATCCAGAAAATGAAACAAAATGGCAAAATTTTGATTTCGGCCTTAAAGGGGGCTTTTATAGTTGTTTTTATTTTGCTAAATGGGTAAATTACACACTTAATCCCACCGCGTTTTCAATATTTTCATTTTTGTCTTGCCGCATGGTATAATCACAGTCCCAGTCCCCCTGATTTTTCAAAAGGTCACAATTTAGTCCCTAAATTACACCGAATCAGTTTCTGAATGGTAAAATTACGCCCTTAACCATCCCGCGTTTTTGAATTTTTCACTTTGAGTCTGCCCCTTGGTCTAATTACAGTTCTGGTCCTTTTAGGTTTTGTTTGTTTCGCAATTTCGTCCCCAAATTACATATTATTGCTCTTTAATTTCTGCCACTAACTTTCGTTTTCCTTTCATTTCAGTCCTGTTTTCTTTGTAAATATTATTATTCGTATTATAATCGTATATGTTGATATTATTTTATTTTATGTCTCTCGTATATGACTCGTTTTATGTTTATATGTATATATATATGCGTTAAGTATGATATTCATGTTTTTTATCCGGTTATTCATATCAAGCATGTTATGTTTTAGTTAATTCGTACATGGCGTATTTTGTATTTTTATATTTGTATGTTTCCTTTTTAGGGCTACATGTTAGTATATTTACCCTTTTGTATGACATGTGGATCCGTATATGTTGAAATATGTTTTATTACTAGTATGCATTTTTTTAATATCTGTTCGTCTATATATACTTATTCCTGCCTTGTTATTTTGACATATTATAATTTTTTTATCTATTATTTAGAATAATATGTATATATATACATGTTTTAGTCTAAAATATCATTCATGTTAAATTAGTATTCTGGTATGCCAATATTTATTATGCTAAATATTTTGCCATGTTTTACGTTTTTGCCACTAAGATTGCATATCGAGATATAACTTGTTAATGCGGAGTCCTTTTATCCGAGCGTAAACGGGGCCAGTATCAAGCGTAGTGATAGTGGTTGGGCGTTTATTCTCGGATAACGGGACCCTTAAAATATATTCGCAATTATGACCGAAATTTAAAATAATCGTCACTCTAATCCGGAAAATCCAACATTAATAAAGCGGTAATTATTAAAGTACCAATTTTGGGCGGTGTGGGGGTGCTAATCCTTCCCCATCCGTAACCGACTCCCGAACCCTGTCTTTTTGAATCTCTGGTTTTGTGGTGTCCGGCCTACCTAAGTGGCCGGTGGCGACTCCATTTTTTATGAGGTTTTTTTGTAAACCCCACGGAATAAATATTTTATATCCCAACACCTTTCAAAAAAAACATTTCAAAAATCATCGTTTTTATTTTAGCGATATATATCTGGAAAAAGCCACCTTCGCTACAGATGGCGACTCCGCTGGGGACATTTTTTTTTCAAAAACAAATGAGAGTCGAGCTTTTAAAATAATTACCGCTTTACTAATATCGGAAGTTTCGGATTAAAGTGACTAATTAAATTAACACTCGGTCATAATTGCGCGTTTATTTTAACGCATTTAAAATATGGCATATAAACCCGTCTTTTTAAGTGGGGGGAAAATGCTAATGCTTTCGTGGAGATATCGTTCTCCCGTATGGGCCTAGCAAGTACCTTCGGGGCTCGAGTACCTTATGCTTTCGTAAGGATATCGTTCCTTCGTACGGGCATAAGCGAATGGGTCCCCCTGAATTGAACCCGGTTGAAAGGAGCCTATAATGGGTGATGATCGGGGGCCTTGCTACCCTTAGTAGGGGACAACAAGGACAATTCGGGTACCTCCTAGAACCAAGACTGCATGTAGAGAATACATAGAAACCTACCCATTTAGAGCCATGCGGATAACCTTAGGTTTTAGACGGGATAAATAGGGTTGTTTTGTGTGTTTATTCTGTTTAATTTTGTCATTTTATTTATATATTTATCAATTTTATCAGGTACTGACTTGTGTTCTTTTGCTTGGTTTTTACATACCATTGCATTCACATTACACAGGGGCATTGATTCCCGAGTGATTTCTCTTTTAATAGAAGATTGTTCATGATGGACCAAAGGTTCTTTGACCTGAAGGAAGAGGGTCCAATCCCAAAACTCCATCCCGAGACTAGACCGGGGACAGCCGAGGAAGAACCATCCAAGGACACCAGAACAGATTCGGTAAGCAGCGTCAATCCTGGTGACAAACAAGATGAAATACAAGAACTAAAGAAGCAGATGTCTGAGATGATGGACCGGATGAATACCATGATGAAAGGCAAGCAGCATGTCGAATTCAGAAAAGATTTGATCAGGGAGCAGAATGCGGAACAGAATGGTCAGAATGCCAAAATAGACAACACCGTTAAATATGACAAATCGAATCCCTTTGTGATCAATCTCAAGAAGCAGACAGGTAGCACATCTGGGGAAGATACCCAGGGAACAGAGGCAAAATCAGGGGAAGTTCGAGGATCTAATGACATCAGAAGACATTATCCAATACCCATGAAATACACCGAGTTACTTCCGTTGCTTATCGAAAGGAACCTTATCATACTAGTGAAGTTTGTACCAAAAAAACCTCCTTATCCGAAAGATTACAACAGGCGTGTCCGGTGCAGCTACCACATAGGCGATTCGAGTCATCACACTGAAAATTGTAGGGCCCTGAAGGACAGAGTTCAAGATCTTATCAGAATGGGAATTTTGGATTTCGAAGACGGACAACCCCGATTCTTCAGCCAACCAGCCGTCGCCCGAGGGGCAAAGTCAAAGGAAGGTCAATACCGAGCCCAAGGTTCGGATAACACAGGAGTAGGTCATTCAAGCGGGATAAAGTTAGGAGTCAAGAATAAAAGTGTCTCAGAAGATGAATTCGCACACAATCGCGACCAGCTCGAGCATGAGAGGCACAATCTTAGCATGAAATCAAAGAATGTACAAGACGAGTACCAGAAGCTGCACTTTAAATTCAAGAGTTTCGGTCTGGGTGACACTGCGGAAGAGTGGGTCAATGGCATGATTCAGCTGAGGAACGGTTCAGAACGCTGGAAGCATAAATGCAAGAATAGTAAGAATAAAATCAGATCATTATCAAAGAAGCTGAGAGCCAACGCGACTTTATCCAAAATGAGTTGGAAAGCAGTCTCGTCATGGAAGATATCCTGAAATCAAGTCTGCACCAGAAAAGGAATGAATCACAAACTTTCCAAATGGAAAACACAGCATTCAAAGAACAGATAGTGAGGCTCGAGACTGCTTTACGTACCAGTGAGATCCGTGCTGGGGCAATGACCGTTAAGCTACAAAAGGCCGAGCAAACAATACAGGAGAAAGACCAGGACATGAAGATGATTACGACTCAAGCCCGACAAGTAGCTCAACAGGTAGCAGATTTAGCCGATGCAGCAGCACCAATAAGCCAGAATATGGATCCAGCATTGGACCGCGAAGGAAAACTGACGGGACTATTGAATGAGGTCAAGACATTAGGTGCCAGGGCTCACCGCTATCTGTAAAACCCTAATACCGGATGTAATGAAACTTTTTGGTCTGAATGAAAGATGTTCTATAAGGACAAATCACTTGCGGAATCAATGCTTTGTTGCATTCATGCATTGCATTTGCATCAGATTTTTTACATTGTTTTATCATCGCATGGCACTTCATCATTTAATACATGGGGTTCGATGGCAGAATTAATCGGAAAATGGAACGAATTGAAGAGTCGAGACTTGACCAGTTAAAAGAAAAAATCGAGAAAGAGCTTAAGAAGAAAGAGAAGATAAATGTCTTCAATACGAGGGAACTCTGCCTAGTCCCTGATTTGGTCATTCCTCCAGATTTCAAGGTTCCCAGATTTACGCAGTATGACGGAACCAGCTGCCCGAAAATTCACTTAACCATGTTTTGTAGAAAAATGGAAGGATACCTGAAGAACGAAGAATTGTTGATCCACCATTTCCATGATAGCCTGACGGGACCAGCAGCAATGTGGTATAACTGTTTGAACAGAAACCAAGTTAGGTCATGGGGTGACCTCGCTAATGCCTTCTTGAATCAATACAAATATGCTTTAGATTTATCACTCTGTCGACAGTTTCTTCAGAATGAGAAAATGAGGCCAAATGAAAGCTTCAGGGAATATGCATTAAGGTGGCGATGTCTGGCGACCCAAGTCCAGCCCCCTATAGCGGAAGAAGAGTTGACTCCCCTGTTTCATGCAACGCTTCCCTCTCCCTTCTTCGATGTGATGTTGGAGAAATCGAGAAATGGATTCGAAGATTTCATGACGATTGGAGAAAGAATAGAATACGCAATCAAAGAAGGAAAATTGGGGTCTAAGTCTAAGGACCCAATCGAAGATAAGATAGATAAGGATGGAGACGTAAATGAGTGTCATCTCCAGGGTTCACGTGGCCGTAAGAGAAGGAGACAGACTGACAAATCGGGGGCATCAAGGAAAATTCCTCAGACGAGCGCAAATTTGGAAGTGTTTGGAACATCTATCTCAGACATTTGGCCTCACCTGGTAGAGGGTCACTATCTTGTTCCTAGGCCGATGAAGAGTGCACCTGATCTGTATGCCCATAGTTTTGACTCGAGTAGCACATGCGAATTCCATATGGGGGCGCCGGGGCATCCCACCAAAAAATGTAGACCTTTACTGGATGAAATCAAGAAGCTGGTCAATGATGGAATCCTGACACAAGAGCTGATCAAGCAGTGGAAGACCAAGGATGAGAAGCAAATCTACATAGTGCTGAAAAAGCCAGAGATGTCTCTACATTAAAATACCTGCCTGAAGTAATACAAGGGATCAACTCTATGTGGCCCCGTGTGGCAAAGATCTTTTATAATGGGGCATGTTTGTTGGTTTTTATTTCAATAAAGGACACATTTCGCTTAACATATAATGTTTTTGAAAGCACATAGATATTTTCTCGTCGTTATAGGACGCTGGATATCAATTGCAAGATGTGACATTAGATAGATGTCGTGACAACAATGATGTGTGATCTTCCCCGCCAAACCCTAGTCAGTAAAGCGATTATTATTACTCTTTCGATGATATTCAAGGACGAAAAAGCTCTAAATGTCAACCATGTAGAGTTGCTTGAAATTGAAACTCTAGGCATAATCTTCTAGGTAGTAAAGAAGAAACAAAACAAAAAGAAAAAGAAAAAGATAAGAAAGAAAAAAGAAATGAAAATGAGAAAATAATAATAAAAAGTACTCCTATGTTCGAAACCTGGTAATAGGCTTGTTCGGATAAGAGTATGGAAGTTTTGGGGCACTCCGCTGAAGCGATAGGGTGGAGATATATCATTCAATTCAAGAAACCTTAGCTTCATGAGTGATGGTAATATTTTCAAATCGTGACTATGCCGAGTAACTTGGGGCAGTGTTGTTTGCTCCATCATTGTCCTCAAGACAAAGGACTGTGACGAATTGATTTCCTCAAATGATGATTAAATAAAAACAAAAAAAAGAGAAAAGAAAATAGGTGATGTCATGAAAAAAATTAAGACTCGCACCACCCAGAACTTTATTTCTAGAGTAATATTTCTGCGCTCAAGTGGTTATACAAGCCTACCCTTTTGGGGACGGAGTAGATAAAGAGAATTGAGAAAGAGTAGTACTCTGCAGCAACGCGGTAATCATGAGGATGAACCGAGTCACCAGGGAAGACTTCACATCTTTGAATTATCAAGTGGTTGAATCTAAGCCACTCTTGCACATATCCAGAGCTCCTATGCTGTGTTTTCAAAATCTTGTATGTTAATCTAAATGATACCCTTTAGTGGAACACTAATCAGCAAATTGACAAGTCAAAGCAACAAAAATTTCCATGCATCACTTCAGGGGTAAGATCCAGAACACAAAGAGGCAGATACTATGGGAGCCCCTAACCAGAAATGACATCACAATGCATAGAATGAAGATAAGAGGTATAGGTGTCAGACAGCTCAAGAACAAGAAGCGAATTCCAGCCACGGTGCCTTGTTCGGTTCAAGAAAATGAAGGACGAAACAGGACAAAAATGAGCTTACAAAGTGAGGAAACGGTAAAAAAAATATAATAAACATTGAGTCTCCAAAGAATTAAAGCGCAGAGATCGATAAATGGTGTCCGTCAAGAGACAACAAGAAGATTGAGGTTAAGAAGCATTTTGCTCACCCCGATGACGAAATTAAAAAATACTCAGAATGTTGGGTCAAAAGAACTGGAAGATATCCGAGCACGAACGAATGGGGCAATCTGAGCAATGAGAGAATAGTAAGAATCTCTGCACACGCATGATGATATAGCGTTTGTTGGTGAAGCGGCGAAACCAGAAGAAGAAAGACAGATGCTCGTGCAAACGAACAAGAGCAGATGCCCATTGAGCAAAATTTGACAGAAATGAAGATCAAAATGGGGCATACCGCAAAAGGAAAGGAAATAGAGAAATCAGAAGAATGACTTTTTAGGACATAAGATTAACAAAGAAAAAAGAAAAAGAGGAGAAAGAAATCATAACATTACATGCATCATATAGATAGGGGCATGTCAATTTTGCTTGTTCCTAAATAGGTATTTGAAGAATTATCGAAGAATTTACCAAAGTCCATAAAACAACCGCCATGTCGGCGTCAGATCCAGATATTAAATCCTTCGGGTCATTGGTAAGTCCTTCGGGCACGATGTTAAGTCCTTCGGGCCATCAGTAAGTCTTTCGAGCATGGTGTTAAATCCTTCGGGTCATCAGTAAGTCCTTCGGGCATGATGTGGCAGCATATCAGCGTGAGTCCTCATAAAACAACCGCCATGTCGGCGGCGTCGATCCAATATTAAATCCTTCGGTCATTGGTAAGTCCTTCGGGCACGATGTTAAGTCCTTCGGGCCATCGATAAGTCTTTCGAGCGTGGTGTTAAATCCTTCGGTCATCGGTAAGTCCTTCGGGCATGATGTGGCAAAGATATCGGCGTGAGTCCTCATAAAACAACCGCCATGTCGGCGTCGAGATCCGTATATTAAATCCTTCAGTCATTGGTAAGTCCTTCGGGCACGATGTTAAGTCCTTCGGGCCATCGATGAAGTCTTTCGAGCGTGGTGTTAAATCCTTGGTCATCGGTAAGTCCTTCGGGCATGATGTGGCAAAGATATCGGCGTGAGTCCTCATAAAACAACGCCATGTCGTGTCGGCGTCGATCCGAATATTAAATCATTCGGGTCATTGGTAAGTCCTTCGGGCACGATGTTAAGTCCTTCGGGCCATCGATAAGTCTTTCGAGCGTGGTGTTAAATCCTTCGGGTCATCGATAAGTCCTTCGGGCATGATGTGGCGCATATCGGCGTGAGTCCTCATAAAACAACAACCATGTCGGTGTCAGATCCAGATATTAAATCCTTCGGGTCATTGGTAAGTCCTTCGGGCACGATGTTAAGTCCTTCGGGCCATCAGTAAGTCTTTCGAGCGTGGTGTTAAATCCTTCGGGTCATCAGTAAGTCCTTCGGGCATGATGTGGCAAAGATATCGTGTGAGTCCTCATAAAACAACAACCATGTCGGCGTCAGATCCAGATATTAAATCCTTCGGGTCATTGGTAAGTCCTTCGGGCACGATGTTAAGTCCTTCGGGCCATCAGTAAGTCTTTCGAGCATGGTGTTAAATCCTTCGGGTCATCAGTAAGTCCTTCGGGCAAGATGTGGCAGCATATCAGCGTGAGTCCCCATAAAACAACAGCCGTGTCGGCACCAGATCCAGATATTAAATCCTTCGGGTCATCGGTAAGTCCTTCGGGAACGATGTTAAGTCCTTCGGGCCATCAGTAAGTCTTTCGAGCATGGTGTTAAATCCTTCGGGTCATCAGTAAGTCCCTCGGGCATGATGCGGCAGTCTTAGTAGCGTAGGTCCAAAAATGGCAACAGCCTTGGTAAAAAAAAGAAAAAGGAACCTGCATTTTCAAGTCCCAGCGGAAGGTCCCATAGAGAGAGAACCCTAAGTCTAAAATCTCAAAAAGAACTCCCAGTCAGAAAAATCCATCAGCGGTGCGAAAGGTTTTATATAGGAGAAACCAGCGTTGAAGACGAAGAGTTCTATATAGGAAGGACTCCAAGCTTTACGGTCTCGAAATGAAGGGTTCTATATAGGAAGAACTTACGAGCCTAAAGATTCAGCCAAGGAAGAGCGGAGATGTCCAAAAGAATTCGTTTTTTCCAAAGCTACAAACAGGGAAGTCTGATAAAAATGAGTGCTTATGAATCTTTGCTTCGTTTCCCATTCCATGAGAACAAGCAAAGAGGGGCAACTGTAATCACTCATTTTCACTTGTAAATATATTAATATTGCATGTATATTTATTATATGAATGTTACTAATATAAGGTAATGTGTGCATGTATAAGCTATGTATACGTATTAGGGGTGTATGTATGTCTCGTATGTATCTAGAGTATGAGCGTATTTGATTAATATATAGATGTTATGTTAATTATATGTATGGTTATACGTACGTATACTAGAATATTATATTAATTAATGATTGTATAATATAAGTATATATTTTCGTATATACATGTATTGCTGTTATAATAATTATTATTATTAATATTATTGGGCTGGTAAAATGAGAAAATTAAATATATATTAAACCCATATAAAATTACAGTCCAAGTCCAAATACATTACAAGGCCCGATTGGCCCAAATCTAAATCTTATCTAATTGCAATTACTGTGTGTGCAGGTGACTGTGGGCCGTTGGATCAAGATCTGATCCAACGGCCACGATGCAAACAGAAGATCCAAAATATCTGCCAGGCGCGTGTTCCACACGTATGGACCGTTCAAGTGCCACGCGCGCGTGTGGTCCACGCGCGGACGCTTTAATATCCCACGCGCGCGTAAGATCCATGCGTTCTGACTCCTCGGCTGCGGAGCTCCACGTGTCAAGATCTGGAGCCGTCTCATCAAATCGAGGCTTCATCCAGGCCGATCATTCTTCAAGCCATCTCGACCGTTAGATCAGATCTGATCTAACGGCCGAGAACGTGTCTGGCCACTGGCAGAGTGTCCACACCGCCACCGCGCCGATATTCAGAACATGCCCAAGATAACAAGCAAAAATGGTCAGTTCAGTTCAGATCTGAAAAAGCAGGATGCAACTTGCAACAAAGAAGACAATGATATATATGATATAGAAATCTTGTAACAAAAGGAGGAAGGGGGGCGAAAAAAAAAGGAAGCAAAAAAACACAAAACAGAGAGTGTATTGAACCTTTTTTTTTCAGAAATACAAAAAAGGCAAAGCAAGTCCAGTGGTACTTTTTCCTTACTTATTTTCTTTACATGCATATACAAAAAAAATAGAAACAAAAAAAGAAGAGAAGTTTTACCGTCGCCGTTCGTGGGTCTCCCTTCCTCAGTGACAAGCCTTTCGGCTTTCCCAAGCCAGAGATGGTGAACCGAAGGAAGGGGAAGGCCCCTGGTAGTTTTTGTCTTAGGTTTTAAAACTTTTTTTTTGTTTGTATTTCCTAGATCTAGGGCGAATGGAGGCATATCCTCCGAATCCAACCTAGGATTCGTATTGAGGACGACAAGGGGGTTGTTTTGGTCTATTTTGGAGTCACGCCGGCGCCGGTTAGCGGCGGCCGGCGGCCGACCGCCGGATTCTGGGTATTATAAGAATGGACGAGAGAAAACGAAGAATGAAAAATTCTGAAAATCCAGAAAATGAAACAAAATGGCAAAAATTTGATTTCGGCCTTAAAGGGGGGCTTTTATAGTTGTTTTTATTTTGCTAAATGGGTAAATTACACACTTAATCCCACCGCGTTTTCAATATTTTCATTTTTGTCTTGCCGCATGGTATAATCACAGTCCCAGTCCCCCTGATTTTTCAAAAGGTCACAATTTAGTCCCTAAATTACACCGAATCAGTTTCTGAATGGTAAAATTACGCCCTTAACCATCCCGCGTTTTTGAATTTTTCACTTTGAGTCTGCCCCTTGGTCTAATTACAGTTCTGGTCCTTTTAGGTTTTGTTTGTTTCGCAATTTCGTCCCCAAATTACATATTATTGCTCTTTAATTTCTGCCACTAACTTTCGTTTTCCTTTCATTTCAGTCTTGTTTTCTTTGTAAATATTATTGTTCGTATTATAATCGTATATGTTGATATTATTTTATTTTATGTCTCTCGTATATGACTCGTTTTATGTTTATATGTATATATATGCGTTAAGTATGATATTCATGTTTTTTATCCGGTTATTCATATCAAGTATGTTATGTTTTAGTTAATTCGTACATGGCGTATTTTGTATTTTTATATTTGTATGTTTCCTTTTTAGGGCTACATGTTAGTATATTTACCTTTTTGTATGACATGTGGATCCGTATATGTTGAAATATGTTTTATTACTAGTATGCATTTTTTTAATATCTGTTCGTCTATATATACTTATTTCTGCCTTGTTATTTTGACATATTATAATTTTTTTTATCTATTATTTAGAATAATATGTATATATATATACATGTTTTAGTCTAAAATATCATTCATGTTAAATTAGTATTCTGGTATGCCAATATTTATTATGCTAAATATTTTGCCATGTTTTACGTTTTTGCCACTAAGATTGCATATCGAGATATAACTTGTTAATGCGGAGTCCTTTTATCCGAGCGTAAACGGGCCGATATCAAAGCGTAGTGATAGTGGTTGGGCGTTTATTCTCGGATAACGGGACCCTTAAAATATATTCGCAATTATGACCGAAATTTAAAATAATCGTCACTCTAATCCGGAAAATCCAACATTAATAAAGCGGTAATTATTAAAGTACCAATTTTGGGCGGTGTGGGGGTGCTAATCCTTCCCCATCCGTAACCGACTCCCGAACCCTGTCTTTTTGAATCTCTGGTTTTGTGGTGTCCGGCCTACCTAAGTGGCCGGTGGCGACTCCATTTTTTATGAGGTTTTTTTGTAAACCCCACGGAATAAATATTTTATATCCCAACACCTTTCAAAAAAAACATTTCAAAAATCATCGTTTTTATTTTAGCGATATATATCTGGAAAAAGCCACCTTCGCTACAGAAGGCAAAGCTGTGGTCCAGATTCTTCTGTCTCTCGGTAGTCAATTTGTTTCTATCATAATATGAATATCCTCGCATCGATGTCGTACTACATCCCCAATCAGTGTTAACGATTTTGTTCTGCAGGTGTACGTTACAATGTACCTCAACGACTGTCAACGCACCGCTTTCTATGAGAGCATTGGACTCGACACCAAAGAATTCGACATGCATTTCATCATTGAGGTTAGATTCTGCCTCCATTGTTGTTTTTGTTGAATTTAAAAGCATCCCATCTGCATGTGCTTATGGTAGTAGAAGTTACTAGTTAGCAGCTAAATGGTTGTATAAGGCCTTGACATACAAAAATATGATGAAGTCTCGAGTTTTGGCCGTTATTTACTTGTTAATCTTGGGATTCCTTGCGTACAGACAAACCGCAGGACGGCCAGGATTTTCCCTGCGGTGCTGGATGTTTAGAATCCAGAGTTCAAGAGGAGGTTGGACAAAATGGTTGAGATCAACGAACAATTGCTTGCTGTTGGGGAGACCGAGGATATTCCCTTGGTGAAGAACTTGAAGAGGATTCCACTGATTGCAGCATTGGCTTCGGAACTCTTGGCTACATATCTGATGCCGCCTGTTGAGTCGAGATCCGTTGATTTTGCTGAATTTGAACCACAGCTTGTGTACTAGATTTTTATTTTTGTAAGAGTTCCATTTTTCTGGTGCATTTTCAGCTTTAGCTATGCTGCCTGTCATGTTATATGTAGTCAGATTTAGCAAATGAAGCTGCGAAACAGTTTAATGCCTCATGAACCTTATATTTATTTTCTAAATGTAAAAGTTTATGCCATTCTGCACATTTTTTCTCTGTTTTCTCTTCTTAACATACAACCCCTCCTCGGACGAAATCGGTCGCTCCTGAGCATACATAACCGAATAAAGCAATGACCTTCAACTAACGGTTAAACATCCCAAGAACTAAAAAAATCCAATGTGATATCGAAGCCATCATCGGGTAAACATCCCCGGAGAAGATCTCAAATCCTATACTCCTTGCAAATCCTTGACCTCTTGCCATGACAAAACAGAAAACCACCGCGATGAGATGATTAGAATCGACAAGAAGACAATAGCTCAACTTCGAACTGGATTCTCACATGAAGGTGCATCCATCATTCATATTAACGGAGGAAATCAACAGAAGCTGTTGCATTAGAAAACCAGCTAAAATGTCTGCTTATTTCACTATATTGTCTTCATTCCTGACAAAAACAAATACAGTTCAAGGCAGAATTGAGCACATCAGGTGAAAACATGATTTCTACGTATCCAAGAAATGTCAACTTCCACTCACAACATATCAAAAACCTTAAAAGCAGCTCTTAATAATTCAACAAAACTTCATATCCAAAAATAATCACCGCTTCCTAAAGCTTTCATCCGTAAACACATCAAAGTGAAAGTTCTGAAACCAGCAAACAAAATCACCCTTGTTAACCTTCATTCCCCTTCACTTTCCACCTTTGTTACAATCACAATTCACAACATTTAGGCTTTGCTCGGTAGGGAAAAAATGGAAAATTAAACGGGTAGAAAAGTGAAAAGATTTTTTTAAAAATTTTCTGGATGTGCTGGGTAGGAAGGACGGAAAAATTAAGAGAAAATTATATTTTATTTCTATTTATTAAAGTTGAAAATTAGAAGAAAAAAATTAAACTTTGAAAAATATTATATTTTGGACTAAGTCGCATCTCTCCCACAATTTTTGTCCTCTTTTCCTTCTAATTCTGGGATAATTTATTTTTATACACGAGCATGAAAATGACCATGACCATCCTCTTGTTTCTTTTCATACTAAACACACCCAAAATTTATTTCCTTTCCATTTTCCCTCCCCTTCCACTTTTCTATCCAATCAAGCAAAGTTTTAAAGTAGTAATCATGTTCACTGCACGTATAAAGAGACGGCTACCCTTTTTAGATTAACTTGTTAGATTGTTGATAAATATAAATTTTAAAAGATAATTTAGTTTAAAATAAAGTAAAACAAGTCTTTGAATATAATTTACATTTATATGTGCTTATAACACGTTTTAGTCTTGTGTTCACAAGGTTTTTTGTTTATGGTTGGATTTGTCAACACCCTTTCACTACAGCAAACCAGGTCTTTAGCTGCGTTTTTTTAGTCCTATAGCGGCGTTTTTAGCGCAGCTAGAAACTTTTCCGGTGCTTAAAAAAGTGCCGCTGAAACCAGCGCTGCAACATTTTGCGGCATTTTTTGGCAAAAAACGCCTCAAAAAATTGAGATTTATAGCAGCGTTTGTAAACACAAACGACGCGAATTATTGTTTTTTAGTGGCGTTTAGTGGTGTTTGTGTTTACAAACGCGCGAATAACTGTTCTTTTACAAACGCCTCTAGAAACATGTTCTTTAGTGGCGTTTGTAAACACAAACGTGGCGAATAACTGTTCTTTAGTGGCGCTTGTGTTTACAAAGCAGCGAATAACACCATGTTTTCAAAAAAAACTCAAATAAAAAATACTATATTATATAATAATCTAAAATGCATTACATCCAACATAGTCAAGTTTGTAATGCATGATAATATGCATACAAGGTAGGATTCTAGATATTTTTCAACAATACAGGAGGAAGTTTAATTAGAGAACTAAACTCAATTCATACAGCTTTTAGTCAAAAACATCTTATCCTTGTAGAGTACCAATTCTTCTCTGCAGTTGTATTATGTAATCATCGTTTCTAAAAACGTTAAGAGAAAAGAATATCTGTGTTCGAGTTGACTGGAAAAATAAATTGATGGATGTATGTCTGAATAACTAAACTTAAGTAGCACTTTAAACCCCAAAGTTTCAAAAAATGCTTAGCACAAAAGGGCATAGATTGATTCAAGGACAAGTAATGGCAAAGCACTGAATGACAAGATAAACTCATCCTTATGGTGTCGTAATGATTCCATCCGACCTCCGATGACAGGCGGGCCAACAAGCAGTACTTGTGCCCTTTCTGAAGCCTCAAGACCCTAATTACATCTATAAAAAATTAATAGTAGAAAACATTAGATCAAAATCACAGGATTACAATGGCAATAAAAAGAGTATAATCTACAAGCTTACTTAAGTGCATCAGGGATGACCATCCTCTTAATATTATCATATGGGCAGGAACACGCTCATAAGTCTTCAAATGAGCAAGGGAAGCTGCACCGCGCTTAGTCTTATGCGGTATCATTCTGCAAATGCAAGCATTTCACTATTTAAATGTTCAAAAGGCAAGCATTTGGCTATTTGGGTTTAGCTTCATTTCTTTGCATAATTGAACATAACATAAATTTCGGCAAACCCATTTCATCTTAGCTGCTCACATTATAAAATCAAACCCAAAATAAATTTTAAAAAAGGGTTAAAAAGACTGACCCACGAACGGTGCGCTAGAAGATCTTGACGGGGGCACGGAAGTGGATAGGGACATGAGAAGGCTTGGTGTTCATGCGCTTACGGAGGAATCACATGTACTTCATCTTCTGGCGAACAAGTCCGCTCGACATGCAAATTTCCTCAATCTGACAATGACGACTTTCTGACCGTTGAGCAGCTCCTTGACCACGATCGAAGCCAAAAGACCCAGCATGTGGTGGCAGGCATCGATCACCACTTTCTTTGCGCATAATCCTGAACCGGACACCATTGTCTTTACTTGAAAAGGAGCATGAGCGCTACTTAGGGATTTTATCACGATTGATTTGGGGATATTGGTGTGTCTAAGATTGAGATATATATAATCGATGGTCAAAACGATATGTTTTACCTGTTGCAGCGTTTGTAAAACAAAACGCTGGTAACACGATACCTAAAATCAAACGCCGCTAAAATGAGACCTATTGCGGCGTTTGTTAAAAACGCCACAATAGAAATGGACTTATTGCGGCATTTTCAACACAAACACCACTATATGTTATTCTGCAGCGGGCATTTATTTTAAAACGCTACAAAGTTTGCCATTTTGTGGTAATTGTGCTGTAAACGCCGTGATAAGTACAATATTCGCGTCGTTTGCTTTAAAAACGCCACAAAAAGTGCTGTTATATACCAAGTCTGGTGTAGTGTTTAGTTGGCGGTATTTGGTTATCATGTTGATTTATCCTTCTTTAGACCCTTGAATAGATTGTCTCATCTTGATAAGTGCTCACAATCATTCAGATATATCATGCGTGAGTTATGATAAAAGCAGTTGTGTCAACATGTTGTCATGTTCTATTATTATATCAGTGTGGATAATAGTTATGTTTTTTACGGGACTATAACATTCTCTTCCTCAACGTTAGTCAACCATCATCACCCTCGGTTCTAACTTATTCCAATACATTTTCCTACTATTAAAATGCGTCAAAAAGACAGAGATTCTATTCCCCATTAATCAAAAGCCATTGCATCAACCATTGAAGCAAATTTGACAATTCAAGCTTGAACACACAAGTTCAAATTCATAATGAGTATAAACCGAGCACAAACAAACTTAGAAACAAATGAACAACCATGAACAGAAAACCGGTTCATTTTTTTACAACCTAAACCGTTGGTCCATTTTAATAATCAAGCTCTATCAAATTTAGTTTTATCTTTAAAATTGTGGTTCTTGGAAATCGCATGTGAATTACTGTCAAAACCATCAAAGTCGATCTTCTGCAAGAGCTTGGGAACCCCCGTTTCTACGTCTAGATTGTGTTTGGAAGCATTGACCGGAATGCCCTCGTCTTCCGGAGCCCATGCTCGGAGATTGATCAACGAAGGTGGGATCCTCGGGAGGAACACCTGCCGGAAGTTGTTCAATATGCCTTTGTTGAAAGGGTTTGTTTTCCTATCGTACCGGTAGCGGAAGCTCTCGTAGGTTGTCTGAAATTCATGCATGCAAAGCAAAACATATTGAAAGGGCCTGTAATGAAAGGGGTTAGCGGAAAACATGAGCGGGGAAATAAAAAATGACCTGGTTAGTGGAAATGAGGTAGAAATGGAAAACTGTGAGGCCGCCGACGAACCAGACGACGATGAAGCAATAGAGGATGAGAATAACCGAGGCTGCATCCCGAGATACGGCGGTCCAGAAGCCGCAATCTTGTCGGAGAATGTTCACCCAAGAGCACGTGAACACATATATGCAGAGTGTGGTGGTGGATGATATAAAACAAATGAAGAAGGGGTAGTTGCGCTGATATCATTCACCCACCCATAGTGTTTTCCCATATGAGAAACAAGAACTTGATAAATTTAGTCTTTATATTTTTTTTGTCAATTTGTTTTTTAGTTAAACTTGAACCCTAAAAATTAAAACAACAACAAAGTTTAGACTAAACATCTTGTTTTTATTATTATTATTATTTATTAATTGTTTTTGTTTTATTGATAATATACGTGGTATAAAATTATTGATAAAATATATAAAAGGGAGACATAATAGGATCATTCTTTAGGTCCAATCCTAACATTTTTTTTGTAAAAAATATAATCAACCCATGTTTAATAGAGTACAAAAGAAAAACAATATCATATCAGCATAGAGTACACATAAACCATCACGAAGACTATAATATTTAATGGTGTAAATGAACAGAGCGTTTGACGAACTGTTTGTAAACCGTTCGTTTATTAAGCTAAATAAACAAGTATGAACAAATTTTTATGTTAATGAACAAATGTGTGTTCGGTTCGTTTATGTTCACGAACAAGCTTGTTTATTGGTTCGTTTATAAGCTCGTTTATCCAGATCCTCTTTTCCTTTTAGTTTTTTACATTTTAAATATTGGTGAAAGTATGGACTAAATTCAACACACGTAATCTTTGGAGTTCAAACTGTGAAGCCTAAGGAGCTTTAAGAACTAGTGGTGTAATTTCACCATTTTGACGAACATATAAAAGAACATGTTTCTGAACATTAAACAAACGAACACAAACGCCTTCAAAAATAAATTAAACTAATAAAAATACGGTATTAAAAATTTAAGCAAACGCGAATCAAACATGAACACCTTTAAAATTAAAAAAAAAAAAAACTCGATTCATTTACACCCGTAATGCCTTCGAAATTTTAGCATTTCAATCCATATTTATGGTTTAGAAAAAAATGATTTGACTCAAATTAAATTGATGATTATAGTGTATGGAGTGATATAAAGAAACTTACTTCTCCGATGCATTGACCCACCCAAGGGCAATGGTGGTCGAACTTCTGGACACAATTGTTGCAAATAGAGCAATGAGAAGCACGCGGAGTCCGATACAACAAGCAGGTCTCACAAAACTTGACCTGAACCGTTTCCCCCGTCTCTAGTTTCACTTCCTTAATCCTGGGCAGTCTCAGGCTCCCCGGCTTACCGCTCAGCCAATCAAACGACGTGCTCTTGCAGAGATCATTGTCGTCCTCCGATTCCGGTGGTTTTAAGTTTCTGGGTATTATCCCAGGGTCTCCAAAGCTGGTGAGGAATAGAAACCCTAAATCCAAAACAGTGAGGATGAGCCCCCCAAGCAGTATCTGGTGGTTGAGGATCGTATCTTGGGGCTTCATATGCAACGCCATCTTTATGCAGAAGGCAATCGCGGGGCATCCAATCATAGACGACGTTAAGAAAAGTGATGAAGCATCGGGGCCGAGTATCACCCTCCCACCGCAACAAAAGTTCTGGAAAAACAAAACAATAAGAATCAAAATCAAAAGAAAGAATTCAGATTATGGAAATGAAAGGAGGAAGAAGGTACATTGTTTCCTTTCCAAACTTGATAAATCCGCTGGGGATTGGATTTGGGAGGCTGTTGGGTGGGAGGAATGGAGGAAGAATCGTGTATTTTTGTCATGCTTCCCTGGCTTTCGATTGAATGCATGGCCCAAGGCACCTGATAATGGGAGAGGAAACGACACCCCACACAGAGAAAACCAAGAACCCAAAACTTGGGGGGGAAGAAGATGGGGGACCTTAAATTAAAACAATATTGGAATTGAAAACGACTTTCATTGTTTTTGTTAACTTAAGAAAGCCTTAGCCGAGGACATTTTGCTTATCTTCTCAACCCTGTTTCCTAACAAACTTTTTCATGGGTCCTCGTATTTTCTATTTTCAACCGAGCTTTCCGCACCCAAAACGCAATCGCTTCGTACATAACATCTTTCTGTTTCATATCTACAAACTTATTTTATTGCTGTATTGTCATATCCCAAAATCATCACTAATTTTCTTTTTTTCTCGGATTAAGGGACAATTTAGCATTACTTTAAAAAAATATTGTGGAAAAATAATTTTAAAAAATACTTTTATAGATTATTTGGTTTAAAATAAGTATGATTTTGAAAAATATTTTTAATTGTTTGGTTTAAAATAAGAGTGTGATTTTGAAAAATGCTTTTGAATTGTTTGGTTTAAAATAAGAGTGATTTTGAAAAGTGTTTTCGTATTGTTTGGTTTAAAAGTGTTTGGTATTACTGTAAAAAGTGCTTTTAAGTGATAAAATATTAATTTTAGATATTTTTTAAAAAAAATATAAAATAATTGGTGATATAAACGAGGCTATATGAGTAATTTTACTTAAAAATATTTTAAAAAAAAAGTTAAAAGCTAAAAATTTCAGCTTTTGAAAATCACTATTCAAAACAAGCTGAAAAATAATTTTAGCCTAAAAAAGTTGCATGTTTTTCATTGCTTTTGATCTCAAACCAGTTTTTGGCTCCAAAAGTTGGTTTGAAAAACAATGCAAAACAAAACGTAAGTATGATCATCACTTAAAAAATCATTTTAATATACAAACTTGCAAAAAAAATTGTCATTATATCAAGTCTAGTTAAATATTCATTTGTATTTTAATGTGAGAGTGACTCAATCGTAACCTATGAAGAAGGGTATGACAACCCAAAATTTGTCATTAAGTACGTCTCGGGGACATATGATGTTCAAAAGGGTACGATTGAAATTAATTCGGTACGACTAAAAGATTACATAAGATGTATCGAGAATATTTTTTGAACTTATAGGTTAATAATTTATTTAATGTTGATTTGTCATATTTGTGTATTCATGTTATTTTTATAATATGTTGATATTCATATAATTTGTATATACTTTTACACACCGATAATTCATTTTATTTAGATTTTAACATGTTTACATTATTTGTATGCTGTATGCCTGTATCATGTTTTGCGTAGCATAATTTGTCATAATGATTTAATTTCGAGTTCTGTTTGTCATGTAACTCGTGTCTTCAATTATAATTTGTCATTGTTATTTAATTTTCTTAAAAAGTTATGTAATTTAATTAATTTTTTTATACATTGGTCAATCTTTTTGTTAGATGAGTAAAGAAAGAGCTTCCACTAGGGATTTTTATTGGTCTTCCCTTTTATAAGACTTGTATATATTATATTATATTATATTATATTATATTATATTATATTATATGCATATACTTTTTTTTGTTCAAATACTCTATGCATATACTTGCAAATTACATTTAAATATCTCTAATTTTTTTATTTAATTATTAGACTAAAAATTAAAAAACTTCATCTCTTTTTAACAATTTCATCCGTCACAACTTTTATTTGATTTAGTATAAAATATCAGATGCTTTGCATTTTTTTTGACAAATCCTAATTTCAATCCTACCTAAAGGAAGCGGAATGGAGAGACTCTAAAGAAAAGAATGAAGTGCTCATGATGGGTCTAGAACCCGTAATCAAGAGAAATGAGAAAACAAAGATGAACAGCTTGGCCAACTGGCCAAATATCAAAATAACAAAATGAAAATACATAAGATTATAACTTATTTTGTCATCACCAAAATGAAAATACATAAGATTATAACTTATTTTGTCATCACCAAAATGAAAATGCATATTTTTAGTTTCTCTAAAACATTAAAACGTGGGAAATGAACAATCAAATGGCCAGGGAAACTCTATGCATACATAACATTATAACTTATTCACAACATATATAGTTTCACTAAACCAGATACACAACATAGATTGAAGTCAAAGACTTCATATCAACCAGAGACTGTTGGCAAACTCTCATTATTCTAATACACACACCCATATCATTTATTTCAGATGGAGGATTTCAGGGACCAAACATCTTCTGTAATTCTAAGACTCACAGACTCCTTTAACAAATCAAATGAAGTGAATGAATGTGGTAAAAGTGGGACACTCATCTCCTTGTCCGCTTGTTCCAGCAGCATTTGAGTAGGTGCGACCTGCATATATCGACAAAGAAAACTTAATGGGACAAGATTTGACCTTTCGGGAATTCATATCATTTTGTGTTAACCAATAGGGAACAACTACCGCGGAACTTTCTTCTTGGGGGATACGCATAAAACTGTGACTATTATAAACTCGGATTTTTCCAATGGCCAACTAGATTATCATGGAATGCATTGCATTCATTCCCCTGTGGCTATCGGTTCCTCCAAGTTATCCATTATGCAATCAATACGTTTAAATTCCAAAATATCAACATTTGATAGCAGATTAGCAGTGGATGAAAAGTAAAGAATAAAATAGCTGTTTTACCTTCTTTGGCTCCTTAAAGGAATTCTCATCCATCAGATTGGCAGATGTGAGAATGGTCTTTGTTGATCCAGACAGCTTTACTGAGTCTGGATCCAATCCACCAACAGAAATTTGGAGGTTCACTGAATTGCTCCCAAAGTTTACAGCCTGGATTTAAAAACAAAAAAAAAATATAAGAATATGTTTGAAGGTAAGCCACAAAATCAAAGCCAGTTGATATCTTTTCAATTAGTTAGACAATGGTAGAAGTAAGCAAGTAAAGGATTTGGATACTTCGATAGATTTTCCGGAATGCGTAAATTCCAAAAATTTTTATTTGTAGCGGAAGGGATTGGATGAAATCATCTTCAGAATTCATAACTAGTTTACTCTTCTGACCAACAAACCTACAACCCCCGAGAAAAGAATCGAGAAAAAAATAACCAAAGTGGCAAAGGCTTTCAGATATAAGGATTTTAATGTATGTTAGGTTTCATCCAAGGATGGTGTATAGGTTAGGATAGATATAACCATGCCTAACTTGCAATCTTTTCTAACTCAATAAGGCTTTTGATGTATCAATCTTTCGATAACCTGAAATCATGTCTGCTAAACCATTATCCTAGATTGCATTTGAGAGCCAAATACCATAAGAGACATAAGGTGAATATATATACTTGCAAACAAATGTATGTGCAAATACATGCAAACAGTGCAGTCATTTAGTGCATGTCTATATATCAAGAGGTCATATATATGGGTTAATATTCAGTATACTGCCGGTGGAAAGAAAAAAGTCCACAAGGGATGATGACATGTGTCCCTTAGAAATCTAAATAGTAAATAAATGGGACGCATGTCATCATCCCAACCCAGAATGTGGAAAGTTTTTCTATCCACTGGCAGTGTATATATATATAACCAAAAATGTTCTTCTAGATCATACACATTCAGGGAAATCAAGCAATTATCTTTTTTTCTAAATGTGTAAATGCATCTATACTGAAACCTATGTTGTGCTAATTGTTAAGCATCACACACCCTGGGTAACATATGAGGTTTCGGAGCACATGGACTTCTTGTTAGGCAGAAGGCAAAATGAATCAAATGTAGCTATGGTAAAATATTTTAAGAAAAATGTCACGGCCAACATGTTACAGACCTTTATCCTTATGTAGGTTTGACCATCTGAATTTTTCCAAGTAATTGCAGATGCTACAAGAGAAGTTGAGGAATCTTTTTGCAGTGTTGCATTAAGAAAAGTTGCTCCACTTGACTCTCTGAAAAAACGTTGCACCCAGTAGCTAGGAGTCCCATACGCTTGAAAGGAGTTGAAGACTATTGCATCTGGGTTCCACCTTCGTAACAATGTTTATCGAGATCATATTTACAACATAATTAGGAGAGATTACACACACACTTATACATGTATTGAGAGAGAAAAAAAGAACAGTGAGAAAAGTACCGCCTGTCATTGGTATTTACAAAGAGTGGTGCATAGCTAGCCATCTGCACAATATCGCTGCAGTACAGTAAACATAGTTTCAGTTGTTTGAAAACATAAAATTACAATCTTGAAGCACAATTTAGGTATTATAAATAGTTTGTGCTCCAGAAACACTTCTACTAGTTATACAAGAATCCGTCAAAATCTCTGCACTACAATTTTTTGCCAATTTCCCATTTCAATGGAAGTATCTAAAAAGTCTTCGGCAAAGAATCAATTGTTTTAAATCTTTGAATTTATACTAAAGGATCCAAGATTAGCAAACCAACTCTTACACAATTAATAATGTGCCAGCTTTTCATGAAGAGACCAGGATAGGCCTATTCTGGAAATTCAAAAGAAAGAAGCCAAATGGAATATGTTGAATAGAAAGAAAATAAAATATAAATAAAAATAACCTGTTCTTTTCCAGACCAATAAGAACCCAGCCTCAGCAAGTGCTGCTAAAAGACTTCCAGTGCCAGCATCTTTCCCGGTCACAGCATATTCACTAACAAAGGCCTGGAATGTGTTGACTAAACAAATAAGAAAACAAACAAATCTAAATGTCATTGATAACCACATTCACTTACCTTTGGACCCTGTCTTGATGTATGATCAAACTTATTGGACATGGAAAACAAGTTGTTGGCAGATGTATAAACCTATTAAGAGATCAAGGAAAAGACTTATCCTGCCATCCATATTCGTACAGAAAATGAAAAGCGGAAAACAAAAGAAGCAAGGAGATAAACTAAAAAGGCATCTTATTGTCATCATGCATGCCGTCAAGAACTTTACATGAAAATCATAAAGATCAGCAGGGTGGTCGAGTGGGCGAGACGATCCATCACAGTTTGAAATTATTTTGATATCTGGGTAGGCCCGCTTTATAGCATCATAGAACTTGAGGTAATTTCCTGTTCAGTCCAAAAAAAAAAAAGGGGGGAAAGTGAGTCTCCACTGATATTTCTAAATTAAAAAACTATTTACTGCTAAAGAACTGCAGTAACTTATTGAATTTGTCATCATATTTGGCTAAAAACAGTGGTTAAGTGATAATGGCAGCAACATCAGTGATAGATGTATATTAAAAAATGACACTCAGGATTCAGGAAAATTGTTTTTCATCATTGTTTGCCAACCATGAATTTTCAAGAACGCTTTTCAAAATCAGAGGTTTGCGGCCTAATCACAATGTGGAACTGAACATTGATATTCCTGAAACTAGGCCATGAGCATAATATAGTTTAAAAAACCACGACAACTACTCATTTGATGAGCTCTTATGCTTCTGAGTCACACGCATGCACACACATCAAATTAAGAAACCAGCAATTGCAGATCCAATCTCTTGAAAACAAGCTGTCCCACCTAAGTAGTAAACAAGTATCAGCAATACTTGCGCAATGGTTAAAAGCTTTTCATGTCTCATAAAACAGCTCTGTTTTTCAAAATTTCGCAACACCAAACACTCACAGGCTAGACTCTACATCCACCCTCATATGGACCACACAAAGTGAATTTACCTTCAATAACTATTCATGAAGTGCATTAATGTAAAAAAACTATAAAAGTTTCTCATTTATAACTACCATCTCACTAAAAAATCCACATACATATGCATGTGCAAGCATGATAAGTTTGCAGACCTCGATAATTCTTCTTCCAACAATCCTCATTCCCAATAGCAACATATCTCAAATCGAAAGGTTCAGGGTGTCCCATTGCAGCTCGAACAGCACCCCATCTAGAACTAGAATCACCTCTAGCAAACTCAAGGCCATCAAGGGCTTCCTGCAATCAGCACATTATAAAGAATATCATCAAAAAAGGAGAAACCATTATAAAGAAAGATGCTAAAAAAACACAAGTAACCAATAAGACCATTCTTTAACCTTTTTCTCCTCGTCTAATTAAAGCTCTCATTGGAAAGTTTGCAAAATACATAATTTAATTTAAAAATGTATACTGACCATTATAAAATTTTGTTTTCTAGGAAAAGAAAGAAGATTAGAAAAATAATTTTTTTTGAGCTACTAAAAACCCTAAAATTCCAACCCTGCTACTTCATGCCATCAATTAAACTAAATTTAGATACCTTGAATTTCCAGCAAAGCAAGTGCAGATCCTCACCCTTAACCAATTACGCTGACGCTAAGTACATCTAGATATCAATTTTTAGAAACAAACTAAAAGGCTATCTTTTCCTTTCTGGTTATCTAATACAAACACTAAACCCATGCGGGATCAAACCAACTTCAGTTATATTATCAGAAAAGTCTTATTAACCACCATTATTGGCAAAAGGGAGAACTGCAGATACATACTTCCACAAAAGGCAAAACACTGGATGTATCAACTTGATCATTGTGACTAATTCCTGTAAATTTTGATAAATCCCAAGTAAAAAGATAAAGTTACTAAAGGCATTAGTAAACTAGTTATAACTTTAAAAAATAATTAAAAAAAAAGAAAACAAATAATGGATATAATGGTGCACGTAGTGCACATGCAAAGTACCATTGTTGAACACCCATATTGGCAATGCACCAAGGTCCTCTGCTAACTGCATGAAGATAATAATAATAATTTAAAATGTTAGCACTTAAACAGCATAAATTGAATTACTCCCTGTTCAGGAGAAATCTATTAACCCTACAAATGAAAAGATACCCACTTGAAGGAACTCAAAGTAACCAAGTCCATCATCAGTCCAGTACATCCAAACGTCACCAAAGTGCCCAGGTCTTTCTTCCCAAGGTCCAACACTTGCTTTCCAGCGAAAAGCATTTCTTAACCATTCACCTTCCACAAAACAGCCACCTAATACAATATAATTAAGAATATACATCAATTTTTATGTTTATAACTTATGAGATATATATGAGTAGTGCTTAAAAACACACAAGGGCAGCAGGTGTCAAATAAAACTTACAAGACAAATGATCAGCGGATTATAATTGAATGATCTACTAACATGAAATAATAAAGAAATTTTGTATGGTAAGCTAGTTCGAGAGATATCTGCAAGCATGGTGACTATATACAAAAGAATCCAACCTAAGTTGTTAAGACACACAAAATAGTACAGACCTGGAAATCTAACAAACTGAGGTTTTATATCTGCAAGCTTTTGAAAGAGGTCATTTCGAAAACCATGCCCCTGTTCCAAAACCATTACAAGATAAAAGATTAGACTATATAATATACATATGACTGCTTGAAATTGTGAACAAGATCATGCAATAGCAAACCCAAAAAATTGCAATCTCCTTTAGATAAACTAATTAACATTTGCAAATAACTCACTCTAACCAAAGGAAACCTTGAAATTAGTATTCCATCTGGTTAGCATTGTTTCCCATTTCTGTTTTTATTTTTGAAACTAAAAGATTGTTTGGTAACAACTTTATAGTATAATCTAAAAAAAAACACCAAACCCAAAATTGCAAAAGGTATTTTTGGCATTGTTAACATGCAGATGAACAGAGCCTACACATGAGAAGTGCCACTTATTTATTAATCTCGAATGTATGACAAGTTGCAAAATGACATCTAAAACTTCGAATAGCTATTCTGATCATATTACCGTTTGATAGGTTTATACAGGTTGCCTTCTCATAGAAATTACTTTAGGCATGAGTTTTCTTTACACTTATATGCTTGTTCAAGATATATCCATAGGGTTTCCAAGCCATCAAGTACATATTTTAGTTTAGAAATCCTCATCATCGTTTTAGAAGACATATATAAACATACGCCTGCCAGGACAACCAATTTAAGCATTCCAAGCAATTCTCATCCTAAAATTCGCTTAATTATCAGTTTCTATGCAATCAAGAAATTTTGGTAGTTGAACTAACTAAAAACATAAATTTGTCACTTTTCAATATGTCACACTTAGGAAAGAAACACAGAACCTTGTAAGTGTCCAAAGGCATAGCTGACACTTGATCAAACCATATCACACCCTTCTTTGTGGTTGTTAGTTGCAGCCTTGAATTGGGGTTTGTTTCTTTGGCTTCAAACAGAACCTCCATCTTTGTCCAGTTTGAAACATCAGAAGCAGAGGCTCTGCAAGGACAATAATGTTAACTGGTTAACTTTGCGGCATCTTAAACAATAATTCTTGAAGGAACCATTGTCCATTGCTAATTAGGTTCTTACATTATGTTGGTGGAAGCCAGTGTCTGCCACCCATTTGAACTCGTAAAAGATACAGAAATGTCAATCGCTTCTGTTGAACGAACATAAAATACGACCTTGTAGCTCTTCCCTTGCTCAATATTCTGCATGAGAAACAAGGTATAAATTATATGAATTGTAGAACAGCTGAGAAAGTAAGAGACTATAATTTGCAAGCCAGTTGAGATTTTACATTTGTGTTGTCTAAACAACCAAGAAAATAGAGTATGCACTACAAAAGCATTTGGCAGAGAAAAGTTCATTTCATTAGTCCCTATTTCACTTCAATTATTCAGAGAGATAGCAAGATAGCAAACACACACACATATCATGTAAAGTACTTGATATGATATCAATTTATGCTCACCATGCCCCAAAACCCTGGGTTATATATACCAACTCCCCCAGATGGACAGGTACTAGTACCCTCACTATTGCAGAGCACCTCCATTCTGAGAGCCACCTTGTTACGTTCGAAACATGATGACCGGTCTGTTGACACAATTATAGATGATTCATCCCCGATTATGGACCATGGATCAATGTTTGAAGGCGTGTTCGAGCCCCCAGCTTCAAAACCTTGAAAAAGAAAAAAAAACATTATGATAATTCTAAGCCGTACTAAATGAAAACGTTTACTGATATTTTATATGTTTAGAGTGGAACTATAAGGATTATCCCAGAATTTCTTTTCAGTGACTTGGTCGTTTGTAGCCAACCAAACTGCTGAAGCAAGCTAGCTCAGGGCCACCAATCAATCACACTAAAAGAGAAACAAAAAAGGCACGTGAATAAAAGACAAAACCACATATCAAATTGAAACTTCTAGCTAATAGGAATTGCATTAGGCATATCGTTATGAATTAAGTTCTCTCAAATGACTGAACATACCGGATATTTAAAAGGCAACCGAAACTCCCAAGTTGAGGGTAGTCACATTAACAACAGAAGGGAGAAATTCATTGCATAGAGAGATTAAAGATCACAAAATAGAAAAATCAAACAGCCTATATGGGGAAAAGTAAATATTTTTTTACACAAAAGCCATCAAGTGATTAAAATTGTTTACGTACCACCTCCTGCACATTCTCTAATGTCTAATCCCCTCCCAATGCCACATTAAAGAAAAAGTAAAGAAGTTGTAAACATTGAATAAGTAATTGGGTACACAGTCGGACCCAAAATTTATTAGTCTGAACAAGAACTTTAGACAAGGCAAAAACCAAATATAGTTTTGTAAATTTTGCAATCTAAAGATTCTGAACCTTGTACTTTTCTTCAATAAGGGTTCCAACCAATTATATGATTTAAACACCAAAAAAGGAGAGAATTTCTTCTTTTATTATTTCTCACTACTTCAATGATTATAAGGTTTTCAAACAAACCTCTGTTGCTTACAAGCTCTGCCCACAGCCCACCAGCACCAGCATGGTTGATCTCCTGTAGGGCAAGAAGGATCACTTGCTCAACAACAAATAAAATGTTATAACACCACTAAACGAGGTAAGTAATCAAGTTCAGCCAAAATGCCCAAAGCTGTTAACTGGAAGTAATTCAAATTGTTGGTTTCTCAAAAAAAGGCATCTTTTTGGCAAGTAAAACTATGGTCATCAGACAGCATCTTAGTATCTCATATATCAATATATGTCCAAATTTTTTTCCTTTTAAGGACTAAAAACTTTCTAAGCAATCACGTGATTAATGTAACTGTCTGCAAGTGTATTAGGCAAAACATCTGAACTGGAAACAAATATGAATTGAACTGACCTCAAAGAACACTCCAAAGAGTGTTTGAGGTATTGGATGGCCTGACCGTTCGGAAGCATCTATAAACAGCTTAGCTGCCAAGTTTTCTTCACCAGCCAAAGATTGATAGGGAAGGAAAAAACTGATGAAGAGGCATAGAAAAAGCACACTGCATGGAAGCTTGCAATAACCCATCACCTACACCACATCCAGCATATGGAAACAGCAGTCAGAGCACATATATATAGATATAACGCGTGTGTCGAACTCTTGTGTCTATTGGGATTGGAGTAAATAGAAAAATAACATACATCAGTATCAGTGTAAAGGGGAATATTTAAATCCTGTGACGATAAATTGAAGGAAAAGGAAGACAAGTAAAGGAGAAATCCCTGGTCAGCATCCATAAGTAGCTACTTCCATGATTGACTGACAACTACACAATTAGAAAATATGAGGTAAAGATTCACTAATATAAAACACTATACTTGCTTATGGTCGGAAAGTGGATTCAAGAAAAGCAGAATAAAGCAGCACTTGATTCAATTAAACTCTCAGGGCAACAACAAAAAAAGGGGCAAAGAATAAAAACAATCTGTTATCGAAAACCCACCATCGGGCAACCCTCAGAAACCGCGGAGACAAACTGAGAATGGAATTGAAAAAGAAGTGAAACCCAAATAAGAAGAAAGTGATTTTAGTGATGGGGAGAATCAAACATGGTTTTATAGTGCAGAAATCAGGGGAAATGATCCATAGGAATCCAGAATCAGAGAGTAAAGAGTGTTGGAGGAGAAGGGAGTTACTTGTGAGGGGAAGAGACGAAGGTGTGTGCGTATACTGTGGCTTCAACGGATGGGGTTGCGTGGCTTTCAAGTCAGCAAAAGGATGTACCTTATACTTTGTAACTTCCAAACCTTGTTCATGTCCGCCTTCGGACGAAGTCCTAGAATAGTAAGTATGATGGTAGAAGATAGATCAGAGTACAGCTTAGAAGCAACTCCAAAGCACCGAACAAGTCAAGTTCTCCCTAACCCCTAATCTCTGTCCCATTCGGCTTACGTTAACAATTTCTTGTGGTCCCCCGCTCTCCTCGAGCCTTATCCATTTCCGATTCTAGGCATGAATTAGTATTATGCTTAATACATGATCATTAGATTTGATTAATATTCACGTTAAATCTATTAATACAAGGATTTATATTCAACACACCCGTGACGGAAACAAATTTTTTTTACATGCACATTAGTTTTAGAGTTTAAAGATGTAGTTTATAATTTAGGATCTAAGTGTTTAGAATTAGGGTTTGTGATTCTAGGGTAACATGGTTAGGAATTTAAAATTTTAACATAAATTGATCAAATGTGTAAGTAAAGAAGACTAAATGTGTAATTATGCAAAATTATCTAACTATCATGTCATCACTTTCGTTAAAAGATAAACGATGAGTGGCTTAATTGAGACATTTTAAAATTTTTGTTATCTGGTTAATAAAATTTATAGTTCAGTGATCAAAATAAAACCAGACATATAATTGAGTGGTCATGGGTGTAGTTTACCCTTTTATTAGAAAATTCTTTACTTCAAAACATTTTCAAGGATAGCTGAACAACTCCCCCTACTTGATTTCATAATCAATCTCTCACAAATTTTATTTTATTCAATTTCGAAATTCACTTAAAATTTTAAGATCCTTTGACGATAATGAGATTTTATCAAAAATCAAAATATATACGTAATTGCAAACAAGATGATATAAGAGTAGTATGAATCTAAAAATCCAAAACCATTAAAGCGAGGGAAAAAATAGCGTGGCTCTTTCAATTCTAGCCCAATTTTTTTTTTCTTAGTTCTTAATTCATCAGCGATGGCATTGGTTTTAGTGTTGATTATTATTGTCGTTAATCCTTTTTTTATTTTTTATATTATGTTTTGTTTTCTTTTATATTTAGGTGTTTTTTCTAATTTTTATATGTTCGTAGCATGTTTTTTTCCTTTGTCTTATGGCACGTTATCGTCTACCGTTGTGGTAGACCTGTGTTTGTGGATACGTTTTTTACGAAGTTCGGCACTGATTTGCGAACTATCGATGGTCTTCAGTAGTTTGATTCCCTTTTGTGGTTCGTTTGTCGATACAGTCAAACCTGTTTTACGAAGCAACCTCTAAGATTGTTAGTTTTGCTCACTACTCATACTTCAAGTCCGAAGCGTGTAGGTGGATAGAGACAAAAAATCTTGCTCTTTACTTATATTTCTCTGGTGTTTTATCTTTATCACTGTTTTGCAGTTCAATGAAAATGTTTTGATGGTCTGATATTTTATTTTTTATTTTTTTTAATTTAGATTTATTGTATTTTTCTGCTCCAATTTATATTGTAAAATTTATCTATACCATATTTCAACTCCAAAAAACTATAAATTAAAATAGAAAAACACTTATAATAATTATCCACCAACCTTTATTTATTCATCTAATCTTGAGTCAAACATATGTTTTGACTTTTCTAACAATCAAAGTAAAATTACTCTAATAGTCCTTCTCTTTAAACTATTCTTAGTTAGCTTAATCCATTGGATTCTTGAAATCTCATCTTAATGCTCCAAAATTATAAGTTATTGTTGAATTCTCTAACAATCAAAGTAAAATTATTCTAATAGCCCTCCTTCTCTTTAAATTATTCTCAATTAGTTTAATCCATTTAATTCTTGAAATCTCACCTTAATACTCCAAAATTACAACTTATTGTCCCAAATCACTATTCATAGTCACAGTGTGAAAGTGGTTTAAAAATATTTAAATTTAGAGGTGCCAACAATATAAATTATATATTTTTAGAGGGCTAAAATACTGTATTATATTACTCAAACTCATTTTTTAAAATTTTTTAAATTTTAGTGTCCGTAACCCTGTCTTTCCCTGTTAGCTACCATCCGGCACAGCCACATTTCAAATTTTGGGTGTTACAATTTGCTTCATGAAAGCTTGTTATTTTTGTCTACTATTTTTATAATCATTACGATTGTTTTAACTTTGAAATTTGATTTTATTCCATTTTCATGTATGACCGTTAATTTTATGCGTTAATTTTTATGCACAAGTTGTATAAACAAAATATTATATATTTTTTATTCAAAAAATATCAGACAACTCTTTCTTAAAATTTGGCTTAAGTGTGTTTGAAATTTTTGAACTTTTGAAAATTAATTAATTAAGCCCTTAAACTTTATTTACATCCAATTAAGCCTCTGAGCTAATAAATTTAATCAGTGAAGCCCTTTGACTAGTTTTGACCATTAAATTTTGACAATTTTTTAGATATTGTTGTCACGTGACACATTATATTTCTATTAGGTGACATGTACATGTTTTTCAGAAAAGTAGTTTTTTATAAATTTTATAAGTTTTTTAGAATTTTTAGAACTTTTAAAGAATTTTTTAAATAAAATAAAAAATTTAAAAAGGCCAAGTGATAACATTGCAACCCAACATGTTGCATCAACAACTGTAAAAAGAACTGTTAAATTTAACAGTCTATATTGGTTAAAGGGGTGAATTGATGAAATTTTGGAGTATAAAGACTCAATTTGGTGCAAAAAAAAATCCAAGGGCTTAATTGATTTTGTTTTATTCAAAAGTTCAAGGGCTTATGATACCCTTAAGCCTTAAACTTTAAATTCTAAATTATTAAACCTAAAATCATAAACCTAAAATCCTAAATTTTTAATCCTACAACCTAAACCCTAAATCTAACAAGCTTGTATAAACTAAAGTTTACCCAACTTGTGTATCAAAGTTTTTTTCCTAATTTTATATCACATTCAAACATTTTATAGTTTTTATATTTTACATTTATTTCAATGTTATAATTTTCTAAAAACTTTATAAAATTTTCTTTGTGATTTTTATAATTTTTAGGCTTGTTTTTTAATTTCTTATAATTAAGGGTCTACACAGGTAAAGTTCTTAGTTGGAGTGATTAATTGATTTTATTTAGAAAAGTTTAAGAGCTCAATCGATTACAAAAGGTCGCGAGGGGCTTACTTGATTCTTTTGAAAAAGTTTGAGGACTATTTGAACCATTTTCCATTAAGTTTATTTACATTATATTCATTTTAGCATTTTTAATGTGATTTCATGGTAGTATATGTTCTTTTTATTGAACCATAAACTCACACACACCAAGCTGACAAATTACTCTAACTCGAATCTCCTAGAAAGAATGACATTTTCTTTTGTACTGAGACTAGGGTTGAGCATTCGATCGAATCGAGTCAAAAATTTTCGAGTTAATTAGGTTGAAGAGTCATATTTTATAACTTAAACTTTATTTGAAATTTTTTCGAATCGAGTCGAGTTGTTTGAGTTTTTGTTCAAATTTAATTGTAAATATTTATAATGTTGTGGTACTAATTAGTTCCAATTTAAAAGGTTGTCTATAACCATATACAACATATATATATATATATATATATATATATATATATATATATTCATATGTGTGTGTATATATATATATATATATATATATCAAGCAGAATTGAGAGACTAGACTCGAACTTGAAAATCAATCCACTAATTACTAAAATTTTTGAGTTATCAAATTTTCATTTTATAACTCAAACTTTGTTTGAATTTTTTCGAGTTGAGTCAAGTTTATAAAATTACGAGTCGAGTAAAGTTAAGTCAAGTATTTTTGCATCGAGCCGAGTATAATAATTTAATTTTTTTAGCCGAGTCGAGTTTTGCCTATCCTATTTTTTTATAAAATAAACATAAGATCATTAAAACTCAACTAACGTCCTTAATTACAAGATCATGGATAAAGTTCGGGTAATCAAGCCCAAGTCTATAAGGCTGTAAACATCCAAGTGCCCAATTTGCTAAACTGTGTGCAAATCACGCCTAACATATGAAAAGCTAATCAAACTAAAACTATGTGTAATGCGCCTCCACCAAATGCTGCCCGGTCATAAGAAAAGTCCAACACATCCTGCTGCACTCAGTTAGCCATGCTGGCCGCATCCCCCTCCAGTACCATATCGTCACGGCCCATCTTTCGTGCAAATTTCAGGCCTTCCGCAAATGCTTTTGCCCCAACTATTTTTGGAATAACTGTAACACCTCAGTCCGACACATCCTGCTGCCCGGTCATAAGAAAAGTCCAACACATCCTGCTGCACTCAGTTAGCAATGCTGGCCGCATCCCCCTCCAGTACCACATCGTCACAGCCCATCTTTCGTGCAAATTTCAGGCCTTCCGCAAATGCTTTTGCCCCAACTATTTTTGGAATTACTGTAACGCCTCTATCCGATCCGATAATTTGGTGGAACAAATTATGCTACATTCAGATATTAAACTAATTCAGAGTCAGGGTTGGACAGAATTTTAACTTTCCTTGAGGAAATCTAAGTTAATACGTATGTGCAGGGATGAAATTGAAAACAAATCATAATACTTAATTCGGTGCGATATACAAGGACCGATTCATAAACATTTCAAAGTTTTTAAGCTTTCATACCAATCCTGCGCATAGAATTACAATTAGCATACATGGACCAAATTGAAAATAGTTCAAAATATAGGGTTCATAAAACACCTATCCACAATTAAAATAATATAAAGGGTGTCATATTCTAAGCCATCAATTAACTTTGATCAAATGGTTAGAAGATGGTGTAAATCTTTAAATACCATTAACTAATAACTTCAAAAATACATAGTTCGCGTTTGGTAAACAGTGATTTGAGTCAAAATTAGAGGTTTGCGTTAAAATTAAAGGTTTGACTAATCAAATCTGCTAATTTGAATATTTGATGAATATCAGATTGGGGTGAAACCTCTAATTTTGAAAATGTTGCTAATAATAGGAGCTTTTTGAAATTAGAGGTTTTGACATAAGGGTCGTAAATTCTCTTTTACCCTTAACAATTATAAAAATTTATCCAAATAACCTAAATTTAACATGTTCTATTTTAATTCTTCACCCTCGCGTATTTACATTGTGACATTTGTAAACTAATACTTTTTATTTTTTCTTTTAATTCCCACACATTTATATTTATATTTAATAATTAATTTTTAATAGAATAATTAATTAAATTTTATTAAAAAAATTATATAAATAATAAATTAATATATAGATCCTTCAAATATGCTTAGTAATGTTATATTAAAAAATTTATTTTTCATTATCTAATTAATATTAATAGATACAAAATATTAATAACTAATAAATTATTCAAATAAGTATCGAATATAATCATGTCCTTATATATCATTTTGCTTGTTTAAATAATCAAACAACTATCATTATCAGTTAATTTTACCAAACATTTTTATACAATCAGCTAATACAATCCGCTTGTCAAATCAGTCAATGCAATCAACTATCAACATGTTATACCCGAATTTTGATCGGGCTAGTAAATAAATAATAAATAAATAAAAACACATTAAATAAATAAAACCCAAAAAAGTCCATAAACAAATGTCCAAATGTCCTTCTACAAATCCAAATAGTGTCCAATTAATGTCCAAATACATTCTGAAAAAGCCCAGAGCCTAAATACAAATCCTATAGCCCATCTATAAGGCCCAATTTACATTCATGTCCAAAGCAACACAAAGCGACAATTATCAGTTTTTTCCCGCCCATTTTATTATCTACACAATCCCAACAAACGCAAATGGATCAAAGCCTATTCTTTTCCCGCCCAAACAGGACACGTGGCGCTCGTTCATTGGATAAAATCGAATGTCACGGATTGTAGTTTTCCTTGAACCCAGCTGTTAACAGCTGATAAGCCCGCTGACGTGATCTTCTGACCACTATAAATACCCTGCAAGAGAGACAAATGGTCAGTAATGATGATTCATTAATAAACTATAATTAATAATAATAATAATTAAAGGGAGAGAGATAATGTTCACCTTAGGGTAACTGAACCATCTCGGAGAATGCCACTGGTCACTAGGAGCTGAACAGCAAAAAGCCGAAACGTTGCCGGAGATTGAGCCAGAGGTCGAGACGTCACCGGTGGTTGAAATGTCACCGGAGCCACCATAACAGAGGTAATTTTCCTCCAGTCTTTTATTACCTGTAAAAAAACAATAATTATGTTAGTTTAACAAAAAAATAGTGGAAAAACAATAAATTAAAATGAGATCGGAAGTTAGTTTGGTTGGAGTTGTTTAGGGGCTGTCGGAGTTGAAAATGGTAGATTTGGGCCCGGGTAGTCTAGGATTCGGGGAAGAAAGGGAAACTCTATCGAGTTTAGGGCTATATTTAGGGTTAAGGATTGAGAAAATGAAGAAAAATATTTTTTTAGGTTTTTAGGGTTATGGCCGGCGGCCAAAAATCGCTTCACTCCGGCCGGCCAGCGGATATTAGTAGCCGGAGATCGTGGTCGGGAAACACGTCGGGGTTGCCGGCGTATGGTGGCTAAGGATTCAACGACGGCGTTAGCGGCGGCGTGTGGCCGGAGAGGATGAGAGAGAATGTAATTGGGAAATGAAGTTTGAAGCCTAAAATTAGGCATTTATAGCTCATTCGAAACGCTGCCATTTTGGTAGTGGATATGGATGATCCGCGAGAACGGGTCGGGTCAGGCTTATAGGATCCGCGATTTTTTGAGATTTTGGGCTAATTCAAACTTTATTCCCTGGAGTTTTGGGTTGTATTTCAATTCGGTCCTCATTTCTCTTTAAATTGAACCCCAAGTTTTATAATTCATTCAATTGGGCCCCTATACTTTGAATTTGAGTACCAGAGTTTGTAATCTTTCAATTTGATCACCTTTGGGTTTTGTAATTGGGCTTTAGATTATGTAATTCTTCAATTTAGTCCCCATATTAATAAAAATTAGTTTTAGTGTTTAATTTGTTTTATTTTAATTAATTATTTAATTATTTTATTAAATGCAATTAATTTATATGTGTGATGCATGTTTTAAATTAGGCATATAGAATTAAATGTTAGATAATTAAATACACCTAGGCTAGTTAATTAGTTAGAGCATTCCCTAGGTTTCTCTAATTAGGAATTCAATAATTAAAATAGGATAGATAATTGTAGTAATTAAATGTATTAAATATAAGATTTAAAATCCTAATTTGGATGGTGTTCCATTGTTTACAATGGGGTGTTATCTCAACATGTATTTTAATGAATATATTTAATATATAAATCACACTTATAATTGAAATATAAATGTAGTTCATTAATTGACATTTAAATTAATACATTGTAGTTAATTAAATGTATATCGAACATAATCTTTGAGGTTCAAATCTGGATGGTGTTCCATTGTTTTACAATGTGGTGTTTTCTCAGCCTTGGCCATTAAGAAGTATATTCGATATATATTTTCACTTATAATACTGAATAATAATTTGTTAGAGCCTTAATTAGGACTAGAACTTTAATTAATTTAAGGGCTTTAAATATATGGAAGGTGTTCAAGAAATTGACAGTTTCACATGAAAACCATTAAATTAATTAATATTCATAGTTTTAAATAACTAATTAATTAGAGACTTTTTAGGATTAGTACTTAAAATCAACAAGACAATAAAATATCATTCATTAAAAACCTTTTATGTTGGAAATTCATTTTTAAATAAGAATATAGGTGCCACTTAACGAGGTGCTTTTAATACTGTATTCGAATAAAATGAATTTCCTTATAAAAGGATATCTGAATTCGGAATTTAAATTCAATCAATAATTATGGAATAAATTAAATTCAAATAATTATTTGAAATGCCAAAATGCCATGTAAAATTAAAGGTACCGATAACGGGCGTTCGTAGGGGTGCTAATCCTTTCCTACACGTAACCGACTCCCGAACCCAATTTTTAAGACAAAATCTCTAGTTTGTTTTTTCGATGTCTGGTCTACCTCGAAGTGATCAGTGGCGACTCCAAAGTGTTTTTAAGAAATAAATAAAGAAATGTGATTTAATATGAAAAACCATAAATTTTCAAGACATAATTAAAGATGGCCAAAACCCCTAATTTTATAAAAGACCGATCGTCAGGCTATTTTTACACATTTCTGATTTTTCAAAAAAATGGTCGCGACAGCTTGGCGACTCCGCTGGGGATTTTAAAAAAACGAGAGTCAGACCTAATTAATTTTACGTGGCATTTTGACATTTTTGGACAGTAATTTGAATTTAATTTTTCTTATAATTATTGGATGAATTTTCTGGAAAAATACAGGTAGCTTTTTCTTGTGTGATATAAATTGTCATTCATGCATAAGCCTTATACCTGGGCTTTTCACCCTTAAGTGGGAGTGAGGCATGATCTTACGTGAGTTATTCAGCTCCATGATCGGGTTTTGTCCTCCTTTCGGTATACCAACCTTATACACCGTGAGGTTACGCCTTCGCTATAGGGGGTCGTATACTCCCAAATTGATGTCTTACTAGTCTAGTAACGACAGTTCGGGTACCTAGAGTCTAGATCGAAACCACATGTTGCAATAGAAACCTACTAGAGCCAGACATGGACTTAGGACAGGGTGTTGCTGATTTAAATTCTATTCTCTGTTTATTATTGTGTGCAAAATAAACTGCTCTATGGTTAATTTTACACAATATAAATTGTTTTATTTTACAACAATTATTTTTGCTTATAGTATTACTTCACCATACTAACATAATTTTTTGTTTTGTTTTGTTTTTCTGTATTTTGTTATATGTTACATTGCATTCATGAGAGGTATTGGTTTGAGAATTAATCGAGTAGGTAGTGGCCATAAGAGCTGAAGGGTTCGATAGACATGTGGAAGACAATATGTCACTGTAGACCTGATTCAAGAATATTCAATACAAGAACGAAGACAGTATATGTGGAGTCCAGATGTCATTAATGCAAAGTTGTACCGGAAATTACTGAACATAGTAAAGTTCCGCCAGAATCAAGTTTAACTTGAGAATCAAAAGATGGGAATACGAAGAGTCATTTTCAATAAAATTTTTGAATTATAGTGTTGCTGTCAGACAATCAAATGTATCAATAGTTGTTTAGGACCGTAACTTGTTTATGAAACCTGGTATAATTATTCGCACTTCGAAAAGATACATGTAACGCCAGTAATAGAGAAACACACAACTTTTTAGGGGTTAAAAAGAGACCGTTTATGCAAGGCTTAACAACAGATCAAGTTTCAAGATACAATCGGTGGCAGTTATAGAAGATATACGAGAGTAATCTGAAAAAGGATAAATAACAGACAAACTGAAGGGGCATTCAATGACTGTTTTTAAAATCGAGGGAAGAAAAGAAAGCTTTGAACTTAGAGGCGATATCCAAGTTTCACAAGTGATGAAATTCACCGAAAGATACCATAATTAAATAAGATGCTGATAAAGATAAGAAGTTGAAGAAAATTATAGAATCAGGAAATGCAGTATAACAATTGAAAGATCGGTTCGAAAGTTTTGAAGGGGAATCACAATGAAGGACAAAGTACTGAAGGTTGAGCTGAGGCAGTAATCCAGGCTATCCAGAAATAGAGTTGTAAAGAGATAAACTTTAGGAACCAAGCGCGGGGATTGCATGGCATGTGCAAATTTTATTCGATGAGGTTATGAACCTGCAACAACACTTTGATATTGACACCGACCTAGTATAGATAATGACTCAGAGGCTGACCAAAGTGATCAATCAAAAGAGCTGAAGCTAATGACATATTGGCTTTTCTCTGTAGGCAACCTTTCAGTTAGATGGGTGTTGTTCTAATGACTAGTTCTTGAAATCGATACCTCGTGCATTCATGCATTACAACATTTAAACATTATGTAAAATAAAAATATTGCATCTTTGTTTAAAATATTCTATCTTTTTGTAAATAGCATTGTATTGGTTAAATTTATGTTTTGAAAAACATGGGTAACAGATTTATTAAGGTTGAGCAGTCACAAAGATGTTGAGGGCCATTAGGATCGAATGAAGAAAAAGATTGATCAGTCCGAGAACAAGATGGAGTACGAACTAATATGAAGCATCAATGAGGGTGATCAAGATAGAAATTTGTCTCACATAAGGGTTCAGTCTGAAATGACTCTTCATGCAAAAAAAGAGTAAAAAAGTAAAAAAAAAACAAAAAAAGTCAAAAAAATAGAGTCAAAAAGTCAAAAAAGAGATATGGAAATAAAAAAGTGAGCAAGTTCGGATCAATACAGCCGGAGGCATCTGTGAAGAATTTAGAAGACCCGAGTTTGGATCATGAAGAGAATAGTGGAATGCTTGACTTAGATGCACTGGTGGATGTTGAAAATGTTAAAATAAAGGAAGCTCAGTGGATAGCCATAGAAACTGAACGAATTCAAATCCTTGACTCTAGCCGAAAGTATTGACGATCGATGGTTCAACAGCAGTCAGAGGATATAGTGATCCCAACAGAGACGATGGGTAAAATAGTTTTCCTCTAAAGCAATGAATGCCAAGGTCAGTTGAAGATTAAAGTTTGCCTACAAATGAATTGATTGCAAACGGAGCATAATATAGATGCGAAATAAAGAAGTAGAAGAGTTCAGTCAGAAAAGAGAGTCAATTATTCTTGTCCAATGTCATGTTCAGATTTGTAGTTCTACCCTTTCCAAAATCATGTTCAAATAATGGCACCATTGAAGTTGTTGGTCTCATCAAGAATGGGTATGTATGTTCTGAAAGTAAGAAACCCAGTTCAGTCGAAGAATATTGTTTGTTGGAAGAATTGAGATAAGAGGAAAAAGACAGAAGCTGTGACAAACTTTTGTGAATAACTCACTGCAGTCCGGGGTTTATCAGAGTCAGAGTAATGTTTTGGCATTTTTATACAATATTTTCTTCACCAAATAATGCTCCAAGATCATATGGTCAAGATGCTCATGTCGGTGGAAAGTCAAATCTAAATTGGATCTCATCCATGTTTTATTGAGAGATACACTTCAAATTACTCGAAGCTTCGCCGCATCTTGAGAAATTACCAGAGCCCCGTTATTTAAGTTGTTACAATATCAAGACTATTCTAAGCTATGATTGGGACATTGAAGATTGCTATATTTTCAAGCTGTAGATCCAAAACTTTTTGAAGTGGGTGATTTTGGAAGTTGACACTGAAGATTAGTTATTAAGATATGTAACTTAAAAAGTAGCCCCTTTATTGGAGAAAAGCAATTGGATTGCTCAGAAAATAAGTGCTAAAAATGTCAAGTGAAAAACAGAGAAAGAAGTGAATGAATAGAATGATCAGATTCCAGAATAAAAGGTCAACTAACTCATCAGGTCTATTATAGAAGGTTTCTCGAACAAATACAAATTTTAAGTGCCCATTTTAGACTTATTTTATCCCTGGGTTGGTGAGGAGGATGTCAGCCTATTTGTCCATAGTTACGAGCCCGATAATATTTTGTAAGTTTCACCTAGGAAACCAAAATGTTCTACCAAGAAGCGTAGGCCCTTAATGGAGGAAATCAAGAAACGGTTTAGTCGGAGATCCATAATGAATGCTTCCGAGATTGTCTGGAGTTTTGAAGTATGTCTTATTCATGCCTATGCATCAAGGGGATACAACTTGCAAGATTTATCTCTGAAGTAGTATATGTCAACTTAGTTACTTCAAGCCCAAAGATTCTCTTGAATTGTTTCAGAGATGATTTCAAAATGCAAGGCCATAGTTACAAATGTTTGACCACTCAGTGAAAGAATATGACTGAGTATGGGGCAATCATCTTCAGTTGGTATTTCTTTATTTAGGAAAATCGCTTATCAGAGGATGTGGTGATGATGAAATACATTTATCAGACAATTCAGGGGCTCAACAAGTTTTCCCATGGAGTTCTGGTGGTTCTGTAAAATTAAAGATGAACTTGATAAAAGTTCAATGACTTGAAACATTAGATCTCCCTAAATAATAAAGGTAGGAAAAGTTTAATATGGCAAGAGACCAGTGGAGCAACATTGAAGAATTTAATCACTGAAGAGTTTAAAAAAAATCTATTCAAGAAGATTGAGAGCATCAGAGCATGAGCAAGAATGGGTATGTCTTTGTAATGTTGATGAAAATAAAGAATTGGCGACATAAACGAACTGATCGAAGTTAACTCAGGTCTTCCTTGATTAATGGTCAGCAGTGAATTACGGGAGATCTATTTTCAGTTTTAGGACCGTTACAGAGTAATACCCTGAATCATCCCAATCGTTTTTTGCCTGCAAGCATTGGGGGTCCTTTGTAAAAGAGGCTATTTTGATTTATTTGTTCATGATGCTTGTTTCCTATATATTTTTCTTAAATGGAAAACATTTTGCATTTTTTTATTTTTAATATTTCATTCGTTCTTTGTTATTGGTTAGTTTTTGTTCTCCCATACATATATGTATACATCTTCAATAACATTTTTTCTCTCAGGTCCTTGAATATTAATTGTAAGAGTGACCCTGAATCAAACTCGGATATCAACTTCAGAAATGTGATTCTCTCTTCTAGTTTATTAAGGCCAATGGGAAAACATTAATGAGTGTTCAGGAACCACCGTAAAATCCCAAATACAAATATTGAGTGAATTGCCTCTCAAGCATTGTTGGTTAAGGTCTTTGAATGAAGTGATAACCCAAAACATCTTCCACATGAAGACGGCTTTTCTTCAAAGATATCCAAGTATAGGAGGACACTTGGCATTCCTTCATTTCACTTCACAAAGAAAGAAAATAAGAAAATTATCATTTGATGTCCCCTTTTGAGCCTGAGGAATTTTTTTTCGATTTAACCCAAAATAAGGATCACCCCTACATTGGGGACAAAGAAAATGAAAATTTGGTTGTAAGTGAAAAGTCTTCGATTGTGATCATGCTAAGATAGTAATGCCTTGTGAATCAAGGGCAAAAGAAAAAGTGAACATATCAAGCAAAAACATCAGAAAGACGGGATGAAAGAAAAAGAATGCTCTAAATTTAGTAAAAAAAAAAGAAGCAAAAGAAAAGAAAAATAAAGAAACAATGGAATTTGTGCTCAAAAAGTCAATTGAATCAAGTTGAAGCAAAGAAAGCATTGAGGTTGAAAAGTGCAAAAGAAAATAATACATATATGTGAGATTTTCCATTTAACAAGTCTCTATCTAAAAGAACAATGGAAGATTGATTTCAAGGAAAGGATATGAACTATAGGGTGAAAACCCAGAAATGGGCAGTCTAGAGCAACCTGCAAAAAAAGAATAGAGCATTTCATCCGAACATATTCAGATCAATGCAAAAATGATATTTCACTTGGAAGAAATGATCATTGGTTTTATCACCCTTAATATTTATTTGAGCCTATATATCTTTTTTTGGTAGCCGTGAGCCATAGCCTACATTACAAGCCTCAAAAGACCATTTTGACCATATACGGGTATTGAAGCAAGATGAGTTTGTCTTTAGAATATATCCTGCCTATCAGGGTTAACCTTTCTTTAAGGACTTCAAGACTTCTAATGCTTGATTGAGATTAGAAAAAAGGGAATGATTGAGACATGGTGAGTTAGTGAGGTAAAGAGTGCTACCTTAAATGGGATAGAATTAGGTATACGAGAAATGTTTCTCCCAGAAGCCTAATAATTTAGAAGAGGTCACATTGGAGTTGATCTTTGCAGTTTGGTCTAAAGGCTCTGTTGCACTTAGTATTTAGGGGCCTAATTTTTGTTTTCTCATGTTTGCCATGACTTATCAAATTATTCCAATTTCTCAAATCTAGTAAAATAATATTTTGAGCCTTTTACTTATCTTTTCAATAAGTATCTTGCAGATAAATTGATTAGATACAAGAAAAGCAAAGAATTTTGTGGGTATTATTATGATGTACTAATCCTTTAAATATAGGCAGAACAAGAGGTGACCTCGATACTTGTTTAATAATGGAAAGTTTGGTGAGGAAAAGGCATAATTTCGAGTGTCAATAATATTCAAACAAAGATGCAAGGAAATGATACAAGTAATTATGTGGCAAAAAAAGAGAGCATGAGCCATCTTTTGGGAGCAAAGATGCAGCCAGATCAATCTGTTGAGGATTTTGATATTCAAAAGTGAGAAAGCAAGGTGAATGTGAGTGAAGATAGTAGTCAAAATCAAGCCAGAGTGGGGCAATGTTGCAAAAATGAACCTTACAGAACATCACATGCTGGCAACAAGATCTGCAAGCTAGAACAACAGTGAATCATGATCTCTTTCAGGGCTGTGAGAAGGAATTTTGTCAAAGAAGCTGAATGAAGATATAGCATGAGCTGCTTTTCAAGAAAACAATGATCCCCGGTATTCAAATTACGAGAAATACATGGTGAAATACAACAAAAATGGGTTTATGTGCTTGATCCATGAAGGAAAAAAAGTTTCATCAAAGTGAATAAAAAGTTGTAAAAAAGAAAAAAAAGAAAAAAAAAAGAAAAAGAAAAAATTGAGGTGAAAACTCGAAAGGGCGCCTTGAGAAGAAAATGAAGAAAAGAAAAAGGGAAATCTAAAGTGAAAACCTGAAAAGGCACTTTAGAACAAAGATGTAGAGATCCTGAAGATTGAACCTGAGTGTGAGATGGGTTACGCTGTCAGTAAAAGAAGTTTCAATGAAAGACGAAGCAAAGAAATTTGAAGCTCCTCAGCAGATGAAAGTTTTTCAAAATGTTCGACAAGTGACAACATTCATGCATCATATAGTTAGGCATCCAAAAGTAAAATCATGATAATTCATACATTCAAATCATTTTTACAAACTTTTCCAGGAATTTGCAGATTTAATCAAGGAAAGGTGAAGATTAATTTAAAGCTTTAGAAGAGAAGATTCAAGCAATAATGAGCAGAGATTTTAGAAAAAGATTCAGTTAAGAAAGAATAAAGATCTTGAAAAGGTAGATCCAAACAGAAACGAGCAAATATATTGGAGAAAAATATCCAAATAGGAATGAATAAAGATCCAGAAGAAGTAGATTCAAGCAAGAATGAACAGAGATTTCAAAGAAAACATTCTGTTAAAAAGAATAAAGATTTTGAAGAGAAAGATTAAGCAAGGAATAAATAGAAATCTTGGAGGAGAAAATCTGACAATGAGGGAGCATAGATATTTGAGAAATAGATCTAGTAAAAATTTTAGTCATGTTGGTGAGAAAGTAAATATATTGATTCATGATTTTCTGATTGCAGATGTAGATATCAGGATATTCCGCTTACAGAGGCAGATTTCAGCAGATTTCACAAATATCACGTTTCCAGAGGTGAATTTCAGCAAGATATTCTATTTGAAAAAGACAGATTTCAGCAAGAGGCTTCGTTTGTAGAAGTAAATTTCAACAAAAGTAGATATCAACAAAAGCAAATTTCAGTAAGACATTTTGTTTGTAAAAGGCATATTCAGTCAGATGTTTCGTTTGAAGAGGTGGATCTCAGCAAAGATTTTAATCCGTTTGAAAAGGCAGATTTTAGCAAAGATTTCATGCATTTACAGAGACGGGTCTCAATAAAGATTTTAATCCGTTTACAGAGGCGGATCTCATCAAGATTCTAATCCATTTACAGAGGCAGATTTTAGCAAAGATTCCAATCCATTTACAGAGGTAGATTTCAGCAAAGATTTTAATCCATTTGCAGATGCGGATTTCAGCAAAGATTTTCTAATTGTGTGCACATGAAAGGAAGTGCATTACAATTTTAAATCCTTTGGGTTATCAGTAAGTCCTTCGGGCATGATGTTAAATCCTTCGGGTCATCAGTAAGTCCTTCGAGCATGATGTTAAATCCTTCGGGTCATCAATAAGTCCTTCGGGCATGATGTTAAGTTCTTCGGGCCATCACATTCGGGAGTGATGTAATTGTTTGCACAAGGAATGAAGTGCAATGCAATTCTAAATCCTTCGGATCATCAGTAAGTCCTTCGGGCATGATGTTAAATCCTTCGGGTCATCACCTTCAGGAGTGATGTGATTGTGTGCACAGGAAAGGAAGTGCGTTACAATTCTAAATCTTTCGGGTCATCAGTAAGTCTTTCGAGCATGATGTTAAGTCCTTCGGGTCGATATCTTTGGGAATGATGAGAACTTTCCAAATGTTATAGCAAAAAAATGGTGGGGCATGATATCAACAGAAATATTAATCATTTTGGCCCTCGGTTTCAAAAAAGAAAAGAGAAAAAAGAAAAAGAAAAAAAAAGATGAGAGAAAAAAGAGAGAAAATAAACGAGAGGAAAAAAGAAAAAATAGAAAAATAGAAAAAATAGAAAAAAGAAAAAGAATAGGGAAAATAAAAAGGAGAGAAAAAAAGAAGAAAATAGAGAAAAAATGAAAAGAAAAAAGAAAAAGAAAGAAAGAAGAAAGAGAAAAATAAGAAAAATGAGAAAAAGAATAAAAAATGGAAAGAAAAAAGAAAAGAAAGAGAGAAAAAAGAGAAAAGAAGAATGAGAAAAAGTAAAAGAAAGAGATAAGAAAAAGAAGAAGAATAAGAGAAAAACGATTCAAGTTGCCAGATTGAAAAGCAAGATAGACCAACTTCAGGCTCAAACAAGAAAGATTTATAATTTCAATGTCTCATGTTGAAGCACTTAAAATTTTGATGGTATATCCAAATTGTACATTTTTACAATTAATATTGGAAGATTAATGATGAATTTGACCTTTGCAGGAATAGAAGAAGATTGATCAACAAAGAAAGAGAAAAATGAGATGAAATCCATATGAGCTTCATATAGAAAGATCAAGATACCTTGGACAGAAAAACAATGACATCAAAGAACTCAATGCTTCAAGCGAGAAATTGAAAATCTTTCATGGTATTTCAGATTGAATTTGAATTAATTGGTGATGTTTCTTTTTGCAAGATCAATTGTTCCCCAGATGAGAGAAAAATCAACACTTCTAGTAAAGAATCCAGAGTGCTCAGTAAGAAGAGCTCAACCAGCAAAGAATTCAGAGTTCATAATAAGAAGAACTCGCCAGCAAAGAATGAAGAACTCATAATAAGAAGAGTTCACCCTTTTGAAGAATGAGGAAGTTCATAATAAGAAGAACTTGCTTATTCGACGCCTTTACAGAGAGGCAAACCAATGTTTGAAGAATTTTATAATAAGAATAACAGCTTCAAACCTCGAAAGATGAAGAATTTCATAATAAGAAGAACTGCTTCAGATTCCACATTTTGGCAGGGGAATGAAGAATTTCATAATAAGAAGAACAACTTCAAACCTCGGAAGATGAATAATTTCATAATAATAAGAAGAACAACTTCAGATACCACATTTTGACAGGAGAATGAAGAATTTCATAATAAGAAGAATAACTTCAAACCTCAGAAGATGAAGAATTTCATAATAAGAAGAACAGCTTCAGGTTCCATACTTTGACAGGGGAATGGAGAATTTCATAATAAGAAGAAGAACAGCTTCAAACCTCGGAAGATGAAGAATTTCATAATGAGAAGAACAACTTCAGATTCCACAGTTCGATAGAAGTTTGAAGAATTTAATAATAAGAAGAACATCTTTAAACTTCAGCATTGTTCGTAAAGAAAAATCCGCCTTTCAGAGGATGACCAGGAGGTCTAGACAAAATTCGTGTATTTTTAGTCTTTGCTCTATCCCTGTTCCACAACAATGAGCAAAGAAGGGCAGCTGTTATACCTGAATTTTAACCAGGTTAGTAAATAAATAATAAATAAATAAATACTAAATACTAAATAAATAAATACATATTAAATAAATAAAACCCAAAACAGTCCATAAACAAATGTACAAATGTCCTTTTACAAATCCAAATAGTGTCCAATTAATGTCCAAATACATTTTGAAAAAACCCAGAGCCTAAATACAAATCCTATAGCCCATCTATAAGGCCCAATTTACATTCATGTCCAAAGAGTCAACAGCTGATAACCCCGCTGACGTCATCTTCTGACCACTATAAATACCATACAAGAGAGAGAAATGGTCAGTGATGATGATTCATTAAAAAACTATAATTAATAATAATAATAATAATTAAAAAGAGAGAGAGAATGCTCACATTATGTAACTGAACCGTCTCGGAGAATGCTGGTCACTAGGAGCTGAGCAACCAGAAGCCGAAACGTTACCGGAGGTTGAGACGTCGTCGGTGGTTGAAATGTCACCGGAGCCACCATAACGGAGGTAATTTTCCTCCAGTCTTTTATTACCTTCAAAATAATAATAAATATGTTAGTTTAACAAAAAACAATGGCAAAAACAATAAATAAAAATGAGATCGAAAGTTAGTTTGGCCGGAGTTGTTTAGGGGTTATCAGAGTTGAAAATGGTAGATTTGGGCTCGGGTAGTCTAGGATTCGGGGAAGAAAGGGAAACTCTATAAAGTTTAGGGCTAGATTTAGGGTTAAGGATCGAAAAATGGAGAAAAAAATGAATTTTTAAGGCTTTTAGGGTTCTGGCCGGCGACCGGCTAGCGAATATTAGCGGTCAGAGTTCGTGGTCAGTGGTCGAGAAATACGTCGAGGTTGTCGGCGTATGGTGGCTGAGGATTCAACGGCGGCGTGTGGCCGGAGAGGATGATATTCATCGAGTTCTTGAGGAACTCGGATGAATATTCATCCGAAATAGGGGTATATTTGATCTTAGTGAGTAGCGAAATCTGGGTAAATGTTGTTTGTGTTTAGAGGGTTTCAAATAGAGAGAGAGATAGTGTAATTGGGAAATGAAGTCTGAAGCCTAAAATTAGGCATTTATAGCTCCTTCAAAACGTTGTCGTTTTGGCAGCGGATATGGATGATCCACGAGAACGGGTCGGGTTAGGCTCATAGGATCCGCGAATTTTTGAGGTTTTTGGGCTAATTTAGACTTTAGTCCCTGGAATTTTGGGATGTATTTCAACCCGGTCCTTATTTCTTTTTAAATTGAACCCCAAGTTTTATAATTCATTCAATTGTTTCAATTTAGTCCCCATATTAATAAAAATTAGTTTTATTATTTAATTTGTTTTATTTTAATTAATTATTTAATTGTTTTATTAAATGCAATTAATTTATATGTGTGATGCAAGTTTAAATTAGGCATATAGAACTAAATGTTAGATAATTAAATAACCTAGTCTAGTTAATTAGTTAGAGCATTCCCTAGGTTTCTCTGATTAGGAATTCAATAATTAAAACAGGATAGATAATTGTAGTAATTAAATGTATTAAATATAAGATTTAAAATCCTAATTTGGATGGTGTTCCATTGTTTACAATGTGGTGTTATCTCAACATGGATTTTAATGAATATATTTCATATTTAAATCACACTTATAATTGAAATATAAATGTAGTTCATTAATTGACATTTAAATTAATACATTGTAGTTAATTAAATGTATATCGAACATAATTTTTGAGGTTCAAATCTGGATGGTGTTCCATTGTTTACAATGGGGTGTTATCTCAGCCTTGGTCATAAAGGTGTATATTCGATATACATTTTCATTTATGATACTGAATAATAATTTGTTAGAGCCTTAATTAGGACTAGAACTTTAATTAATTAGAAGAATTAATTAGTTAGGAATATGATTAATTTAAGGGCTTTAAATATATGGAATGTGTTCAAGAAATTGACATTTTCACATGAAAGCCATTAAATTAATTAATATTCATAGTTTTAAATAACTAATTAATTAGAGCCTTTTTAGGATTAGTTCTTAAAATCAACAAGACAATAAAATATCATTCATTAAAAACATTTTATGTTGGAAATTCATTTTTAAATACAAATAGGGGTGCCACTTAACGGGGTGGTTTTAATCTCGTATTCGAATAAAATGAATTTCCTTATAAAAGGATATATGCATTCAGAATTTAAATTCAATCAATAATTATGGAATAAATTAAATTCAAATAATTATTCGAAATGCCAAAATGCCACGTAAAATTAAAGGTACCGATAACGGGCATTCGTAGGGGTGCTAATCCTTCCCTACACGTAACCGACTCCTGAACCCAATTTTTAAGACATAATCTCTGGTTTGTTTTTCCGGTGTTCGGTCTACCTCGAAGTGATCGGTGGCGACTCCAATGTATTTTTAAGAAATAAATAAAGAAATGTGATTTAATATGAAAAACTCTACATTTTCAAGACTTAATTAAAACTGACCAAAACCCTAATTTTATAAAAGACCGATCGTCAGGCTATTTTTACACATTCCCGATTTTTCAAAAAAATGGTCGCGACACAGCAATCAGCTAATTGCTAAACGGAGCCATAGCCTTGTTTGGTAAACAACTTTTGAGTCAAAATTAGAGATTTGAACCATTTTTAGAGGTTTGACCAGTCAAATTTGCTAATTTAGATATATGGTAAATAAAATATTGTAACAACGGATTACGGTAAAACCTTTCAATTTGAAAAAAACTTCTTTTAAGAGCTTTTTGAGTAAGAGGTTTGAGTAAAAGAATTGTAAATACTCTTTTCTTCCCTTGATAATTAAAAAAATCTTAAAATAACATAAATTTAAATAACTAATAAAATTAAAAAAGATAATTTATAAATAAAAAATAATATATAAATTTAAATTTAATAATTAATAAAATTATATTCAAAATAAAATTTCCTAAATAAGAAATTAATATATATATATATATCTAAATTTAATAATTATTAATATTATATTAAAAATTAATTTCACAATTAAAAAATTAATATATACATCTTTCATTATAATTATACTTAGTAATGATATTAAAAAAAGGGGTAAACTACTGTAATGGTCATTTACGTTTAAGATTTGTACATATTTTGTCAACGATTTTTAAATTTGACCGTTTTGGTCACTTATGTTTTCGTTGTGTAAACTTTTGGTCACTCGAACGTTTGTTTTCGTTACTCTCATGATGTGCACGATAATAAAAAACTTTAATTTTAATTTCACCCTGAAATTTTAAAAATTCATTTTTTTCAAAAAAAAAACTTTAACCCCTTTCCAGCCTCCATCTGGCCGCGGAGTTTGAAAATTCTAATGCTAATTACTTGAGAGCCGAGCATTGGCAAAAGAAAACGAAAGGAAACGTAATATTCAATAATGGATGTTTCCCAAATTTATACAAACCCGGAGTAAAAGAAGGATAGTATTTCCATTAAAATTTTGCAACAGAGAGATCTCAAAGCTTCATGTTCATAAACCCGAAACCTCTTATTCTGATCAGTGCAGTTTACATATGGCTGTTCTTGGAAAACAAGGGCTTCATCTTTGGTTAACCTAAGTATTATTTGATTCCAAAACAAAAAAATGATGATAGAAGGATCAGAGGTGAAGGGAAATTAGTGACATTGCTGACAATATTTTTCCTAAATTCCTAAGCACCACCTGAAAGCAAAAAAAATGTCAGGAACTTACACTTGAATCATTTTTTATGCTATGATAAGATTAATGTGCCAGAATTTCTTACCAAAATTCCTTGGTGTCTTGCATTTGAAGCATTCGATTCTGCTACCATAATTGTGAACTCCACACGCATATCTGTCAAAACAAAATTGCAGTACAACGGTTATCAACTAGAAGCAAAATGAGACAATGCAGCTTGTTTGTGAAATTTTATGCTCTTGACCAGAATAAAAATCAAGACACCGTTTATTCAGATTGAAATCTCAATAAACAGTTTAGTCATTTTTTCACCCCAAATTTTTGTTCTAGATTTACCTGGATTCAGGCGGTGACTGTTCGATACCCCATATGTGAAAGCAGCTAAAGATGAAGAAAAATGAAAAAAAATAGAGGCTCTCACCGTCAACTTTGAACTGATGCAGGAGGTCGGAGTATTGTCTCTTTAATCTCAACAGTGAAAGCATTCATTAGAGCGAGGGAAAGCACATATCCTAAAATTGGTGCCATCCGACGGTTAAAGGATAAGATCCGGTGAGAAATTGAAGTGGGTTTCCTAATTTGTTTTGAAATTTTGGTGCTATTTTCGTGGATTCAGGCTGAGAAAGAGAGGGAGGAGAAGGAAAGGACTCGTTCGGCGGCTCACTTTGTTGGAAGAACCATCGGAGTAATGGTGGTGATGGTGGAGTTGAACGGCGTTGATGAGATAGGGGAAGCTTTAGGGCTTTTCGACCATTTAAGTAGTTTACTCTTATTTTTGTTGTTTTTAGATTAGTCCATCTTAACGTTTAACAACAACAAACGTCTTAGTGACTATAAATTTATAAATAAAAAATATAAATAATTATAACGGTCGGATTTGAAAATTGGCAACTAAAAGTATACAGACCCTAAACATAAGTAACAATTCTAGTAGTTTATCTTAAAAAAATAAGTTTCATAATCTAATTAATATTAAGAGTAAACTTCACCGGAGGGGTGTGTTCTAATTTGGTTACTCATTTTGAAAAAATAATTATTCTTGCCACTTACGTTTTTGATCTATTTTATTTTGGTCAATGTGTCGTTAGCACCCTTAGTTTGATGACGTGACACATTAGTCAAAAAAAGTTAATTTTTAATTTGACCCATAAACTTTAAATAAAACATTAAATTAACTTTTAAATTTACTTAATCTTACTTTTATTTCATAATATCGTTGCTCCTGTCATCTTTTTTGGTGGGTGATGGCTCTAATAGCCTCTATCTCTTAGGAGTAGATTTATGAGCAGAACATGATTTCGGATTCGGAATAGCATTCGGTGAGCAGGCTTTGCTATAAGTTATCCTATGATTTATGAGCAGAACATGATTTTCGATTCCTGTATAGAAAGATATCCCCATCTCTATGGAAGCGATTCCAGGGTCTACTCTTGCTTGACAGAGCTTGGTGTTGGCTTGACACGTGAACCTGGCTTTCATCATGTACGAATCGGTTAAAATTATAAATTATTTTTTGAGATTTGATTCCTGCAAACATATATTACTAATAAGAATTCAGATTGAATTTTGTTTAAATCAATATTTTATGTTTGAATTTTGACCAGTTCGATGTCCGGGGTAACGCATGTGGTTTGTTGGCTGCACATCTAATGACACTTTTGGTATCACTCCACCACATAGATCATATAGACCCAATCTTCCCTAACATGACAACGATCAAGGCAATGCAACATTTACTTCATACTGCAGATATTGATTCTCAGAGAATTTTGCAGCAAACGATCTGCTACGGTCGTCAATTGTAACGGACAATTTCGGCTCGTAGGGTTATGCCATTCAAGTATACAATAAACACATACCTTTACCTGATGTTCTCCCTGTGCCAGAAACATTCAGGCAATGAATTGAGCTGAGATTTCTCAATTTGAAAAAACTGCCAATGGAAACTTTTTAAAATAAAATAAAGGGATGCATGCATATGCAAAAGGTTAGGGATCGAGTAGAAAATAATGTGGGTATGTGTTATTTCGTACGTAGTAGTTGGATATTCAATGTCATTTCTTGTTTAGATTTCATAATGTCCCGTTCATAATGTCAGAATTCATACTCCTGACTTTATTTAAAAAATTTAATGTCTAATCCCATTAAATTAACTAATTATTAGTAGTCATGATTTTTTACTAATTTATCGATTTCACTTTTATCAAATTTTTATTTAATGGGTACACATATTGAATCTCACCCGTGACCACATTTGTCTTATTAAAAAAATTACTATGTACTTCTTCTTTTAGATAATAAAATATATATTTAATATATTAGTATAGACGGGTAGAGCCAAATCGATTTATTTTAATTTTATATGAGTTGGGTTTGAGTAAAATATAAAATTTATATTTTTACAAGTTTAAAATATACTTCAAGTCACTTATTTACGTATTTGATAATAAATAAGTTTTTTTTTAAAAATTATGAACATATTATTCAATTAATAATTTGTTACAAACAAGTCATTGATTGTAATACTCTAAAACCGACCCGGACAATCTGAAAGATTCAAATTGTTACATTGAGTCAACGGTGTGACAGACGAAATTTTCAAACGTATATCTAACTAAAACATTCTGAAATCGTTTCTTAAAATCAAGTAAACCCGAGATGATCATAACATACAAGTAAATAAAAATAGTTATACAAACGAGGCTTCATAGTCTAAAATAATGTAAATCGAAAATAGTAAAAAGAGTTTTAAACTCGAAAAATAATAGTAAGTTCTTATGTATACATAACCCAACAAAATATAATTATTGTGTAATAGCTTATGTGCTTAAATCTCTCGTCAATAGTGCTCCTTGGACATAATTAGTTTACAAACATGCGAATGAAAACATTTGAACGTTGATCTTTACAAGCTCAATGACACACTTCAACTATATTATACTTCATCCAATCTATAAACAATAAATATAAGCATGCGACACAAGTATAAGTAGATAAACATTTGTCGCTACCACATATGATCTTATTCGCAACAACATTTGATCATTGATTGATACAAGAACAGTATTAGCCATAAAATAACATCATAGAAATAATAAATCATCCACACAACAATAATGATAGTAGTAATAACCCTTAGAAATCACCAAACATCAGACAATATAAGCTGTAGTGGTACGTGAAAATCACTAGCATCATGTATTACATTCACACCATAAATATACAAGTATTGATACCTAGAAATCACTAAGCATTAGGTAGCACAGGTCTCAAGTATCCAAATAGCCCACAACACACAGTAAATCATATAATAAGCATATACATCAAGTATTCGTATTGTTTATCAGAGTGTCATAACACAAGTCGTCACACAATATAAAGACTCGTCACAAAATTTATTGAGTCATTTCATAGTTATTTTGTTATCAGATCATCAAACATGCCCGTCCTAAAAGATGTACGGGTCCTGTGATATTTTTTAAAATGAGGCCCCTAAAATATTTTATAATAAGGTGAAATTGTAAAATATCAAACTTGATCGTATTACAATTGTTTCTTACAAAATAAAAAAAAATCCAAACATATAAAACTAAGACAATGTCACAAAGAAACTCTATAATTGTGACATTTTATTTAAACTAAAAACCAAAAGGATAGAAAGAACCTAGAAAATTAAAAGAATAAAAGTCTCGAACATTAGTCATTAATCGATCAAGACTTCAAGAGCCTTAACCATCCATTTTATCTCTCAATTAAAAATTAATCTTCAATTAACAACCATCAAATAGAGAAAAATATTAGGATACTATTAATTTTACGCTACCAAAAAATAAAAAAAAAGTAACTTATATCCTCCAAAAGAAGAAGCACTATACCTTCAACAAGACCACCGCATCAGAGAAAGGACAACTTTTAAAATTTTAAAATCTTCAAATACCTCAATTAGAAATTCAATCTTCAAAACACTAATTAAAAGTAGTGGTAGGAACTTTTTTTGACCTTTAGATGATGAATATCACTAATTAGTAGTTGAATCTAGAGTAATTAAAGAAGATTAAAACTAGAATAGACATAAATAAAAAAAATTCCCATTAAACATCATAAATTTGATAGGGTTTTTTAGGAGGAATTGATTACAATTAAATTTTTGAGATAATAAGAGAGAATAAAAAAAATTTTAGGAAATTATTTTTTTTTGAGTTAGCAAATTTTTTTTCAAAGTATAAAACCCTAAATTTTAAGACTTTGTGACGTGTCACATGCCACACTTGTCCATAGACGAGCATGTCATCAAATGTTTATTACATAACTTATTCTCAATTAAGGCTTATTAATCTTGGTATGTTACGCGATGACGGTGCGATAACATTTGAGGATAATTCTTAACCAAAAAATATTTAAAATCAACTTAAGACATACTTTAGGACAATTTGTACATTAAGCCTAAATTAAAATGTAAAGTAAAACAACAATCATGAAACATTGATAGATTCGAAAAATAAAAGGGCCCATGTTGAGGTTGAGAGCACAAACGTACCGTCTTTTCTGGTCTGCTACGCCATGTATTGTCCACTCGTTGTGAAGACACTTTCTTTCCCTTTCGCTTATTCCTCTCACTTTCATCCATTAATAATTATAACAAAAGTCTGCTTTAATTTTGACCCTAACAAATATATGTTTGTGTAGTCATATGTCTTGCAAGTGGAATTTTAATCTAATAATTAAGTGTTAAGACATTCAATGAACATGTCCCCTTTCATAATCCAAGGGGAAAATCTAATACATGAAAAAAATATTATATAAAACAAATATGTCACATCAATATATATAATTTTTGTATTCCATGGTATGTATTTTGATTTTTTTAATAAAAAAATAACTATTTATCATATATCACATGCAAATGTTTAGCTTGATATTGTGTTAATAAACTAATTTAAAGTTGAATTAATTTTATATTTGTAATAATTGGTTTTGATTAGAAATATTGATGTAGTTGTATGTGATTATTAGTTGTTGCAACATTTTATTTCAAAAAGATTTAGTCGAGAACAAAAAGACATACATCATCTTTTTTTTATAATATGTATGTCTATCTTATGGTTTGTGTTAGAGTGCAAGGCTGTCACTCCCAACAACGTCGTCTCTAAGGTTTGAACTCGTATAATCTTGTTGAGAGTGCAATATGTCTTATGTTTTATGTTCAGGATACGGGGTTGTCCCTCCCAGCAATATTATCTCATTTCTTGCATTAAGAAAATCTAATTGTTTGCATGTATACCTTATTGGTTCATTTAATTTAGAGTATAATACTTTGAATTTAAGTTTTTTAATAGGAGATAAAAAAAGAATTAAGTTAAATATACATGTTTTTTATACAAATATTTACTTGAAATTAGTAACTATTTTCCTATTGGCACTTTAATTTTTTTAATCTTAGTGGTATTTGAATTTGGAAAACATTCTCAAATTAATACATGTGTTGGCATAATCAAAACATTATGAATTTGAGATTAAAAATTCACATACTAATTTAAAAAATACCAATTTCAAATATTATTTTATATTATTGGGTGTCAAATTCAGAATTTTTAGGGGAAATATATTAAATTCTTTTAAAAGAGTGGAATTGCAATCTCTCTCTTTTCAATAAGAATTTAAAAAAGCAGTTGGAATTTGGAAAAGGTGTGGTCCAGTTTTGGGATGTAAAGGGGGAAGGAAAAGTAGCGGGAATTTTTGGATCAAAATGAATGATTCCGTGTGCTAACCGTTTCAGCGGGCTCCATTTTCTGTCGGCTTTGAAAGCTGCTGTCCTAGCTTGCCGCAATTGTGGAACTCATGCTTGTCATAAATCTTCCAGCTCATGCCTCTACTACTCATTTTCCATCCTTTTCATTTGTCTATAAAAACAAGTGTTTAAATTATAATTTTTTTAAATTTTAGGTGTTTAAAATAATTTTTGATAAAAATATATATTTTAAGTTTTATTTGTTATTACTTTAGGTGCCTGATTATTTTAAAAAAATTATTATCCAATAAAAATATAACACTTGACATATTTTTTATTATTTTAAAAAAATAAAAATATATAATTTTAAAAATTCAAAATTTTTCAAAAAGTCTTAAATCCCTAATATCAAAACCATAAATTCTCCAAATTACTGCCGCCACTGCCACCCTCATCGTTATCAGAGACCGTCGTCAATTTTCCCCAATCACTCATCAACGATAATCAACGAGAAGCGTGTCATTCGGACAACGAACGTAAATGGTTCTAGTCCAACGACGTTCGATTGACACACTCATCGACGATTACCAGTGATAGGTGGTTGGAGAAATAAGCGGCAATCTCTGATGACGACAATGATGGAATTCGAAGACGGCAACGGCGACGGCGACAATAAAATTTTGAAAAATTTATGGTTTTGAGTATTAGAGATTTGGGTTTTTTCTGAGAATTTTGAAAAGTTTGAGTTTTTTTTTAAATATATCCTTTTTCATTTTTTTAGCATAATAATTAAAAAACATGTCACGTGTTACGTTCTTATTAGGTAATGATTTTTTTAACGGTCAGACATTTAAAATTGCAACGATTAAAACTTTATGCACCTATTTTTACTGAAAAATACTTTAGGCACTTAAAGTTTAAAAATGTATAGTCTTGAATTATGGGGAAAAAAGTTTGAACACTTATTTTTCATTTAAGTCTTCCCATTTGTTTCTTAAATAATTTAGGATAAAGTTTAGGGTAAATTACATTATTGTGTCACTGAACTATTGATTTTTTCTGCTTTAGTCTCAAAACCATTTTTCTGTCAAAATAGCCACTAACAATACTTTTTTTTAGTCATTGGCCGTTAAATCTCCATTAAAAACTTACATAAATGATGACGTGGCATGATATAACACTATTTTAGTCCCAAAAACTTTTCTATTCTATCATTACCTTGAAAGCAACAAAAAAAGCTCTCCTTCCCCATCTTGAACCCGACATTTTCTAGCTCCCAAAACCCCGATTTTTGTTTATTTTCTCTTCAATTTTTATATAGATTTCTTCGATTCCACTTTGATTTATTGATTTCAAATTATTCTTAGATCTTAAATGTTCTTTTTATTTTACAAAACTTGCACGAAAAACTTCAGAATTATTCACGAAAATCAGGTTTTCTAGTCTCCTTATTGGATATTTTTTTGCACTAATCTCCATTTTGGTTCATGGAAGCTGAGTCTTGATGTAATTATCTCCTTTCTTGAATGATTTTAATTTATTCAAGCTTTTAAATCAACGTTTTAGCTCATACTCGTTCTTAGAGATTTAATGGTGAAACTCAAATTAAGACCCCTCTAGTTGGTTTGAGACATTTTTTAGGTTTATTTTGTGTTAACAAAAAAATTGCAATTAAATGATTGGTGAGAGAAGGGCTAAAACGGAAATCATGAAAAACCCCATTTGGTCAATTTGTGAATTTAGGGATTGTCTTCAAGTTTTAGTTACATCCTTTAAATTGATGATTTATATGATCAAAAAACATAATTGGAGGTGATTTAAGTGTTTGGTTTGAAGTTTAGTCAAGGAGAATGAAGGATTTCTTGAAAAATTGCTAGAAAATGGCTATATCGGTTCATTAGGAACTTAGTGTTCTTAATTTTTAAGTTTATTAGTTAAGCTGCTAATATGTTTGAAATGCCTCTAATTAATGTTTTTGATGATTAAATTCAAGAATCGGAAAAGAAAAAGTCGAATTTCGTGAAGAAAATAGGCAAAGCTAAAATGAGCTAAATGATTGGCAACCAAACTAAGGGTGATATTACCAAATTTATTAAATTATTTCAAATTTAAATGAGAACCCAATTGATGAGATTTGTAAACATTATCAACTAGTGACCAAAATAGAAAAAAACATAACGTTTGAGACTAATCTTGTAGAAAAATAGTTTAATGGCTAGTTAGTGTAAAAATAAATGAGTTTTAGATACTCTTATAATTTTTTTACAACTACTATTTTAACAATTAAGGTGTCGAACTTATTAATATAATTAGATAGTTATATACACAAACTTTCAAATCAATCTAATATCTCTATCACGCCAATCCAAATCCAAATCCAAAGTAATGTATTTATTAATATACATGAACAGTCGAGAGGTTTTGACATGAAATAGATAATTAAATATTTTCAACTAATTCAAAATTTGACACGTATAATTTATGTGAATAAAACATGAATCCCAATGGTTGAATTGTTAATATATTAATCATAGAAAATTTTATTGAAATGTGTAAAACTCGCTTATTTTTATACTAGTGTAAGTGGATCCCCTTCATATATATATATATATATATATATATATATCACCATTTAGTGGTTTCTTTTTTCTTTTTTTAATGCAAAGTTTTGGAGCCAAAATCTGATAACCGGACGGTTGTTGTTCCATTCTCATTCATTCAATCTCATTTTCATTCTCTAAAATTCTCTCAATTTCTCTCTATCCAAATATCCAAGATTCTAAAGAAACCTTCAATTTCCTTTCATCTTATCCAAATTTCTAAGCTTCTTAAATGTGCAAATGTGCATGCATGATTATTACTGCAATTAAATTATAAGGGCAAAGTTGTTTATTATTATTATTATTATTATTATATGGAAAAAACTTTGATACACAGGCCGTGTAAACTTTAGTTTATACGTGCCTTTTAGTTTTAGGAGTTTAGGTGGTAGGGTTTAGAATTTAAGGTTAGTGTTTAGAATTTAGGGTATAAAATTTAAAGTTTAGAGTTTAGTTTTTTTTTTGTTAGGATTAGAAATTTAGGATTTGAGTTTTATAACGAAAATATGCAAGCTTGTGTAAATTAGTTTTACACAGCCTGTGTATCAAAATTTTGCTCTATATATTGTTTTGTTTATATAAAACTTAGGGGTCGATATATCATATATATATATATATATATGTACTAAAATATGATCAGAGAGATTTGTTAATTGAATAAGTGGTTAAGAATGCTTATGTTATTTTATCTTATGTGGGTTCAAATCTTGACATTTGTCTTTAGAATATAAAAAAAATCCCCTACTTGATTAAAAAAAGAGCGAGGATAAGAGAAGTTCAATGTTGAGAAGATTAATGATCACATATCGACATAAAACAAAACCATATATTCAAAAGAAAATGTTGGGGAAAAACAAAATTAGTAAATGATATAATTCTTTTTTGAAAAAAAAACTAGTGATTAATGGTGAAGAAAAAAATGAACATGGTTGTTTGTAATAAGAATATTATAATTTTTTAGGGTAAACTACACTACATAATACTCAATTATGGTCGCTGACTCAAAAATGCCACCAAACTTTAAAAAAGTTCAAAACTAACATTGAACTTTAATTTGTGACTCGAAAATACCACTCCGCCGTTAACTTTTAACATTCCCGTTAAGTCAAAAAGACGTCGTTTTGGGCGGCTGTTTTGAAGTCTAATTTAGCCCAAAACGACGTTTTGCCGGGGGAAAAATATTAAAACCATGTGTTTGGAGGGGTTTGAGCCCAAAACCTTCAAATAAAAAGGCCCTTAACCACTAAACCAACTTGAAATTATCTAATGTTTTACCACAAATATTATATATCTTAAACTACTTGAGATTAATTTAAATTATTTTATGAAATAAATAACACTATAAATAATATAAATAAATAAATAATATAAAATATATTATTTGTGTATATATCAATATATATAAATAAAAGTGTATTGTTTTTATTTTAATATAATATTTATAATATAAATATATTATTTAAAAAAACTTTAAAATATTCATAAAAATAATATATTTATATTATAAATAATATATAAAAACTCTAAACCTTAAATCCTAAAACTTAAACTACAAAGCCCAAACCTCAAACCATAAATCTTATGGTTTGAGGTTTAGGTTTTATGGTTTTTTATATATTATTTATAATATAAATATATTATTTTAACGAATATTTTTTTAAAAATAATATATTTATATTATAAATAATATATAAAAACTATAAAAAGAATATATTTTTATTGATATATACGTAAATAATATATTTTATATTATTTATATATTAATATTACTTATAGTATCATTTTTCATAAAATAATTTAGTTAAGCCTAATGGATAAGTTTATATAATTTAAATAAAAATATATATTTTTATATATTATTTATAATATAAATATATTATTTTTAGAAAAACCCAAAATATCCATAACATTAATATATAAAAGCCCTTAAACCCTAAATCCTAAAATATAAGGTTTAGGGCTTAAGTTTGAGGGTTGGAGGTTTGTGGGTTAATAGTTTAGGGTTTATGGTTTTTTATATATTAATAATAATATAAATATATTATTTTTATGAATATTTTGGGTGTTTTAAATAATACATTTATATTATTAATAATATATTTTATATTTTTATATATTAATATCATTTATAGTATTTTTTATTTTATAAATAGTATTTTTATTTTATAAAATAATTTAAATTAATCTCAAGTAGTTTGAGATATATAATATTTCTGGTAAAATATTATATAATATCATGTTAGTTCAGTAGATAAAGCTTAGCCCTTATATTTGAAGGTCTTGGGCTCAAACCTTTCTAAGAGCATGGTTTTAATATTTTTCCTCCAGCAAAATGACGTCGTTTTGACTTAACGAGGGTGTTAAGAGTTAACGGCAGAGTGGTAGTTTCGAGTCACAAACTAAAGTTCAGTGTTAGTTTTGAACTTTTTTTAAAGTCCAGTGATATTTTCGAGTTAACGGCCATAGTTGAGTAGTAGATGGTGTAGTTTACCTTTTTTTAACTATCTAAACTCTTAAATCTTTCATTAATTTGTTTAAAAAACCCTACACCTATTTATTTCAAAAGATCATTAGACTAAAACTATTTCACTATTAGTACTTAATAGTGTTGTAAATGAACCAAACGTTCAACAATTCACTCTTCGGTTTACAGAACAATCATGTTAACGAACGGTCCGTTGAACGTTTGGTTTGTTAAAATTTGGTTCGTTTAGAGCGAACCGTCCTGCGGTTCACCAGAGTTTATAGTAAAGTTATAATATTGATACAAGTAAAATAATTATAACTTAAAATTTGGTCAGCGAACCGTAGAGTAAACCAAACGTTCAACGAACCGCGGGAGCCGGTCCCTTGTATCAGTTGATAAATAGAGTGAACCGCAGGATCCTGTCTCTTGCATCAGTTGATAAACCGTCAAGTGAAAGTAAGATTGTTTATTAATATGGGCGAAGTTACAAGGGACTAGCTCATGCGGTTCACTCTACGATTTTTATTGAATTTGGTCCATATAAAATTTTAATTATGATTTACTTTACTTGTATAAGTGTTATAAAATAGTTCTCATCTTAGTGATATCATGGAGAAATTATATCATGAGTCATTTCTACCATGTCATCCATGGGATCAACATATAAAAATCACTAATCTCATTATTTTTTTCATGTCATATATTTACCAAGTGAATCTTCACTCATATTTACTGTAAAACAATTTTAAAAACAATCTTTACCAAGTGAAGATTCACTTGGTAAAAATATGATATGAAAAAATAATGAGATGTGTGATTTTTATAGGTTGGTCTCATGGATAATGTGGCGGGAATGACCCATGATATAATTTATCAATATCATGTGTTAGTGAATATAAGATTGTTTTTTAAATATAATAAATCCTATTGACGATATTTTTTAGTCTTTTATTTCTTATTCTCAACTATTTAATTTTAAATTCGTGACTTCACCTTTTCTCATTAGTGTATTACTTTTATCTTATAATTTAATTTATTTGTCTATTCTCTTATTAAATTAGTGTCCTTTAACTCGTCATATGAAACACAACGAGATTTTAAGTTGGTACTAGTTTTAGAATTTATAGACTCACGATGTGGATAAAAATATAGGATTTATATTCAATACACCGGCAGTAAAAACGGAAAGTTTCTACAAGCGCCTTAATTTTAGGGTTTAGGGTATTAATTTAGATTGTAGGGTTAGGGGTTTAGGTGTAGGGGTTTATAGTTTAGGGTTTAGGGATAGAATTTAAGTTTAAAGGTTGGGGTTTAGTTTTTAGGGTAATATAGTTAGAATTTAGGTTTTAACTTGTAAACCCTAAATTATAACCCTAAACCCTAAATTTTAACTATTGTCCCTAAATTCTAAACCCCTACAACTAAACCCCTACTAAACTAAGACTCTAAACCCTAAAACTAAGACATTTGTGGAAACTTTCAGTTTTTACCGCCAGTGTATAGGATAATAATCCAAAAATATAAAGATTGCGCATATAGAAAATAATTGAGGGTGAAATAGTTTAAGAAGATGTTTTATTATTTTTATGAGAAGTTCTTCAGATAATTTATTACTTATGAAATCTAATTTTTTATAGGTTCAAGGATTCTCCTTCTAACTAGGGGTGAGTATTCGATCGAGACGAATCAAAAAATTGAGTTAATCAAGTTGATCCTTTATCATTCAAACACTAATGAAATCTTTTTTGAGCTGAGTCGAGTTGAGTTTGTTAGGATGATCAATCAATGTAGATGTTGGCCAATAGGGGGTGAATTGGCTATTTTAAAAAGTATGGGAGCAAATCGAAAAGATAGACAATGGGACACAACGATTTATAGTGGTTCAAGCTTCTAACAAGCTCTACGTCCACTACCTTAGCTTCCTACTAAGGATTTTCAACCAGTTTCACTATAAAATTCTTCCCCTTTTATAGGCTAAGGAGGCAACCGTTACAACCGATCAAAGCTTTCTACCCAAAGCTTGATCAAAGACCACTCTTTTACAATAAAGAAAATGGCAAAAAGAAAATGACCTCACAAGGTAAATATTTTCCCAAAATTACAAGAACACTCAGCCCTAAACTTGAAATAAAAGATTACAATGAAGAACACAAGTTGGGTACAAGGATTTGACTTTATGAGCTCAAAGGGTTTGATTTTGCTTGAATGCTCGGATGTTGATCAATGTAGGTTCATTAGTTGTTGATGCTGCTTTGGAGACTTGCATTTATACTCTTTCATTGAATTCCAGCTGTTTGGGTGGTTGAAGTCATCAATAGAGCCGTTGGGAAACATCCTTCCCGCAATAAATGTTGTTTAGTGAACAACCGTATTGGTACACGAAGGCACGTATCGATACTTGTTACAACAAAAATATAGCCATTGTACAAGTCGTATCGATACGCAGGAGGCCGTACCAAAACAATTATAGTGTAAAATAGGGGACGTATCGAAACAGCAAGGCCGTATCGGTACGAGTTTTGCTCTCTGGAATCTTGGATGAAAAGTATATAGGTACGCCTAAGAGCGTATCGGTACGGATTAACCAAATTTAAAGTTTGAGGATTCCAATAACTTACAAGCGACGACCAAAAAATTTAATGCAAAGATCTTGACAAATCGTATCGGTACGGGGTTAATCGTATCGGTACATTTTGAAATTTCTTAAATCTAGATTTCAAACCGTATTGAAACATAATGTACCGTATTGGTACGAGTACAAATTTCTTAAACCCAGAATTCAAACTGTATCAAAACGGGTGTAAGCTGTATCGAAACGCTGCGCTTAAAATGTTACCCAGATGAAGGTCGTATAGAAACGGGGTAAGCCGTATAGGAACACTTTGCAAGAGCAAATTCTAGTAGCTAAAAACCGTATCGAAACACCAAGGGATGTATCGATACGCCTGGGCGTGATTGTGTAGTTTGGCTTGAAACACTTAGAAAAATTTTGGGTTTAAGTTTTGGACTTCAAAGAAATTTTTCTTGTCATTTTGTGAGACTTTTGAGTACTTAAAAATTTATTTTCTTTTTCAATTTAGTCCTTAAATAATTTGTTATATCAAAATCAAATATAGGTTTTACAATCTTCCCCTTTTTGATATAACAAAACCAAATGAAAATTTTTAAGTATCTTAAAGAAAACTTTGAAAATTTACTCCTCCTTAGTTTAAGGCTATATAAAAAAATTTTGACTCTTTAAATCTTCTCCCCCTTTTTTGTTAGATCAAAATCAATTCCATAGGGAAACAATAATAACTCCAAGCAATTTTAAATAAGCAACATAAGCATTAAACTTCAAATCATAGTTCAAGCAACATTATTCAATCCAACTCAAATCCTAAAAACATAAACCAAATAAAAAGCAAAGCATATGAGTTCATAAAAAACATAAAGGTGCATAACTTAAATCCTAATATGATATGATGTGATATGCATAATGCCTAAGAGTTCATTCCATCGTCTCCATCTTCTGCATCCTCATCCTCATCAACATTTGTGGCCAAAGGTCCATAGGATTGACGTCATTCACCATGAAAGACGTTAAGAGTGATGTCCATAGATTTTTGGCGATGTTCAATAGCCATCACCCTTTCTTCCAAGGATGTGAAGCGAGTGTCGATCGCAGAAAATTCAGAGTCTATGGTGGTGTGTAAATATGTGAACTTCTCATTGAGGAAAGCCATGAGAGTATCATGATTTGGTTGGGCCACCAGAGCTTGTGGAATAGGAGTTGCTTGAGGAGCTTCCATCGGTTCAGGTTGAACGCCTCACGGAAGATCGGTGTTTCGAACCCATTATCCATTGTAGTAAGTGAACTTGGGGCGACGGAGAGAACGCTTATCAATAGGATCAGTGAGGGGTTTCGCTAGGTCATGGGAACAATCGATCCCTATCTTGTGAAAGACAAAGCTCAAAGCTATGCCATAAGTGAAGGATGTAACCAATGAGGTGTGGCGATGTTGGACAAGAAAGACGATCTCGACGAACATAATCTGAGAAAGGTTGGGTCGCCTCTTCTCACGAAAGCATCAAAGCCAAAAATCATCAACTTGGCGGATGGTAGAGTATTTCCCACCGGATGGACGGAACCACCACAAGTAATCATGAGATGTAAGATATGGTCATGGCATTAAGAACGGTCACCGAACCACTAAAGACATGTCCTAACGCACCCTCATCATCTATTCTCGTATCCTCAAGACCCAAAAAGTTTGCTAAAACACTTGAATCAATTCAAAATTTCTTACCCATTAAGTAAGATTCAATTGCAACAACCAAACATTTGCTTCTCATTGAAAATACACCGGGCATTGGAATAGAAGATTAAAACAAGATTTCGGTATAAAATCCTGGGTATACTTAAAAAGGCCATAAATTTCTATTCGTGCATTAAAGGAAGATATTCGAATTTAAATCTTTTGGATGATAAAAACGGGATTGACGTAACACGCTCGGGATGAATTTTGTAACTTTGGTATTCTTTAAAATTTTCCATGACGTTTGGAAATTGAGGTTCATTAAAACAATTTTGATAAGTGTGGGTAAAATTGGGTCTATTACCAATATAATCGGAAAGAGGATTTAGAGAATTTGAACTAGAGGCAATGCCCTTTCGTGCTCGTTTCTTAGGGGCCATAATCTGAAAACAAAATCAAACCAAAAACGTTGTATGCATAAATCAATACACTCGATCCAAAAAGTAATCCAACAATCAAGGTATTGTTAAAAAAATTATACAATATAGTTTAAAAACATATACAAGTATAAAAATAATATTTTTTAGTAAAAGAAAACTTCAAAAATAGTGTTAAAAAATATACGATATAATTTTATATTCAAATAAAAAAGTTTCAGTTTTGAAGAAGTTTTTACAAAATATTGAAAACTATACTATATAGGTTCTAAATCTATAATTATAGTACAAAATTAGTGTATATATATGTACGAAAATTGAAAAGAAAAAGTTAGGGTTTATACCTTGAAGTTGATATTTAGGATGAATGAAGAGATTTGGATGCACAAACTTGATGATTTTAGGCTGGGTTTGATGTAAAAACTAAAAGCCCTCAAGAATTTTAAAGATTGGTGTGAGAAAAAGTGAGGGATTTAGAGGTTTTTATAGAGGATTTTCGGCTAGGGTTTTGAAATAAAAGGAAGATGTGTTTTATTTGAAGTTGGAAAGCTTTTAATGTCTTTTAATCAGCCGATCGTGAACGCGTACAGATACGCCAATGTGGCGTATCAAACCCAGTACCGAAGTGCTTTTATAGCCGTTTCGATACGTGACCCATACTGGTACAGTTAGGCCTGTACCGAAACGATTGTAAACGACCCGTATCGATACGAGGAACATCGTATCGATACGCCTATGCGAGAAATGTCAATTTTGGCTGCATGTTGCTCAAAATTTTGATTTTTAATCAAATCGAAATGCATGTGAATGATATGAGAGCATCATGTATGAGCATAAATAGATGCATACTCCCTCTAGCAACAAACATATATGCATATAGGAGCCAAATCACAAGAGCAATCAATCAAACAAATTTAAGCATATTTTTAAGACCAAAATAGACTCTAAGGGTCAATGGAGGTTGGTTAAACCTAACTCTCTCCTAAGAGACCAAAAACGTTTTTTGTCTAATGGTTTGGTAAAAATATCCCCTAATTGGTTCAAGGTGTCTACATATTCTATAACTACATCATTTTTCAAGATATGATCTCTAATGAAATGATGTCTTATTTTTATGTGTTTGGTTCTAGAATGTTGGATGTGATTTTTAGTGAGACAAATTGCACTAGTGTTGTCGCACCTAATTGGGATGGTGCCTACATCAATTTCATAATCTAAGAGTTGTTGCTTCATCCAAAGGACTTGAGCACAACGACTCCATACGGATATATATTCGACTTTTGTGGTAGATAATGCTACACTATTTTGCTTCTTAGAAAACCAAGATATGAGCATACTACCAAGGAATTGACAAGTGCCAGATGTGCTCTTTCTATCTATCTTGCAACCCCCATAATCCGCATCCGAGATGGCATGTAAGTTAAAAGAAGACTCTCTAGGATACCAAAAACCTAAACAAGGTGTATCTCTAAGGTATCTAAAGATTCTCTTAACGGCTATAAGGTGTGATTCTCTAGGACTAGCTTGAAATCTAGCACACAAGCAAACACTAAACATAATGTCAGGTCTACTTGCGGTAAGATAAAGCAAAGATCCAATCATAGAGCGATAAAGCTTTAAATCCACACACTTACCTCCTTCATCTTTGTCAAGCTTTGTGGAGGAATTCGTTGGAGTGGCTTGAGGTTTCACATTCTTCAGGCCAAACTTCTTGAGCATGTCCTTGATGTACTTAGCTTGATCGATGAAGATGTCGTCATTTCTTTGCTTAATTTGGAGCCCCAAGATGAACGAAAGCTCCCCCATCATACTCATCTCAAACTCACATTGCATCAATTTAGCAAAATCTTGGCAAAACATTTCATTAGTAGAACCAAAAATTATACCACCAACATATATTTGAGCTACTAATATGTCTTTGCCAATACTTTTATAAAGAGTGTAGTATCCACCTTTCTTTTGTTAAAACCTTTTTTAATTAAAAATTTGATAATCTTTCATACCAAGCTCTAGGAGCTCGTTTCAAACAATATAAAGCTTTTAAAAGTTTAAAAACATGGTTTGGGTAGTTTAGATCTTCAAAATCGGGTGGTTGTTCTACATACACTTCTTCATTGATAAAACCATTTAAAAATGCACTTTTTACATCCATTTGAAAAAGCTTAAATTCGTGATAACATGCAAATGCTAAAAGCATCCTAATGGCTTTTATTCTAGCACGGGAACATAGGTTTCATCAAAATCGATTCCCTCTTCTTGAGTGTAATCTTGAGCAACAAGTCTAGCCTTGTTTCTCACTATGTTACCACTCTCATCTTGTTTGTTTCTATAAACCCATTAGTTTCTATAGTAGACTTATTACTAGGTTTATCAACTAATGTCCAAACTTGACTTCTCTCAAATTGATTTAATTCCTCTTGCATGACCATTATCCAATAATCATCATTTAATGCTTCTTTAACATTCTTAGGCTCTATGCATGAGATAAATGCTACATTATATGCATTTTTAAGAGAAAGTCTAGTGGTTACCCCTTTGGATGGATCACCCAAAATCTCATCACCTTTGACATAGTTGTACTCTCTTGGGTAGCTCACTTCCTTTTCCTCTAGACTCATGTCCTTCAAGGCTTCTAGAGGTGGATCTTGTGCTTCTTCTTCTTTGGCTGGAACTTCATCCACCTTTGATGATTGCCCACCAGCATTGGCTTCAAAGATCCTTACATCATCATCATCATCACAAAAATCCTTTCTTGGAAGGAGGTTATCATCGAAAACCACATGAATAGACTCTTCAAAAACCAAGGTTATTTTATTAAATACATAATAGGCTTTAGAGTTTAAAAAATATCTTAGAAAAATAGCTTCATCGCTTTTAGCATCAAATTAGCCTAGATTATCTTTTCCATTGTTTAAAACAAAACATTTACAACCAAATGGATGAAAATAGCTAATGTTAGGCTTTTTGGATTTTAAAATATCATAAGGAGTTTTCTTTAAAATATGCCTAATCATTACTCTATTTATGATATAACAAGCCGTATTAGTGGCTTTTGTCCAAAAGTATTTTGGCAAATTGTTTTCACAAAGCATGGTTCTAGCCATTTCCTCTAAAGTTCGATTTTTCTTTTCAGCAACCCCATTTTATTGAGGTGTTCTAGGAGCTAAAAATTGTGGCTAATACCATTTGAGTTACAAAAATCCTCAAAACCTAAATTTTGAAATTCGGTGCCATGGTCACTTCGAATGTGAGAAATATTTTGACCAAGGTCATTTTGAGTGATTTTTGAAAATGTGATGAATTTTTCTAAGGCCTCATATTTGGTACTTAAAAATAAAACCCAAGTGTATCTAGAGTAATCATCAACTGAAACATATGCATATGATTTTCCACCCAAGCTAGTAGTTCTAATAGGACCAAAGAGATCCATATGGATCAATTGTAAAACTCTACTAGTTGAAACATCATTAATGGACTTGAAAGAAGCTCTTTTATGTTTGCCTTTTGCACAAGCATCACAAATTTTATCATTTGAAAACTTTATTTTAGGCAAACCTCTAACTAGATCTTTTGAAACCATTTTTTCTAAAACGCTCATGCTTGCATTCCTTAGTTTTCTATGCCATAACCATGAATCATGCTCATTATTTGCAACAAAACATGCATTAGAAATGTGTATGTCATCTAGATGCACCATGTATATGTTTCCTATGCGATGACCTACAAGCGCAATTTTATTTGTTTCAATGTTTAAAATTTTGCAACCATTAGAATCAAAAACAACATTGAAACCTTTGTCACAAAATTGACTAATGCTTAAAAGATTATGTTTAAGACCATTGACATATAGAACATTTTCAATAAGTACGGATGAGTGATTACCAATGGAACCCATTCCTTCAACTTGACCTTTGGAGTTGTCACCAAATGTCACCAATCCCCCTCTTTTTAGCTCAAGTTCCATGAATCTACTCTTGTCTCCGGTAATATGTCTTGAGCATCCACTATCAAGGAACAACGAGTTTGCACTTGAAGCTTTGACCTTGTAGCAATGATCCCATACAAACAAAAATAAATTCTTGATTTTTGGTACCCAAATCATTTTGGGTCCATGAGTATTATCTCCCATACTTGGTTCCCTTGGGAATCCAAGATGCAATGGCCTTAAGATTGTTAGAAGTGACAAGTTCCTTAGGAACCCAAACACTTCTAATTCTCTTACCTTTAGAGGTCATTTGGAAGTCTCTTTGTTTGTGGTTGCTAAAGTTCATTTTAACATAGTTGGGCTTTGAAGATTATCCTTTTTCAAAATTTGGTTTTGCAAACTTTGCCAAGGAAGCTTTGAGATCATTTACCTCATTGAGGTAATGATCTTTTAACTTGGAAAGAAGGTTATTTAGATTAACATTTTCTTTTTCAAAATATTTTTGATTATCTAGTAAATCATTAACCTTCACTTCAAGTTCCGAATTAGTCTTGATCAAAGAATCATTTTGATTTTTCAAATCAGAAATTATTTTCTTGTTTTTCAAAAGTGACTTTTTATATTTCAAAACTAATTCATCATAAGCTTCTTGCAACTCATTATAATCTTTAAATAGTTCATCATAATCAAGATCATTAGATGAGTTGGAGGTTACCTTAGGATCCTCTTCATAGGCCATGTGACAAAGGTTAGCAACTTCTTGCTCCTCATCACTTGAAGGCTCTTCATCGCTCCAAGTGGCTACATGAGCCTTGTACTTCCTTTTCTTCTCGAAGCCCTTCTTCTTGAGTTGAAGATAATCGACTTTGATATGTCCCGACTTCTTGTATTCAAAGCACACGATCGGATCCTTCTCCTTTTTTTTCTTGTTCTTGAGATCCCTTCTACGGTTGAATTTCCTTCTTCGGTTGGATCTCATGAGCTGAGTGAATCGTTTGGCTATCATAGCCAATTCTTCATCTTCCTTCTCACTTGAATCACTCTTTTCTTGTGAAGCTTTGAAAGCTATTCCTATCATCTTTTTTACTATTTTCTTATTCTCTACTTTTATTTCCTCCTTCTTATTTTCTTCCTCTCTTCATTTCTTTATTATCTCATGGGTGAGAAGAGACCCCATGAGAGCGTCGAGCTTTAGCGTCTTGAGATCCTTTGCTTCTATGATGGCCGTTATTTTGCCATCCCAAGACTCAAGAAGTGAGTAGAGTGGTTTTCGAACTAGTTTCTCCTCCGGAATGACTTCTCCTAGACCCTTGAGGCCATTTACAATAACGAAGAACCGTTCAAACATTTTGGAGATGTCTTCATCTGGGTCTATCTTGAAATTCTCGTAGCTCAAATTAAGAAGTCCAATCTTGGTCTTCTTAACTTCATTGGTGCCTTCGTATGTGATCTCTAGCTTATCCTAAATTTCTTTGGCACTTGAGCACGATGACATCTTGGAGTACTCGTCCGGTCTAAGTGAGCAAAATAGCATGTACATTGCTTTATCATTTATTTAGAGCTTTTTTCGATCTTCATCGGTCATCTCGTGCTTGGACTTCAGAACTAACCGATCACCTTCTCTCTTCATCAGGATTGTCGGTCCATCTTCTACTATATCCCATAGGAGGTAGTCATGGGATTTGATGAAGAACTTTATATGATTTTTCCAATAGGGATAGTTATCCCCATTGAAGTATGGAGGTTTGGTGATGGATTGAGACTCGTACAAGTTGTTGCTGGAGGTAGATGATATGGCTATGTCTTTGATTGATTGAATCACCTTCTAGGATCGCCTCAACGGTTGTTAGACCTTTGGTTGAGTGTATCTCTGATACCAATTGTTAGGATGATCAATCAATGTAGATGTTGGCCAAGAGGGGGTGAATTGGCTATTTTAAAAAGTATGGAAGTAAATCGAAAAGATAGACAATGGGACACAATGATTTATAGTGGTTCAAGCTTCTAACAAGCTCTATGTCCACTACCTTAGCTTTCTACTAGGGATTTTCAACCAATTTCACTATGAAATTCTTCCCCTTTTCTAGGCTAATGAGGCAACCGTTACAACTGATCAAAGCTTTCTACCCAAAGCTTGATCAAAGACTACTCTTTTACAAGAAAAAAATGGCAGAAAGAAAATGACCTCACAAGGTAAATATTTGCCCAAAATTACAAGAACACTCATCCCCAAACTTGAAATAAAAGATTACAATGAAAAACACAAGTTGGGTACAAGGATTTGACTTTATGAGCTCAAAGGGTTGGATTTTGCTTGAATGCTTAGATGTTGATCAATGTTGGTTCACTAGTTGTTGTTGTTGCTTTGGAGACTTGTATTTATACCCTTTCATTGAATTCTAGCCGTTTGGGTGGTTGAAGTCATCAATAGAGCTGTTGGGGACCATCTTTCCCGCAATAAATGTTGTTTGGTGAACAACTGTATCGGTACACGAATGCACGTACTGATACCTGTTACAACAAAAATATAGCCGTTGTACAAGTCGTATCAATACGCGGGAGGCCGTATCGAAACGATTATAGTGTAAAATAGGGGCGTATCGAAACAGCAAGGTCGTATCGGTACGAGTTTTGCTCACTAGAATCTTGGATGAAAAAGTGTATCAGTATACCTAAGAGCGTATCGGTACGGGTTAACCGAAATTTAAAATTTGAGGATTCCAATAACTGACAAGTAACGGTCAAAAAATTTAATGCAAAGATCTTTGAAGATCTTGACAACCCGTATCGGTACGGGGTTAACCGTATCTGTACGTTTTGAAATTTCTTAAATCCAGATTTCAAACCGTATCAAAACATAATGTATTGTATCGGTACGAGTACAAATTTCTTAAACCCAGATTTCAAACTGTATCAAAACGGGTGTGAGTCATATTGAAACGTTGTGCTTAAAATGTTTACCCAGATGAAGGCCGTATCGAAACGGGCTAAGCCGTATCGGTACGCTTTGCAAGAACAAATTCCAGTAGCTAAAAACCGTATCGAAACACCAAGGGGTGTATCGATACGCCTGGGCGTGATTGTGTAGTTTGGCTGGAAACACTTAGAAAATTTTTAGGTTTAAGTTTTGGACTTCAAAGAAATTTTTCTTTTTATTTTGTGAGACTTTTGAATACTTAAAAATTTATTTTCTTTTTCAATTTAGTCCTTAAATAATTTGTTATATCAAAATCAAATATAGGTTTTACAGAGTTGTATGGGTTTCTATACAAATTTAACAATGTTTTCCTACTATTATAGAAGTCATATCTCTAAAATCACTAACATTGTAAAAAAATAGTTGATAAATAAATTTTTTTATAATAGATAAGCTGAAGTTACATAGGTATTCTACAGTGGTTGGGGAGCACATGGTTCTAAATTGGTCAAAATAGACTTAAAATGGAAGGAAAATTAAATAAACAAGGAAATTCAAGACCAAATTGCAAAACTAGAAAAGTTTTTTTTTTGTTTTTTGAATTGATAAAATTCAAACTTAATTCAAAATTAAAAACCAACCCACTTATTTGAGTTGACTCAAATAATGTGGAGAAAAAATAATTTTTTTCCTAGTTGAATCAAGTTTTGTTCACATATTCTAATAATAATGTCTCTAAATATTGTTGTAGTTATTCTAGAAAAGTGGATAATTTTTTAAATATATATATATATATATTACAAATAAAATACATAATTTTCTCTCTCTTTCTAATTTTTTTGGGTTTTCTTATATTCTCAAAAACTATGTTTTCTCATCACTCAACTTTTACCATGTTTATGTTTTAATCACTCAACTTTACAAAAATTAAATTTAATCATTGAACTTTTGATTTACACCTGTTTTCCTCGTTCGAGCGTTAAACTATAAACAACATGGTGATGTAGCAAATTTTATTAACATGGATTGTTTTTTGTTGATTCGTCTAATATGACAAGTCTTTACCTTATTAGACAGAAATGGGTCTTATTTTCGATAAATATTCTTAGAAATATATTATTTTAGTAGCTAATTTAAAAAAAGCTTTAAGGGATGATTGTCCCCTAAAGCATATCTTTTTACCGAGTTGCCCACTAAAATATATTTCAAGATACTTTTTTTCCTTAAAGTTTAAAAATGTTACCTCCATTACCTTATTCTTTTAACATACCTTAAAAAACCGACCAATCAAAATGTCACATAATACTTTCGACCAAATAAATGCTTATGACATTAATAAAAATGGTGAATGGCTTGTTAAGTCAATCAGGTTTTATTTTTTTAGTTTAGTTCTTAAAATTTTGATTTAATATGAAATTTGACCCCTATTTACTTTAATTTTTATGATTTAATCCAATATTTATTTTATAATACATTAAATAGTGAATTGATATATTAAATTAATATATTAGTATTTACTATATTAAAATACAATATATATTCTATTTAATATTATTTTATAATATTATAATGGTTTTATTTAATAATTTATATATTAATAATAAAATATAATGGAATAAATAATATATTACAGATTTATACATTAAACTAATATATAAATATATTAAATAATATTACTTTTAAACAAATATTTGAAATAAAAATAAATAAATAAATTAGTATATTATAAAATAATATTAAATATCAAATATATTAAATTTAAGCATATCATATTAATATTTTAATATATCAATTTAATATTTAATATATTATAAAATGATATATATTAAATTATAAAAATATAAATAAGTATGGTCAATCTCATTTTAAATAGAAAAAATGTGAACTAAATTGAACAAAAGTAAAACCTACGAAACTTAACACGTCATTTATCTTTTTATTAAAGTCTTCTTATTTTCTTTAGTCAAAAGTGTTACATGGTCAAAAAAATTCGACAAACGTTACTAAAATTAAACTACTCAAATAATATTTAAATTTATGAGAATAAAATATCCTAAAAATACTTTAAAAATAACTCAATAAAAAGTTTAGGTGAAAAGTTTTATTTTATACGTGAGTTTTTAAAGTTGTCACATGTCTTTTTTAGGAGTTTTAAACCTTAAGAACTGGACGTTTGTGAAAAAATAAGTTTTTCTTCTATTGCATTGAATATTTTCTCATATATGTATATATATGAGTGAAAAAACATTTTAGAATAATAGCCATAAAAAAGTTTTTTTCGAACTCAAGAAACGATCTCAATAATAAAAGATGACTTGTTCCATTTAAATAACCCAAAATCAACCAGCTTAATACGAAGGTGTAGTTCTATTTATCTAAATTTGAAATCGAATACAAATAGTATTATATACTTAAAATCATGGGCGGATGAAGTACAGAAATTGGGGGTGCAATTAGCCCCATTTAATTTGTTGGATATGAGGTTTCAAGGAGGTAATATAGAATTTTTCATAAGAAATATTAGATTTGACCCCACTTGATTTATTGGGGTATGAAATCAACAATACTTATTATATTGGTATGAGTACCTCATACTTTACTCATGACTTCACTATATAAAAATCCTCGACCGCTTAAAATAATAGTAATAAAAGAATTTTTTAGATTAAAATTTTAAAAGGGAAAACTACATGGGTGGTCACCCAACTATCATTATTTTCTTATTTTGGCTACTTAACTAATTTTTTCGTCAAAATCGTTCATCTCGTTAGATATATTTCCTGTTTTGATCCCTTCATTAAAAATTTAACGAAATCATTGATTTGGAATTTTTTTAATTGTTTATAGTATTTTTATAGTATATTTTTGTCCTTCCTGTCAAACCTAATGATATACTAATTATTTTTTTATTCGATCAACTAGGAGGAGACTAAAACAAAAAAATATAATAATTAAGTGATCAAAAATAAAATAAATTGTCAAATCAACAATTCCGTTAGATTTTTAACGAAAAGAGACTAAAAATATAAAAAATATCTAATAAAAGAGATGCTTTTAACGGAAAAAAATAATTAAGTGACAAAAAAGAGAGTAATAGTGTAGTTTCCCATTTAAAAAATGAAGCGTACCGAATGTAGTGGGAATAAAAGTTAAAACGCATAAAACACAATACCAGTATATAAATAAAGAAAATCTTCAGAATTTTTCTCAGACGAAGTTTCCTGGAAGTTGCAATGGAACTTACATTTCCCCAACCATTTAAGCCCCCCCAACCTACCTTCAATTCCGTTCATCTTCTCCCCAACCCCCTAATTAATTTCCCTTCTTCATTCCTGTACTTTGCACTTCCCTTTTTCATTTTCATAAATAATCATGAAACTGATCAATAAGCTTAGTCCCAAACGTTTCTTTCGATCTAACAAGAAGGATCGGTCCGCCGTCTCCAAATTCGACCCTTCATCGTATAGTTCCGGCTCTGCTACATCTTTGTCCTCTTCTTCGTCGGAATCCGTCTCTTCCGTTCACAAAGGAAGCCAGCCCCCATCATCGTCCACTGCTGGTACTGGAACACCCACCAGCGTTTTGCCCAAGTCATTGGGTGACTGGTCAGATTTTCCTGCTAATTTTTACCTAGAACTCTGTCAAGCTTTTAAAATGGTAGATAAAGATAACGATGGGGTTATTACGAGAAGCGAGCTCGAGGCTCTCCTCGACAAGTTTGCCCTGAAGCCGCCGAGCCAAGAGGAGATTTCGGCCATGCTGAGGGAGGTGGATGGAGACGGCGATGGGTGCGTGAGCCTGGAGACGTTAGTGAGCCAGGTAGCCGGATCGGCCTGCGACGAACCGGCCTGTGAGCCGGAGCTGAGGGAGACTTTTGATATATTTGATACGGATCACGACGGGAGGATCACGGCGGAGGAGTTGATGGCTTTCTATAGGGAGAAAATAGGGGATGAGCGGTGCACGTTAGAGGATTGCCGGCTCATGATAGCGAGTGTTGATAAGAACGGAGATGGTTTCGTGTGCTTCGAGGACTTCACCAGAATGATGGACTTGCAGAGATGATATTGTTTGATAATCATGTGACTGATGCGGTTATCCTCTTAAATTAAAAAACAAAAAATGGTGTCAGCGAAGTCGCACTGTAGCGATATTTTTTTTGTTAAAAAAATGAGGTAGTTTTAAGGTGTTTGAGTATTTTTTAATATTTTAAAATATTTTTAGTAGGATTTTAAAAATTGTATTTTATTTAAAATATAGTCGTTACCTGTCACTAGAGTATGTCGGACACTATAAAATTAGATATTTAAAAACTTATTGAGTTCTGGAGTCAGTTACGGATAGAGAATGATTAACATCTCACACTGCCTAAAATTAGATTTTAATAATTACTGATTTATTAATATTGGACTTTTCAGATAGTAGATTTTAAAGGTCTCATTATTCGAGAGTAAACTGACAAACTACTATCATTGCACTTGATACTGATCATGTTTATGCTCGAATAAAAATGTATAATATTGATAAAATATATATCCAAGACGCAACTTAAAACATAACAAACATAAATAAAATGCGATAAAAAATATAAATAAATGCTAACATAATAAAATACTAATCTAACATAAAAAATATAATAATTAAGGTATAATATTTAATACTTATAGTTATAAAAAATATCTAGATATATTTAAAGTTAATAATTTATATATGTTATTATTTTTTTAAAAATATATTTATTTATATTATATATTTAGTAATTAAATAAAACACTATACATATTTTACAAATGTGCATAAAAACTTATATATATATATAATATATAAAAATAAAGAACATATAAAAAGTTATACATAAAATATAGTCGGTAGAAAAACTCATATATACATAATAATAAAAATGTAATATTAACATATATATATGCATAAAAATAGATTATTTCATATAAATATATACCATAATAATAATAATAATAATAATGATGATGATGATGGTGATGATGATGATGATGACACATGGTTTAAACTAATATATACAAAACATTATGAATCTAAATATTAGGGACTAAAATGCATAAATATTGAATTACAAGGCATGAGTAGCAAACAATAGGACTAAAATGAAACAAATGCAACATATATGAGCATAGATTAAATGAAATTAAATAGAGGTGCTGAAAATAAATATGAAACAAGTGACTAAATTGTGCTAGAACATAAATTAAAAGACAAATAAAAAGGCAAAAATAAAAGCGCATAAAAAATCAAGGGACCAAGAAAGAAATTAGACCACCAACACAAAATATAAACGGAATTAAAATATGACTAAATGCGTAATTAATCCACGAACAAAAACGTAAATGGGGTAGAACTTGGGGGACTGAGATGGTAATTTGACCATTAAAAATACGCGAATCTTCTTTTGGGTAACCGGGTCAAAACGCGGGTTGAGGAGCCTGAAACGACGTCGTTTTGCAGCTGGGTTTAAAATAAAGAGTTGAGTTATTTGTTTCATTCGAACCAGATAATAAAAACCCTAAAAAGTTTTCTCCTTCAACCCTCTCTCTAAACGGCAGCCACTCCTTGCCTTCCAACGCCATTCACCGGCCAAATGACCTCGCGACGACTGAGGAGCAACGACGGCAACTCCAAACAGTCAATAAGCTACTCAAAAGCTTTTTTTATCTTTCGATTTGAAAAGAAAATAGAAGATAAGTGTTTGAAACTTTTGATCTGAATTTTTTTATATTGATTTCTGCAATTTCTTTTACAAATTTCCGAACAAAAGAACCCCCGAAACCTCCTTTTTTTTCAACCCCCTCTTTATATATTTTTTCCGTTCAATCGGCCTGATAAAATAAAATAATAAATCTTCCCATGTTGCTGCAGATCTGATGAGAGTAGGCGACCATGATTTGTGGCAGATTTTCGGGAATGAGATATGGGCAGTGGCAGAGTTGATTTTTTAGGTTTTTATTTTTTAGGGTTGGTTTATTTTGGTTTTAGGGTATTTGGATATGATTTGGGATTTTGGTAATTTAGGGATTATTTTGGGGTTTCGGGATTTGGTGGCCGGAATACGAGCAGCAGCGGCGGTAGTGGAGGAGAATAGTGGCAGTAGCGTAGCATATTAAGGCTATTTAGGGTTTCTAAAAACTAGGGTTTTGTCTCGGGTCGGGTCATGGGCTTGGATCCGGGTCGGTTTGGGTTTGGGTTTGCATGGGTAAGTGGGTTTGGGTCAAAACGGATTTGGGTTGTTTGCTTGGGTTAGTTTTAGTTTATGGCCCAAAATGGGTTATTACAGCTGCCCTCTTTGCTGCGTAACAACAATAGAGCAAAGACTAAAAATAACTCGTTTTGTCTGGTCTGGCTAAGCTTCTTCCCTTTTGACGTATATCTTCTTTCTTCAGTAAATATTCTTTCTCTTTGACGCATGTCTTTTTTCTTGTCTTGATTGACCCATTTTGTCACTATTGGGGAAGCAAAATCTTCAAAATAGAGGGTCGTCTGTTGGGTAAGCAAAATGAGGTGGCTCACTATGTTTTGACGACGATAATACCTAAAGAAAGTTTGGTTCGGCTGCAACACTGACGAGGAGGCAGGGTCTATAAAATTCGACCCAGCTGTGACACTGATGAAGAGGCAAGATTGACAGATGAAAGCTCATTTTGATTTTCTTTTTCATTTTTTCATTTTTTCATTTTTTCATTTTTTGTTTTTATGTGTTTTTTGTGTTTTTTGTCTTCTTTTTCTTCTTTTTTTTGATTTTTTTGATATTTTCTAGCTACAACATTAATAAAGGGAACTTGAAGGTCAGTAAATTTGGATCTAACCACACCATCAACGGAGGGGTAAGATCGAATAATAACATCTTGGACCCTACTACACCATAAACGGAGGAGTAAGATCGGATGATAGTAACTTGGACCCATCCACACCATCAACGGAGGGAAGAGAACAGATAACAAATTGTATTCCACTACACCATCAACGGAGAAGCAGGACACTAACCGGAACCATACTGCACCATCAACGGAGGAGCATGATCGGATTGCAACTTGGACTCCAGCCACACCATCAACGGAGGGACAGGATCAGATGGTAATTTAAATTCTACGACGCCATCAACGGAGAGCAAAACACCAACTTGAACCCTATTATACCATCAACGAAGGAGCAGGATTGAATAGCAGCAACTTGGACCTCAGCCACACCATCAACGGATGGACAAGATCGGACAATAATTTGGATTTTACTACGTCATCAACGAAGCAACAGAACATTAACTTGAACCTTACTACACCATCAACGAAGAAGCAGGATAGCAGCAACTTGGACCTCAGCCACACCATCAACGGAAGGATAAGATCGAATGGTAATTTGGATTCTACCTTGCCATCAACGGAGAAGCAGAACACCAACCGGAACCATACTGCACCATCAACAGAGGAGCATGATCGGATTGCAACTTGGACTCCAGTCACACCATCAACGGAGGGACAATCTCAGATGGTAATTTAGATTCTATGACGCCATCAACGGAGAAGCAAAACACCAACTTAAACCCTACTACACCATCAACGGAGGAGCATGATTGAATAGCAGTAACTTGGACCTCAGCCACACCATCAACGGAGGGACAAGATCGGACAATAATTTGGATTCTACTACGCCATCAACGGAACAACAGAACATTAACTTGAACCCTACTACACCATCAACGGAGAAGCATGATAGCAGTAGGGATAAGATCGAATGGTAATTTGGATTTTACTTTGCCATCAACGGAGAAGCAGACCACCAATCGGAACCATACTGCACCATCAATGTAGAAGAATGATCGGATTGCAACTTGGACTCCAGCCACACCATCAATGGAGGGACATGATCAGATGATAATTTGGATTCTACGACGCCATCAGCGGAGAAGTAGAACACCAACTTGAACCCTATTACACCATCAACGGAGGCTCAGGATTGAATAGCAGCAACTTGGACCTCAGCCACACCATCAACGGAGGGACAAGATCGGACAATGATTTTGATTCTACTACGCCATCAACGAAGTAACAGAACATTAACTTGAACCATACTACACCATCAACGGAGAAACATGATAGCAGCAACTTGGACCTCAGCCACACTATCAACGGAGGGATAAGATCGAATGGTAATTTGGATTCTACCTTGCCATCAATGAAGAAGCAGAACATTAACTGGAACCCTACTACACCATCAACAGAGAAGCAGGATAGTATCAACTTGGACCCCAGCCATACCATCAACGGAGGGACAGGATCGGATGGTAATTTGGTAACTTGAAACTAGCATCACCATCAACGGAAGGGCTAGATCGAAGAACAACAACTTGAGTCTTACTACACCTTCAACGGAGAAGCAAGTTCGGCGAATGATAGCAACTTGGACTCATCTACACCATCAACAGCAAGATAAGATCGGATGATGAAAGTTGATAAATTTTCTTTTGATTTTTTCATTTTTGATTTTTTTTTTAAAAATTTGATTTTTTTCCTTTTTTCAATTTTTTTCTTTGAATTTTTTTCAATTTTTCCCTAAACTATAAGAAAGAGACAAGATCCAAGGAAGACATTTGGTCTAGTTGTACCATCAATGGAAAAGTGAGACCTTGACAAAAATTTGATTTTTGCACCATCAACGGAGAAACGGGATCTTAAAAATTTGATCTGCTACATCATCAATGGTGAAACGAGATATGGAAGAAAGGTTTGGATCTCTTGCACCATCAACGGAGAACCGAGATCTTTAAAATTTAATCTGCTACACCATCAACAGTAAAGCAAAATCGGGGAATGTTGGTCTATCACCAATGAAGAAGGTAAAATCCAAAAAAGTTACTTCTTCTGTTCTACTGGCGGAGATGTGTGACCTAAAAATGAGAAAAAGCATTAATCAATAAATGTTCCAAAATTTTGTTGGTGATACCTTTTATTTAGATGTTTCAATATTTTTTCTGTGTTTGGCCTCCTTCAAGACTAAGGTTAGCCATCGTGCTGTTGCCCCCATGTTGAGGATGTTCGGTCTCTTCTTTGAACATATTTATAAGCAAAAATACATGCATGAATTTCATACCTAAATGCGTGTATCTATCCCAAATGCATGAGGACTTTGGTGTATGTATTTAATCTAAATGTATGACGTATACAAAAATGATTCAATGTAAGATGAATGCAACTAAATGCATGAATGTGATATGATTTTTCTGGCTCTCAATGGGATGCCCATGACTCCTCACTGGTCTTGTCAGGATATTGGTCTTTTGTCAGTGCCTCAACCTCGTCATGGGTTCGATCACGTTTCTTTGAATCAGCCTTCATATGGGTGCATGCCCCAAAATTTAGGTTCGTTCTATACCATCGTCTGTAACTGTTCTTGTAGCAAATTTAACTTGTATGCTCGCCTTTTCTGAAAGGTTTTCCATTATCTTCATGAAGGTATTACGTTGCCCCCTAGGTCGAGTTCACGAATTTGTTGTGTTGGTTTGTGGCAACTCATCTCTTTCGAATCAATGCGGAGCAGTGATGATATGTAGCTATTGAATGCTTGTTTCTGAACCTTGATGGAGAATGCCCCCAAATTAAAGCCTTGTCGGGAGCATGGTGTTTGCGGCAGATGCTTTCGGATATTCCCTAAGATCGGGCTCTTGTAGAGGCTCTGCAAAGTGCTAGACCGACCAACCTTGTTGTATCAAATGAGGCAACATGGGGACCAACTTTAAAATTTTCAAAATATATGCATGTAAATGCGAGGTGCATGTCTTAGATGTGAAAGTATTGATTCAAAAATGGTTCTCGTGGCTCAGCTTTCGAACTCACGGGATTTATTTGCAACTTTGAATATTGCCTTGATATCTAGAGTGTTAGATTTTCTCCCTATGATAGTTTTTCAAATTGAGAACCAGTCGTGAATCAACATTTCATGCTAGTAGAATGCAAAAAATAAAATGTTATGATATGTCATGTAGTTAATGCAAAGATGAATATACTTAATTATGATGTGATCACAAAAATGGGTCAGTTTAGATTTAAAATAAGCAAATAAATAAATTAAAGTAAATAAGGAAAAATGAAAGATTTCTGATCAGGCAAACCACTTGAACCAACACCTTATGTCATGCAATGTTAATGCAACAAAAGTATGTGTAAAGTAAAAATAAAATAAAACAAAAAAGAAACGAGTTAGTACCGAATAAACTTAATAAAAAACGAAGCAGATAAGGCAACAAGCAGAGCAATCCTATTTATCCTAAGTTATCCGCATGGCTTTAAAAGGGTGTGCTGTCTATATTCTCTACATGCAATTTTGGTGTTAAGAGGTACCCGAATTGTCCTTGTTGTCCCCTACTAAAAGTGGCAAGGCTCCCGGTCATCTCCCATTATAGGCTCATCTCAACCGGTTTCAACTCAGGGAGACCCATTCGCTTATGCCTCTACAAAGGAACGATATCCTTACGAAATCATAAGGTACTCAAGCCCTGAAGGTACTTGCTAGGCCTACACGGAGGAACGATATCATCACGAAAGTATTAGCATTTCCCCCATTTAAAAGACGGGTTTATATGCCAAATTTTAAATGTGTTAAAATAAACGCGCAATTATAACCGAATATTACTTTAATAGTCACTTTAATCCGGAACTTCCGATATTAGTAAAGCGGTAATTATTTAAAAAGCTTGACTCTCATTTTTTTGAAAAACAAAAAAATGGTCCCCAGCGGAGTCGCCATTTGTAGCGATATCCATTTTTCCTCTAAAAAACGAGGTAGTTTTAAGGTGTTTGAGTATTTTCGGGTATTTTAAAATATTTTTCGTGGGGTTTTAAAAACCATATTTTATTTAAAATAGAGTCGCCAGCGGCTACTAGGGTAGGCTGAACACCATAAAACCAGAGATTTGAAAACTTGTTGGGTTCGGGAGTCGGTTACGGATGGGGAATGATTAGCACTCCCACACCGCCCAAAATTGGTACTTTAATAATTACCGTTTTATTAATATTGGACTTTCCAGATTAAAGTGACGATTAGATTAAAATTCGGTTATAAGTGCGAGTAGATTTTAAAGGCTTCGTTATTCGAGAGTAAACTGACAAACCACCATCACTGCGCTTGATACTGGCCACGTTTACACTCGAATAAAAGGGTACCATATTGACAAAATATATATCCGAAATGCAACTTAAAACATGGCAAACATAAATACAATGCGATAAAAAATATAAACAAATGCTAACATAATAAAATACTAATCTAACATAAAAAAGTATAATAATTAAGGTAAAATATTTAATACTTATACCTATTAAAAATATCTAGATATATTTAAAGTTAATAGTTTATATATGTTATTATTTTTTAAAAAAAAGGTATTTATTTATATTATATATGTAGTAATTAAATAAAACACTATACATATTTTACAAATGTGCATAAAAACTTATATATATAATATATAAAAATGTAGAACATATAAAAAGTTATACATAAAATATGGGCGGTAGAAAAACTCATATATACATAAAAATAAAAAATGTAATATTAACATATATATACATAAAAATAGATTATTTCGTATAAATAATAATAATAAAAAAATGATGATGATGATAATGATGATGATAATGACGCATCGTTTAAACTAATATATACAAAACATTATGAATCTAAATATTAGGGATTAAAATGCATGAATATTGAATTACAAGGCATGAGTAGCAAACAATAGGACTAAAATGAAACAAATGCAACATATATGAGCATAGATTAAATGATATTAAATAGAGGTGCTGAAAATAAATATGAAACGTGTGACTAATTTGTGTAGAACATAAATTAAAAGACACAAATAAAAAAGGTGAAAATAAAAGCGCATAAAAAAGCAAGGGACCAAGAGAGAAATTAGACCACTGACACAAAATATAAACGGAATTATAATAGAAGGACTAAATGCGTAATTAATCCATGAACAAAAACGTAAACGGGGTAGAACTTGGGGGACTGAGATGGTAATTTGACCATTAAAAATACGCGGATCCTCCTTTGAGTAACTGGGTCAAAACGCGGGTTGAGGAGCCTAAAACGGTGTCGTTTTTGCAGTTGGGTTTAAAATAAAGAGTTGAGTTATTTGTTTCATTCGAACCAGATAATAAAACCCCTAAAAAGTTTTCTCCTTCAACCCTATCTCTAAACGGCAGCCACTCCTCGCCTTCCAACGCCGTTCACCGGCCAAATGACCTTGCGACGGCTGAGGAGCAACGACGGCAACCCCAAACGATCAGTAAGCTACTTGAAACCTTTTTTATCTTTCGATTTGAAAAAATAGAAGATGCGTGTTTGAAACTTTTGATCTGAAATTTTTTTTGATATTGATTTCTGCAATTTTTTTACAAATTTCCGAACAAAAGAACCCCTGAAACCTCCTTTTTTCGACCCCCCTTTATATATATTTTCTGTTCGGTTATATAACTGGCCTGATAAAATAAAATAATGAATCTTTCCATGTTGCTGTAGATCTGATGAGAGTAGGCGACCATGATTTGGGGCGGATTTTCAGGAATGAGATATGGGCAGTGGTAGAGTTGTTGGGCAGTGGCAGAGTTGATTTTTTAGGTTTTTATTTTTTAGCGTTGGTTTATTTTGGTTTTAGGGTATTTGGATATGATTTGGGATTTGGGTAATTTAGGGATTATTTTGGGGTTTTGGGTTGTTCTAGATTTGGTGGCCAGAATACTAGCAGTTGCGGCGGTAGTGGAGGAGAATGACGGCGGTGACGTACCAGATTAGGGTTATTTAGGGTTTCTGAAAACTAGGGTTTTGTCTCGGGTCGCGTCATGGGCTTGGATCCAGGTCGGTTTGGGTTTGTATGGGTAAGTAGGTTTCGGTCAAAACGAGTTTGGGTTGTTTCCTTGGGTCAGTTTTAGTTTAGGGCCCAAAACAGGTTATTACAAAAATTCACCCCCACTTTCTATATCAGTTTAAAGAGCATAGAAAAACCTTGCAGTTAATTCTTTCAATGCATATGTTTGGACCACAAAAAATCTAAAGTTAAATTTTGATTCAGTCTTTTTCTGAACTAGTATTTTTTTCTTAAATTATAAGTCATTGAGTCTCAAACTAAGTAATTGTTTTTATTATTATTATTTGACTTTATAAATATCATATGGATTTGTGCTTTGTATTATTTGATTGGATTATGATAGTTGATGTTATTGGCATTTAGATTTATTTTTTAGAATATTAGACATTTTAAAGTTTTAATGAATTTAATGATTTTTTAAAAAATATATAATTAAAAATTAAAAATAATTTATAATTTCAAAAAAAATTAATTGCGATATATATATTTAAATTTGTATGAAAATTTCAATTATTTAAAAATATTTGAAAACTACCAAAATAAAATTTTATTAATAATAGTAACAATCAAGAAGAAAATGATGTAACACCTAAAAAACAAATGCAGTTATGGAGATTTTACTCGTGATCATTAATATAGTTAGCCCAAGATTTAACCAAACAGGCTAAGGCAATTTATTGTTATTATTTATACCATTTTATTTTTAAACGAGGTTTTACGGTCTGATTCAATATTAAATATAAAAAATTGACTCTCCAGCTACCCTGATAATTCAATCGGACATAGAGAATTCTCTCAAAATATCCACCCTCCCTTAAATTTCGTCGGCCGTCGATCTTTTTCACCGCCGCATCGTGAGAGTCGGCATCACTGTGATCGTTGCTTCACCGCGATCAAAGCTCAGGCTATCACTCGCCCATGTGCCCCGTCTTTCGCCGCGAAATCCAGTTGGAAGCTTTGTCGGAATTTCAAACTTCCAGCTTCAATTTCGTCGTCCATTTGAGGTCCGTTCATCGCACCGTCGTCACCAGTGGATTTCTTGCGTCAGGGCGAGCAAAACCCAGGCCACCGATCTCTGTTCTGCCACCGGCAAGGCCATCGTCGGAGCTACATATTTTTTCGACCTTTTTCCTCCATTTTGGTAAGATTTGGCAAGTTTTTTGGCCTATTTCTGATTAGTGATTATGAAGGTTGAATGATGGAGTTATTTTCAACTTTTTTTCGGCCAAAATGTGCCATTTGGAGTCACGAACAAGGTTTTCAACGAAACACAGATGAGATTAGGTTTAAGTAAGTGGGCTGGGTTGTATTCGGCCCAAACCTGATTTGATTTGAACCCGTTTGCCCGACCCACTAAACTTATCCAGGCCCGACCCATTAACTCGGTTTGAGTCAACTTGTTAGTGTTAATCCATTTAAGTCAATTCGCCTGAGTCAACCAATAGATCGTTGACCGATGATGTTAGCATTGACTACTGACGTCAGCATTGACTACTGATGTCAGTGTTGACTTTGACACGTTGACCGTTGACTTTGACTAAAAAGTTAAATTTTTGAAAAAACGTGTTTTATTTTTTGACGTTCTGAGTCTAATTTTGAAGTGCGTTTCGCAAAATTCTAACCCGAAAGCCTCTAAATCTGACCTTAAACTCGAGCATGTATTTGTAACTAATTATTCAATTTAAGAGCAATGTAATTGAGTTAATGATTGATTATGGATTATGATAATTCAAGGTATTCACATTGCCATGTGTTTGAGTTTTGGAAAGACGTCAAGTTCAAAAGTTATCGAAGAGAATTTTAAGGGTCGACTAATGTGGCTTGGAGTTAAGGAAATACTTTACTACCTCTTGTATGTTGTATGAAACTTGCTAGTAATCAGTAATTGCCTGAATAACTGCCATTGATCATTTAATTAACATTGATTAATTAGTTGATCTGATTACGATAATAAAGATAAAAATTGATTAAGACATGTAATTATCGACCAAGGATATGTTGGTTAGTAAGAAAGTTAAGTTCAATATATTGGTGATAAATAGAATAGTCTTGAAGACTTTCAACTCGAAATATTCTTGATTAAGAGATTAATGTCCAAAATAATTGGTTATGAAAGGACGGATTTACCCGACTGATATTCAGAAGTTCAAGTACTGTTTAACCATGATGCGATGATTGTTATTTTAGTTCATGCATTGCTTTATACCTGCATGTTGCTTATAGCATCACTTGGTAGTTTTCTATTACTGAGCTTTTCTAAGCTCACATTGTTTTTACCATCATAGGTTAGAAGAGATTTATCATGGTTCAGTGATCGACATCAGTGTCAAAAGTTCCATCGGTGTTGCTTGCGGAGTACGGTACTGGTATAAATAGTGGGCATGTATGTCGTGTCTTATTTTATGTCCGAATCTGTAATAAGTTTTTTGGATTTCTGTTTGTGTATGATTATTTTCTAAAATATTATTTTATACAAAATTTTGTTTTACAATTTTTAATATATTTAAAGAAAAAATATTTTTATGTGGATTATTTACTGGAGGTCTCTTATGTGACCCTAATGTGACCTGCTAAAATTAGATGTAACGCATAGGCGGGTCTAGGGGTTATAAATGACATATTAACAATTACATTAATGTGATTCATGTCTCTTAATGTTAGGTAATGAATGGGTAATCAAACTATATTTTCTTGACAATTTTAATGATAAATTTGTAATTTTTAAAAGTAAGTTGATTAAAATGGTAAAAGATCGCAGTTTAAGGATTGTTGGTGTACTTTATCTTAAATTTAATGTTAAAGACATCGTAAAATTTAGAAGATTTATAAAATAAAATAAAATGTTTTTTTTGGAATACCTTTCTTAATCGTTGCGAAAATGTTTTTATTTTTTTTTAATTTGAAGGTTGTTCTTTGGTGGTATTATATATACAAAGTAATAATTATCCTTATTTATTTAGGAGTGGATGAAACGTTCAATATATTTACATATTAAAGAAAGAAATTAGACTTGCTCTACTATTTACGATTAGTACATTATCAATGATTTTGGTAAGAATAAAATCATCACAAATAAATTCTAGTATATATCTATATATATATTATATATTGGTGTGATTATATAGTAGTAAATGTTCATACTTTTTTAACTATTTGATAACGCACACATACTCTGCACACATAGATGCTCAAATTCGGGTCTCCTGAGATGAATATCTTCTTTTCCACTAAAGTCACTTGTTGGGTTCCGAGATATTTAAAATTAAAAAAAATCAAATAAATAAATCATTTTGACATTATCTTTGGCAAACCAACAACCAATTGGTCTGATATGAATTAGTCAACCAACAAATTAAATACTAATGATTATAAAAAAAAATATTACTTTTGGCAAAATAAATCCACTTACAATACCTGCTAAGCTCCTCAATTATAAGTACCATATCTAGGGTGAGCAAAACTCGACTCGACTCGAAAAAACCGAATAACTCGACTCGATGCGAAAATACTCGACTCGTCTTGACTCGACTCGAAATTTCATAAACTCAACTCGACTCGAAAGAATTTCAAATAAAGTTTGAGTTGTAAAATAGAAACTCGAATAACTCGAAATTTTTAGTAATTAATGGATTTATTTTTAAGTTCGAGACGATTCCATCAATTTTTTATTATATATATATGCCGATATATAAAAATATGAAGAAATATTGCAACATATGAAGAAATATATATATGCATATCTTATACGATTAGAGAAAGTGATTTAAATTGGAATCAAACCGTACTATAACATGATAAATAATTACAATTAAATTTTATAGGAACTCGAAAACTCGACTCGAATCGAAAAAATTTCAAATAAAGTTTGAGTTGTAAAATATGACGCGTCAACTCGAATAACTCGAAATTTTTTAACTCGACTCGACCGAACGCTCACCCCTAACCGTATCTATTTAGTCTCCGTTATTGAATGGATCAATTTAGTTCCTTTATTAGAGCTTAGCTCAAATTAGTCCCTCTATTATAGAATGGTTCAAACAAATCCAACTATTAAATGGATCAATTTAATTTCTATACTAGTAAAAAATCAACTAAGGTAAAAGAATTTAAGTTGACAATTATTATTTAGTATAGTTAAAATGTTTTATTTAAATTTATAGAGAAGGGTTGAGTGCAATGACAAGGAACATAACTCTTCTAAGGAGAGAACTCGGGTTCGAACTTTGGAGACGACATTGTTGAAAGGAAGAGCCACGAATTCCGAACATGGACCATGAAAATAAAAATATGCTTCACCAAAAAATATTTTATAAATTTATTATTTTGTAAATGAAATCTTTCGTTTGGAGTTAAATTGTGAATGAAAAATAGTTTTTAAAGTCAATTTTAAATCTATAGGATCAGATTAGGACGAAACGCGTTGGGCCTGGTTTTTATACTCATCCCTAGAAGTAGACCATACATTTATTTTGTTACTTATTTTAATGTAATGTTTAATCTAAATTTTATGTTTTTATTATATGCCTAGACAAGGGCGGTTCAAAGATTTCGGGGGCCTTATGCAATTTTTAAAATGGGCCCTTAATTTATAATCGGTAAGAGATAAATTTTTTTCTTTCAAAAAATTACCTTAATAAAAAAATATTATTGTATTATCCTCTTGAGCAACAAAAAATTGACTTATAAACATTTAAAATCAAACATTTTTACTTTAAAAGTGTCATTCTTTTTCATGTTTAAAGTTTTAGATAATTGTTATATATATACACATAATTATATATACATATTTATAATTTTTTACAACTATTTAAGTTAAGTTCTTTATTTTCGGGGCCCTCTTTCTCGAGGGTCCTATGCAATCGCTCCTATCGCGCTTGTTCGGAACTCCCACTGTGCCTAGATATTGTTTAAATTAAATGTGATTATCTTTGTATAATAAAAATTATTCTCGATGATTTTATTTTGTGAACAAAATGGACAATAAAAACTTTTATGATTACTGGACACCAAAATTCTATACAAAAAATAAAATAAAAGACAAGCTAACGAATAGAACATGTTTTAAAAATGGAATGAAATATCAAGTATTGATATAAAATATCTAGGGTTAGATTTGTTGGAAGGTGATTGGTCATAAAAAATGGACAGTTTGGCGTGAAGTAAGGGGAGGAACATGTTGTTTGGAACTTTGATAAGATTTTCCTTCGTTTTTTCTTTTACTATAATCTTTAAAATTGATTAGATTTAGTGTATTATTGACGGTAACCTGCATAAACAAGACTTGTTCTAACCAACACATATCAACCATTGACAGTTTGTAACAAAATAACATCGTGGGAGACAAAAGAAGGGATACTAACTTTGGATGAGTTTACTATGCTCGACGAACACCGTTAAACATCACTAACGTTAAACATCGCTGGACACTATTAAATTGATTAATAAAGATTAAAAATCTCAATGACTAAACATATAATTATAAATTATTTAAAATAAAATTTTAATTAAAATATTTTTCATATATATGTTATATTTGTTATTTTTTAATCAAATACCAACCTTGGTCAATTTTAAAAAATAAAAACCCTAAACCCTAAACACTTAACCCTTACCCCTAAACCTAAAACACTAAACACTAAACTCAAAACCCAAACCCTAAACCATACACTATAAAAATCTAAACCCTAAACCCCAAACCTTGAAACTTAAACCTATTGTTTGAATTTAGGGTTTAGGGTTTATGATGTATGTTTTATGGTTTATGGTTTAGTGTTTTAGGTTTAGGGTTAAGGGTTTATAGTTTATGGTTTAGTGTTTTGAGTTTAGGGTTTTAGGTTTTGAGTTTAGGGTTTCATGTTTAGAGTTTTTATTTTTAAAATTGACTAAGGTTGGTATTTGATCCAATTATTTAAAAAAGATTAAAAATATAATATATATATGGAAAATAATTTAATTGAAATTTTACTTTAAATAATTTATAATTGTATGTTTGTTAAAAAAAATTATATAATTGTATGTTGAATTATTGAGATTTTTAATCTTTATTAATCAATTTAATAGTGTTCAACGGTGTTTAGCGTTAATGATGTTCAACGGCGTTCGTCACATATGATAAAATTTTCCATCAACTTATTATCAAAAGAGGGGACATTAACAAGAAAGCTGCATTAATTCCAAGGTTGGTAACTTTCTGGGAAACTTCTCTCCAAGAAAGTTGCTATCATGTGAGAAACCAAAAAGTTTAGCCGGACTTGCCAACAAAGTCTTGATTTGGTGGTATTTGAAAGTTTTAAAATCTTAGTTAAAGTCTTATCAGTTATCATGTTTAAATATTATACGAAAATTTAAATTCAATTTTATGCTATTTTGAATTTCGTATATATTAGTTATGTACTTTTTAAGAGGAAGAAGTGATTGTTCGATATTGATCTCAAGATCTAATATTAATTAAAATTAAAATGATATATCTTGTTAGTACATAATATATATATATATGCATTATAATAATTGATTCGGGATTAACTCTTTTGATAAGAGTTAAAATGAAGATATTTTAATTTTTGTTTTGTTTTGGGTAAATGACGCAAATCATCACTGAACTTGACTTTCTAATCTATTTTCGTCACTAAAGTTTCATAACGTTCAATTTGCTCACTGAAGTTTAGACATTGAAACGTTTTTTTTGTCACTCATCCGTTAACTTTTGGACGACGTCTATTTACCCCGAATAGAGGAACTTCTCCAAGATCTGAACGGTGGAAAGCTTCTTCGGCACAAGAAAACCAATATATTGAGAAACGAGTTCCATACGGCGACGAAAGAGGGAGAATGGTGAGAGAGAAACCAAAAAGGTTTTTGCCTGATTTGTGGACTTGTAGGCACTTTTCGACAAAATGAAGGTCAGATTCGAATTCATAGGGTCAACAAAGCGACCGATGAAATTTGAGACCGAAAAACCATCATTTACAGTCATCGACGGTGACGTTCGATAACGGTGAATGGTAGACGACGTCCACGGCATAACACTGTCAAAAAGTTAACAAGAGTGTGAAAATAAAGTTCAATTTTTAAACTTTAACGAGTAAATTAAACGTTTTGAAACTTTAATGATAAAAATAAATTTAGAAGTAAAGTTCAATAGTAATTTACGTAATTTATCCTTTCTTTTAAATAGCTGGGTGTTACTTAAAAAAAATGAAAATGTCAGCCCAACGGTGAACCAAATCTGGCCCAAGCGGAGCACAGGCAGCTGGATCAACAAAGTAAGCACGCTTTTGGGATTTGGCTTAGGGTTTCTTTGGGTAATCAGATCTTGTTTGAAAGATCAGTTGGGTAAGAATTTCTTAACCTAATCCCCATTTGATGTTAAACACATTCCCATGAAAATATTGTTCCATTCACTTTTAATCGACGTATTTATTTATATCTATAATCTTGTTCAAAAAATACCTATAACTTATATTTATATTATTAATAAAGTTTTTAATTGAGTTGGTGTCACGAGTCAACTTAACACCAGTTCAATAGGAAATTATTAAAATTATCATTTTTAAAAATTATAATTGATATTACTATGGTGATCCTATATATTTTTTTACTTTCATATAATTGTACTCGCATCTTAAAAGATCAATAGTATAAAAATCACAAAATAAGAACTGAACTCGCATCTTACAAGATCAATATACTAATTATTTACTAATCTACCCATAATTTATTACAATACGGTGTAATAAAATTTAGTATATAAAAAATGAGTGTCACGAATCAATTTGACATCAACTCAATATAATAATATATAAAATTATTTGATACACAAGCTGCGTAAAATTTAGTTTATACAAGTTTGTCTGTTTTAGTATTTAGGGTTTTAGTTTATGGTTTATAGTTTAAGATTTATGGTTTAGAATTTAAGATTAGGGATTTAGATTTTATATTTTGTATTTCGAATATAAAGGTTTGTGTAAAAAAAGTACACAACTTGTATATCAAATAATAATACATACTATTATTATAAATATATTTTTTATTTCATCAATTTAAAGATTAACCTTTTTATTAATGTGACATGTCATCAATTTAACAAACATTAACAGAGGAGTGACCATTTTGTTACAAATCAATAACATTAGTGACCCCATAATAACTGTTCAAACTTTAATGGTGGAAAGAAAAACTTACTCAAACATTAGTTACCATTTGTGTAGTTTACACCAAATATAAATATGTTATGAGGAAATATAAATATTAATAGGTTTATTTTTTTTTATCTCAATTAGAGGATATTTTTATTTTGTTTTTACTCTATTTTTTAAGGTGCCAATCACAATGTCTAAATTATTCATAATCCTTATACCAGAGGCAATTGCACTTAAGTACACTTCAATTTACGACCTCTTAAATATTGTAACTGACAAAACCAACAAAACTAATAATAAATTCAAAAATTTTAATTATCTTAATCGATTAGAAAGAAAATAACAATGAAACAATATTATCTAAATGGTTGAATAAGAAAGAAAACAATATTCTCTTGCGGTTTTTGAATAATAACATTTTCTCATGGGTTTTTAACTGTCTTGTTTCAAATCTGGCTGGCATGATGGTGATGGATCAAAGATTTCCATGAGAATGAGTGGTTGTGTGCCTCATTTTCTTGCCACTTTACTACGTGAGTTGGTGGCCGGGCTTGTCAACGTCAGCCTCCTTGCTCGGTTCTCAGACATTGTTGTGGACCTTGGATGGTTGGTCTTGCTTCTAATGGATCTTTGGGTCTCTGAATTTGGGTCCATACTTAGGATTTGTTTCCAGTGATAGAAACAATATTTTATACAAACGGTATTAAGTTTTAAAATAATCAATTTGAAAGATAAAAAATTAAACGTTTCGATTATAAAATTTATTGTGATTCTAAAATAATTCCTACAATTATTCAAAATATTATTCAAAGAGGCTTTTTCTGATCATTCAAGTATTCATATAATATAGTAATTCTTATATTATTTGTAAAAACCCTTACAGAATATAGTTGGTGGATTGCCAATTAAAAGAAAAGATCAATTTTTTATTAGTTCTTATACTATTCGTAAGTTATAAATTTAATTTATGCACTCTAATTTAACATTTTTAATTATTGCACTTTTCAAATTTTGAAATTTTAATTTTAATCTATCAACATTCGCGAAAAACTATCAAATCGACTCGTGTTATTATTTCTTGCATTATGCGTATATTATAGATTTAATTTTTATTTTTCAAATTGATTATTTTAAGTTTTACAATTTTTTTAAAACAAAGCCAACATTCATTGACAAAACAGAAATACAACAATGAACGAGAACAGAGATACATATGTCATGGGGCTAGCTTTTCGACCTAACGAACCACACGGCTTTAGTCGATGTTCTCAAGATAAATGACTAAGTCAGCCTAAAATCACTATTCATAATAACAAACTTTTCTAACGCACTTAAACGAAGAATCATTTTAAGTGAAAACAAACTAAAAGAATGACAACGAAGAACAACAAAAAGAATAACACACGAGAGGATTAAAGTAATTTTTTTACTCAGAGAATTGAATGAATTGCAAATGAGAGCCTCTATTTATAGTTGAGTCCATTTACATCTGATGGTTCTTACTAATTTACATCGACGGTCTAGATCAAAACCTACCAACTACAATCAGTACAAAATCAGTATATTCCCTAGATTACAATCTCTATCTAAGGAAAGTATCTCATATGTTCACATTGTATGTTCACATAATTGTAGATGGGTAAGTCTTCTAGAATTTCTCGCAGATCGGGCCAGTTTGGCGGTCTTTTTAAGCCTAGAGTTTGCCTTAGAACCTTTTGGACAGAGTGCTGCACATGTGACTCGAACCTTAGCTCACGGTTAGTGATATTCTCCCGCACCAAACTCAACGACGCCCTCTTCACGTCTCCAGAATAAAGCTGGAAATGATATTAGGAAATCTTCTCCTCGATACCTTGGTTTTCCCTAACTTGAAATCAAGCTTGGTTCTCCCCCATAATGATCGCTCTTCCTACAATGAGCACGTGATTCGTGCTGAATCGTCTTTCTATATGGACTATTCATTTTGGAATCGCTGCCATGTAGCATCACTCGTCGTTCCACCTCGTATATCTCGACCGTATGAGCTCCCTCATATAAGTTGTGATTTGTCTTGACTCAGACCCCCTTGATATTTAAGCAAAGACTTGGAATCCATCACATTGAACTAGCTTTCAGTATCGTTGATAACTCTAGCTCGCGTCTCAGAATTATTCTTGCCAAGTTTTGACAACTCCATCATCTGTTGGGTTAGGTTTTTCGTTCCCTACACCCAGTAAACTAGACAAACCAAGCTCAAAAACTCTATAATTGTGTTCAAGATATATATTCCTCAGTTTACTTTGGTTGCCATTCTCTCTAACTCGTATCAACTCATCTTTCTCCATGATGTTTAATGCACCATCGCCTTCTGGCAAATTTTCACGCTTCGACCCTTCTTCTCCCTTAAAGTCTGACGTCTCATCTCGCATTAACACTTCTTCGTCCACGAATTTCAATGCACCATCCACCTTGTCCACCGGTAATAAACACTATGGCAACTCCTCGTATATCGATACTTCCACTTTCTTAAAGTTTGACGTCCCATCCACCTTGCCCACCGGTGGCTATTCGCACATCGAACCAAGCTTCAAAGCCTTGCTCTCTTTGGGCTTGTCCTATTCCTTGGACTACTTGTCTTTGTGCGGGCAACAAGAAAACTTATGTGGCCCCTTACAATGGTAGCACTCGAGTTGTTCCTATCCTCTCTTTATGTGGGTAATAAAGCTACTACACTCTAGACAATCTGTCATCATATGTGAACTTTTAAAAATATAACACTTCAATAGCCTCTCTTATCTTTTGTAGACCAAAGCAAGTATAACATTTCAATAGACTACTCACGAACCAGGTCCTACTCAATGGCTTCTCATATCCATGCTAAGTCTCCTCGATCTCAACCTTTATAGTCGACACCTAGGCTCCAAGCACATTACTCTGTCCTTCTATTATGTTAGTCATCTTGGTGCCTTCTACTCCTTCTTTAGGTCTTTTATCACCTCGGGGTTCTCCATCTTGTGGCTAATCACCCTTTCGACCAGGGTGATTTCAAACTGGGTCACCCTCCTCTACAACGACAGAAAAATATCCCTGACAGGCTCTCTTGGATTTTTCAACATGGGAATCCACATCTATTTTTGTTGCAATAATCTTTCCTTTTTCACTTGCCATCTCGAATAAGTACTTTCACTCGAACCACTTGCTTTGATACCACTTGTCACGGGATTAGCTTTTTGACCTAGTGAATTGTACGGCTTTAGTCAATGTTTCTGAGACAAACGAATAAGCCAGCCTGAAATCACTATTCGGAAGATCAAACTCTTCCAAGTCACTCGAACGAAGAATCATTTTAAGCGAAAACAAATTAAAATATTGGCAACGAAGAACAACAAAAAGAACTCTCAAGAACAAAGAATAACACAAAAGATGATTAGAGTAAATGCCTTTTTACTCGGAGAATTGGATGAACTACAAAAGATGCAGGCAGCCTCAATTTATGGTTGAGTCCCTTTACATCCGAAAGTTCCTACTAATTTACATCGACGACCTAGATCAAAACCTACCAACCACAATTAGTACAAAATTGACATATTTCCTATATTTCAATCTTTATCTAAGGAAAGTATTTCTTATGTTCACATAATTGTGGATGGATAAATCTTCTAGAATTTCTCACGGATTGGGCCAGTCTGGCAGTTTTTTCAAGCCTAGAGTTTTCCTCATAACCCCTTTGATTAATTATATATTTTTTATGTAATAAAAATAATTAAATATTTTATACTAATATATTTTTCTTATTTATAAATTTTAATAGTTTTAGTTACATTAAAAAATTAATATAAAATATAATTTAATATTCATTGAACTTTATCTATTATTTTTCAGTTTTAATATAATGATAAACATTTACCTATGTTTAAGTAGAAAATAATTTAAAATAATAAGATATTATTTTGGGAAAATTAAAAAATTAAAAATTAAAATTTTTAAAAATGATAAACTTTATCTATTGGTATTAATTAAGAAATTAATAATTTAAAATAATGATAAATTTTATCTATTGGCATTAATTAAAAAATGATATAATATTATTTTGAGAAAATTGTTATGTAAATCAAATCAAATGTTTTAAATAAATTTATTATAAAAATGTGATATAAAGAAGAAGAAGAAGATTTGGAGAAAATTTTGTAAGTAGATAAGATATGTATTTTTTTTAATTTTGAAGTTTGATGTTTGAATTTTTGAAAGATATGCTTAGAATGTATTTTTTTTAAATTTTATAAGTAGATAAATATGTATTTTTTAATTTTTCCGTTTGATGTTTGAATTTTTGATGTTTGAATATTTAGAGAAAATAGAATTAAATTAGTAGATGTGTAATTGTTTAGTTTACGGTTTAAGAAAAAAACATTTGCTAATTTTGTATGTTAGTAATTTTAATTTTTAAGTAAGAAAAAAATGTTTATAGTTTTATAAAGTCTATTCGAATATATATTTGAAATAATTTCGTAAATAAGTAGTATGTTTTAAAATCATAATTAGTATTTATTTTTATTTATAGTTTAGAATTAGGTTTAGTGCATTGTAGTTCATTTTGATTTGTGTATTATAATTGAAAATATTTATTTCCCGAACATGCAGAGAAAATGAGCAACAACAGATTTGTGGCGATTGTCCATTACAATGGAGAAATTGCGAAAACCGATGTCGGTATTGTTTTTGAATATGAAAGCCCTACGAAGATGAGATTTGAAAAAGAAATCACGCTTGGAGTAATTAAGGAGAAGATATCTGAGAAAATTGGAGCTCAGATTCATAGTTTGCGGTATCGGTGGCTAACGTGTCATAATCCAGTCAGATATTCCGCAATAGCTCTAAAAAATAATACAGGTGTAGGAATAATGATTGCAGAGCATGAATCTATAGATATTTGAAATGTTGAGTTATTTGTTGAGGTACGTGATATTCTCGGCCCATCCAGAAACGTAGTTGGGGAATGTAGTCAAATAAGTTTCGGTAACGAGTTTGATCTGTCTAGAGGTAGTTTTGTGGCAATGTTGACAAGTGGGTCGACTATAAATCCAAATGTTGATCCGACTGTTGATGCTAATGTTGAGAACCTACGAGGTCGATGAGGAGAATCACTTGAAGATTCTAGCGAAGATGAAGATATTAATGATCTCGATTTGTTCCCTGATGACGTTGGTGATGCCCTTGATTTTGGTATTGGAGATTTCATTCTGACCGGGGGCGACATTACATTGTATGATCCTCCTGCTCACATGAACTCGGTGGATTTTGATGCGATGAGGGCGCCACAATTCCCAGATATGCCCCAATTAACTCCGAGTCAGCATGGTGAATTATTTGGTGGGCTTCAATTTAATTAAAAGAATGAAGCTATATTGGCAATTAAAGAGTATAGCATCATGCAACATGTGGACTACGTGGTTGCAGAATCTACTCCGAAGACTTTCTTTGCGAAGTGTGGGAAATATGGAGAATTGTGCAATTGAAAGATTCGAGTATCGAAGCTTAAGAAGATAGATCGTTGAGAGGTCACAAAGTACAACGACGATCACACATGTTTATGAACATCTATCGATCAGGACCACAACAAATTGTACTCGAGCGTAATAAGCCATCACGTGATGAAGTTGGTCGAAGCAAATCTAAGGGTTCCCGTTTTAGCAATTCAGGCAACCATTGCGCAGCAATTTGAATATCAAATAAAATATAAGAGGTGGCGTGCAAGGGATAAGGCATTGCATTCGGTGTACGGTGATTACGGTAAGTCGTATAATGAACTACAAGCTTTATTGATAGCAATGACACATTTCATCCCAGACCAACTGCTTCAAGGTGTCAATTTTTCCATCGACTATTATGGGTGTTCAAGCCATGCATTGAAGGCTTTCCATTTTGTAAACGTATGATCCAAGTCGATGGAACATGGTTGTACGGGAGATACTCTCATGTACTGTTGGTTGCCATTATGCAAGATGGTGATAACAATGTCATTCTGATTGCATTCGTAATTGTTGAGGGGGAGACGGCTGAAGCTTGGAATTTTTTAACCAATTTACGTGACCATGTCATCCGAGAAGATGGGGTCTACATTATCTCTGATCGAATGATAGCTATCAAAGCATCAATTAATCGAGAAGGAAGTCGTTGGACACCTCCGCACGCATACCCTACATACTGCGTTCGTCACATCGGTAAGAACAGCTACGAACAATTTAAAAATCACTATCTTCGCAGTGAAATTTTAAGCATGGGTAAGTATCATGTTTTCAAACTCCGTTATATATAGTTATGTGCTTTGATTTTTCTAGATGCTAACAACACATATTATGGTACATGGTATCAATTACTACGGCCAGAATTTGAGAAGAAGATGACGAATTTACAGAAATACGGCGAGTGTGTCTGGAGTTGGGCCAACAATATCGAGAGAGAAAGATGGGCCCAATCATATGACGAAGGTGGTAGACGATACGGTCAAATGACAACCAACCTTGTGGAGTGCATAAATGGAGTACTAAAAGGATCATGTCATCTCTCTATAGCAAGCTTGCTGACAGAAACGTACTACCGTTTGGCTAAGGTTTGGTCTGTTAAAGGGAAGCATGTCTAGTCCTTAATAAACATGGGACAATGTTGAGCTCCTACTATTGTGACAAAAATGGATAAGAATGTGAAGAATGCAACGTCGCTGACCGTTCACACATTCGACTGAATGAATTAGATTTTTGATGTTGTTGGTTCCAGAACCCAGAACGAAGCACGCCACTCAAATGTATTTCGAGTCTATTTCAGACATACGTGGTGTGACTGTGGCGAGTTCCAGGCGTGGTGATATCCATGTGCTCATGTAGTTGCAGCATGTATGTTTGCCAATATTGACCCGTACACATATGTTGATCAATGCTTCAGTCTCAACCAGATGTTGGATATTTACAGAATTGATTTCCCACCTATCCTGAATTCAATGTATTGGCCGTCAGTAGAGCATAAAAACTGGTTACCGGCCTACACTTCGTAGAACTCCAACTGGCTGACCTAGATTGACTCGCATCTACACCAGTATAGATCTTCATCACGGAGAGAATGGGCAACGAAAGAGATGTACTATATGTAGGGCTGAAGGCCATTCGAAATCAAAATGTCCAAATGAACCAAGATATGTGTCTATACCTCGGTGATGTATTATCTTTGTATTCAAAAATATAAATTGTTTGTATTTGAAAATTTTATGTTTGTATTTCAAAATGTACAAAAACATTTTTCACTTTGTTTGTTTTAATTTTTTTTAACTTCGATTTGGTGTGGTTTGTAATTTTTACAAATTATACATAAATTAAGTTTAGTTTGGGTTTTAATTTTAATCACACTTAAGGTTAAATATTATATCACTAATAACTAAAGATAATTACTGAACAATAAAACACAATGAAAAATAAAAAAACAATAACCTTCAAATTCATATTGAAATGCCTCTAATGTATTACACAAAGTACATAAAATCATTTTTTCTTGTTTAATTTCTGGCCGTGAAGGGGTTCGGTCGAGAGATAAGAATGTGGCGGTTGTCGAGCACGTTGTGGCCTCTGTGGTGCCACGTGATCCTCTTCAGTGTAGCTCACCTCCTCATTCACCGAGGGCATAGGAGGTGGTGTTGTGGACAAATCCATGTAACTGTTCTGGCCTCCCATAATCTCTGGCGAATTTCGGAAATTTTGCATTTCCTGAAAATCCATGTTTTATCCAAAGTTGGAGTAAATGGGTGACTATGGAGGAAAAAACTCAGGTGTGTATAAAATATCATCATCAAACATGTGAGTATCTGAAGCGCACGTGCCAACTTTTGGTTGTACATATGTAGGAGACGGTTCTTTTCCCATATAACTATCAGGCGCACTTTTGGTTGTACCCACGTGGTTGGCCAACCTTCGAGGTTTTGACTCAACACAGGATTTTGAGATGCGTTCGCTGCACTCTTTGACGATTCACCCTTACCGCCGTATTTTTTCTTATATTTTCGACATTCTTCCCATCCATTGACCATAGTTAAGTACGATATTCCATTATTAAGAAAATATATCAGGTACTCTGGCCGCTCAAAATCATCATCTTCAATTGGCGCGCGAATCGATAACGTTGAAGCTCTGTTGCTTCACATATTAATGCACTCGACATATATGACTTCCCAATTTACTTCTGCCCTGTCGCGTCCATCATAATCGTGCAGCTGATCATGATTAATTTGAATATACGGAATCGGCTGGTGGAAGCCAAATTGTCTCAGCGCCCTATCGGCAAATTGGAACTCAACAATCGTAAAGTGGATTAACAATGTAACACTACACCACAGAGTAGAATCTTTCATCAGATCATCCGGCACAAAAATGCGATCATCGTTGTACGCCATCCAAAGAAACTACAAAATAAAGATTATAATAATAAGACGTCTAATTATAACATAAACAATAAACTATTAATATTTAACTAAAATTTAACCAATACATTTAACCGGATACCTGATCCTGATAGTACAAATCAATCTGAGCTCTAAATACTCTCAAGTTATTGTTCGTCAACCCCGTGTGCGCTTTTTTCTCGCACCATCTGCATAAAAATAAAAAAACTGTTTTAAAAATAAATAAATTTAATTTAAAAATTTAACTCCAAATCAGGATAATTACCTGGTGACAAGAGGGAACTGAATCGGTGTTCGAGTAATCGGTGTCCAAAAGGGAAGTCACTGCCAAGCCCACACTTGCGGCAACAACAAACATCCACCGATACCCTGAACCTTACGACCATTTTCTATTTTAGTGCCCTTGCACAACTCACGATACAAAAACGCTAATATGGCCGATCTCCAACTATATTTAGCAGCTTCCCACTAATATTTCAAAAGGAGTAGATAATATGTATTAACAAGATTGCCAGATTTATCCGGCATCAATATACCTCCAATGAGTTGCAGAATATAGGCTCGGCTGGCATTATAAACCGCATCAACAGAACTATATTCACCGAGTTTAAATTCACTTTGCAACCAACTCATTTTCACACGAGATCCACTCAAATTTCCTGGACCTGCACCTTCCCAAGGTATTTGAAGCAAAGTGCTTCGGCTAAATCTTTTGTCTGCTCGATCAATAGTGCCATTTACCGGGACCCTAATAAGCATGACCACGTCTTCAAGTGTGATCGTGCATTCCCCACACGGCATATGGAATGTATGGGTTTCTGGCCTCCAACGCTCAATCAGAGCGACAATCAACCCGGGCACTAGCTTGTACTCCCGAATAAAGGTCGGGTGATAAAATCCAGAACTTTGCAACCATTCAATGATTCTATCGTCCGAATGATTTTTGGCCATGGTCAAATGATGCTTAAATGTATCATTTGCATCCTGTAATTAACACATTAATAAATAAATATTATTAACAAACAAACAAAAAAGTTATTGAATTTTTAATAAATAAATTATTAAAAATTTTGTACCATTCCATCAACCGTGAGACTAGTAATGTGTCGATCTTGTAATCGCAATAGAGGAGCTTCATCAGCCATCCTACAGGAGAAGAAATAATTTATTAAGACCCAGACCTAAATCTACTATATTAAAAAAGTTACATAATTACATCTACTACTAACTAACTAACTAACTAACTAACTCTGTTTTCTCCAAAAATTCAAACATATAAAAAATTCAAACATCAAACTTCAAAATAAAAAAAATACATATCTTATCTACTTACAAAAATTTCTTCAAATCTTCTTCTTCTTTATATCACATTTTTATAATAAATTTATTTAAAACATTTGATTTTATTTACATAACAATTTTCCCAAAATAATATTATATCATTTTTTAATTTTTAATTAATGCCAATAAATAAAATTTATCATTATTTTAAATTATTAATTTCTTAATTAATGCCAATAGATAAAGTTTATCATTTTTAAAATTTTTAATTTTTTAATTTTTCCCAAAACAATATCTTATTATTTTAAATTATTTTCTACTTAAACATAGGTAAATGTTTATCATTATATTAAAACTGAAAAATAATAGATAAAGTTTATCATTATTTTAAATTATTAATTTCTTAATTAATGCCGATAGATAAAGTTTATCATTTTTAAAATTTTTAATTTTCCCAAAATAATATCTTATTATTTTAAATTATTTTCTACTTAAACATAGGTAAATGTTTATCATTATATTAAAACTGAAAAATAATAGATAAAGTTCAATGAATATTAAATTATATTTTATATTAATTTTTAATGTAAATAAAACTATTAAAATTTATAAATAATAAAAATATATTAGTATAAAATATTTAATTATTTTTATTACATTAAAAATATATAATTAATCAAATAAAGAAAATTAAAGACGTAAATATACGTGCAATGCACGTGTCCAAGAAACTAGTTTTAACCCAAATACTGGGAAAATTACCAATTAATATTTGAATTAATATTACCAATTAAGTGATAATAATAAATAAAAAATAGAAAATTGGTCAAATTAGTATAATCTTGGAGCTGTTGCCTATTCGTTCAAATTTTAAATAAATCAAATTAAGATCCGCTAATTAACTGATTTATATTCGGGATTCAAATTTTAATATTTATTTTGAAAATATTATTGTTGTAACACGTTCACTTTTAAACTACAATTTTGTTTTAAATTTTTTTTAATAATTTAAAGGTGGATCAAAGTCCCATTAATGTAATAATATGCTAATATATTAATGAAAATGACATTTGATAATGTATTATACTCGAGCTATGCTCCAAACTTCCCCTTCACTACTTAATATATCTTTTAAATATGATAAAAGCAATATTTACTTAATTTTGATAATTTTTTAATTTAATCTTTAAATATTCTTTTGTATAAATTAATTATGAGTTTGAAGATTTGTATGAACTTGATCTCTTTGTTATGTATTATTTTTTGGAACTTAGTAACTTTCGAACATGATCTTTGAAATCAAAAAAATAAATTTTAAATAGATCGAATTAAGATACGCATTTAGTCCCTAACATGCCAAAAGAAAATTTTGTTCCACTAATTGGCAAAACACACCATTTAATTAGGAAGGAAAAAACACGTTTTTGTTTAAATATTTTATAAATTATTATTTTCTCAGCATGTTCGGGAAATAAATATCTTCAATTATAATATACAAATTTAACATAAAAAATTCAAACATCAAACTTTAAAATTAAAAATATACATGAATGAAAAATACTTACAGGATTAGACGAGAAAGCCCATAAAATATGGTCAAAATCATTCAACAAAAAATAATTATCATTCAAATATATCATCAATCACATAAAAATATTAAATCTACAAACCTCTCTAATTAAAAAAATCAAATTAATTAAAAATTACTTACTTCTTAAGAAACCGAAAAAATCTACAATAAATATACTTCAAATTTTTATCGTCTTTGAATATGTCTTCAAACTCTCTCAAATATAATTTCAAAATCTTTGAAATTTTTAACTCAAACTCAATTTTTTTCTCTAAACAGGTGTCACGGCCTTAGCCTTTAGTTCACTCGGTCGCTAAGCCGTGCGGCACTTGAAAATGACTCTTCCCGATCAAGTCAGCCTTTTCCCTCGATTGATCTGCTCAAAATAAGCAAGCAACACATTAGTCTCGCGCCACAAAACCATTCTTCAAGCCATTGGCGAAACCGTGGGGCATAGCGGATGCACACAGTCGACCCCCAGCTTCCCCGTAGGAAAAAAAAGAACGGTTTTTATTTTATTAGAAAAAAAAGAAACATCGGTTACATTAGAAAACTCACCCACACCATCGACTTGGGCGGTAGGGGCCGCCTCGATGGTGTGTAGGATACATACCTTTACCAGTGGATCAGCCCAAACTATGCCGATCGTCCATCCCCTACATATATATGCGAAAAAAACATAATAGAAATGACCCGAGTAAACATTCTATTGTTTGAAACGAGGACACTTTTTCCTAACTAAAGAAATAATTGAAAACAAAGACTCTTCTTCCTAAAACATTGATGTGCTTGAAAATGGGGCATGGTAGAAGTGACTCGGTTGTGGCCCCTAACTCTCGGTTGTAACACCATGTGAGGGGATGGCCACAACATCCTCCCCCCACCTAACTTGTCGACGCCCTCGTTGGTGAGCTGCAAGGAACTCCTCGATTTTCTGCTTGAACGCCTTTAGGTCATGATCTCTCTCCCAACTTGTCTCTTGGCTCGAGACCTTCCCACTTGACCCGGTACTCACGAACAGGCTTCTTCTTGGACACCGTAACAAACCTATCAGCAAGGATCTCCTCAACTCGACGTTCGATGGGGGTTTGCATGATGGGGCCCGATCACTCTGCCCTCGGCTAATATCCGAGGGGCTCGCATGAAAAGGCTTCAAATTGCTCACATGGAACACAGGGTGAACTTTCATCCATGAGGGCGGCTTGATCGTGTATGAGTTATTTCAAACTTTGGCCACAATCGGTATTGGTCCTTCATACTTTCGCACCAATCGCGATCTCTATTCCGTAAGAACCGCAAATCGTTTCGCCATTAGCTTCACAAGCACTAGATCGCCAACTTTGAACTGCTGGTCCCTTCGCCACGATCTGCCCACTTCTTCATATGTTTTGCAGCTTTCACTAGATAAGCCCGAGCAATCTCTGTATTTTGGCGCCATTCCTTTGAGAAATTAAAAGCTCGGGACACTTTCCTTTTTGTATGACTCTATAGTGGTGTGTGTGGAAGCCGCTGCTGCTGACTGTCACAATTTCAAAGGGGCTTTTATTAGTAGCAGAACTCTTTTGTGAATTAAAACAAAGTTGTGCCACATCCAACAAAGAAGGCCAATTTTTCTGGTTGGCCTGGATAAAATGCCTTAAGTATTCTTCTAACAACCCATTAAAGCGCTCCGTCTGCCCATCCGTATGGGGATGATAACTTGACGACAAATTCAGTTTAGATCCCAACATCTTGAATAACTCTCTCCCGAAATTTCCAGTGAACCGACCATCCCTGTCACTAACGATATCTTGTGGGACACCCCAATACTTTACAACATGTTTAAAGACTAATCGAGCTGTCTCCTCTTCCGAACAATATTTGGGGGCAGGGATAAATGTAGCATATTTTGAGAACCGATCCACCACCACAATGGCAGCTCCAAGATCCCCCACCCGAGGCAAGTTCACTATGAAGTCGAGTGAAATGCTCTCCCAAGGTCGTGCTGGCACTAACAATGGCTCCAACAATCATGCAGTCTTTTGTCGATCCACTTTGTCTTGCTGGCAAATAAGGCAAGTCTTGGTATAGTCCATAATATCCTGTCGCATGTGCGGCCAATAATATCCTTGTTCCAACAGGGCCAGAGTACGCCGCCAGCCTTGGTGACCTGCCCAGGGAGTGTCATGGCATTCACGTAGTAGTTTCTGTCTAAGTTCTCCTGCTCTCGGAACATACATACGCGGACCTTTCATCATTAGGATCCCATTCTCTACCCAAAAAATCTTTGATTGGCCACTTTCCACCATCCTCAATATTGCCATCATCTGCGGATCCTTTCCCATATTCTCCATTATGAGTTCCCAAATGTCATTCGTCACCCTACTAGCTGACATAGGAGCAATTAATCTAAGGGTTGCCAGATCAGCCCTTCGACTCAACGCATCAGCTACCTGATTCTTCTTCCCAGCTTTATGCTCAAAACTGAAATCAAACTCCGCTAAGCGCTCTTGCCATCTTGCTTGCCTTGCCGATAGTTTTGGTTGTGTCAGGATATGACTAGCAGCTGTGTTGTCTGTTTTAACAACAAACTTTGAGCCCAACAAATAATGCCTCCAAGCCCTGAGACAATGGATCACAGCTAGAAGTTCCTTTTCCTGAGTCGCATATCTCATCTCGGCACCACTCAACTTCCGACTCTCAAAGGCCACAGGGTGACCACCCTGCATGAGTACTCCCCCTATGGCAAAGTCAGATGCATCAGTTTCAACTTCCATTGGTTTCTCAATGTCCGTAATACTAGGACGAGTCGTTCATCACAATGCAGTTTTATTTCCTCAAAAGCATCTTGACACTTTTTAGACCAGGCCCACTTCTCACCTTTCTTTAACAAATTGGTAAGTATAGCTGTCTTCCGAGAGTAGCCTTCGACAAACCGTCTATAATAGTTAGCTAATCCCAAGAATTATCTGAGCTCACTAACACTCTTTGGAGTCGGCCATTCTTGGATTGCCTTCACTTTTTCCTCATCCATTCGAACATGTCCCCGCCAACGAGGTGTCCTAGGAACTTAATTTGAGTTTGGGCAAAAGCACATTTCTCCCTTTTAACAAATAGCTGATTATCTCTGGAGTCTCTCAACACTAACCGCAAATGGTTTTCATGATCTGTCAAAGAGGAACTATATACCATTATATCATCCAAGTATATCACCACAAACTTGTCCAAAAATCATGGAACACTCGGTTCATCAGGGTGCAAAAGGTTGCAGGCGCATTGGTTAGCCCAAATGGCATCACAAGAAACTCAAATGCCCCATATCGAGTAAACACAAGTTGTCTTGGTTCATCTCCCTCGCCACTCTTACCGATGATACCCCGATCAAGATCCAGCTTTGTAAAATATTTCGCGCCACTTAGCTGGTCGAACAAGTCCGCAACTAAGGGGATGTGATACTTGTTCCGGACAGTCACTTTGTTCAGGGCTCTATAGTCCACACACAATCTCAGGCTCCCATCATGTTTCTTCCGAACAACACGGGCGCCCCAAATGGCGCTTTTAGACGGTCGAATAAACCCGACTTTTTAACAGTTCATCGAGTTGTTTCCTCAATTCAGCTAATTCTAGAGGGGACATACGGTACGGGCATCTCGCAGGAGGTTTGGCACCGGGGACCAGTTCAATCTCATGATCCACCGTCCTTCGAGGAGGGAGCCCTTCCGCAACCGATCCGCATGACATCTTTATAGTCCTCCAACACTCAAAATCCCATTTGGTACCCCTTCAAGGGTTGACTCCCCATGTAGGATAGGTAATATGACAAAAGAAGGTTCCCCTTCTTCACCCCTTTCTTAAATTGTATTGTCGACAACATCTTTCCTTCTTGGTAGAATGGTAGCGGGTACCACCCCCGTGCAATCCCCTAGAAACAATAGGCAGCTCGCAGGCGAGAGGACGGGATGGCCTGGGCTTTTGTCATAAAATCCAGTCCCAACACAACATCAAAATCGTCCATAGGGGAAACAAAGAGATCCACGCTTCCCTCCCAGACCCAAGCTTGGCCTTCACCCTCTTAACACTTCCCCAAATTTCAGCGGCAGCAGAATAATCGCTTTCATCCGTCCCCACATCTCTAGTAATTGTTAAACCGCATCTGTTGACTTCCTCGGGTGAGATAAAAGTATCTGTTGCTCTGTGTCAACAAGAGCCCTAGTCGCCTTCCCATTTATCACCAAGTCCACGTACATCAAGCCCTTTCCTGTTCTTTCTTTATGTTGTCCAATTGCGATTGTAATGCACTCGAAAACGAATAGACCCAATCCCGCCAGATCGGTCTCACTATTCTCTGTAGGGTGGGTTAGGGAGTGTGTCCCCAGGCCGTGAAAGTTCCAAAGCACTCAATACACCCCTATGTGGGCACTCACCACGCGATGAGGCCCCTTACACAAGAAGCATGCTAGGGGTAGCCTATTTGGCCCATTCCTCGCGTAAAGCCATCATTCCCCCTATTCTCAGACTGCTCCTTGTTTGGAAGTCCTCTCCCGGCTCCCCCAAGTTATCGGCCTCTCCCCTCTAGCCATCTTACTCCCATTACCTGCATGGTTATTGCTCCCACTAGTTGGGGCCTTGCGTTTGTTTGAGCCATCATTGTAATCGTTAAGCCGCCGGCGCCAATGCCATGGCAAATGACTACATCCTGCACTCGTTGTCTTTGAATCTCAGTTCTAGCCCATGGCTTTAGGCCCTCAAGGAAAGCAAACATCTTGTCTTTCTCCGACATGTCCTTAATATCCAGCATCAATGCCGCAAACTCTCTCACATAATCACGAATAGTCCCAGTATGGGTCAAATCCCTCAACTTCTTCCAAGCATTATACTTCACATTCTCCGGAAAGAAGGTAGCTATTAATTATTGTTTCAACTCGTCCCAACTTTTAATGGAACACACGCCATTTGTGAACTTGGACCTCCACCACAATTTGGCATCCCCTGACAAGTACATAGAAGCCATCGAGACCTTGTCTTCTTCTATAGAGGTGCGAGTAGCCCGAAAGTATTGTTCAATATCAAATAGGAAATTTTCAAGCTCTTTGGCATCCCTGTTCCCCTCATACCGCTAAGGCTCGGGGACCCTATTCCTCTGGCCCCTTTCCATGGTCACTGAATTTCCCACAGCCACTTCAATCAAATTAATTTGAGCCTTAAGCTCCTCTATCTCAAACTTCAGAGTACTCATTGCCTCATTTGTCTCATCAAATGAGGTGTTTCACCATGTGAGCCAACTCCCGATGAGAAACTTCAATTGCTCGAACTCGCTTCACTTTGGTCACCACATGAGCCCTCGTGGCCGCCACCGCGCTTCTAGCTCCTCATACCTATCGGGGTCTATGGTCCTACCCCTTGTGCAGGCACTCTAGCGCCATGTTGCGCCGAAGTACCGCGCTACGCCGGCACCTCGCCTCGGGACGGCTCTTGGCCCTCGATTTTTACGCGTAGTCACCATCCTTGGGTTGACTCCCACCACACTAGTTCCTGCGCACAGAAGAATAATAAGCACCACAATGCCTATTAATAACTCAGCACCACTCAGTGCTTCAAGAGGGAGTAAGCACCACCGTGCTTTCCCACTCAAAAAAAAAAAAAACTCGCACCACCGCACAAGAAGCAAGAGAGCACCACTGCATCAAGAGGGAATAAGCACCACTGTGCTTTCCCAATAAAAACTAGGCACCGCTGTGCACTAGCAACAAGAAAGCACCGCTGTGCTTGAATAAAAAAAAAATTGAGCACCACTGTGCCACAATTAAAAAGTACCTTTGTGCTATTGATTACGCACCTCTGTGCTTTTCACCGCAATGAACAGGCAACACCACCCGAAATTGAGTGCTACAACCTTGCTCGGATACCACGTGTCACGGCCTTAGCCTTTAGTTCACTTTCGTCGCTAAGCCGTGCGACACTTGAAAAGAACTCTTCCCAATCAAGTCACCTTTTTCCTCGATTGATCTGCTCAAAATAAGCAAGCAACACATTAGTCTCGCGCCACAAAACCATTCTTCAAGCCATTGGCGAAACCGTAGGGCATAAGCGGATGCACACAATCGACCCCAACTTCCCCGTAGGAAAAAAAACGTTTTTATTTTATTAGAAAAAAAAGAAACATCGGTTACATTAGAAAACTCACCCACACCATCGACTTGGGCGGTAGGGCCGCCTCGATGGTGTGTAGGATACATACCTTTACCAAAGGATCAGCCCAAACTCGCCGATTGTCCCACCCCTACATATATGCGAAAAAAACATAATAGAAATGACCCGAGTAAACATTCTATTGTTTGAAACGAGGACACTTTTTCCTAACTAAAGAAATAATTGAAAACAAAGACTCTTCTTCCTAAAACATTGATGTGCTTGAAAATGGGGCATGGTAGAAGTGACTCGGTTGTGGCCCCTGAACTCGGTTGTAACACCATGTGAGGGGATGGCCACAACAACAGGCACCCCCCCACGCGAGCCTACGCCCTCCCCTGCCAGCCTGCATGTTTCATGCATGCAAAAATAAGGCTGCACCACTGTGCAAAAAAATAAAAACACTGTTTAATCTCGGTGGAGAGCACCCCGTTTTCGAACAGTACTCAGTTCACTCCTATGCTAACACGTGGCAAAAAGAGAGAAAATTATTATTTAAAAACGGGTTCAAACCTATCCGATTTTAAAGGATTTTTTAATTAATTTTTCACAAATCACTGTTTAAAAACGGATAAAAATCTATCTGAATTCTGATTCGAAAAGTAAATTACCATATACCTGAAATTAATCCTGATTTAATCATATTTTAAAAAAAATTAACGAAATATTGTGATAGTTTTTCCGTTATAAATGGACGTTGGTCGATTCTTTCTCCATTGGTTTTTTTGGACGAAATTCTACATTTGACTATAGTGTTGAATGTCACATCAAGTTCATGCAGTTGCAATTTAAATATGCAATCCACAACTGACAACACCGCGCGATATTTTTTTTTTTTTTTATCAATCATTGAGGTTAAAATGTTGGCTCGCGCGGAAATATGGTCTCGGAACTTCCAAAAATGCTCGCGCGACCTGCTTTAAGTCTTGTCAGCGATAGCATAAACATCATCGTTATTTTTAATATAATTATGACTTAAATATAAAATAAATATTTTAAGTATTTTATTTTTATTTAGGTGTTTTAATTATTTTTTAGATAAAATATGTGTTCAAAATTCTTATTTTTGTCAAAATAGGTATTTAACTTAAAAAAAACTAGCACCCAATCATTAATTAACACGTATCAAAAAACTTATATTCACGAAAGAGCTAGATACTTATTTAGACAAAAATTAAAACTTTAGACACTTAGTTTGACAAAAAAATATTTTGAACATATACTTACACTAAAATAAAAAATTTAGGCACTTATTTTATTTAAAATATAATTTAGGCACCTAAATAGAAAAATATAATACTTTAGGCACTTATTTTATATTTAAGCATGTAATTATTAGTATTCAACATATTAACTTACTAATTTGAATTTAGTACCGCAGGTGTTCATTATTTATGAGGGTGATCTTTCAAATCTAGTTTGCTCTATTAATAATATAAAGACTCGAACATCTGACTTTGCTTAATAAATTTAGTGTCGCGTCACGTTAGGTTATCTGATTATTAGTTGACGCATTATTTCTTAGTACATGGTTTCTATATTTATTTATTTTAAATTTAAATCATAAAATTTAAAAAATTTATCTCTAAACTTAAAACTTAAAATTAATAAACTTATACAAACTTTAATTTACCGAACCTATATATCAAAATATTTTACTAACCACAAACATATCTTTCTTTAATGGGCAAACCAAAAGCCAGGCTGTCGATTTAAGTTTTGCCCGTCGATTGTGCTTGAGCTCGCGCGAACATGATTTTGCGTGGTCGTTTGCATCTCGAAGTCATCGCTTAAGGTTTCATTTAGACTAGATTATGCCATATCAAATTAATGTATAATTTTTATAATATATTGTCACATAATATCGTATTGGTATATGACAATTGCATTGTACCGGAAAAAATACGACACTTGCAGTCATTTATTTATGGGTAAAGTACATAAATGGTCACTGAATTATTTTAAAAAATACAAAATGGTCATCAAACTTTCAAAAGTTACATAATAGGCATTAAACTTTAGTTTTTGATATAAAATGGTTTCTGTGCCATTAACTGTCGTTAAGTTGGTGACATGACAGTTACAGAAATTCGAATAATAGAATATTTAATCCTCCATATTGACACATCCAATCACCATATTCCTAATTTAACCCTCATTATTGATGTTTAAATTGACTAAATGTGTAAATTTTAAGGATTAAATGTGTTATTATACAAAATTTTGTAATTACCACGTCTCCCAATTAACGACGGTTAACAGCTCAATGACCATTTTGTATCAAAAACTAAAGTTTAATATCTACTATATAACTTTTGAAAGGTCAATGACCATTTCATATTTCCAGGGATAGTTTAGTGACCATTTGTGTTCTTTACCCTTTATTTTATTATAATAAAATGTTTGAATTATAGATTTATATAATATATTTATATTAATTGAGACATGATATGAAAATTATTAAAATAAAATATGACACAAAAATAATATAACAGCGATAAAAATAAATGACTAAGCGTGTCATAAACGGTTGTGCCTTTGTTTTATGTAGCATAAACGACCAACATTTTTTTTGTTAATAGTTAAAAAGTACTCTATTCCACTAAATTTTGTTAATAGTTAAAAAGACACTTTTGTTAATAGTTAAAAAGTACTCTATTCCACTAATTTTTCCCATCATTTTTTCAGTTATCTTCTTCATCATCATCTTTTATAGTCAATACTCTTTTTGGTTACCATTTTTTTTGCTTGGCAAAATGCAACCAAGTTCGGGCCTTGTTAAAAACATCTCTAATACCTAAATAGAGGAAAAGAGTACCCAAACAAGGTCAAAAAAGCAACAAAACACAAGCGCAAAAACTACGATACAAATCACGATCAAACCAAAGCTATAGCCAAACCCCAGCCGAAAATAGACCAACCCCCGTTAGAACAAATCCACAGCACACACAAGCAACACCACACAGCCCTATTAATGTAAGCTCCCAAGCAAACCAACGCTGCCACCAAAGTGAAGCCTCGCAAAAACCATCCAGAACCGCTCATAATTCCATACAGCCAGCTCATAGACAAGCATGAAACACACCCGAGCGATCCACACCTTCTCTAGCTAAATCATCCGCGAACGAATTCGTCTTACGATAAACATGATTGAAACAAACCCTTTGGAAGCATCTCACACAATGAATCAATAGACACAAACATGTCCCAAAGTCGCCAAGGTTTTCGTTTAGCGTGCAACACTCAATCAATGGCAACACGGGAATCCGATTCAATAACCATATTGCTATCCATCCAAGGCGAGGCAACTAGCATAGTTAAAGCAAACTCAATCGCCCGTAATTCAGCCACGTTAGAATCTATAATTCCCAACGGACCAGAAAACAACGCAAGGACTCGCCCGTAGCATCCCGCAAAATGCCACCGAATTCGGAGAGTCCCGGTTTACCTCGTGCAGAGTCATCAACATTAAATTTAAACGCACCAGGCAATGGCGCCATCCATCCAATACCACTACAGTGAACACGCTGCCCAACCACACCACGACATTCACTGGGACATCGCCACCACACTAGTTCATTCACGCGCAAATCCTCATTCAAAGCGTTAATCCAATAAAATGATCGAAGCTTAACCAAGAAACACACCTCATCCAAAGGCACACGCTTCTTATTAAAGACTAGCTCATTTCTTGCCAGCCAAATAGACCATAATAAGGCCGCTAAACTCAAAAACCACCACTGACGGTGTACCCCAGAGAAAGAACACAAACAATTGAAAGCCAAGAACTCAGCCAAGCTACGCGGCAAGACCAAGCCAATCCCTCACCAACGCAGAAATCAGTACCAAACTGTCTTGATCAAATCACAAGAGTATAGCAAATGATCATCATCCTCCTCAATCAAATTGCACCACACACACAATCTATGAGACCCACCCAACGGAATGCCACAACTCCTTAAGAAAGAGAAAGTAGGCAATTGCCTCAACCAAACAAACCAAAGAAAAGCCTGAATCTTAGGTTGCACTAGTACTCTCCAAGCGAAACACCTCTAATTATTAATTAAACTAGGTGTATTTAATTACCTAACATTTAATTCTATATGCCTAATTTAAAACATGCATCACACATATAAATTAATTGTATTAAATTAAAACAATTAAATAAAAACTAAATTAAAACAAATTGAACATCACAACTAATTTTATTAATATGGACTAAAATGGAAGAATTACAAAATCTAATGCCCTAATACAAAGCCCAAGGACCTAATTGAAAGAATTACAAGCCATGGGCATCAATTAAAGGATGAGGACTAAATTGAAAGAAAAACTAAGCTTGAGAGCTAATTTGAGGGAAATGGTGACCAAATCGAAATACATCCCAAAACCTGGGGGGCTAAAATTGTTAATTACCTAAATGCTTCAAAAACACGTGGACCTTGGGGCTTGACCCGACCCACTCCCGCGAACCCTCCAAACCTGCTGCCAAAATGGTTGCGTTTTGGTTAGGCTATAAATGCCTTTTTTCAACCCGAAAATGGCTTCAATTCCCTCATTTTTCAATTTCACATTCTCTCACTAACCCCTCACTCTCTCATTTTCTCTGCCCACAAACACAATCCAAACCCAGGAAATTCTAGGAATTGATCTAAAACCCCTATTTTCAAATGAATACTTAACGAGTTCATCTTTTCCCGGTATAACTCCACCGCTAACCCCGTCTTCTAATCTTAAGCCACCACACTTCGGCAACCTTTAGGCGTTCGCCGGCTACCGGGATACAAATCCCGGCTGTCGTAGGCAATACCAGCCGCCACAAAGCAAACACCGGCCATCACGCTCTTCTTCTCAGCCACCGTTCCCCATTCTGGCCATCGCCTCACTTAGGCTGGCCGCTGTAAGGCTATTTTCGGCTGTCGTGAGGTAATTTTCGACCACGTATTCTGTCGTACTCTACCATAGATTAAACCCCAAAAACCTTACTTTCCTCATATTTTCAATCTTAAACTCTAAACTAACCAGATCCAGTAAGATCTACCCCTCTTCCTCGGCCTAGTCTACCCGAAAGCCTCATTTTCATCTCCAACATCCACTCAAAACACTCTCCGATGACCGTTTGAATCATAACTCCGGAAACCTTAAGCTTCCAATGATCTTACTATTATTTCCCTTTACTGTTTTTTAGTTTTTAATTCTAAATCTAACCTTTTGCTTATTTTACAGAAATACAGAGATTCGAACAGAGAATTACCTTTCGATGAACTTTGACGGCGGTGTAACTACTTCGATCGTCTTCTCTGGCGACCTGTGCACTTCCTGGTGGCGGTTTGGCTTCTGATCACCGTTTGGGTTTCTAGGTAATCTCTCTCATCTTTATTATTATTACTTTATTTTATGATTATTAATGGCTAATCATTACTCCTAATTAATTTTTCTAATTTTATCTCTCCAGGTATTTATAGCCTGGCAGGTGGATGACGTCACCATGGGATTTATCTGTGTGCCACACATACAGTCCAATCCATGGACGCCACGTGGATAATTTGGGCGGGCAAATAAAGCACAGTTGTGCTAGTTTGGGTAATTGGTGTTTGTTGGGTTGTAATTTGATGAATTTGGGCGGGAAACAAATGTAAATTGGGCTTTATAAAATTGTACTTGGGCTTTGGGGTTTTTTTACGAATGTAATTGGACATTTGTGGACTGTTAGACCATTTTAGGTTTTATTTATTTAATATATATTTATTTTAGTATTTACTATTTATTTATTATTTAGTATTTACTTATTATTAAGCCCGGTCAAAATCCGGGTATGACAGCTGCCCCGTTTTACTCATTGTTATGGAACAGGGATAGAGCAAAGACTGAAAATACACAAATTTTTTCCAAACCTCTTGGTCGTCCTCTAAAAGGCTGGTCTTTCTTTATGAACAATGCTGAAGTTTGAAGTTGTTCTTCTTATTATGAAATTTTTCATCTTCCAAAGTCTGAAGTTGCTCCTGACATTCTTCATCTTCTGTGGTTTGAAGCTGTTCTTATTATTATGAATTTCTTCCTCCTTCCATCAAACAAACAAATTCTTCTTATTAGGAACTCTTGATTCTTTGCTGGTAAATTTTTCACATTGCAAACTCCATCTTTGTCGAGCAAACTTTTTTCATTAGGAATTCTTCATTCTTTGCTGTATGAACTATTCCCATTAGGAATTCTATCTTTGCCAAGTGAACTCTTCTGATTAGGAGCTCTTCGTGCTTTGCTAGGAATGCTAATTCATCTCTTTTTATGGGGAAAGACTGAACATGCCACAAGAAAATATCATTGATTAATAAGAATCCAACCTGAAGCAATATGTAATATCCCCAATTCTCGCTTGAAGCACTGAGATCTTTGGTGTCATTGCTTATTCTGCCTAAGATATCTCAATCATTCAGCCTAAAATGAGCATGTAATCCTTTGTTTTTCTCTTCTTCTGTTGATCAACCTCTTTCTATACATGCAAAAGTCGAATTTATCAGTAATCTTCCATCATTGATTGTAAAAATATACAATTTAGGTATATCATTAGGAAACCTCATGTGCTTTAACAAAAGATGCTGAAACTACAAATCTTCCTCATTTGAGCCTGAAATTTGTCTATATTGCTTTTCGATCTGGCAACTTGAACCATTTTTGTCTTTCTTTCTCATTTTCTTATTTTTTCTCTTTCATCTTTTTCTTTCTTTTTGTCTCTTTTTCTTCTTTTTTTTATTTTTCTTCTTCATTTTCCTTTTTTTCTTTTTTCTTCTTTTTTTGTTTTCTCTCTCTTTCTTTTTCTATTTTTCTTCTTCTTTTTCTTTCTTTTTTGTCTTTTCCTTTTCTTTTTTTCCTTTTTTAAAACCGTGGGCCCAAATGATTAATATTTCTATTGATATCATGCCCCACCGTCTTATCATTTCCAAAAATATCAGCCCAAAAGACTTAACATCATGCCTGACTAACTTATTGATGACCTGAAGAATTTAAAACTGTAATGCACTTCCTTTCATGTGCACACAATCACATCACTTCCAAAGGTGATGGCCCGAAGGACTTAACATCATGCCCGAATGACTTACTGATGATCCGAAAGATTCAGAATTGCATTGCTCTTCCTTTATTTTGGAAACAATTACATCACTCTCGAAGGTGATGGCCCGAAGGACTTAACATCATGCCCCGAAGGACTTACTGATGACATAAAGGATTTAACATCCTGCCTGAAGGACTTACTGATGGCCCGAAGGATTTAGAATTGCATTGCACTTCCTTTCCTATGCAAACAATTACATCACTCCCAAAGGCGATGGCCCGAAGGACTTAACATCATGCCCAAAGGACTTACTGATGACCCAAAAGATTTAACATCATGCCCGAAGGGCTTAATGATGACCCGAAGGATTTAACATCATGCCAGAAGGACTTACTAATGACCCGAAGGATTCGAAATTGCATTGCACTTCCTTTCCTATGCAAGCAATTAGAATATTTGTTGAAATCCGCCTCTGCAAACGGATTGAAATCTTTGATGAGATCCACCTCTGTAAACGGATTGAAATTTTTGCTATGATATGCCTCTTCAAATGGATTAAAATATTTGCTAAGGTCTGTCTCTGTAAACGAATTGAAATCTTTGCTGGGATTCACCTCTTTAAACGGATTGAAATCTTTGCTAGGATCCACATCTTCAAACGGATTGAAATCTTTGCTGGGATCCACCTCTTCAAACGGATTGAAATCTTTTAAGACCCCCATCTTCAAACGGATTAAAATATTTGTTGTAATCCGCCTTTTCAAACGGGTTGAAATCTTTTGAGATCTGCCTCTTCAAACAGATTTAAATCTTTCAGAGATATGATTCTTTAAGCGGGTTGAAATCTTGCTAAGATCCACATCTACAAACGGACCAATATCTCTGCTTCAAAAATGTGATTGAAATTTTTTACTAATCTTTGATGGTTCTACTTCTTCAATATGAAATTGTAGATTGAAATCTTCGTCTGTTCTTTGCTAATTCTTGTAAATTCCTACAAAAATGTACAAAAATGCTTTTGAATGCATGAATTAGTATGCTTCTATCTTATAGATGCCTAACTATATATGATATATGAATTGTGACAACTAGGGATCACTCGGATGAGCTCTAATCTTCTTTACCTCTCCATTGAGCTTTTTGCTCCAACAATAAAATTGTTTTCCTTGAACCTTTCTTTGATTGATCTTCTTTCTTGGCTTGATCTTCTTTCTTGACCTGATCTTCTTGAGATTTATCTTAAGCTTTTGTCGTCAAAATTTGCCCCAGAATCTTTGTTGTTGCGCTCTTTTCTTCCTGATCCAATTTTGACCATTTTTAGTGATTGAATTCTTTCAACTTTCAACCCTCTCTTGCCTATTCTGGTTTGAACTCTTATGCACCATGATGCTCCACTAATCTCTTCGTTTATTGCCTCATTTCATAGAATTTCCCTCTCTTCTATCATTTGGGCGAACAAGTGCCTCAAGTCCATGAACTTTTTAGATCCCTGAACTTTCACCAAGTCTTCAAACTTTTCATTATTGCCATCATTGTCACTATATCCCCTGATGGATGATTCCTCTTTCTGACCAGAAAATTGTCGAACAGATAAGAGTCTCATATATTTATCAAGAAAGTCTATTTGTTTGTAAAAGTGTCAGCTTGTTTATCGGCATTTCAAAGAAGGATACTTTACAAGACCCGAAAAAAATTGGGTATAAATAAAGAAAACATAATATGATGCCCTGGATACCAAGTGCAAGAGCGTCTTTGATTCAACTCTGTTATAGTCCTTTGAATGTTGCATCGATTTTTGAAGTTAAAATTTCTTCCAAATCACTTGGTTCACACCCTACGATTACCGCGTTTCTCGATCCAGTCAAACATAACTCTTTCTCCGTTCTCCTTATTTCTTTCCATTCATAAATGTGTTCAAGCTTCCCGAACTTGTTTAACCAATAGAGTGCAAAAATATCATTCTAAGAATAAAATTCTATAAGTGCATGTGTGATTCTGATTGTTACTAATTATTATTATATTATAGACATGTCTTCAAAGATACATCTCTGACGCTTGGGTATTGGACAGGTGAAGCATAGCTCCTTATTAGATTTGTCGACATCCTCACAGCTCCATCAGAGTGTTCTGAGACTTATTTATTCAATTAATTTATTATTTCTCACATTTTCTTTCTTTTTCCTCTCATTTTCTACTTTCTTTTCTTTTGTACTTTCTTTTTTCTTTTTTTTCTTTTTTTTTCTTGTTTTTTTCCTTTCTTTTTCTTTTTCTCTCTTATTGAGCTTTTTAAAGTACAGAAAACTACACTTGCAACTTTAATTTCAAGCAACTCTACTTGGTTAAAATCATCTAGTTCACTTCACTGTTTATGAATTTCAAAGATTTATCATCGAACATCATCAAAGGCGTGGTGATCTGGCATTTTCTTGCCTTGCTGACCAGAGTAAACTAAGAAACAAGTTCCACTTCATTGTCTTCACAACATCCAAATAATTTTTTATATCAGAATCAGTGTCACATCTTGTAATTGGTATCTAGGGGCCCACAAGGGTAAGAAGATATATACATATATTTATTTAAAATGCATTTCTTCAATGAAATGAAAACCAACAAACATGATATATGCCTTCAAAAAAACTTCTACTATTTTCGGGCCAAGAATAACAGACTTATTTTCTAGTATTATTTCAGCATTGGTCCCTATAGATTGTAACCACATGATGCAGCAATATGGGTAAGATGGCTTCTTAGAACTCCAGACAATCTTGGAAGCATTCGTCTTGATTCTCTGATTCTTTAACTAGTATAACGGCTTGCCACACTCCTTTTCACTGTTAAGCTAATTCTCGTGTCAAGATTCCATTACTGATTAGCTTCTTAATTTCTTTCATCAAAGGTCTACACTTCTTGGTAGCATGTCCTGGTACTCCCATATGATAGTCACAAACATTGTCTGGACCATAGCTATGAGCAAATGGGCTTGGCACCACCTTCATTGGCCTATGAGTGATATGTTGTCATTTAATAAGGTGAGGTAATAAGTCTGAAATAGACACTCCAAAGATCTCCAAATTTGCACTTGCTCGAGGAATTTTCCGTGGTCGTTCTGATAAATTAACTGGCATTTTTCTCTTGCAACTCTGAAAACTTTGAACATTACACTCATTCATCTCATTCTTTTGTTTTACCTCTTGATCAGCATGGTATTCAAATCTTGATCTAATTTTCCCTTGTCGGATCCCTATTTCTATTGCTTCTCCAATCACCATGAGATCACTGAAAATGTACCTTGAATTCGCAAGCATTTCCTCAAAGAAAGGGGATGAAAGAGTTTGATGAAACATAAGAGATATTTCTTCCTCTGTCATGGGAGGTTGAACTTGGGCTGCAAATCTTCACCACCTCAATGCATAGTCTTTAAAACTTTCACCGTCCTTTATATTCACGTTCTATAGAAAATAGCGATCTAGAGCCAAATCTATAACATACTTGTATTGCCCCAAAAAATACTTTGGCCAAATCAGCCCATGATCGAATATGCTCTCAACTTAATCTATTGTACCACACTGCGGTAGGTCCAGCTAGACTATCATGAAAATAGTGGATCAACAATTTATCATCATATAAATAACCTTTCATTTTCCTACAGAACATTGCCAAGTGGACTTTAGGACAACTGAAACCGTCATACTTATCAAAATTGAGGACTTTAAATTCAGGCGGCATGACTAGATCTAGGACTAAACAGAATTCTTTTGCATCAAATTTGAGATTATCGACACATTTTCTTTCCTTGATCTCTTCCTCAAGTTTAGCATAACGATCTTTTAGCTGCTCGAGTCTTGATCCTAAGATAATAGGCCTTACAGAACTTGTCTCTGTACTTGGGTTAGATGCCCCAGGATAAATTGTCAAACATGGTGTAGCAGTGTAGTTCTTCGCATTTTGTTGATGCTTGATCATCCATTATTGTAACCCTTCTTGTGTCTGTTTAATTTCTTCCGTGTCTCCATCCATAATAACAGATTCCCAAACTTTCACTAATTCCTAGATTGCTCCCATTGAAACTCCTTCCGTTCTAGATCATGAATGTCAATGCCTTATTATTACATGATAATGTTATATTGATGAATATGCAATGCATGAATGTATGAATAAATGAAGTATTGGTTCTAAAAGTGACCATCATAGAACAACTTTTGTTGAAGTAAAAGGATTCAATTCATCAGATATTAGATACTACAGATACTGGGGAGCTCTAACTCTCAACTTCCTAACTTCCCCTAAGAACCAAGTCAGCTTTCCTCCCTGATCTAATTCTGGATCAATATTCTGACTTAGTGTCATTGCTACATCAGCTATATCTGCCACTTGTTGAGCAACTTCTTTGCCTGAATAAGAACATCTTTTATGCCGTTGTCCCTTTCTCGAATCTTCACTCTTGATCTTTGAAACTGGGCATATCGTTTTTCCTCGCTTTCATGACAATCTTTCTTAACATAATCAGCAACAGCTTTGTACATCAGCATAAGCTTGAGGCATTCGTCTACCTTCTTCTTTAGTGTTTCATTTTCATCTTAACTGTCATTTAGCTTAATAGCATTATCCTCATACATCTGCATGTACATTTTTGTCATCCCGCATTTAGCTTCACTAACCCTTAGATCGTCCATAAAAGTATTGCATTGTAGCTTCATTACCTGCAGATCACGCGAAAGTTTACTGACTAGACCTTTGCTTGCCTCAAAACTCAATTTCCAATATTCAGCTTCATTTTTCAACTCTTTAATTCTTTTCTTCGACTATTTTAGAGTTACACCCAAACCAGTATTCTTGAGCATCGAACAAAGCTCCTGATAGTTGAACTGCAAGTTTCTTAGCTCCCCATTCAAATCATCTTTCTCTTACTTTAATTTGCTTATTTGAGCTTCATATTCCAACTGGTGTCCTTCTTTCTGAATATCGTCATCTTGAGTTTCATATCTATCCATTGAATAATGCTGGCTTTCTGTTCCAAATTTCTACTTTCCAAATTTTAAGAGAGCTTGAACTCGACGTTTGAAGGCAACACAATTCTCAAAAGAATATCCTTGGATTCCATCGTGAAATTCACAGTTTACATTGGCGTTGTACCATTTTGGATACGGAGGTGCAAGAAACAATAGGGACACTAATCGGTCTTTTAACAATTGAGGATACAATTCTTTATACGAAATGAGAATTGGATCAAAATGATGTTTGTGATCTTCTATCTTCTGATATTTGGACGAGGGAGCGCTAGAATTTGAACTTTGCATTGGAACCTTATTTGATTCTGATGGGCTTATATTTCCCTTCACTTTTGTATCTCCAGGTGCTTCATTAATTGTCAGGCTTTTAGGAAATTTGGGCATTCCATCTTCAAAACTCAACATGCTTTCTCTGATAAGATTTTTAATCTTGCTCTTCAAAGCCTTACAATTCTCAGTAGTATGGTAAAACTTCCTTGATGGTAATCACATGCTTTACTAATACCATAACCTTTGAGTGAAGAAGGCACTGTAGGCACTATAGACTTAAACGGGGCTCGGGCCACAAGATTTTTCTCTATCAGTATCGGCAGTAATTCTGCATATATCACCGATATTGAATTAAAAGATCTTCTATCCTTTTTTCTTCCTTGAGTTTCTCCCTGGCATGCCATCATTTTCTTGGGATTTGACTCAATTATACCTCCAGTTGGTTTACTGATACGAATTGTGTCGGCGCGCTAACTCGACTGTTTATTTCTGTACTATTTTTTGTTTACTTCTCTTTTCAGCTCGATATGCCCTTTTTCCTTGGTCATAGCCGTTATCATAGTCACCATCTCAGACATTTGTCTTTTCAGCTCTTGCATCTCATTCATGTCAGGATCAATACTAAAAAACCTGATGTGTGACACTTGGATGAACTGGCCTTCATTTCTTTTGTTGTTTGTCCAGAACACTACTTCAGACTTGCACTCTCTTCTATCGACCTACGAATCCTCTTATCCATCATGATCGTCTTCTAATGACAACTATCTTTGAATTAATACCTCTATGTAATGACGATATGATGTGAAAGAATACAAAACAAAAACAAAAAAATAAATTAGTAACGTAAAATAATCTCGAAGGAAAAATTGAATTAAATACGTACAACAAGACAAGTTACATTCAACAAAGAGAATAACCAGAGAAGCATATGTAAATTTACAGTACCTGACCTAGGTTCTTGTCTGGCTCAAGCAAGATAAGCAACATGTAATGCAATATTTAAAACAAAGGGAAATATAATATTTAAATACTGCAATGCATGAATGCACGAGGTATCGGTTTCAAGAACTAGTCATTAAAACAACGCTCATCTAACTAAAATGTTGAATACAGAGAAAAGGCAATATGTCACTAGCTCCAGCTCTTTTGGTTGGTCACTTTGTTCAGCCTCTGAGTCACTATCTGTACTGGCTCGGTGTTAACATTAGAGTGTTTTTGTAGGCTCAAGACTTTATCGAATAAAATCTTTACATGCTAGACGACTCCCTGCGCTTGGCTCTTTAAGCTAATCACTTCACAACTCTGTTCTGGATAGCCTGGATTACTGCCCCAGCTTGATTTTAATTATTTTTCCTTCACTGTGACTCCCCGTACTTAGCTCATACAATTAATCATTTCACATCTCTGTTTCTGAACGGCCTGGATTACTGCCCCAACTTGATTTTTGATTTTCGATACTATGTCCTTTATTGTAGTACCTCTTCAAAATTTACAGTCTGGTATTTCAATTGTTGTTTTGCATTTTTTGATTCAGCCACTTTCCTCAGCTCCTCATTTTTATTAACATTTCACCTAATTATGGTATCATTCGGTGAATTTCATCATTTGAGAAACCTGGATATTGCCTCTGAGTTTAAAGTTTTATATTCTCCCTCAGATTTAGCACGGTCCTTGAATGCCCATTTCAATCTACTCGTCTTGAATGCCTTCAATTTATTTGTTCTATATCCTTCCTCTGGTTATCACTGTCTTTTCAGATATTGTGTCTTGTTTATCTCTGTAACTTCCACTACCCTTATCTTGAACCCTGTACGGTCGTTGAACCTTGTATAAACCTTATCCTTTTGACCATTAGAGCAGTGTAGCAAAGCCTCGTATTTCTCTATTATTTATTACATGTATCATTCCGAAGAGCGAATAATTATACCGGGTTTTATACATGGGTCACAGCCTTAAACAACTATCGATCCATTTGATTGTCTGACGGCAACATTATAATTCAGAAAATTTTATTGAAAATGACTCTTCGTATTCCCATCTTTTGATTCTCAAATTAAACTTAGTTCTGGCGGAATTTCATTATGTTCAAAAATTTCTGATACAACATTGTAATACTATAACCCATAAATATTTCTGAAAATGACTTTTCATATTCCTCATCATATGGTTCTCAAAGCGAACTGGTTCTAGCAAAACCTCATTATGCTAAAAACATTCTGATACCATTTTGCATTAATAACACCTGGACACCATGGATATTATCTTCGTTCTTGTAATGAGCCTTCTCGAATCCAGTCCTTAGTGACATATTATCCCCCACTTGTCTATCTGACCCTTCAGCTCTTATGGCCACTGCCTACTCGACTAATTCTCGAACTGATACCTCACATGAATGCAATGTAACATATAAGATTTTCAATCTTGCTCTTCAAAGCCTTGCAATTCTCAGTAGTATGGTCTAAACTTCCTTGATGGTAATCACATGCTGTAGTAATACCATAACCTTTGAGTGAAGAAGGCATTGTAGGCACTATAGACTTAAACGGGGCTCGGGCCACAAGATTTTTCTCTATAAGTATCGGAAGTAATTCTGCATATGTCACTGATATTGAATTAAAAGATCTTCCATCCTTCTTTCTTCCTTGAGTTTCTCACTGGCATGTCATCATTTTTTTGGGATTTGACTCAATTATACCTCCAGTTGGTTTATTGATGCGAATTGTGTCGGCGCGCCAACTCGACTGTTTATTCCTGTATTGTTTTTTGTTTACTTCTCTTTTCAGCTCGGTATACCCTTTTTCCTTGGTCATAGCCGTCATCATAGTCATCATCTCAGCCATTTGTCTTTTTAGCTCTTTCATCTCATTCTTGTCAGCATCAACACTAAAAAAACCTAATATGTGACACTTGGATGAACTGCTCTTCATTCTTTTTCTCTATCAGTATCGGTAGTAATTCTGCTCGGGCCACAAGATTTTTCTCCATCAGTATCGGAAGTAATTCTGCATATGTCACTGATATTGAATTAAAAGATCTTCCATCTTTCTTTCTTCCTTGAGTTTCTCACTGGCATGTCATCATTTTCTTGGGATTTGACTCAATTATACCTCTAGTTGGTTTATTGATGCGAATTGTGTCGGCGCGCCAACTCGACTGTTTATTCCTGTATTGTTTTTTGTTTACTTCTCTTTTCAGCTCGGTATGCCCTTTTTTCTTGGTCATAGCCGTCATCATCTCAGCCATTTGTCTTTTCAGCTCTTTCATCTCATTCTTGTCAGCATAAACACTAAAAAAACCTAATATGTGACACTTGGATGAACTGCTCTTCATTCTTTTTGTTGTTTGTCCAAAACACTGCTTCATACTTGCACTTTCTTCTATCGACCTATAAATCCTCTTATCCATCATGATTGTCTTCTAATAACGACTACCTTTGAATTAATACCTCTATGTAATGATGATATGATGTGAAAGAATACAAAACAAAAACAAAAAAATAAATCAGTAATGTAAAATAATCTCAAAGGCAAAATTGAATTAAATACGTACAACAAGGCAAGTTATATTCAACAAAGAGAATAACCAGAGAAGCATATTTAAATTTACAGTACCTGACCTAGGTTCTTGTTTGGCTCAAGAAAGTAAGCAACATGTAATGCAATATTTAAAACAAAAGGGCAATATAATATTTAAATACTGCAATTCATGAATGCACGAGGTATCAGTTTCAAGAACTAGTCATTAGAACAACGCTCATCTAACTAAAAGGTTTAATACAGAGAAAAGGCAATATGTCACTAGCTCCAGCTCTTTTGGTTGGTCACTTTGTTCAGCCTCTAAGTCACCATCTGTACTGGCTCGGTGTCAATATCAGAGTGTTGTTGCAGGCTTACGACTTTATCCAATAAAATCTATACATGCCAGACAACTCTCTACGCTTGGCTCTTTAATCTAACCACTTCACAACTATGTTTTTGGATAGCCTGGATCACTGCCCCAGCTTGATTTTCATTATTTTTCCTTTACTGTGACTCCCCGTACTTGGCTATTACAGTTAATCATTTCACATCTATGTTTTTGAACGGCCTGGATTATTGCCCCAACTTGATTTTTGATTTTCGATATTTTGTCCTTTATTGCAGTACCTCTTCAAAATTTACAGTCTGGTCTTTCAATTGTTGTTCTGCATTTTCTGATTCAGCCACTTTCCTCAGCTCCTCATTTTTATTAACATTTCCCCTAATTATGGTATCATTCGGTGAATTTCATCATTTGAGAAACCTGGATATTGCCTCTGAGTTCAAAGTTTTATATTCTCTCTCAGATTTAGCACGGTCCTTGAATGCTCATTTCAATATACTCGTCTTGAATGCCTTCAATTTATTCGGTCTTTATCCTTCCTCTAGTTATCACTGTCTTTTCAGATATTATGTCTTGTTTATCTCTATAACTTCCACTACCCTTATCTTGAACCTTGTAATGTTGTTGAACCTTATATAAACCTTATCCTTTTGACCATTAGAGCAATGTAGCAAAGCCTCGTATTTCTTTATTATTTATTACGTGTATCCTCCCGAAGAGCGAATAATTATACCGGGTTTCATACACGGGTCACGGCCTTAAACAACTATCGATCCATTTGACTGTCTGACAGCAACATTATAATTCAAAAAGTTTATTGAAAATGACTCTTCGTATTCCCATCTTTTGATTCTCAATTTAAACTTAGTTCGTGCAGAATTTCATCATGTTCAAAAATTTCTGATACAACATTGTAATACTATAACCCATAAATCTTTCTAAAAATGACTCTTCATATTCCCCATCCTATAGTTCTCAAACCGAACTGGTTCTGGCAAAACCTTATTATGCTAAAAAAATTCTGGTACCATTTTCCATTAATGACACCTGGACTCCATGGATATTATCTTCGTTCTTGTAATGAGTTTTCTCGAATCTAGTCCTTAGTGACATATTATCCCCCCTTATCTATCGGACCCTTCAGCTCTTATGGCCACTGCCTACTCGACTAATTCTCGAACCGATACCTCACTTGAATGCAATGTAACATATAACAAAACACAAAAAAATAAAACAAAAAAAAACTGTGTCAGAATGGTGAATTAAAATTGTAAGCAAAAAAATATTACAATAAAACAATTTATATCGCGTAAAATTAACCAGAGAACAGTTTATTTTGCAAACGAGAATAACTAGAGAAATAGATTTAAAACAACAACACCTTGTCCTAGGTCCCTGTCTGGCTCTAGTGGGGCAGGCTTCTATTACAGCATGTGGGCTTCGGTCTAGACTCTAGGTACCTGAACTGTCGTTACTAGACTAGTAAGACATCGATTCGGGACTATACGACCCCTTATAGCAGTTGCGTAACCCCATGGTGTATAAGGTTGGTATATTGGAAGGAGGTCAAAACCCGATCACAGAGCCGAATAACTCATGTAAGATCATGCCTCACTCCCACTTAAAGGTGAAAAGCCTGTGTAGAAGATTTATGAATGAATGACAATTTATATCACACAAGAAAAAGCTACTTGCATTCTTCCCAAAAATTCATCCAATAATTATAGGAAAAATTAAATTCAAATTACTGTCCAAAATGCCACGTAAAATTAATTAGGCCTGACTCACGGTTTTTAAATCCCAGTGGAGTCGCCAAGCTGTCGTGACCATTTTTTTTAAAATTGGGAAGTGTAAAAATAGCCTGACGATTGATCTTTTGGAAAATTAGGGTTTTCTGGCCGTTTTTAATTTAATCTTGAAAATTAGGATTTTTCGTATTAAATTGGATTTTTCCTTATTTATCCCTTTTTAAAAACAACTTTGGAGTCGCCACCGATCACTTCGAGGTAGACCGGACACCGAAAACAAACCAGAGATTCAGTCTTAAAAATTGGGTTCAGGAGTCGGTTACGTGTAGGGAAGGATTAGCATCCCTACGAATGCCCGTTACTGGCACCTTTAGTTTTACGTGGCATTTTGGCATTTTTGAATAACAATTTGAATTTAATTTATTCTATAATTATTAATTGAATTTAAATTCTGAATGCAGATATCCTTTTATAAGGAAATTCATTTTGTTTGAATACGAGATTAAGAACACCCCGTTAATTGGTACCCCTATTCGTATTTAAAAATAAATTTCCAACATAAAAGGTTTTTAATGAATGGCCAATTATTGTCTTGTTGATTTTAAGTACTATCCTAAAAGGCTCTATTTAATTAATTGTTTAAAACTATGAATATTAATTAATCTAATGGCTTTCATGTGAAAATGCTAATTTCTTGAACACATTTCATATATTTAAAGCTCTTAAATTAATCATATTCCTAATTAATTAACCCTTCTAGTTAATTAAAGTTCTAGTTATAATTAAGGCTCTAACAATTTATTATTCAATTATAGGTGAAAATGTATATCGAAGATACACATTTATGACCAAGGCTGAGAAACACCCCATTGTAACAATGGAACACCATCCAGATTTGAACCTCAAAGATTCTATTCGATATACATTGAATTAACTACAATGTATTTAATTATTTACTTTACTAAAAAAACTAAATTAATATTCAATTTTATATGATTTATATATTAAATATATTCATTAAAATCCATGTTGAGATAACACCCTATTGTAAACAATGGAACTCCATCCAAATTAGGATTTTAAAGTTTATATTTAATATATATATATATATAATTACTATAATTATTTTACCTAATTCAATTATTGAATCCTACTTAGAGAAACCTAGTCTAAAGGCTCTAATTTAAAACATGCATCACACATATAAGTTAATTGTATTAAATTAAAACAATTAAATAAAAACTAAATCAAAACAAATTGAACATTACAACTAATTTTATTAATAGGGACTAAAATGGAACAATTACAAAATCCAATGCCCTAATTACAAAGCCCAATAACCTAATTGAAAGAATTACAAGCCATGGGCATCAATTAAAGGATGAGGACTAAATTGAAAGAAAAACTAAGCCTGAGAGCCAATTTGAGGGAAATGGTGACCAAATCGAAATACATCTCAAAACCTAAGGGACTAAAACTATTAATTACCCAAAAGCTTTAAAGGGCTTGACCCGACCCACTCCCGCGGACCCTCCAAACCCGCTGCCAAAACGGATGCGTTTTGGTTAGGCTATAAATGCCTTTTTTTCAACCCAAAAATGGCTTTAATTCCCTCATTTTTCAATTTCACCTTCTCTCACTAACTCCTCACTCTCTCCTTTTCTTTGCCCTCAAACACAATCCAAACCCAGAAAATTCTGGGAATGGATCTAAAACCCTTGTTTTCAGATGAATACTCAACGAGTTCTTCAAGATCTCAACGAGTTCATCTTTTTTCGGCACAACTCTACCGTTAACCCCGCATCTTCTAATCTTAAGCCACCACACTCCAGCGACCTTTAGGTGTTCGCCGGCTATCGAGATGTGAATTCTGGCTGTCGTTGGCAATGTCGGACACCACAAAACGAACATCGGTCACCACGATCTTCTTTCCGACCACTGTTCCCTATTTCGGCCATCACCTCACTCTGGCCGGCCGCCGTGAGGCGATTTCCAGCCACCGTATTCCGCCGTAGATTAAACCCTAAAAACCTCATTTTTCCTAAAATTTTGATCCTAAACTAACCAGATCTTGTAGGATCTATCCCTCTTCCCCTGCCTAGTATACCCGAAAGCCTCATTTTCAACTGCAACGTCCACTCAAAACACTCTCCGATGACCGTTTGAATCACAACTCCGGAAACCTTAAGCTTCCAATGATCTTACTATTATTTCCCTTCTGGTGAACTTCGACAGCGACGTAACTACTTCGGTCGTCTTCTCCGGTGACCTGTGCACTTCTTGGTGGCAGTTTGGCTTCCGATCACCGTTCGGGTTCCTAGGTAATCTCTCTCCTCTTTATTATTATTACTTTATTTTATGATTATTAATGGCAAATCATTACTTCTAATTAATTTTTCTAGCTTTCTCTCTCCAGGTATTTATAGCCTGGCAGATGGATGATGTCACCATGGGCTTTATCCTTGTTCCACACATACAGTCCAATCCCTGGACGCCACGTGGATAATTTGGGCGGGCAAATAAAGCACAGTTGTGCTAGTTTGGGCAATTGGTGTTTGTTGGGTTGTAATTTGATGAATTTGGGCGGGAAACAAATGTAAATTGGGCTTTATAAATTTGTACTTGGGCTTTGGGATTTTTTTACAAATGTAATTGGACATTTGTGGACTGTTGGACCATTTCAGGTTTTATTTATTTCATATATATATTTATTTTAGTATTTGGTATTTATTTATTATTTAGTATTTACTTATTATTAAGCCGGTCAAAATTCGGGTATGACATCTTCCAATATCTTGTATATCTGCAACGAAAAAGAACTGTTAATTAAAACACAGTCCCCAGCCTAACTTGCTACAATTTCCATTTCTATGAAGCTGAGAAAGGAGTACAATAACATCCTCTCACCTTATTGTAGTGCCATGGCTGTTCCAATCGATCTACATCATAATTGTGAGTGGAGGGTTACGATTTTGGGTTCGTCGGTGTTACAATTTGGGGGTGAAGCTGTCGATTAGCCACCGTTTGTCGGTGTGAAGGTGAGGCCATGGAGGGTAAAGAGGAGGGTTATAATTTGAGGTCTAGGGTTTGGGTTTGATTTGGATTTTTTATTTTTAATTATATTTGTCATTTAATATTAATAAAAATGACATGTCATAATAAAAAATAATAAAATAATCCATGTCATCAAGGAATGACCAAAACATGAGTAATTTGAAAGTTGAGTAAGTAAATTGAACGTTTTGGAATTTTAGTGACCAAAATATTTAAGAGTAAAGTTCAGCGATGATTTACGTATTTTACCCTAATTATTTTGTATGCAATATTTTTTAAACAATTTCTACTTAAGGGGAAGGAGAATGAAAATTTTACTTTTACTGGGTCTTGAACCCACAACTTATGAAAAAGAAAAGGTGTCAACTAAAAATAAAGACATCGCCGACATTTATGTATAAAATTATATAAAATTATATATATCATATATTCATTTCACTACTGATTTCGACATTTATCATTTTTTATTTTATAGAAAGAATTACGACATTTTTACCTAAATATCATCGTTATTTCCCCTCAAATTAACAACCATTTATGATTAATTTTTGAAATGACATATTTTTTTTGACATATAAGGTAAAGGTGTGTGTTATGTCAAAAGTGCTTTTTAAAAGGCATGGTTGGCAGGACGCGCCTTTTGACCTACGTGACAACATGGTCAACATATTCCAAAAAAATCATGATTTTACGTGAAATGTATATTTGGTCAGTCGTACCTTTTAGGGGTTTAAAAAAATAAGAGATTCACTAATTAGCCGAATGGTCAAGGATGTTTATGGTGTCTCATCTTGTATGAAATCAAATCTTAACATTTACCTTGGAAATGTAATTATCTCTACATAATAAACAAATTTATACCTTGCCTTTGTAGCAATTTGTTTGCATCACATGGACCGAATTAAATGGAAATTAAAATTACAGGGAACAAAATGAAAAGAACTTAAAATGCAGTAAAATTACATGTATCGAATCTTTATAAATAACTATATATATTTACAAAAAAATTAAAATTTTAAGTTCTTTATGTTGAAAAATATCAAAGTCAAAGTTTTAAAATTACTGATAAAAATGAAAATTTTAAAATTATAGGCCAAAACGAGATATTTCGTGACGAAAATGTAGATAAAGTGTCAAAATGCGCTTTGTTAGTACGTAGATATCAAAAACTTAGACAAAAAAAACACCTCAATCGGACACGGCACAAAAGTTACAACTTTCAAAGTTTTACACCATGCTTACAATTCAAACAACAATAAAATTTAATTTTTAAAAACGCATCGTTTCATTTAAATATATATATTTTAATCAAACACTTGAAAGATGAGGTTGACGAAAAACGTCTTTCACGTAAATCAAAACAATTTCTAAAATATGTTGATTGAACTGCCATATAGAGTAAAGACTTATCTCGTCAAAAACATCTTTTAAAAAACGCTTTAAAAGTTAGGGGCAAAATTAAAATTTAGAAAATGACTTAATTAAAAATATTTGAAAATTTTAAAACATAATAAGAATTTTTAAAATTTGTAGGGGCAAAATTAAAATTTTTAAATTTTCAAAGAGCTAAACTTTGAATTTTCAAAAGTTAGGGGGCGAGGTCTCCTTTGGCTCCCACAGTGATCCGCCTCTAGGTTTTATTAAGAGTTAATTGTACCATATGTAACGACTCGGATTTTTGAGTCAACAATTGGGCATTGACCCGAGTTATGGACCTTCGGGTTAGTTTGAGTAATTGGACCCATTGGGCCAAGTTTGGGACTTTTCTGATAAGGAATTAGTTTTATGGGCTTAGGTAGTGACCGTTTTGTAATAAAAGAAAGATGGAAGGTTTTATGATCTAATATCACCTTTTAAAAAAAGTGTTGGCTGATTTCTCTTGGGATTTTGGGGCTGTCACGTGAATGGGGAAAAGGACAAGAAAGTGTGGGTGATATCACCATTTTCTCTTCCTTCCTACGTCTTTCTCCCAAGACACCATTCTCTTCATCCACCAAAGATATAAGCTTTCTTTATCATTTTTACGGGATTCAAGATTCAAGTATGATAATCTCCTCTTCATAAGCTTCAAAAAAAAGTATAATCTTTTGGTGGAAAGGTAAGATAGCCATTTTTGGGTTTTTTGAAAGTTTGAAGCTTTAAGGGATTTTGAAGTTCTTCCTTTGATTTTAAGAGTTGTAAATAAGGGATTTTGAAGTTCTTCCTTTAATTTTAAGAGTTGTAAATTCATGATAGATCTTTCTACAATCTTTTGTTCAAGCTTTGATTAGTTTTTTTTTATAATCTTGTGGATAGAGGAAGTGTTTTGGGGTTCCTTCAAGCTTGAACAAAGAGAGGAGTTAAAGGAGCTAAGTGGGTGAGCTTGATTTGGGATTTTTGCTACAAGGTCAGTGCATCTCTGACTCCTTTAATTTTTGAGGATGATAAATTAATTCATTTGCTTGATGTTGTGGTTTATGATTGCTAAAAGTTGGGTGTTTGGTAGCTTAGAACCTTGTTAATGGTGATATCCAGATTAAATGTTAATAAGGCATAAAATGGTAGCAAATCACTCTAATTAACTCCCATAAGATATAGGGTTGGGTTAAGAGGTTAAATGTTAAGTTTTGGGGGGCTTGGGAAGTAATTTCCTGAGCTTTGGAAGCCATTTTGGGCTTCAGTATCGGTACACGGGGAGCCCGTACTGATACCCTGTGTTCCCATCGATGATCACAAGCAAAATTAAAGGGGCGTATCAGTATGCCTAAGGTGGTTATCGATACCCCTATTCTACCAAAATTCTAGTAGACAAAAGATGTATCGGTACACTTGGGGCGTATCGGTACTGATGGGGTATCAGTATACAGCCCTGTGTACTGGTACAAGGTGTTGGTTAAACCCCCTTACGCGTGTGAAGCTGCGTATCAAAACGCATAGGGTGAGTATCAGTACCCACAGAGGCTTATCGGTACACTTAGGGTGGGTATCGAAACCCACTAGACAATCTGCCTGAAAATTATGTTTTGAGTTCGAATGACTTATAATTCGAGGACTAAGGCACAATGAGCTTCTAATGTGGTAAAATAAATAGTAAAACTGAGAAACTAAGTTTTAACCCTTATGAATAAGAATAACGTGTGATAGCTTGGTAAGTGATGAATCAAGATAACCATGATGGTTAATGTTATGCCTTGGGGAAATCTGTGATAACTTGGCTTGGTGCCACTTACCTCTTGGTGAGGTGTTTGAATGCTCGAGGAGCATGTATTGTTTTATGTTTGATAAAAAGTAAATCCGGATGTCTTAGAGTCAGTACTACGGTACTTATATAAAGGGATGCGTACTTTGGGCTGTATGAACAAGTACATCTAACGAACCCACAAGCTGAGTGATTTGGGTGCGGTTAGAAACCTATCTGTGGCTATAGTGATCAGGATAAGGTATAAACTTGATAGGCTGAGTGAGCTCGAGTAACCTAATAGGCTGAGTGACCTCAGATAAAGACTACTTGTGGCTAATGTGATCCAAGTATGTCTAGGACGTATCTGTGGCTTTGGTGATCCGGATATGGTCCATTTAACCAAACGGTTGTGTGAACACAGGTAAAGTATGGCTTATTTGGCCATTATGTAGATGATGCATAGATGTATTTGTGTATGTTGTGTGGATGCTATAAATGATAGCTGATGTACCCGATGACTGAGTGATCAAGGTACGGCCAGAGACTAAACTATGTGGGGGAGGGGCAATCGCCTTCCACCCCCGAAGAAATTTTTTTCACCATTGCCCCCCTATTTAAATTTTTTTTAAAAAATAAGTTTATTTATGAATTTGCCCCCCCCCCCCACTTTTAAACATTTATAGTTTGCCCCCTAACCCCAAATCCTAGCTCTGTCCCTCGGTACAACATGTATTAAACTCGATAGGCTGTGTGAGCTCGAGTATCTCGATAGGCTATGTGACCTCGAGTATGACAAAGCTTGTGGAAACATGTAAGACTTGTAAATTATTGATACCTTGAGATAGGTGATCTAAGAACTCTAGCTAGTATAGGCTAGATGATAGCTCATAGACAGAAAAGCCTTATCTATGCTCTCTAAGCTTTATTATCTTGCATGATTATTTTAAGATAATCATGAATTGTGGTAGAGTAGAAATGTACCACTAATCTTTGTTAGCTCAACATGTGGGTGTGTTAATTTTCCGTGTGTAGGTTGACAGGTCACCATTTGGAGGAGCACATTGACGAGGATTTCCCCAACACCGCGTTCACTTCAGAGTACAGTACTTGTTATTTTAGTTTGGGTTAATGTATTCATAGGACCTTACTATTGTTGAGTCTGTAACTCTATTTGAAATATTATTTTTGCATACAGTTTTAAACTTGGAGCTCATGTTTTGAAAATTTATTTAGATACTTATTTTATTACACAAATTTATGGATGATTTGATATTTTGAAAAAGACTAAACTTGTGATTTTAAATAGAAAATTGTTGGGTCGGATTTTGGGTGACCCGAATGTAGTACTTTGGATTCTATTCTGGATTAGGGTGTTACACCATATGTCCCCAAACTACAATTTCATTCTAAATTGGTTCTCAAACTTTCGAATATTCCAATTTTATCATCAAACTATGACTCTCATTTAAACTGATCCCTAATTTTTTTAATATTCCAATTTCATCCCAAACTACGACCTCTATTCTAAACTGAACACTAAACTTTTGAACTTTCCAATTTCACCCCCAAATTATCAATATATGCAACATTAATTATCATTTATGCTACATTATATGATTATACAATACACATCAATGTTTACAAGACAAATAACATTTTTTAATGAATGTATTAACAATAGAGATCCACTAATTGGCCTAGTGGCTAAGGATGCTCATATTGTCTTATCTTGTATGAGTTTGAATCTCGGTGTGAGAATGTAATATCTCTCTGTTTAATAAAATGAATTTATTAACAATGGATGTGATTAGAATATATAAATAGTTTGGGATAAAATTAGATTGTTCAAAAGTTTGAGATTCAATATAGAATGAGAATCATAGTTTAGGGATGAAATTTGAATGCTAAAAAATTTAGGGACCAATTTAGAATAAGAGTCGTGGTTTGAGGATGAAATTAAAATATTCAAAAGTTTAAAGACCAGTTTAAAATGAAAAATATAATTTAGGAATGTACAATGCATTTTAAAAAATAAGTGTTGTCAAATGAATAAAATGTCAGGGGAGATATAACAGTTGATATAGTTATAGTTAATCAAATTAATTAAGTGACATTTAATATTGCTTTTGAGAAGTGTTGTGAAAAAGTGTTCTTTGAAAAAGCACTTTTAGATTTTTTTTTTTGTTTAAATGAGTTTTTGATATTATTTTTAAAAAATGGTTTTTTGAATTATGTGTTTACAATATAATATTTAAAGTTGATTGAACTCGAATCACCTAGAAGGAACAAACGTTTCTATTTTTATTGGGACCACTTGATTGGTTCCAAAAAGTGCTTTTAAGTATATAGAATGTCTATTTTAGACATTGTTTTAAAAGGCTTAAATAAAAAATAGGGGCCTAAAGTATGTTTTTTTTTAACTTTAGGTGCCTAAAATTATAACTTTTGAAACTTTAGGCACTTATTTTTACAAAAAAAAAACTTTAGGCACCTAAAGTTTAAAAAAGGCATACTTTGGGCACCTATTTTTCATTTAAGCCTTTTTAAAAATATAAAAGGGATAATGATATAAATGAGTAATTTTGCTCAAAAATGTTTAAAAAAGCTAAATTTTTAGCTTTTGAAAAAAAAAACTTTTCAAATTGAGCTGAAAACTGAAAAAATACACATACTGGATTGCTTTTGGTCTCAAAAGCACTTTTAAAAAAGCATTGCATAACAAAACATTAAGGACCCATCCACCATTGCTTCTTAAAAGCATTTTTGGGGAAAAAAAACACTTAGCATTTTACCTGACCCGGCCCGATCGGGTCGAATTTTTAATAAAAAATGGGTTATGGCCGGGTCTTGTTTTTTTTCCTAAGGTCGGAGTCGAGTCACGTCGGGAATAGAGTGGAAAATATCCAACCCGACCCGTGACTAATTGTGTAATTTTCTCCTAAATTTTTAGGGATATTTATAATAATACCCTCTTTCTCTCTCTCTCTCTCTCTCCCTCTCTCTCTCTCTCTCTATATATATATATATTATAATTAGGTCCTTAAAATCGAATTTTTATTTATAATTTAGTCCTTAAATTTATTATTTTTTACAATTAAGCCCCCTATTTTTTTTTACGATTAGGTCTCTAAAATTGATTTTTATAGGTCGGGTTTAGGGTATTTATTTTAGGGTTGGGTTTGGTTTAGGATATTTATTTTCAAATCAAGTTCGGGTGGGCCAAAAACCTAACCTGACCTGACTCGTGTCATCCCTAAAACAATGTTAAACATGTAACTTTTGGAAGAAAAAAAATCTGCGTTTGAAAAGTATTTTTCAACCCAAACGCAAAAGATGAAATTTCTAGCTTTTGCATTTAGAAAAGTTCTTTTGTAGCCAAATTTCAATTTTAACCTTCATTTGCTATCTTATGACGTGTTAATTTTATAATTTATAAACTTATAATTGTTTTTTACCAAAACATATTTATACGATTAATAAATTATTTATTGGCTTACAAATTTTATATTTTTCTCGATAATTTTTCAAAATAAAATTATTTTAAATTATATATATTTTCATGAAACAAGTATAATTTTTAAAAATATTTATTTATTAATAAAAATATTAGTTTCCAAATTTGGTTATTGGATTAAATTAAATGTTAAATTAATTTTAGGTTTAATTAAAATTTGATTTAATGAACGTATCCTAATTTTAATCCTAATCCTACTTAGAAGGGAAGAGTCTCTAGGGGAAGAAAGAGGGTGTTTTTAGTGGGTCTAAAACCCATAACCTAAAGGAAATGAAAAAATAAAGATGAGCAGTTTGGCCAACCGGCCAATTGTGCTTGCTCTAAATTTAGAATAATCTTGGTTTAAAGAGTGCATGTTTAATTGAATAAGATATGAAAAATAAATATTTACATTCAAGTCTTTGAGTCGATTAGGTATTAATTCAGTTGATATCGTTATAACTGTAAATTTAAGAGATCATGAATTCGATTACGTCTAAACATAATTGTTAAAGAAAGGGAAAATGAGAAATCATGGGAAGTCGGTTTAATTTAGGGTAAATTATAAAAAAAATCATCACTGAACTTTGCTTTATAACGTATTTTGATTACTGAACTTTCAAAACGAATAATTTATTTACTGAACTTTAGACGTTGACGTATTTTGGTCGTTCAATATTATTTTATTAATATTTTGATATGATTTGACATATTTTATAATTATTAAATATAAAAGTAATTTAAAATAAAAATAAATTACTTTTATTTATATTTAATTATAAATAAAAATATAAAAAAAATAATTATAAACATAACTCCCCAAAACCTAAAAACCCAAACCAAATCCATCTTCCTCCATTTTTCCTCTCCAAGCCTCTCCGCCGTTGCTTCTGTCGTCACTGTCCTTATATGTATCTCAGGTGGAGGTGATGGGAGCAACGATAAATTTTGAGAAAAGCTCTTTTCGCCTTCGCCTGCAATTGCAGATGATAATAATCAAACCCAATAATGGGATTCTCATGGATTGCTTGCCAATATAGTTGTCTAACTCAACAAGCTGAGTGTGTTCAAAAAGAACAAACTTTCCAATAATTTATGATTCGACCGACAACGATGGACCACTGTAGGAATTGAAGGTTCGTTCTTTGAAATTGTTTCATTAAGACCAGGAGGGATCTCCAGAAAAGCCCAGTTACAAAAGGAGCTTGAAACTTTAGCCACTTGCGGAATGTTTGAGAAAGTTGAGATGGAAGGCAAAACTAACTCAGATAGAACATTGGGATTAACCATTTCTTTTACGAAAAGCGCTTTGCAATCAGCTTATAGGTTTAGGTGTATAAACGAAATTGAAATTTGAATTGATTTTTGAGTCTGGATTACTTACGACGATTGGATGTGGAAGAAGTGGATCGATGCTGGAATCATGAAGCAAGTGTGATTTGAGAAGTTGGAGGTGCTGATAAGGGGTTGAGAAGCGATTTGGGGTGAAATTTAGGTGTTTTAGAGATTTTAATTATTTTTTATTTTAAATTATATGAATAATTAAATATTAATAAAAGTAATGTATTTTTATTTTAAATTATTTTTTATATTTAATAATAATAAAATATGCTAAGTCATACTAAAGTATTAATAAAATAATATTGAGTGACCAAAATAGGTCAATATATAAAGTTTAGTAAGTAAATTGATTGTTTTTAAAGTTCAGTGACCAAAATAGGTCAGAGAACAAAGTTTAGTGATGATTTTTGTAATTTACGCTTTAATTTATTTAAAATTACTTTTGAAGAATTTTAAACCGGTCCAGAGATCCAAAGAGTCAAAAGATCATAATTTGGGTCAGTCCAGTCATTTGTCTAAGAAAACCGAGAGTTAACTCCGGTCCAGATTCAAGATAGAGCCCATGTAGTTTAAGTTTATAATTAGGCCTTCTTTCCTTCAGGTCAGTCGTCGCTTAGGATTAGTTATGAGGTTACGGTATATATATTTGTTCATAGTTTACTTTAATTATTGAATAAATAAGACCTAAAAGATTACACGTATTATTAATTATTTTGTGAAAACGCGGATGATGTTTATCCTAGGAGACCCGGGTTCAAATTGCCTTGTATACAAGGTGCGTATGCATTGTCAAAGGATAAAGAATATGTATGAATAGATATTACCTTGTAATCACACTATTAAAAAAACATAAATTTTTCATATAATTAAGGCTTAAAGTTACATTGGTCAGTTTTGGTGAAGAGTCTTTTGAGCCAAATTAAAGGATTAAATTACTTTTAAAAGATTCATCAGTTAAATTCGCTAATTTGGTTGTTTGATAAACAAACAATTGTAACAGCAGATTATGATAAACAAATAATTGTAATAGCGGATTGTGGTAAAGAGTCTTTTAGCCAAAATAACCTAAATCTAAATAATTAATAAAATTAAAAAGATAATTTCATAAATAAAGAATTAATATATGCATCTAAATTTAATAATTAATAAGATAGCTTCATAAAGATTATATAATTATATTAAAATTTTATTAATCAAAGGAAATAATAAGTATATATTTTAATTTAAAATTAAAATACATTTAAAATGGTTAACTATATGTAAGACAAGTATACAAAATTAATAATTATTCAAATTTATAAATTGTAAATTTAATGATTATGTAGATTATAATGATATAAAATGTTAATTTAATAGTATAATAATTCAAATATAAAAATTAATCTTATAATCTTTTAGAAATGAATAATCATTATTCATTATGTAACACTAATCAATAAATTAATTTCAAATTGTGTTTCCTGAATATAAAAATTATTCATTATGTAACACTAATCAATAAATTAATTTCAAATCGTGTTTTTTAAGGCTTAAATGAAAAATAGGTGCTCAAAGTATGCCTTTTTTTAACTTTAGGTGCCTAAAATATTTTTTTTATATAAAAATAGGTGCCTAAAGTATTTTTTTTATAAAAATAGGTGCCTAAAATTTCAAAAGTTATAATTTTAGGTGCCTAAAGTATTTTTTGTAAAAATAGGTGCCCAAAGTTTTAAAAGTTAAAATTTTAGGTACCCAAATATGCCACGTGTCAAGCATTGATTGGTTAAAAAAGTTTTTTAACACTCATTAACAGTCAGACACCTAAAATTATAACTTTTAAAACTTTTGTTACCTATTTTTACAAAAAAATACTTTAAGCACTTAAAATTCAAAAAATGCATACTTTAAGCACCTATTTTTTATTTAAGCTTTTTTTTAATAGCAAATCGTGTTTCTTGAATATAAACATTATTCATTATGTAACACCAATCAATAAATTAATTTCAAATCGTGTTTCTTGAATATAAACATTATTTATGTCATAAATTTAAAATCTAAAATTTGTATTAAACAACAATTTAATTTTGAGAGTTTAGAGAGAGAAAAACTATAGTTTTGTTTCTAAAACAGTTTTCTAGTGTTTCCTTCAAATGTGGTGTCTTAGGTGACGATTAGTGTTCGTCGCCTTTCTTTTTTCTATTTTCTTTATTTTTTATTTGGATTTAAATAAATATTTTTGATTTTTTCCTTTTTTGCATTTCATCATTTTATTTTTTTCTGTCTTTGTAACACGTATTTTTTTTATCTTTTGACACGTTTTTCGTCTACCTTTTGACACATTTTGTGTATCGTGATGATATTTTAAATTTTTGTATTACATTTATCATATCACATCCATGATCAAAAAAAATTCGGAAGTCTCCTATGATTAGATCCATTTGTGGTAATTTGTCGATGCATTCAGAACCGTATGCAGAATAATCTATAAGACGGATTTACTCGATTTTCACTCCCACATCAATATACCGTCTGGTTTGAATAGAAACGATGAGATAATTGATAGTTGCTAGGTTTTTTCTATGAAAGATAAAGATTGTATTCAGAGGAAAATTTTTTGGTAAAAACTAGAGTTTAGTACTCAAATTAGACCAATTAAAAGTTCGATAGTAAAAAATGAGTCAGCGTCAATAGTTTAGTGGTATCGTATATAATTTATTTATTTTTAATTATGGTCAAGATGGCATTTTTATCCATATTTATTAAGTTTAATGAAATTAAATTTTAATTTTTTTCATTCTCCTCACATTAGGGCTTATTGTTCAATGAAAATCGCAGATTCCAAAACAAAATGTCTCGCATGCAAGTCTGGCAATGGCAAGGAAAGGTGTGGGGTAAAATGAGATCCAGTCTGTTGGAGGAGACAGGGCCATGCTATGAACTCCCTTACACTAACCAGTAATGAGATGAGATGAGATGAGATGAGATGAGATGAGATGAGATGAGATGAGATGAGACCCACTGCTTCGGCTGACACTCACTTAACTCCAACTCCCAGTCTCAACTGTGGACTCTTATTTAACAACTCGTACACTCTCTCAGAAATTGCAGTCTCTTTTTTCATACTTTCTTTTTCACTTTCTTCACGTAAGCAAAGCTGTTGATTGATCAATGACTCAAGATCATAATTTGTTTAACACAAACAATCCCAAAGGGCAAAAGGAATGAGAGAGTTGATGGAAGAGACGTGTGATTTGTCTATCTTTCTTTTTAAGACAAGTCTTTTTAAAACATCAAGCAGTCATCAAAGACTCTTCATTAAACCCAAATCAAGAGAAAAGAGAGAGAACAGTTGTGTGTGTGCATGTCAGATGGTCATGGTTTGGACGTGGGAGTCATTGCCCCCACCCCCACTCTATTTAAAATAAGATAAAAAAGAACTCAGCACTGCCTGCCCACTCGTGGAGCATAGTACTCTGTACTCAGTCTGCACATTGTCTTTGCAGGTTTACTACAAAACAAAGCATTAGACAAGGAGTGATAATGGAGTTGCTTGACTCGTGTCGAGTAGATAGAGTTATTAGGTTCCATATTGGAGCGTTTAATTCGTGGTCGTACGGTTTCTTGGCCGTTTTTTTGGTAAAACGAGCTCTTTCTCTCTGTTGCCTTCTGCCTTTGCATGTTTATAGCTGCTTCTGCTGCTGCGTAGGGGGCTGAAGGCTGAGTTGAAAGGTCAGGTCATACGTCTACATCATTTCCCCTCACATGCAAACCCTTGTCTTGTCAAATCATTTGGAATCATCATCATCAGCAAAACACTACATATGTGTAGCTTTTTACTATGGATTTCTTTATATTTATATATTCCCTTTTTCCCTCTCTTTATTTTAACTGAGCTCCCATTAATTCGCATGCACCACTCCTTTTATCAGTACCCAATTAGGCAATTACCCATTTGTTGTTCAAAGTTCCTTTGGGTTACTCTGAAATATATATAAACAAAAACAGTTCTCAAAATGGTGTTTTCCATGTCTATTTTATATTCGTATTCAAAATTTATGATTGTTTTTCCTAATTATATTATTTAAATATAATTATTATTTTAAGATTCAAAGTTAAATTCTCTCTTCGAAATTATTTCTCATAATTTAATACATGATTTACTAATAAAGTAATTTCACCTAGTAATAATTAGTCTCATGTGATTTAATTTTGAACTAACAAAATGAATATATATTATTTATTTCAAATGGCTATTATTTTTTCACTTGAATTTTTTACTCGTCCAAAATTTTCAAATTAGACTTATATGATTCTTTTGTATATTATGATAAATTATTTTAAAATTCATGTAATAATGTAGTTTTATCTTACATGTACCAGAGGCGGAGCCAAAAAATTTAAGTTGTCATGTAATATTTTGGGTGTTAACTCATATTTTATTAAAAGCATGTGGAGTTAAATGATGGGCGCCCATTTCTTTTAAAGGATCTCAATTATTTTTAAAATTGTATTAATTTTCTTATATATATATATATTGTATAATATATATAATAGTTTTCTTTCTTGCATCATGTAGCTCCGCCCATGATATGTACCAAACTTAACATTAATAATTAACTTGTCAAAATTTTGTTGCAGGTTATATCATTTTTTTTATTAAGTAGAGATACGATTACATTCTCAAGGCAAATGTTGATATTCAAACATATACAAAATGAGGTAACATGAACATTTTTGGCCACTCGGTTATCTCATACCAGATTTTTGGTAATATAATTGACATAAGTTAAGGCTGGAAGTTTTCTTTATAAACCTAAAATGGAAACAGTTAGGTCTGGAGTGGTAAAGTGGTGTTTCAGCCATCTCTTTAATGCCTCGGTGTGTTCCACCGAAGAGATTGTGTACACTGAATTTGAAGTAGCCTTTTGTTGAAAACTGAGAGTTGGTGCAGTGAAATTAGGCTTATTTCACTCAGAATCATTCACCCAATAGTTTCTGTGATTAATATCTTTGCTTATTTGACTGAATTTATGAACATGGAGAAAATTCCTACATACATACTTCCTGTCTGTTTGCCAAATTTATTACTTATGGAGTTTCCCATTTTTGTCAGATGGCTTTTTTATTTTTTATATTACTTCAGAAACAAAAACCTCATTTGTTTTTATTTTTCTCCCAAATCTCATTTTTTACATAAAGATGAATTCCTTTCCAAAATGTGTGTACACCACATAGGTTTGTTTTTGGTGTTGTAAAAATATGTTTTAAAATATTGTTTTCAAAATTTATTGGGTAATTATTCCATGAGCTGACGGGGAAATAAAAAGTTTCCACAATTGCTTTAGTTTTAAGGTTTATAGATTCAATTTTAGGGTTTAGATTTAGGAGTTTAGAATTTAAGATTTGTGGTTAGAATTTAGGGTTTATAGGTTAAAAACTAAACCTCTAACTTATTACCTTAAACCCTAAACTCTAAATCCTAACCACAACCCCTAAATCCTAAATACATAAACCTAAACCACATAAACAATAAACCCTAAACTAAATTCCTAAATCCTAAAGTAAATTCTTAAACCTTAAAACTAAGGCACTTGTGAAAACCTTCTATTTCCACCCTCGGTGCATAGAATTTTTTTCTAAATTTATATAGCTTAATGCATGTGAAATTACTTTTTGCATTAGATTTTTCAGTTTTTTCTTTACATTTTTTAGTTTTTTTTATTCAAACACAACAATTAATGGATAAAAATGAAATATTGATAAAGGGTATGGATGAAAATGAAAAAAAAACTAATAAAAGGTAAAAATATGATGGAATGGAATGACGAGAGAATATGGGACGAGATGGGTTTTTTTTTAAATATACTGATGTGATTATATTGTTGATCTGTTTATATTTTTAACTTTTTATCAACGCGCACACACATTGTATACATATGATACTCGAACCCGCATCTCTTAAAATAAATATTATTATTTTTCACAACAACCATTCGTTGGGTTAGAGATGAAATGGTTCTTATAAGAGAAGGTGAAGAAACGTGAGCCACACAATTCCCGCTCAAATAAATGTTCGTCTCATTTCCAATCTCACTATGGAATGGTTGCCCTAATTAGTGGTGGTCAAAGGTCAGAGGAATATAAGAAAGTGGCTTTTGCTGGGGCCGTGAAAAGAATCGACCAAATTTAAATTCGAATTAAACTGAATTACATAGATGATTAATAAAATATAAGTTTTAAATTATGGTTAATTGAATCTATCCAGATTTAATTTTTTTCATAATGGAAAATAAGTGTTATGAATTTTACATAATGAAAATAAATTATAAGAATTATTAATTATTTTTACTTATTTTAAAAAATATATTTTTAGAGATATTAACATAAAAAAATTGATAATTTATAAAATACATGTAAAAAAGTCCCATTTTATCAAAATAAAATAAAAAGTTGTAAAAAATTAATATAAAATTTAAAAATCAAATCAAATTAAAATAAATAGTTAAAATATCTAATTGAATTGAATCAAATCAATTCAAATCAAATCCATGTCACCCTAGCTTTTCATAGGATACGTCCTATGCTTTTTTGTATATGTCAAGTGGGCGGGGTCTCCCAAACACTTGCAAAGTCACTTGACTACTTTTACGTCCAAATTGATCAGTAAGTGGAATATGTATTTGGTAAATGCAAAGATGAAGTTGGTACGTTTATAAACATGATTATAAAATCAAGCTAATCATTAAAAAAGTCTAGACATCTATACCATTTAGTGGCGCATCTTGATAAAATAATTTGAAAAATAATTTAAAAAGTTAAGGTAATTAATTTGAAATTTTTAAAAAATATTAAAAAATTGTCGATCTTCTCATGATATTGTTTAGGAACTTGTTTTAAGTCGTATAATGACTTATAAGTTTTCACAATTTATTTTCTTTTTCTTTAACAACAAATCCGTCGAGTTGTTGCATGCAAACCTCTTCATCAAAGTCACCACCTAAAAAAATGGTTTTACATCCATTGGATACATTTCTAATTTGTTAATAGCTGCCATGAATAGTTTGATTCTTTTGCTCAGCTACGTCATTTTGTTGAGGTGAATAAGGTGCGATACTTTGATAGATAATATCATTTTGAAAATATAATTCATCGAAAAGCGTACGTATTATGCACATCCATAACCCTTTATTACCTTTATCTTTTTATCAAGTTGGCTTTCAACTTCCATCTTGTAATGTTTAAACATTTCAAGGGTACCGTTTTGTTGTAAACAAAGCGTTTGGCATTGAGTTTCTTAGTAATGCATTTTCCCTTCACGATTAACCTTTTTCTTTTGGTTCTTGATGTGATTTTTGGTCACATGTTCAACCACATTTGTCTTTGAGGCCATTGAAGAATAATTTTTGTTCTTCATGGACAACTTATTGTCCTCATCTTCAATCTTACAATGAGATCTTTAATTCTCATTTCCTTACACCTATGCTTAATGTAGTCCTTGAAATAATCCCAAAGTTATATAAGATCTAACTCTTGTCCGGTTAACTGGTATCGCTACATTCCACACAGTTTACAACTCCTTTTGTAATTGTTTGATTCGGTATAAAATTTCTTATGTTCACCCCTCCCCAGGACAGACACAAAATTTTATGTTAGGGGCGAACTTATAAAATTTTAGATTGTGAACTTATAAAATTTTAGGGAACAAAAATAAATTTTTAATAAAAAATATATAAAAAAATTTAAATCATATAAAAATTTTAAATTTTTAAAAGACGACCGCTCACTGTAGCCCCACCTGGTCTCGAGGACCATCCCTGCCCCTAATCTGAATTACGTAATTTACGTTTGATATAATATTCTTTGTTTTACCGTATCATATTCCCTTTTGGAAAGAAAACAAAATAGGTGCTCTGAGGTCAACAATAGAATATTTGGACATGCGAACGTGAAAACCTGCCTTGGAAAACACGCACCTCCCTTGTCTGCCCGGCTTTCTATGTCTTTCATGGCTTAATGATCCTGACATGTCCTTGTTTGAATCAAAGCCTAATGATTTTCACAACGACCGAAACCAAATTCATTGCTTGTCAAACCCAAATGTGTTGTCACTCTTTAGGTGTAAATCATCTCATTTGGCACTTGTCATTAATATGGTCAAAAATTGGCCGACCCAACTACAAGCTCCGCCAATCTTAAAAAAGAAGAATCTGACACGAAAGGTTAAGATATTAAGAATTTGAGTGTACAAGCTTCTTTTAAAGTGTATACATTTATATATGCATTGATTTAGATTTTACTATACATATACTCAAAAAAAAAATCTTGGGGAATTATAATTACCTCACTTGTTAATTAGTATCAAGTGGGCAACAATTGCCTAACTTACGAGCGCAAGCATACTTAAAACGCATATTACTCTTCAATTTAAGGGTTTTAGGAAGATCTGAATAGTTTAGACATCCTATAAAAATATGTTTAATTGATATCATCAACATGAAAGTAAACCCCAGACATTGAGGACAAAAGGAGAATTGGAGAGTTCCATGAGAGCCATAATTGGTGGAGTTTACAATATTGGAGGGATTGACATATTGGACCGACTCCAATAACATGTACATTCCACCACCAAATATGCTAAAATTAAGTGTTGTTGTTTTGACCCTACTCCCTCCACAAACGTGGGTTGGAGTCAAGAGTCAAATCTGAAGCTATCATTGTAATCAAGGCGACTTATTGGACAACCTACATAATGGTCCAATCATTTCAAGGACCAGAATTGTTCACAGGAGGCACAGCTTTGAAACTCAAATTGCACCCCCACCTCCTCCTTTTTTCTACCGTTATATGAAAAGACATGGCCGGTTTGTGATTTGTACAAAGAACCTGAAAATGGCCAACTTCCAATTTCACATGGACATGTTACAATTGTGTAAAAGAACGAGAAGGAAAAGGTCAACGGCCTTACCCAACAATAAGTGACAAGCATGTATTCGTGGTCATTCACGTAAAGCACAATATTGACATCTGATTGATTGATGCAAGAGCCGTTTTGCTTTTCTATAATGCATGGAGAAGTGGTTTGCCAAGGCCAAAGGTTGCAAAATAGTCAAAACTTGTTCTTTATGAGAAGCCCTTAGGCACATGAAAAGCAAACCACTTAATGGCCTAAGTTTTGACTATTAAATAATTTGGTACCAAAATAGTCAAAGACTGCAAATTTTGGTTTTTTCTTTTCTGGCATTGTTGTTTTCCAATAAGGAGTTCTAGTTGCGTTAGTGGCACAAATAGGTTTAGTTGACTCTGTTATTTGGGGCGACTAAGATACAACTCAATTTGGAGAAAAATGAATGATTATTTTAAATTTTAAATTAAATATTTAAAGTTATTTTTTTGAAAAGAAGCCACTAGTTTTATTAACGAGAAAATACCGAAAATTACAATAAGATTTTACAAATTATCATTGTAAACTAAATACATAATTTAGACATTCTTCTAAACCTAGCCACTTTAAATCAGACATGAACCATATATGAAAAGGTTATAAACCCATCCAAATACTCGATTAAAAAATAGATATGAAACCTGACTGCATTGGCAAAACGGACCACAAAAGGGGATGGAGCTATTGATAGACCACCGAGAAAAAATAAATCAGAGCCGAGCACCGTGAGAAACTCTTCACAAGCGCAAATTGCGTATCCAAATTAAAATCGAAGGTCTAGAGCAGGGAAGATCAACAGGATTACAAATAAGCACCATCTTAATCAGTCGTGGCGTCGTCAAATCCAACCCTGATAAAAACATAAAATAAAGAACGACCGAAGGAGTAGAAGAAAACATGCCAAAAGATAGAGATAAACATTACAATAGACAGAGTTAAACTTGTCAATAGACAGAGATAAACGTGCCATAAAGGCAGAAAAACCGTGCCACAAAAACAGAATTATTTTATTAAAAACTAAAAAAAAGAAAATAAAAATAAATTCGACGGTCGAAATTGACAATAAAACCGATGTCGCATCCGGCTACAAAATAAAATTTGAGACGTTAAGAGAAAGAATTGTCGAGCAGCTAGAGAAAAGATTAAGAAAAAGTTTGAAGAGCAGCTAGGGAAAAGTTTTATTTTCAAATACTTGAAGTTATTTGATTTGCTTAATTATTTAAATAAATAATTCGCAATTCAAATTATTCAAATAATTGATTATAATTCAACCCCTAAAATTTTATAAAACCTAAGAATTATTTGTATCTAGTTGAGAATCTATTGGAATAAAAAGATCAAGTCCAAAGGGAATCGTCACTACCAATAATCATAGGTTTTAGGTGATTTACACCATGAAAGAGAAAATATATTTCCATACATTTTTTATAATAAATTTTAGATCTTTTGATATTTTCTTCATCATTAATCATAGGTAGGTAACATTTTAATTTTTTAAGCTTCACGTGATAATACAAAACTTTATAGCTATTTAGTTTTAGTGGTAAAACGTGGCATGTTCTCCCTAAGTGACTCGGGTTCGAGTGCGTAGTCTGCAAGTATATGTGAGTTTATTCAGACATAAAATTAGATTAAAATATTATCTTATAATCAAATTAGAATGCTAAAAAAATTGTAGCTCTTCATCAAATACTTTTAGAGTTAATATCATTGAAAATTTGATTTAATACGGATTAAAATGATGAAATTTTTAAATATTATAAAAAAATATTGAATAGTTTCGAATTAGGATCGAATTGATAGATTGTATAAGTTTTGGGGATTATTATACCATGCCATGTTAGAAAACATGTGACTTGTTTGTAACAATATGTTAATTGAGTGACATGTTTGTAACTAATTTTTAATCAACTTGTTTGTAAGCAAAATAACCTTTTTTAAAGAATTTTTTAATTAAGTGATTATTAAACTCGTGATTAAGTGACATTGGATGTAGTTTACCCAATATTTATTAGCCGATATATATATTAGTTTAGTGGGGTACCATGTTAAATCTTTTAATTAAGGGTAAGAATTTAAATTCTAACGTTGTGAACGGAATAATCTAGATTAAGAAAGTCTTTTTTTGGTTATATGCATGTCCGTCTTACGGTCCATGTTCGGAGTGCGAAGCTGCCCCTCCCAACAATGTTAAGAATTTGAATTCTTAGTTTACTGGGGTACCATGTTAAATCTTTTAATTAAGGGTAAGAATTTGAATTGTGACGTTGTGAACGGTATAAATCTAGATTAAGGAAGTCTTTTTTTTATATGCATGTCCGTCTTACTGTGCATGTTCGGAGTGCGAGGCTGCCCCTCCCAATAACGTTGTCTCTAAAGTTCAAACTCGTGTTCTTTCCTTGTGAGTGCAATGTGTCTTATCAATGCACCAAATCCTTGTTGGTAAGAAAGTCTCTTTTATAATAAGCTTATACAATATATGTTAATTAAAATTTGATTATCTTATTCTTAATATTAGTTCTGGGTTCGGATTTTTTGAATTTGAGTTTTATAGGATTTGAGGTTTATTCTATTCAGTTTTTTTAAGCCCTTCTAAAGTTCAGACCTTTATAAGTTTGGATTTCTCGTGGACAATTTTGGGATTTTAGCTTATTATATATAATATGCTTCAAAATATTAAATTAAAACTTTTAAAATTATAACTGTACTAATTGTTGTAGATGCTTTCCTTTTTTTGATTAAATAGAGATGTATTACATTTCTACACTGAAATTTGAACTCATACAAAATGAGACAATATGAGTATCTTTAGCTACTAGGCCAGTTAGTGAATCTCTATAGATGCTTCCTTTAACTTAAGGTTTGAGTTTGCCCTTTACGTTACATTATATTCATATTCTACCTAAAACAAAATTTCCGAACGATACCGTATTTAAATACATGAGTATAGTTCTTGAGCTAAATTGAGTATTAAAATTATGAAAAAATGTATAAAATATGTGATGAATTAAATTATGTTACAAAAATAAATTGAGCAAATATAAATGTTTTCTGTATTAAACCACTAAGACAAGATAAAATACGGTACGAAATGAGATACAACACGAATACAAATAAAAAATAAAATATAAAAATAGCATGACATGACGCAAATGTATGAACCAACCTAATTTGCTATCTCTAGCCTGGCCCAAAATATAGGTTCAGATTTCTATCCAAGCCCGGTCTTAATTAAATTAAATATATTAATTTCGTACCGTATTTTAGGATTTAACATGATTAATAAGATTTTGAAAGAATGAAGCAAATACAAATGGGAGGAGGGAAGTCATAGAAAGAAAAAAGTGGAGAGAGATGTAGGAAGCCAAAGGGAGGGCGTGTGCGTGGGGAGAGGGTGAAAAGACAAATCAAACGTCAAATCGTGGGTCATAAATATCATAAGACAGTCAGTGGATGTGCTGTCCATCCTTCAGATTTTCTTGTGTTTCTCCTTCCCACATTGATTGCCAGAACGAACACTCCTGTCTACTGCTCCTCCCTCTTCTTTTCTTCATTTATTAAGAATCCTATCTATGTCCATATCCCTATACATATATTATTACAGCCTTACAACCCCAGTTAGTAAATTTGAAACAATTTCCTGCCTGTTGTCGTGTAGTTGTATGTAATAGGTAACCCTTTTACTTTGGGTACGGCTTCAGACTTGTCTCACCTGTAGATCTTGGTACGGTGGATGATGCTACTCCATTTTAGTTTTAGAGATTGACTTCTTTTCGCCTGGTCAAAGTTTTGTTAAAGGCGGCATTAGGGCATCGTTTGGATATTATGATAGAGGTACTGTGAGATTCACCGTCATAGTCGACGCTCGAGTCGTTGCAAGACATCCTATTGTTCAAGTCAAAGATGATAGCTTACCACCGATGATATATTTGGTACCTATGTTTAGTTTTGGTTTCAGTTGTTGTATTGATGGAAATTTGATTTCTCGATCATGATATGATTGTAATACCTCGTTTTCGATCCGAATCTAAAGTACTACATTCGGGTTTCCCAAAAATTGACCCATCAAAATTTTTATTTAAAATCACAACTTTGACATTTTTCAAAAGCATTCATTTCTATAAATCCACGTAGATAAATAACATTTAAAATGAGTTTACCAAAATAGGATCTTCAATTTAAAATACACCGTATTACAAAATAATAATTCAAATAGAGTTACAGACTCGACTGTGGTAAGGTCCTATGAATACATTTCAGTCCAAACTAAAATATCAAGTACTGTACTCTAAAACTAGCTCTGTGATGGGAAGTCCTCCACAATGTGCTCATCCAATAGATAACCTGTCAACCTACGTACGAAAAAACCATAATTTCGCACGCTGAGCTAAAAAAGCTCAGTGGTACATTTCTACTCTATTGCAATTCATGAATATCACAAAACAATCATGCATGGCGACATAATCAAGAGTGCACACATAATGCTTCACATATAATGAGATTATCTTCTAGCATGCCCTAGCTAGAGTTCACAATATTTATTTCAAGGCATTATTAAATAAAAGAAGTCTCACATGTCATCACCAGGCTTTACCATACTCGAGGTTACACAGCCCATCGAGTTACTCAAGCTCACATAGCCCACCGAGTTAAAGCATACCGTACCCTGATCACACAACCCTAGGATAATATAATCATCAACTATTGTCCACAAAGCAAGCATAATTAACAGTACATGTCCTACACATTGGCCAACGAAGCCCTACATTACCCGTGCTCACATATCCGAATCGCCATAGCCACAGATACATCCTAGACATACTTGGATCACAGTAGCCACAAACAGTCTTTACCTAAGGTCACCCAGCCAATCAGGTTACGCAAGTTTACATAGCCATCGAGTTACTCGAGCTCACACAGCCTATCGAGTTATGTTTTTTTATCCGATTTACCATAGCCACATATAGGTTTCTAACCGCACCTAGATCACATAGCCCGTAGATACGTCGGATGTACTTGATCACACAGCCCGAAGTACACATCCCCTTATATAAGTGCCCTTGCTCTGACTCTAAGAAATCCGAATTCTTTTACCACAACATAAAATAACACATGATCCCTAAACATTCATACACCTTACCAAGAAGTAAGTGGCACCAAGCCAAGCCATCCAACAAATACCCCAAGGCATAACGTTAACCATCTCAATTATATCAAGTCATCATTTATCAAGTTATTACACGTAATTATCACCTATAAGGGTTAAACCTCAGTTTTTCAATTTTACAAACCATTTTAGGTCATTAGGGGTCTATTGGATCAAACGATATATTCAGCCCTCTAGGCGAAAGTTGACATTTTTAGGCAGATTGCACAGTAGGTATCGATACCCATCTTTTGGGATTGATACCCCGATCGTTTCAATTCCCTTAGTATCGATAGGGATGTGCATTTTCAGATACGGATAGTATCCGATCTGAAATTTCGGATATCCGAAATTATAGACAAAATAGTGATCCGTATCCGATTCGAAAAAACTGGGTATCCGAAAAACTGGGTATTCGAAATTTTGAATCAGATATCCGAATTCAAAAAATATAAATTAAACAAAAGAAATTAGATTTGAAGTTTACAATTTTCCACACATTTTTAGATTAAAAATTCACATATTTTCAGATTTCACAATACTATTATATACATATTACACACAATTTCATAAGTATAGGACGTCGCATGTTCAAAATTCGTTCCTGAATAAAAGGCTCAAAATAATAATTAAAAACAAAATAAACGAATTTGATAAAAAAAATTAAGCATCGTTATGATGCGAAGCTGGTAAAACTAACCTCAAAAATCGCAATCCCATTTTTTCACAAAACTATTATATATTACATACAATTTTAGGCAAGCAGTGACCAAACTAGGCAATCCTATTTTTTCATACACAAACAGTCCCAATTTCTCCAAGGCAAGCAGTGAATAGAGCGAGGTGTGAGCAAGATGACGAGCAGTGAATGGAGGCTGGAGGTCTGAAGGATGAGATTTGGGAGAAATTATCGTGAGAGACAGAGCTAGGGCTAAAAATACTAGTGGGCTAAGATTTCAGACTTTGAAAAACTAGAATTGGTGGACTAGAATATAAAATTTACAAGGAATCACTTTTCATACGGGCTTTACCAATAACCATTTAAACTATGGCTACTAGGCTAGGGCTTAAAGGTCCAGTTTTTTTGGGAATCAATCTTAGGTCGATCCGTATCCGATCTGATTATCTGATTTTTTATCGAATATCCTATCCGTATTATTAAAAAAAATAAAAAACAGATCTGATATCCATATTTTCAGATCGAATCATCGGACAAACGGATCAAATTGTTCAGATTGGATTATTTTGCACACCCGTAAGTATCGATACCCATCTTCTGGTATCGATACCCATCTCCTGGTATCAATACCCATCTTCTGGTATCGATACCAGTTTTTGCTACTGGAATTTTAATAGAACAGCGGGTATCGATACCCACCTAGGTTGTATCAATACCCCCTATAAATTTGCCTTCGATCATAAAAAAATAACATAGGGTATCAGTATAGGGTTCCTGTGTCCCGATACCTAAGCCTAGAAATAGCTTCAAAGGCTTGAGAAATAATTTCCGAATCCTCCAAAATGTAACCTTTAACCCTTTAACTTAATCCTACATATTATGAGAGTTAATTGAGGTGATTTGCTACCATTTTTACAGATTATTAACCACTAACCCGAAATTCACCATTAAAGGGTTTCAAGTTACCTTAACACCCAAATCTAACCATCTCAACCACAAATCAAGCAAGGCAACTACTTTAGTATATTCAAGAATCAAATGAGTCAGAAATGTATTGACCTTAGCAAACAAAACCCAAATTCAAGCTTCCAAGCTAACCCTTCAAACTTCTTTCTTTGACTAAAGCTTATAAGAACTACCAAAACACCTTTCCTTGCCTTCTTAACATGAAAATTAGTCAAGGCTTGAATTAGAAACCATGTGGAGATTCAACTACGAATTTGTAACAAGATAAGTGGATTGAAGCTCTTAAAACGCCCAATTTCTTAAAGAAACATTAAAAGGAAACTCACATTCTTACTACAAAAATGTACTTTTCATGAAACTCTTGAGGAGGTGATCAATTTCTTCTTCACTCACAATCCTAGAATCAAATTTTAAAAGGTAAATATTTGATTTTTAAGCTTTGGGAGATGAGGGTTTCATGGAGGAGTTGATAGGAAAGAAGAAGAAGATGAAATGGTGATGATATCACTATGTTCCCCTTTTCCCAAATAAAAGACAAAATAATAAAGAATGATCAACCTTTTATTTGAAAAAGGGTAAAATTACAACTTAAAACCTCATAGTTTCTCCCCCATTCACAAATTGGTCATAACTCAAAACCATGAAGCTCAATTCTTACCCGATAAGGCTCAAACTTGGCCAAAGAGATCTGATACTCCAACAAACATGAGGGTCCGTAACCCAGGTCAACCCCCAAGTATTGACTCAGAAATTCGGGTCGTTACAACTCTCTCATACTTAAGGAAATTTTGTCCTCAAAATTTAAATAAAGGGAAATGATACAACTAAAACTAATCTAACAATTTCCCGACTCACGTGTAAAAACTCTGATTCAAGGATTCCCCTCAAACTTTCTTATCCAAAACTATAGCACCGAACCATGTGCTCAAAACACCTCTTCCAAGAACACCAACGTCTCATTCCCAGCAACCAACAACACACACTACCAACCTTAAGGTAGGGCAACAAAACCAACCTCAAGCCATGTTGTCCTAATGCCAACTTAATAAACTCACTTCTGATGAACAATATCTCGATTAACAATTATCTCTATAACTTTTGGGTGTTCGAAACCCCAAATTCAAACCTCATCCATATCGAAAATACAACACAATCTCCACGATACATCACTAGAGACACTTATTTGTCTAACATCAATATCCTTGCAAGATGTTTTCAGAACATGCTAACCTTTTGTCGGGTCACGCCGATACACCCTATCGCACAGCAAAAAAAATATCCGGCAATCACCACTAGAGATCCATGTACGAGGAACAAATCAGGGTGAATAAGGGCAAAAAATTACCTTTTTAAAATCTAAAATTCTGAATTTGGAGGAGATAGATATCCAATCATGATTCCACGATGTTGATTCCTAAGATGCAACGATAATGCTCCGACCTCTACGTAGTTCACCCAGTTGAAACGAGTATATAAAAATCTCTAAACTATTTAGAGAGTTTTTCCAAAAAAACATTAATGATTGCTAGATCTCTCATGCCTTTATATAGCCTTTGTAATCATAATTCAACTCATATTATATGTTAATATATATAATCATATTTTAACTTTAATTAGAATTTCAATATATATATATATATATGTTAAATATATATAATCCCAATCCAACTTAATTAGAACATCAATATATATATATATTAAATATATATAATCCCAGTTCAACTTAATTAGGATTTCAATATATATCTATATAAATATATATAATCTCAATTCAACTTAATTAGGATTTCAATATATATTAATATAAATGTGAGGATATTTGTTTTGATATAATAATTGAAAAATGTTTTGGACTAATTTGAAAAGGTTTCAAAAATGGTTTTAGGTCTAAACAACTTGAAAATAAGTTTAAAAAGTTTTTGAAAGGTTTTGGAAATGTTTTAAACGTTTCAAAATAACCAAACTTATGTTTTCAGCACGTCCGTAGCGATACGATTACACCTCGTATCGATACAGATAAGGGTTTTTTCTACAGGAAAATTCCAGAACCGAAAAATCGTACCGATATTCCCTTAGGCGTACCGATACGGATAGGATCGTTTCGATACGCTTGTAGGCGTACCGATCCTGGTTTCAACAACCCCCAACGGCTATTACCTAACGGTCTTTTAAATTGCAGGGCGTACCAAAACAGACTAAGGCGTACCGATACGGTCCAAGACGTTCTGATACGCGTAGCCAGAATGAGCATAACGTCTAGTACATGTACCGCTACGAGTACACGCGTACCGATACAGAAGGCTGCATAACTGTATTTATTACGGGAAATTAAGTCTCCAACGGCTCTAATTCAATACCAACGGTCTCTAACAGCTAGGAACTCAATTGGGAGTATAAAAGGGACCTTCAATCTTTAGCAACAACTAATGATCTTATTGTTAACAACATTATGATGAAAATTTGTCTTAGTGCTTAAATTTCCTATTTTTGTATAGACAACACTTGCGAGCTCAAATGTTTATATTTGCTCAAGTGTTTTAGGATTGGGTGAGTGCTTCAATTGTGCAAACATCAACCTTGTGAGAGGGATTTTCAATTTGCCTTTTTCTTTTTGTAAAGAGGGTTTACTCAAGCTTTGGTGTAGAAGCTTTGAGTGTTGTAAAGGTTTCCTCCTAAGCCTAGAAAATGGGAAGAAATTCAATAGTGAATTTTGGAAATCCTTAGTGGGAAGCTAAGGTAGTGGATGTAGGCTTTGGTTAGAAAGCCGAACCACCCTAAAATTCTCGTGTCAATTTTCTATGTTTTACTTCCCACAACCATCACCCAAAATACAACTTCACCATTTGGCAACACAAACGGTTGAAAGAATTCGAGCCCAACAATTAGTATTAGAGAGAGGCTTAATCGAGAGGGATTAACATCTTATTGAGGCGATCCGGTAAGCTCGACCAACCAACAAGTCAACTGGTTTTCATGGAGTAATTCATCGACAAGCCACCATTCTTCAACGGTAAACATTATGCCTATTGAAAGAATAGGATAATGTATTTCATCAAGGCAAAATATTATCATCTATGGGATATTGTTGAAGATGGACCGTTCGTGCCAACAAGAAGCAAGGCAGAATGGAGTGCTAACGACAAGAAGATGATGAAGCTAAATTGTAAAGCCTTGCACATCCTACTTTGTGCATTAGGCCTCGATGAGTATGTAAAGGTCTCTTCTTGTGAGGATGCCAATGAAGTATGTGACAAACTTGAAGTAATCCATGAAGGCACAAACGAGGTGAGGGAGACAAAGCTTGGTATACTCAACCTCATCTATGAGAACTTCAAGATAGACCCTGATAAAGATATCAAGATGATGTTTGATCGGTTTTCCATAATCGTCAATGAACTAAAAGGCCTTGAGAGGAGATTCTAGAGGATAAAATCATTTAAAAGTTGATCTAATCACTTCCTGAATTATGGGAGAGCAAGAAGACGACCATTATTAAGGCCAAAAACTTAAAGAAGCTCAAGCTTGACGAGCTCGTAGGATCTCTTCCTACCCATAAGATGATGTCTCAACCCTTAAAAGGGAGAAAGAGAAGAAAACCAAAGAGCAAGGAGTCGATGTCAACATCGTTGCTCTTAAATCCTCCACAAGCCATCAAGAAGATTCAAGTGAACAGGAAACTGAAGATGAAGAGATGGCTAATGTCTTCAAGAATTTTGCCCGATTCATGAAGAGCAAAATGGAAGAATCCAAGCATGAATCGAAAAAGAAGATGAATGATCCCTAAGTGCTCCGAATGTAAGAAGTCGAGGCACACCAAATACGATTGCCCTTGCTTTAACAAAAAGGGATCATCTTCAAAGAAAGCATATATGGCAACATGGAGTGATGAAAACTCCACCGATGAAGATGAAGAAGCCCACCTATGCTTGATGGCCCTTCAAGAGGGAGAGGTAGCTTCCAACTCATCTATTTCTAATTCTTGTACTGTTGATGAGTTACGAGAGACCTATGACAGATTGATTTTTGAGTTTAAGGCTTCATTTTCGAAAAATAAAGAGATGATTTCAAAATTGAAAATTGAAAACTGAAAATGATTTGCTTTTAAAAACCAATTTGGAATTTTAAGCAAAAATAAAGGATTTTGAACTTAAAGTTTTACATATACAAAATTTGCTTCAAAATTTAGAAAAGGGTCATCAAAAGGAAGTGGATGATCTTAAGAAAGAAAAAGATTTGATCTCCAATGATCTTGAAAAGAAAAATAATTTAGGAAAATCAAACTTTTATGTGAGACAATCTAGTGCCCCTAGATTTATTAAAGGAAAATGCTTTTGAAGTATTTGGGTCCCAAAAGGACTAATTACTTCAACTAAAAATGATGAAATTGAAAAATGGATTTCTAAGGGGACAAAACTTTGTGCTACTAATGCCTATGGATCCAAAGCAATTTGGATACTAAAAATTACTTGATTGTCTTTTGTAGGTGTGATTGAGCCATTAATGATTAAAGTCAAACTTATGAAAGCTCTTGACACACAAGGAAGAACACTTGAAGAATGAGGGCTTCACATCCTACCTTTGGTTCAAGTGTGGTAAAAATTAGTTGATTTTTTTTAATTTGATTTATTTATTTTAATTCAGTTAGTTTATCATAATTGTTAGACTAACATTGAAAGATGCTTGAGTAATGGGGAGCTAATTTTAAAACAAAATTTATTCTTGTCAAAAAAATTTAATTTTCCATTGTTATTGGTATTTAAAGTTCGAACCATTTTTGATATAACAAAAAAGGGGGAGAATGTTTTGAAAAATTAAAATTTCAAATGAATAAAGGGAGCTTATAAGTTTCAACAATTAATCTCTTATTCAAATCTTATTTTTACTAAGGGGGAGTATCTCAAAAACAAATTTTTACTAAGGGAGAGTATCTCAAAAATAATTTTTCAAGTTGGTTTTATTTTATCAAAAAGAGGGAGATTGTTAGGATATTTGTTTTGATATAATAATTGAAAAATATTGTAGACTAATTTGAAAAGGTTTCAAAAATGGTTTTAGGTTAAAACAACTTGAAAATAAGTTTGAGAAGTTTTTGAAAGGTTTTGGAAGTGTTTTAAACGTTTTAAAATAGCCAAACTTATGTTTTCAGCACGTCTGTACTGATACGGTTACACCCTGATAAGTGTTCAAAAGTACTATTTTTCTTACCCTTTTTACTCATATTATTGTTAGACTTAGGCTCATATTAGTTGCATAGTTAGCCATTCATGCATTAATCCATGTTTCCTTCAATCGTTGAGCTTGATTACATAACTTGGTGAATTTTTGTGGAAATAGATGTTGCTTTGGTGTGTTTTTGTGTGTGTATGTGCAGGATCACTTGCCAAAGCAATGTCGAGCTAGTTGCCAGGGCAATGCATGAAGGATATGCCGAGCTAGTTGCCAGGGCAGTGCATGAAGGAGACGCCGAGCCAGTTGCCATGGCATTTGTCGACAAAGACCAAAAGCAATATGGATGTTGAAATTCATGACTTTACAAGCCCAAGATGACATGGAGCAAGGCCCAAGCCCAAAGGAATTTGATTGCCATGCAAAGATTAAAGAAGAATTAAATTCCAAGAAGATAGGAGAAGTTCTAATAGGAATAAAATTATAATAAAGAATTATATTCTTTAAAGATAATTTAATTCCAACTCAAACTCCTCCTCAAAGAAGGACTTTGGCCTAGCCCTATAAATAGCAAGGAAATTCGACAAATCAAGGGGGAGAGCAAGAGTTAATTTCGACAACTCCAAGGGAGAGCAAGAGGGAAATTTCGGCAAGTCCAAGTAGGGCAAGATGAGAGAATTTTCGACAAGCATCAAGGGCAAGGAGGATTTCGACAAGCCTCTTCCTTCATCTTTGTTCGATTGGGTTCATGCTAGGGATTAATTATCTTGTGTTTCTTTGGAACCTAGCCATGAACTAAATTTACTTGGCTATGGTTATTGTGTTTTGTGGTTGTGCGAAACTATTGGTTTTTGTTTAGGTAATAAGAGTTTGCACTTTTCTATTTCAAGGTTTATTCATTCTTGGTTCCTATTATTGCTTGCGAGTGAATTGGGAGAGGATCTCGTGATTTCATCCATTTATCTAATATCGGGAGAGTTAGATTCAAGAAACGAATGAATATGATCTTTATGCAATCCAATGATGGTGAAGATTAATCCGGCTTAGGAATAAGTTAAGGATTTCAACGGCTAAGAGGAGCGCAAGATTGGTTGTTGTTCACCCTTGATTCACGCAGGGATGTATTATCAAGGCATGCACAAGTAGCTAGAGTTTCGATTTAGGGATAAGAAGAAACCATTGAAGAACGCTCCGCCGAACCTTGAAGTTGCTGCCCAGTCGCCCAAGTAGTTGCCCAACTAGTCACCCAAGCAACCATCAATTAGTTGCCAAGGCAACCCCGTTGTGCAAGTCGCCACGGCAACTGAGTTGCCCGTGCACTCTTTTACCAAAACAATCCAATCGGCTATCACACCTCAACTCACGATAACCGAGCCTATATCTCTCAATTGAATTCATCTTTTCTTTTATTTATTTGCTTTCTAGATTAGTTAAACTTCTATAATCTTTTACTTGTGTTTTTACTTTTTACAGTGCAAGAGACTAGATTCTTGAAGTGGCACCAATCCCTGTGGAGACGCTATCTTTTATACTATAACTTGCGACGTGTATACTTGCACAATTGCGTAGCACTTATTACGCGCAACAAGTTTTTGGCGCCGTTGCCGGGGATTGGCAATAGCGACTTTGTTTTTACTTTCTTGCACTTTCTTTTTATTTTCTTGTTTAAAATTCAAAGGGCTAACAAACTTTGGTTTTGCATTGGTATATGACCAGTATGCGAGACCGACTTCACCGAATATCCCTTTGATCCGTAAATCGAACGAACCTTACAAAGACTTAGACGAAGGATAATAGAAGCAATGGCAAATCAAGACGGCAATATTAATCAAGATGTTCGAGCGGGAGGAGGAGTGATTCTTGCACGAAAATGAACTATTCGAGACTATCTTGAAGAAGATCTTGATGGACTTAACCCGGGTTGTCGCACCCGAAATTGAAGCCGACCACTTTGAGTTGAAACCGTAATGTTTAATATGATCAACACAATAGGTCAATTTGGCGGCTCAAAGAATCAAGATGCACGACAACATTTGAAATCTTTCCTCGAGATTTGCAACTCGTTCAAGATACACGAGTCACCCCGATGTCTTACGATTAAGATTATTCCCTATTCATTGAGGATAGGGCGAAAGCATGGCTAAATAGCATTCTGCCGGATCCATAGCATCTTGGACTGATCTTTGTCGTGATTTCCTTGCTAGATTTAATCCTACAAATTTGACTGATAAGCTTCGTAACGACATTACTTCTTTTCGGCGGGCGGATGATGAATCCATGTACGAGGCTTGGGAGCGATATAGAGAACTTCTACACAAATGCCCTCTACACGGATTCCCGGTGTGGACTCAAGTAACAATGTTTTACAACGCCGTGAATACACCAACAAGGATGATACTAGATGCCTCGGCAAACGGCATACTCTTAGATAAGTCGCGGAGGAAGCAATGCAAATTTTAAACAGGCTGGCCAAGAATGACTATCAATTCCCATCTACTAGAAGAGGAGGAGTTAGACGCCAAGCCACAATACATGAACTAGGATCATCGATTCAATTTCGCACAATTGGCCGCTAACCAAGATGGTCCGAACATGCAAAAACAAAACAACACACATGAAGTCAAGGTAATGGATTCTTTTTGTGAGTTATGTGGCGATAACCACAATTCTTCCGAATGTATGCGAGAATCCGGAATCTAGCTTCTATGTGGGAATTACAATCGGGCAACAACATGATGTCCAATACATACAATCCAAATTGGAAGAAGCACCCAAATTTTTCATGGAGTAATCCCAACAATGCTCTAAACCAGAACAATCGAATGCACAAGCATCGGGATTCCAGCAGAATATGCCACGGCAAATGGATGCCGCGAAAGAACAACCGACAACATCTAGTTCTTTGGAAAATTCTCTAAATGCTTTTATGATGAAAACTGAATCTTATATGGCTGAGAATAGTAATTTCATAAAAAGAACTGATGCTTTTATTAACAGGAAAGAGATGAGATTGCAAAACCAAGAAGCGGCAATCAAATCATTGGAAAATCAAGTCGGACAATTTGCTCAAAATCAACACTAGACCACAAGGAGGTTTACCTAGCGATACTGAAGTCGCAAGAGGAACCGCCATGAGCAATGTAAGGCAATCACCACCACCGAGAAGTGGCCAACAACTTAGAGAGGTTCAAACCCGCTCAAAACAAAACTCCACAAAAAGATCAAGACGAACCTAGCGGCAAAGCCTCAGATGCTGAACCAGGAATTGCCACGGCAACCGGAAATAAACATGCCTCGGCAACCGATGACGCCTCGACTTCTTGTGATAAGCATGCCTCAGCAACCCTAGTTGATAACGCATCGGCAACTCCAGATGTCCCGGCAATGCCGTCAATCAGGTTTCAAACCAATGAAAGGATAGAAGATATCCGACTTCCGCCACCATTCCCACAAAGGTTGAAGCGACAAAAGCAAGAATACCAATTCAAGAAGTTTCTTGATATCCTAAAGCAAGTACACATCAACTTGCCATTGGTGGAAGCAATTGAACAAATGCCAAACTATGCCAAGTTTCTTAAAGACATTGTGTCCAAGAGAACAAGGCTAGGAGAGTTTGAAACAGTTGCCGCGACAGAGGGATGCATGGCAATGTTGCACAATCGCATGCCGCCCAAGTTGAAGGATCCCGGAAGTTTCACAATAACCTGTTCTATTGGAAATCACTATGTCGGGAAAGCACTATGCGACCTAGGGGCTAGCATAAACTTGATGCCTAAATCGGTTTTTCAGAAACTAGGAATCGGGAAGGCAAGACCTACAACAGATTATGCTGCAGCTAGCCGCAGATCCTATGTGCATCCAGAGGGAAAAATCGAGGACATACTGGTAAAAGTTGATAAATTCATTTTTCCCGCTGACTTTATTGTTTTGGATTGTGAAGCAGATGAGCATGCGCCTATCATTCTCGGGAGACCATTCCTAGCAACAGGGAGAACTTTGATTGATGTTGAAAAGGGAGAACTCACAATGAGGGGTGAATGACCAGCAGTAAAACTAAATGTGTTCCAAACACTAAGGCATGCCGATGATCCGAAGAATGCCAACTACTTCATGCCACTACAGCAGAAATTTAACTTCGATGAGGAATTTAGTTACCTCGGCAACTACATTGCCGATCAAGAGGAACCTGAGGAGTATGAAGAACCGGTCGATGAGGAACAACCAGAAGAGGCAAATTGGCTAGTCAATCGACCAGGTACATACTTTGAACCACTGGACTACTCAGGTAAGGAAGGTAAGATCGAAAAACCCTCTATCGAAAATCCACCAATTCTTGAGTTGAAACAATTGCCAGAGCAACTGAAATATGTATACTTAGGGATCGATAATACATTACCTGTAATTATTTCCTTTAAGTTACAGCCTGAGCAGGAAAAGAAGTTGATCAACATGTTGAAGCTACATAAAAAGGCAATAGGGTGGACAATTGCCGACTTGAAGGGAATTAGCCCGGCGGTGTGCATGCACAAGATCTTGTTGGAAGATGATCACAAACCTTCAATTGAGGCCCAGAGGAGGCTGAATCATGCCATGAAAGGGGTTGTAATGAAAGAAATCATCAAATGGCTTGACGCCGGCATTATATACCCTATCTCTGATAGTACGTGGGTAAGTCCGGTACAATGTGTGCCGAAAAAGGGAGGTATAACATTGGTAAGCAATGAAAATAATGAACTTATCCCAACCAGGACTGTGACCGGTTGGAGGGTTTGTATGGACTATCGAAAGCTAAACAAAGCCACTAGGAAAGATCACTTCCCATTACCCTTTATTGATCAAATGCTTGACCGTCTTGCAGGTAAACCCTTTTACTGTTTTCTTGATGGTTATTCAGGTTACAATCAGATTGCCATAGCACCGTAAGATCAAGAAAAGACAACCTTCACATGCCCCTACGGTACTTATGCCTTCCGAAGGATGCCGTTCGGATTGTGTAACGCCCGGCAACCTTCCAAAGATGCACGATGGCGCTCTTTTTCGACATGGGTCGAAGACTTCCTTGAGATCTTCATGGATGATTTTTCGGTTTTTGGTAATGACTTCGACGGCTGTCTCGGCAATTTAGAGAGGGTGTTGGCAAGATGCGAAGAAAAGCAGATTAGTCATCAATTGGGAGAAATGCCACTTTATGGTAGATGAAGGAATAGTTCTCAGCCACAAGATTTCATCCAAGGGAATTGAAGTAGACAAAGCCAAGGTGGACGTGATCGAGAGATTACCCCCACCAATTTCGGTTAAAGGAATTGAAGTTTTCTCGGACATGCGAGTTTTTACAGGAGGTTCATACATAATTTTTCTAAAATCACTAAACCCTTGTGTAATCTGCTTGAACAGGATAAAGTCTTCGATTTTGATGATTCTTGCACCCAAGCATTCGAAACCCTAAAGAAAAAGCTTGCCTCGGCACCCATTGTCGTTCCACCGTTGGGCGCTACCTTTTGAGCTCATGTGTGATGCAAGTGATTTCGCGGTAGGAGCAGTCCTAGGCCAACGCACGTAAGACCTTCCATGTGATATACTACGCTAGTAAAACTCTTAACGATGCTCAAGTGAATTACACAACAACGGAGAAAGAGTTACTAGCTGTAGTTTTCGCATTTGACAAGTTCAGATCCTATTTAATTGGTACAAAGGTAATTGTTCATACGGACCATTCGGCAATCAAATACTTATTTGCTAAAAAGGATGCTAAACCTCGTTTAATTCGTTGGATATTACTTTTACAAGAATTTGATATTGAAATTAAGGACGAAAAGGAACAGAAAATCAAGTGGCGATCACTTATCACGTTTAGAACGCAATAGGGAGGAGGACGCGGATCTAGAGATATGCGATGCATTCCCGGATGAACAAATTCTAATCGCCTCGGCAACCCTTGACGCCTCGGCAGCCCATGACGCCTCGGCAACCATGGATGCACACGCCTCGGCAACTCTCGACGCCACAGCAGTCTTTGACGCACACGCCTCGGCAATTTTGAGAGCAGACACTACTGCAGCACATGCCTCGGCAATACCCTGGTACGCAGATTTAGTTAACTTCCTTGTTTGTGGTATTTTTCCGTATGGCATTACTCACCAAGGGAAGAAGCGGTTCCGCCATGATGCTAAGCATTACTTTTGGGACGAGCCTCTTTTGTTTAAACAATGTGCAGATCAGGTTATACGCCGATGTGTCCCCAAGAAGAGCAACAACAGAATGTACTCCGCAATGCCATTCTTCACCCTATGGAGGACATTTTGGAGGAACTCGTATCACGCCCAAAGTCTTGCAATCCGGTTTGTATTGGCCAACATTGTACAAAGATGCCCAAGACTTTTACAAGCAATGTGATCGTTGCGGAGGGACGGCAATATCTCTAGGCGACATTAGATGCCACTCCGAACATCATCGAGGTGGAACTGCTTCGATATATGGGGATCGATTTTATGGGACCTTTCCCATCTTCATTCGGCAACCTCTACATCTTACTCGCCGTCGACTATGTGTCTAAATGGGTAGAGGCAACTGCAGTTCCCAACGACGATTCCAAGACCGTGCAACGATTCCTGCAGAAAAACATATTTACACGGTTTGGGATGCCGAGAGCAATTATCAGTGACGGGGGCAAGCATTTTGACAACAGACTAATTGCCAAGATGTTGCAACGCTTCGGCATATCACACAAGATCGCCACGGCATATCACCCACAAACCAACGGGCAAGCAGAAATTTCCAACCGGGAGTTGAAGGGAATACTCGAGAAAGTTGTAAATCCCTCAAGGAAGGATTGGTCATTAAGACTAGATGAAGCACTTTGGGCATATCGCACTGCATTCAAAACACCATTAGGTATGTCCCCTTCCGGCTTGTCTATGGTAAAACATGTCATCTACCGGTGAAATCGAGCACAAGGCGACTGGGCAATCAAGACCGTGAATATGGATTGGGAAGTGCGGACAAAAAGCGCTTGATGGATCTCAATGAGATAGAAGAATTTCGTGCACTCGCCTATAACAATGCACGAATCTACAAGGAGAAAACAAAGCGATGGCATGACAAGAAACTATTGCCACGGCAATTCACGCCAGGGCAACTAGTTCTCCTATTCAATTCTCGGCTAAAACTTTTCCCGGGAAAGCTGAAATCAAGATGGTCAGGACCATTTGAAGTCGTCAAACCATTCTCCCATGGCGCCGTGATAATCAAGTCCATTTCTGACGACCATGAATTCAAAGTTAATGGACAAAGATTGAAGCACTACAATGGTGCCCATGTGGAACGTAACAAGGAAGTGGTCAATTTAGGAGATGCATGAGCATGCTCTCCCTTTTGATATTTTTATTTTTTATTTTTTATTTTTATTTTTTTTATTTTTGTTTTTGTCGATTAGTTAATTATTTATTATTTATTTTTTATTTTTTCCAATTTTTTTATTTTTTTATTTTATTTTGCCGATTATTAGTAGTTTTAGGATAGATTTTTTTATTCAAGTCTAAGAATCCTATTACACATCTTTATTTATTTTCTTTATTAGTTTATCTTTAATTTTAATCCTTATTTGATTTGTTTTTGAATTGTAGGAAAGGAAGTTCAAGATAAAGAAGGAATTCTAAACCAAGTAGGAAAACATCTTCAACAAGGAAACTAATGGGTTGAATCTAAGGCTTATATAAAGCCTCCAATTCATCCTAACCAAAACCCTTGTCGACAACTCCTACAAAACCCTAAACCCTTTTTCGTTTTCCCTAAACCCTAATCCCACCCACCTATCGATTCTATACAACCCATCACCCTTAACCTATTCCTATTTTCTATCTTGCAACTTTTTAGTTTCTTTTCTTTGTTCCAAGATTAAACTTTTAGTTCATCCAAGTTCCTCCAAAGAACCAAGATACAAGAAGTTTGCTACACCGGCGGTTCAAGAAAGATTTCAATCCAAGTTTGAAAGCCTGAAGATTCATGAAGAACAAGGCTTTGAATACTCCAGATCTAAAGATTTCGGCCTTGAACCATTCATCTTCAAAAGGATTGCACATCAAAAGTGGCAAATCTTTTGCCATCAACCGGAACCGGGTAACATCTCATGGGTAAGAGAATTCTATGCTCACTCACCTAACCCGGATAATCCTTATGTTTTTGTTCGTGACAAGGCCATACTTATAAGTCCCGAAAGCATCAACACCTTTTACGGACTTTACATTGAGAAGGACGAGCATCAAGCCTTCGTTGACGGATCAATCCCAAGCAACTCGACAAGGTGCTTCAAGAACTCACTCAACCAGAACTCATTGGAACGACGGTAAATACAAGGGCACGGTAAATCGCCTTCGGCTAAAAACCCGAGGCAAAACTATGGAATAAGTTTGTTAAAACTTTTTAATGCCCTCCACACACAATACTACCGTTGATATACCACGTCTTTTGCTCATACATTCTATTTTGCATAATCGCATCATTAACATTGGAAAAATTATTTGCGATGAGATTTTTGTATGCAGCTCAAAAGATAAGGGTTATCTTTTCTTCCCTTGCTTAATTTCCAATCTTTGTAAGGAGATGCATGTCCCGAGTGAGTCCACCGATGAAAAAGCCCTACCCAAGTCTGGTTGGAATCAAGCACTAATCCGGAAGTTAATGGGAGAGGCACCGGGAGATTCTTCAAGGCCCCCAATTGTCACGGCAACTCCCCGCGCCAAGGCAATCCCTAATGCCCAAGCACCTAACGCCAGGCAACTCGGCCATTAATCCCGGGACACATTGAAGCACTTTTGCACCCATTGGAAAGCCGCCTAAGGCAAATTGAAGATCGACAACTAATGTTCATGCGGTACATGAAGGAGCACAACAATGCCATCACCCAAGTCATCCTAGAAAGGTACCCGGACAATCGTGTGCCGTTCCCAATATTTCCCGCCGATATCCTTGCCACTGCAACCAAGGAAGCTGACGCCACGGCAACCAACCCTGACAATGCCCCGGCAACCACTGAAAAAGCCAAAGGTAAAGCACCTATGCCTGAATCAACTCCTACGGAATCATTTTCTGATTTTTCAGATTCGGACGAGTCCTCCATTGAACCAATAAAGACCGCACCAATTGAATCCTCCAAACGAAAAGCCATTGACATTGATGATGAGGACAACCCCGTACGAGGATCGATTCCACCACCGGCAACAAGAAAACAACCATCGCGTTCAAGCAAGAAAGTCAAGACGCCAACTAAAAGGAAACTAATCATCTACGATGACGAACTCTCGGAGTAAGTCCTCGTATGCATTTTTATATTTATTGTTATTTTTCGTTATTTTTATACATGCATTGAGGACAATGCCTCACTCGAGTTTGGGGGGGATTGTTATTAGTAATTACCATGTTTAGTTACATTAATCTTAAGCATTACATTTAGGATACATAAATTGCATGCCATGCCTTTAATTGGAACAAAAATTGCTTAGATTTGATGAATATTCAATGATGACTTTACCAAGGCACTTAATTGATAGAATTTTTATTCTAGGATAACCATGAAAAAACTTAGAATTTTACTATGATGCTAAATTTGATGAAACACTGTTGTGGTTTGATTGATTTAAGGAGTTCTAGTAAACTTAGGTTGATAATTAACTAATTGGGGTATTAGAATAAAAATTGGATGAATGCTAGAGGTGCCCGAAATTGGCTCTAGCATATGCTAAAAAAATTGATCACTAGAGGTGCCCAAATCTGCTCTAGGAGGCGTTAAATTTTTTTAACTAGAGGTGCCCGAAACCGGCTCTAGTCGATTAAATTAACTTAAGAAAACTAAAAATAAAACACTAGAGGTGCCCGAAATTGGCTCTAGTTAGAACATGTTAAAAAGAACCCAATGAAGTAATTTGAAAACCTATTGTTTGCATAGAATCCGAAAAATCAACTTGCACACAACTCCGCACACACTCACAAGCATTATAGTTTGATTCCGAGTAATTCCTCGCTTTTACTGAAAAATAAAAAGCCAATCATACTTTGTGCCCGATTCGAGAATTGAAATCAAGTTCAAAGCTAAGTTTGTGAAAATTTGAAGTCTTGGCGGTAATTATGAGTTTGCATTGCTTGAGGACAAGCAATAGTTCGAGTTTGGGGTGTGATAAGTGTTCAAAAGTACTATTTTTCTTACCCTTTTACTCATATTATTGTTAGACTTAGGCTCATATTAGTTGCATAGTTAGCCATTCATGCATTAATCCATGTTTCCTTCAATAGTTGAGCTTGATTACATAACTTGGTGAATTTTTGTGGAAATAGATGCTGCTTTGGTGTGTTTTTGTGTGTGTATGTGCAGGATCACTTGCCAAAGCAATGCCGAGCTAGTTGCCGGGCAATGCATGAAGGATATGCCGAGCTAGTTGCCGTGGCAGTGCATGAAGGAGACGCTGAGCAGTTGCCATATGGCATTTGTCGACAAAGACCAAAAGCAATATGGATGTCGAAATTCATGACTTTACAAGCCCAAGATGACATGGAGCAAGGCCCAAGCCCAAAGGAATTTGATTGCCATGCAGAGATTAAAGAAGAATTAAATTCCAAGAAGATAGGAGAAGTTCTAATAGGAATAAAATTATAATAAAGAATTATATTCTTTAAAGATAATTTAATTCCAACTCAAACTCCTCCTCAAAGAAGGACTTTGGCCTAGCCCTATAAATAGCAAGGAAATTCGACAAATCAAGGGGGAGAGCAAGAGTTAATTTCGACAACTCCAAGGGAGAGCAAGAGGGAAATTTCGGCAAGTCCAAGTAGGGCAAGAGGAGAGAATTTTTGACAAGCATCAAGGGCAAGGAGGATTTCGACAAGCCTCTTCCTTCATCTTTGTTCGATTGGGTTCATGCTAGGGATTAATTATCTTGTGTTTCTTTGGAACCTAGCCATGAACTAAATTTACTTGGCTATGGTTATTGTGTTTTGTGGTTGTGAGAAACTATTGGTTTTTGTTTAGGTAATAAGAGTTTGCACTTTTCTATTTCAAGGTTTATTCATTCTTGGTTCCTATTATTGCTTGCGAGTGAATTGGGAGAGGATCTCGTGATTTCATCCATTTATCTAATATCGGGAGAGTTAGATTCAAGAAACGAATGAATATGATCTTTATGCAATCCAATGATGGTGAAGATTAATCCGGATTAGGAATAAGTTAAGGATTTCAACGGCTAAGAGGAGCGCAAGATTGGTTGTTGTTCACCCTTGATTCACGCAGGTATGTATTATCAAGGCATGCACAAGTAGCTAGAGTTTCGATTTAGGGATAAGAAGAAACCATTGAAGAACGCTCCGCCGAACCTTGAAGTTGCTGCCCAGTCGCCCAAGTAGTTGCCCAACTAGTCGCCCAAGCAACCATCAATTAGTTACCAAGGCAACCCCGTTGTGCAAGTCGCCACGGCAACTGAGTTGCCCGTGCTCTCTTTTACCAAAACAATCCAATCGGCTATCACACCTCAACTCACGATAACCTAGCCTATCTCTCTCAATTGAATTCATCTTTTCTTTTATTTATTTGTTTTCTAGATTAGTTAAACTTCTATAATCTTTTACTTGTGTTTTTACTTTTTACAGTGCAAGAGACTAGATTCTTGAAGTGGCACCAATCCCTGTGGAGACGATATCTTTTATACTATAACTTGCGACGTGTATACTTGCACAATTGCGTAGCACTTATTACGCGCAACACACCCCGTATCGATATAGATAAGGGTTTTTGCTACAAGAAAATTCCAAAACCAAAAAAACGTACCGATACGCCCTTAGGCGTACCGATATGGATAGGATCATTTCGATACGCTTGTACGTGTACCGATTCTTGTTTCAACAACCCCCAACGGCTATTTCCCAACGGTCTTTTAAATTGCATGGCGTACCAAAATAGACTAAGGCGTTCCAATACGCGCAGCCAGAATGGGCATAAATGCTAGTACATGTACCGATACGGGTATACGTGTACCAATATAAAAGGCTGCAGAACTATATTTATTGCGGGAAATAGAGTCTCCAACGGGTCCAACTAAATCCCAACGGTCTCCAACGGCTAAGAACTCAATTGGGAGTATAAAAGGGACCTTCAAGCTTCAGCAACAACTAATGATCTTATTGTCAACAACATTATGATGAAAATCTGTCTTAGTGCTTTTGTGAGCTCAAATGTTTATATTTGGTCAAGTGTTTTAGGATAGGGTGAGTGCTTCAATTGTGCAAGCATCAACCTTGTGAGAGGGATTTTTAGTTTGCCTTGTTTTTCTCTTTTTAAAGAGGGTTTACTCAAGCTTTAGGGTAGAAGCTTTGATTGTTGTAAAGGTTTCCTCCTAAGCCTAGAAAAGGGGACGAAATTCAATAGTGAAATTGAGAAATCTTTAGTGGGAAGCTAAGGTAGTGGACGTAGGCTTTGGTTAGAAATACGAACCTCTCTAAAATTCTTGTGTCAATTTTCTATCTTTTACTTCACACAACCATCACCCAAAATACAACTTCTCCACCACTTGGCAACACAAACGGTTGAAGGAATTCGAGCCCAACAATATATAATCCCAATTCAACTTAATTAGAATTTTAATATATATATTAATATATGTAATCCCAATTCAACTTTAATTAGGATTTCATTATATATATGAATTTAAATCAAATTATATTATTTATATATTAAAAGAGTCATAATTACAATAATTATTTTCTTTTAATATTTATCTAATAGTTAAATTATATATATCAAATATATATTAATTTATCTAAATTTGTGTAGAAGAAATTTGTACATATATAATTCGTTTAATATATGCTCATTTCAACAGTGGGTGTGACCCTGTAGGTTCTTTGTAACGTTAGTAGTAAATATTAGGACATTTCTAATATTACAAACAATGAAGTGACATCTAGCAATATGTCATTGTCACCTAAGTTACAAGAAATCATGATTCGACATAACCTCTTCGTGATTAACTCTTTTCATGTATTACATCCTTTTGTCATTTATATCTAGATTGGACACAAGTCATAGAAGAGTCACACTTGTATAGTCCATCTAATATTTCTTAATATCTTGAGTAGACTATTAAACGAATAACTATGATATCTCATATCAACATATTCGAGCATGGCCATGCATTTCTAGTCTCACTCAATTAAGTATCCTACGATATTACTCCTATTATGTAGGAGGGACAAATCCTATCTTGATCAACTATATCTCACTACATAGATTGTGACATATCCAACATCAGTCTTTATAGTGTAGTCAGTTACGACACACATTTAACTGTATCAAAATATGAAACTCACGATGTTGAATAATGATGATCTCAAGTTTGAGGACCATACATGTAGTTATCACTATGAGCAATGTTTGTGACTGTCACATAATAATCCAAGAAACATGTTCATAGCAGGTCAGTCCATTATGTCTTTCTCTAATACATACTCATGTATTGATTTTGATATCTCTATGTCAATGACAACACTTTTTCATCAATCAACTACACATTAGTCTTAAATGCATCATTGTTGTCCATGCCCACAAAGATACTCGACTAAGGACATTTAAGAATAACTATGTTATTCTAGGGACTTTATTATAATCCAGTTTATTTATGCACGCAGAATTGTAACTGGAAATAATAATGACAATGTCTCTTTATGAATAAACAAGGTAAAAACAAATGCCATTTACAATTATCTTATGATTTGTCTTTGGGCATACTCTAGCACCTTGACAATCGAAACTACCAAAGATTTATTTTGAATTAACAACTTTTCATTCTGGTTTATTCAACCAAGTCGAAACTTATACTTTACTTTACCAGAACTTGCCCCCATACGAACAAAAACTAACTTACGATCTACAAGATTCCACCACTCGAACCTATAGCACCCATGTTGAAGATGTAGCCAACCTTTGAGACTGAGATGGTGTATCCTCATCCATAATTGGGCAATCTTTTACCATATGCCCTGGTGCCCGACACCTACAACAAACCTTCTAAAGCAAAAAGCACACTCTAAAGTGATATCAACTGTAATGCTCATACGCTGAGGGAAGAGACGCTCTCACTGAACCATTAGTACACTTTTTGGAGTAAAAATAAAAAATTACTTTATGAACCCTTAATCTAGATCCTAAACCGACTCTAGATAGCTGGTCTGAAGCAACTCTCTTTGGACCCTTCGAAGCATAAAACCTCCCTTGCGGGACTTGAAAAGAACCTATGATATCTTGGGTCTCCATAATGTAGCCCTTATAGTTTTTAAACTAACTAGATGTCGATCCTTGAAGTCATTCAATTACTTTCACACTATTGGCTAACTCGAAAAATATCCTAAGTGGTCCTACTGTTACGTATAACTGAATGTCAACCTTTAATCCATGTTTGAACCTCTTACTCCTTAACTCCTCGGTGGCAACCAACTCTGGGGCATAACGGCTTACTCACAAAAAATCTTGCTCATATTCAAACATTGTCTGATCCTCTTGAACCAGGTCTAGGAACTGATCTCTCATCTCATCCATATGAACCTCACTGATGTACTTCTTCCTAAACTCTTCCACGAAGGTATCTCAAGTAGGTAATACATGCTGCAAACCCAACTCAATGGTCTTTCACCATTTGTATGCATTGCCCTTAAGAAAGGAGATAATGTAATCGAGGTCATCCTCTAGACTCTCTCTCATCTGTCTCAAAATCCTTTGAGTGTCTCTTAACCACTGATCAACCTTAAAAGGGTCATCCTCACCCAAACCTTCAAAGTTTTTAGGCCTAAAAAGGTGAAGCCTCTCTACAGGTGTCTTGCGAGGGGTGTCATATTGCCTCGGAATAGCTTGAACCACTTGCAAAAGGGCAGAGGTAAGATCACAAAAGTGACTCTCCCCTCTATTTTCCATTTTCCTTTCCATCAACTATTTTCGGAACACAAAGAAATAAAGCAGCACATCAGGATTCCCAGTCTTGTAAAAGTACCACTCAAATGCAGGGACTTGTATTCACTAGACACCTTACCACGACATTTAAACCACCCTAAAGTTTCCTAGAATCGGCTAAACCTAGGATCTGATACCACTAAATGTAACACTCTGTTCCTGATCCGAATCCGAAGTGCTACATTTGGGTCTCCTAAAAACTGACCTAGCAAAATTTTCATTTAAAATCACAACTTTGGCATTTCTCAAAAAATCCATTTCCATAAATCCACGTAAATAAATAGCATTTAAAATGAGTTTACCAAAATAGGAGCTTCAATTTAAAATACATCGTATTACAAAATAATAATTCAAATAGAGTTACAGACTCGACTGTGGTAAGGTCCTATGAATACATTTTAGTCCAAAACGCACGAAAAAACCGCAATTCTGCACGCTGAGCTAACAAAGCTCAATGATACATTATTTAAGTCTTTTTAAACTCTTTTACTAAACTCAGTGGTACTAAAATATCAAATTATTCTTTTAATCCCTCAAAAATATTAATAATATAATTTAAGTCTTTTAAACTCTTTTACTAAACTGGAAAGTTATTATTTAACCCTCTTAAAATTATTTTTTAACTTTGAGACCTTTTAAAAATTTATAATTATATATCGACCCCTTCTACACAAAATTTATAGTTTCATCCCTAGTATGCATACTTCAAAACATCAAATAAAAATTTTGGTTTACACAATGAGATAACTTTTTATCTTATAAGCACACCCAATCTATCCTAAAAAAAAAACTAGGTAAACAACTTAAATCACCGTATAACTATGAGGTGGTTTCAGCTTGACCATCATACTTTCAATTATGCTTTTAGTCAAGCTACTTGACGTTAAAACCTAACAGATATGTGACGTGATAATTAATAAAAATTTATATATTTACACATTGTTTAACTTACATATTATATCGATTTAGTTATAATTTTAATTTAATTTAATAAATTTAATTACACAATCAGATAATGACACGTGTCATGACAAAGTATGCTTCCCATGGAGTTTTAATCCAGGGCGTGTGGGTTTAAAAACCCCAACTCCAACCATTGAGTCACTTATGGGAGAAAATTAAAGTAAAAATACGGTTTCGAGAAGAGAAAATTTTATATATTAAACTATTCTATATAATATTATTATATTAATACAATATCAATATACTAATAATTTAATATTATGACTAAATTTATTAAATTAAATTAATACTATGAGTAGATTGATGTAATATGTAAAAGGAAAATTTTACCACGCTCGACGAATACCGTTGAACACCACTAACGCTGAACATTGCTGAACACCATTAAATTGATTAATAAAGATTAAAAATTTTAAGGACTGAACATATAATTATAAATTATTTAAAATAAAATTTCAATTAAATTATTTTTCATAAATATTATATTTTTTATTATTTTTTTAATAATTGGATCAAATACCAACCTTATTCAATTTAAAAATAAAAAACCCTAAACCTTAAATCATAAACCATATGCCTTAAACCCTAAACCCTAAAAGCAAAACCCTAAACCCTAACCTAAAACCCTAAACTCAACAACCATAAACCCTAAACTCAAAGCCCTAAACCCTAAACCCTAAATTCAAACATTGGGTTTAGGCTTTAGGCTTTAGGCTTTTGGGTTTAGTGTTTATGAGTTAGGATTTTGAGTTTAGGGTTTAGGGTTTTTTAAATTGCTAAGGTTGATATTTGATCCAATTATTTAAAAATTAAAAATATAATATATATGAGAAATACTTTAATTAAAATTTTATTTTAAATAATTTATAATTATATGTTGAGTCCTTGAGATTTTTAATCTTTGTTAATCAATTTAATGGTGTTCAATGATATTAATCGTTAATAGTTTTTAACGGTGTTCGTCGAACGTGGTAAACTCATCTTATGTAAAAACATGAATCAAATATATAAATATATAAATTTTTATTAACTGCCATGCCACATATTCTGTTAAGTTTTAATGGCACAATTGAAAATATAATGGTCAAACTGAAACCACTCATAGTTAGGTGATCTTTTAAATAGTATACTGAAAAAAATTAACCAGAACTTTCATATAAAATTGAAGAAAAAAATGTATATATGTGTAAGTATTTGGTTGATAAGTTTGGTGAGAATGAGGGTACAAATTACACAAGTTTGATATACAAGAGTGAAATACTAGAAAGCCTTCAACAACCAACAACTTGGGTGGTTCTCTTTGTGTCCTAAAACCTATCTTTTAAACATCCTCATAACTACGAGTGATTTAAACCAAACAATGCCATTATTATTACAATCCAACGTTGGGGGCAAACGTCCATTGACCAAAAGTAGGATTTTTCAGTTACCATCAAATGCCCGTTTGAACGATAAAAATAATGGACAAACACCTGTTGAAGATCAAACCGATGACCGTGACCGTTTGACGTAAAAATAAAGAACAAACGAATATTGAAGATCATGACAGCAAAAAAAACGAACCTTAATATTTTTTAACGCAGATTAATCCAAAAATGGATGAGATTCTTTTTGTGGGTGGGGATCTGTTCTTGTGATACACTGCTCGAAATAGTGGCTCTTAGCTTTAACTTGTGGGGTTTTAGTTTTACCCAATGAAACATTGAGTTTTTGCACTACTTTTCTCCTTCTCCATGTCGTTACTGTCGGTAATCATGTTTTACTTTTCTCCTTTTTTCCAACTTCTTTCTCAATCTCCCTTGTACATTTTTTAAGTTTAAAGTATCCATGGTTTCGATCAAAGTATGAACTAGTTTTATCGCATTGTTAAACGAATGTTCAATCGTTGTTGCTTTATGATAGAATGCATTTATCTTCTTATTTTTCGATCCGTCAAGTTTATTTGATTTGACAGAATCACAGAAAATGACTAAATATATAGATTTTTTTTGAGTTGTACACCAACTTAGGTTAATGGGACTACATGGTAGAGATGGTCGTGACATGCCTATGAGGTGATAGCAAAGGAGTTAAATAAACCTTGAGACTGTCCGAGTTATTAACTTTTTTTAATATTTTAATGTGATTATAATGTAGTACTTGTTCATACTTTTTTTTAATTTTTTGATAACGTACACATATCTTACAGATCAAACTGCTCGAACTATCTTCTTTTTTCCACTTGGACTACTTGTAGGGTTCTCCTAATTATTAAATTTGAACTAATTATTAATAGAATTAGGTTATTAAATGTCGTCTGAAGATTTCTTAACCAATGCATTTTTGGATATACTAGCCTAATACTCTCTGCTTTATTTTATGATCTTAGTTAATTAGTAGTAATGCTATCTCTTATTTCTTGTTAAGTTATTAGTTAGTTAGTTGTCAGATTGAATACTTAGTTATTTTTGTTAATTAGTTGAGTAGAATATATTTGTTAAGTAATTAGTTAGTTAGATTGAATATTTAGTTATTTTAGTTTATTAGTTTTTTTTTGCTCAGTATAAGATTTATTTGATTAATAGCATAAACATAAGGTGTGTGCATCGTTAAAAACTTTCTACACTTAAATGGAGAAAAAGAGTACAAACAACTTAAGTAAAAGTCAATACAAATACAATTCCGAAAACCACATGTATCTTAGCTTCACCTCGAATTTCCTCACGACACCAAAATGAGAATAAAGAAAAAAAACCTATAGCACCCATGTTCCAGACCCCCTCTAAAACCTTCCCCAAGAATATAAAACAAGCTGCAGACACCCGCACAACCTGGATGCGGCTATGCCAAACAAGCATATCCACACTAACAAGTAACAACTAAAGGGATAAGAAAAGCTTCCCTTACCACCAGGCTTTGAACAACACTGACCTTTTCAACCCTTCCTTGGTCAGCCAGTCCGCCATCTCATTCCCTACCCTCGGCACATGCGAAAATTGTACTTGGCCAACCTGTTTTAAAAGTCGATCAATTTCCAGAAACAGCGGCCACCAGCTCCACGGACGAAGTAGTAGATTTGAGATCCAGTTTAAAGCGATTCTCGAGTCAGATTTCAAAACTAAAGTAGCCTTACCAGCCCAATCTGCCTCCACGAACACCTCCAGCACAACTTTTATGGCTGCAACTTCAGCGTAATCCGAACCAAGACCCTCGACTGGTCTTGAGAATAGTGCCCTAAGAGTGCCGTCCTCCATACGTAATACCCCACCACAGCCTACGCCACCATCCTTTGCTGCCCCGTCGAAGTTGAACTTAACCAGACCAGCAGATGGAGAAGACCATACCACAACATCTCGAGTGCTCCCAGAATCACAGCGCATTGGGCTCGGCCACCAATCCTCAAAACTCCCAACCATGGTGTTTAGTAGTACTCCTCTCTATATGGGTTCGATCTTCACAGAACTTTTTTTTGGAAGGAATCATTTTAGTATACGTGCAAATAATGTAAAGAAAAATGGAAATTGTTTTGAAAGTTAAAATTTGCATAATATTTTGTTTCTATTTTCATCATCAATAGGCATTGATCCCTTAGTGTCAAGCCTGGGATAGCTGATAAATGAGATCAAATATCTTTGTTTGGAGTTTAATAGTATCAAATTTAAACATATGTTGAGACCGGACCATCAACCCGCTCGTCATTTAGCTAGCTTTGGCATGTTAGGCAGTGATAATGTCTCTACATAGTGGCAACAACCTTCTTTTACGACTTTCCCTTCATTGATTGATTAATTCAGATCAAATACTAAAGAAGTTTATTATGGGAGCGACCATCCCAACCCAATTTTCTTCATTCACAACGTCAGAATTCAAATCTCTGACATTGCTTATTTAATCTAGTGCCTCGTCCCCTAGACCAAAATGTTGTTGGGAGTGACAACAACTTTTTAATTGCATTGGCACATGGTTATGTATAAATAATTAACTTGGACAAGTGAATTTTTTTGGTATAACCACCAGTATCCGCCTCATTAGTCGACTAATCTGGATCAAGTATTGCAGAAGTTCATTATGGGGACAACCCTCCCAATCTAGTTTTCTTCATTTACAACGTCATGATTCGAACTCCTAACCTTGCTTAAAGAATCCAGTGACTCATCATACTATACCAACTGTTTGTATGTGAATAAGCGAAATTTTAGTGAAACACATTTTTCATAAAAAAAGAAGAAGAAAGGAAATGGAGTCTTGTTGATAAAAACAAATGAAGAAATAGGCATTCATTTATAATATTATGCTCAAGACCCAATTTTAATTTGGGAAGAAAACAAAACAAAAGTTTCATCTTCTTTAATGATGTACTGTTTGAAAACTCTTTACATCAAATAAACAAGTGTGTGAGGACAAAACCTACGAATTTCATATAACTAATGCGAGCTAAAACTCAACACATTAAGGTTAAAAATAAAGATGTTTGCCTCTAAGTTGGGATAGCTTCCTTGAAATGACAAGGTGACAAAAGGCATATGTGCCTCTATATGGGTATATCTCCTATAAAGTATGAAGCGAAATGAGGATGCACTTATTGGCGATTGCATAGGGTTAAAGGTAAAAAACAGAAGACAACAAGAGACATGGTTTGGTTGGTAGTAATAAATAATAATGTTACAAAGTATTAAAACTTGTAATGGATAAGAGTGATTAGAGACCAAAGATTGACCTATTTGTTTAATTACTCTTAAATTAAGAGCTTTGGTTTTATTCGGAAAATAAATGGAGTTTATTAATGGAAGATTATGGTAATATTTAACTCGAAGGACATTATGAATATGAATTTAAAAATAGTAAAATACGACCAACAATCGAACAAAAATTCTTTGGTCCTCTTCGGTGTTATCCCTAACACTAAAAAATTAAATTTTAAGCTTTAACCCTAACTTCTAAATCATAAACTCTAAGCCTTAAAAAGCACATTACACAATTCCCTAAACCCTAACTCTAAACATTAATCCTAAATTTAATTATTTAATGTGAGTGTATAAATAAAAGTACAAAAAAATATATATATAATTTCTTTTCCCAAGAAATAAATTCAAACTTTATCGTTATAAATAAAAATTAAATTAAAAAATTATTTTATAATACAATAATACAATATTTAATTTAAATTAAATATCAATAATAAAAAAAATAAATGTAACAAAAATTTCAATCGATTCCATTCAATTCCCCTAGCATCATTATTTATCCAGAGCCCAACCCCACCTCTATATATGTATTTTAATATTAAAAACTGTATTATAAAAAAAAGGGTAAGAATAACAATAATTTTCCAAATTGAATTAATTTAATTGTGCATTTTAAATAGGTCGGCCGCCCAGAACAGCCACCCATGTTGCTCTCTCTTTCTAAAGTTGTCTTTGTCTATCTATCAAAAATATCTATCAATCGACAAAGAAACCACGCCACTTCATCCTCAGGAAACAGAATAAAAAAACCAATAACAGTAACCTCCATTTCAAATGAATCCATCATCTCCTCTTCTTCTTCTTCTTCTTGTTTAATCAAAAACAAACCCAGAAAATAATTTGTTTTTCTTGTTTCTGTTGAAGAAAACAACCCTAGAAATGAGTAGCTTTGAAGAGTCTTCAAGATCTCTCTCCCTCGACTACCTCAATCTCCTCATTAATGGCCAAGCTTTCTCCGATGTGACTTTCAGTGTGGAGGGTCGCTTAGTTCATGCCCACAGATGTATTCTAGCTGCAAGGAGTCTCTTTTTCAGGAAATTCTTCTGCGGACCCGATCCTCCATCTGGGTTAGATCCGGTTGGTTCAAGGATGAGCTCGGGGGGTGCACCAGTGTCGGCAGCGGGGTCTCGGCCCGGTTTTATACCGGTGAACTCAGTGGGGTATGAAGTGTTTTTGTTGCTGTTACAGTTCCTGTACAGTGGCCAAGTCTCGATTGTGCCTCAGAAGCATGAGCCGAGGCCTAATTGTAGTGAGAGAGCGTGTTGGCATACACATTGCACCTCCGCCGTTGATCTCGCCCTTGACACTCTCGCTGCCGCTAGATACTTTGGTGTTGAACAGCTTGCACTGCTTACTCAGGTTTCCCCTTCCCTTTGTTCGTCATCAATCATCATCATCAGAACCCATAAACCTCTCTTTTTTTCCTTTCTGGTTCTTGATTCTTGTGTCTGTGGAGTCTTGTTACTCTTTGTGTCTTGGGTTTTTGGGTGCTCAAAAACAAAAACCAGGCTTGGTTTTTGGGAAGTGTAATTTGAATCTCTTTTCTTTTTTATTACAAGTGATTTGTTATCTTTTGACATGAAACATGAACATCATCAAACTGGGTTTCTTTTCTTTTAACTGGTTCTGCCACTTTCCTTCCTTGGAAAGTTTCTGCTACAGCACCTTATTCAACCATTAATTGCTTAACTGTGTTTCTTCATCCAACATCTTGACTTCTTCTCATTCTTAAAGACTACTGTTGATGTTGGAAAGATTCACTATTTACTTTTTGAGAGAGAAAAAAACTGTTTTTCATATTCAATAACCCAAAATGATAAAAAAGGGTTTATCTTGATTTCATGTACAACCTTATTTTCTGTTTTTCTTTAATTGAGTTTCTCCCATCAACACACCAAATGCTTTCTAAATTTAGATCTTGATGATCTCTTGTAATAACTTCCACTGTAAGCACAGAAAATCTTTCCCAAACATTCACTTTCCTCATTTGGGTTTAATTTCGAAAATGAAAAACAAAACAAACCACTCCACAAACACGAAACACCAATTGTTTCCTTAGTTTAACCAATCAAATGAAGACTCTTTATCATTTGCATTTGCCAAAGCTGACGCTTTGTTCTCTTTGCTTCACAGAAACAGTTGGCCAGTATGGTCGAGAAGGCCTCTATTGAAGATGTTATGAAAGTACTAATAGCTTCCAGAAAGCAAGACATGCACCAGCTTTGGACTACTTGTTCCCACCTAGTGGCCAAATCAGGCTTACCGCCGGAAGTTCTGGCCAAGCATCTGCCTATCGATGTGGTGGCCAAAATCGAAGAGCTGCGCCTCAAGTCATCTTTATCGAGACGGTCCTTGATCCACCACCACCACCACCACCACCACGAGCTCACCGCGGCTGCCGATCTCGAGGACCAGAAGATTAGAAGGATGAGAAGGGCATTGGACTCGTCGGATGTTGAACTAGTCAAGCTCATGGTAATGGGAGAAGGTCTGAATCTCGATGAAGCACTGGCTTTACACTATGCTGTCGAGAATTGCAGCCGGGAAGTTGTTAAGACCTTGTTAGAGCTCGGTGCAGCCGACGTTAACTACCCGGCCGGGCCTGCAGGGAAAACCCCACTTCACATTGCGTCGGAAATGGTGTCACCGGATATGGTTGCGGTACTTCTCGACCACCACGCAGATCCTAACGTGAGAACCGTTGATGGGGTGACTCCTTTAGACATCCTTCGAACTTTAACATCGGACTTCTTGTTCAAAGGTGCGGTCCCAGGGCTAACTCACATTGAACCGAACAAGCTGAGGCTATGTCTGGAGCTTGTTCAGTCGGAAGCTATGGTTATCTCGCGTGAAGAAGGGAGCGGAAACCCACCAACTTCAACCACAATTTACCCACCAATGAACGATGAACATAACAGCTGCGGCCTGAATTTGGATTCGAGGATGGTTTATCTTAACCTTGGTGTTACCGCCACAGGCTCAACCCCAATGGGTAATGGTGATAGCAGCCACAGCGGTCAAAGAGAAGCCATGAACCGACATGACCCAACAATGTACCATCACTCTCATGACTTCTAGCTCCAACACTTTCTTCTCTCTTTCTCTCCCTCAATATATCTATAACAAATGGATGGTGAAAGACAGGCAAAATAGTGGTTCATGAAAACTCAATTCATGAGAGATTATTGGATTTATATATTTGTCAGTGCTTTGATTTCAATCACTAGGTTTTGTTTTTCTTCCTTTGCTGTGCCCTTTTTTTTCTCTTCTTTGTAGGCTTTTCAATGACATATGAAGTAAAGTTTCATTGGAGATGTCATGGGGATTTGTTTATTTATTTTTCTCTCATGGATTAGGATGAGACAAACAGAATCAGAGATGGAGGGGGAGACGCAGGTCAATCTGTCAATTCCTCTGTATTTATTCATAGTATATATATATCATGCCTTATTTTCACTGCTACCCTTTTCGTTTTCTTGTCCCCCACACGACCACACCCACCTTTACATTGCATGCATGTACTAATGCTACTTTCGGTACACATACATATATACATGTGACATGAAATCAAAAAAAGATAAATGAATTTTGTTTGGGATAGGGTTTCTTGGACATGGATTGATACCACATTTTTATATTGAAAGAAATGAGCTGCCTTCCGGGTTCCTTCTTTTTTTTTTCATTGCTTGTGGCAATCAATGGAAGTTTAATTGGCTAAATTGGTAAGCAATGGACAAAATTGATTGGTTGGTTGTCTTGTATGGATGCAACATTTGAGTGTGACCACACAGGACAGCTTAATAATCTAATCTGGATTCCCTGCATGTAATCCTCCTGTCTGACCCCCTTGCCATTTTTGGCCTCCCTTGCTTTCAAAACCTCACAGCTAAACCCTGAATTTCTTGGTATATAAATATATATATGTATATTCTTGTTGGATTTAGTGATGCATTTTCACTTACAACTGAATCTCCTAGGAAAATTGTTCAGCAGCCAACTTGTTCGTTCATTGCTTGAAGAAATGTGCAAATGAATATAATCTGACCATCCAGCTGCATATCATCATCGTTTTATGCACAATTATAGTTTTTTAGGGTATTTCATGACATGCGACAGTTTCTGAGTTTAAGGGTACGTTTATTGGTGTCTGATTGTCCTAAGCATTATTGCCAACCTATATCCTTCATATTCCTTGTGACATTCTGTCTCCGTGAAACTAGTTTGTTTGTTTTTTTTATTAATAATTATGTTGATCAGTCTTTTTTAGTAGCTCCTGATGTATTGATTGTTGTCAAGTAATAAGTTATTGAGAGCAAGAGATCGATCCATAGGGATGTGTGCTTAGAAATTATGAAGAAAATAGACTGCAAAATATAGATTTATAGAAATAAACGATGACAAAATGAAAGATGTTGAGCTTTAGAGAATCCACTCTTGGTACTAGATTTAGATTAATTTTTACTCATTTTAGTACTCGATTGAAGTTCATACATGAAGTATAGTTTAATCTCAAAGTTCAAAGTTTAATAAACAATGTTCACAGTCCAAAGCTGTATATCCCAATAGGGATGTTATATAGCGGTAACGACACTGTTCGAAATCACTATTGCGGAAAATAGCGGCCTGTAATGATCGGAATATCATCTGTTATGTCCGCAATTATGATAAAACATTACGATCGAAAACTCAACCGCAACCTCAATTTAAAATCACTGATCTAAAGTTCAATAAACAATGTTTAAAAGTATAACATTATTTACTGTGTCATTCGTTGTCTATAATGAATCAAGATCCTTAAAAATTAAGTGAATTTAACGCATGCTAAGTTTAACATATTCTAGTTTCAAAGTTAAGAAAATAGCGGCCTGCAATGATTGGAATATCATCTGTTATGTCCGCAATTGTGATAAAACATTACGATCGAAAACGCAATGACAACCTCAATTTAAAATCCCTGATCTAAAGTTCAATAAACAATGTTTAAAAGTGAAAAAGTATAACATTATTTACTGTGTCATTCGTTGTCTATAATGAATCAAGATCCTTAAAAATTAAGTGAATTTAACACATGCTAATTTGAACATATTCTAGTTCCAAAGTTAAGAATTTCAAACTAATATTAATATGTACCAAGAGTTTCTTCCATTCACTTTAGCAACATAAACTTAGAAAATAAGTTTAATAGACAAGGGAACATAAAAAGAAGAATTTATACTAGCTTGGCTTGTACTAAATGTCAATAAAGAGATTATTGTTGAATTATTGAAGGATTAGATGTGTTGAAAATTGTTGTCATCACGTGGTTTAACTTGTCACTTTGGCAATCAAAGTCTAAAAAAAGGTTCATTTTGGACAAAGTCTCTTCAGATGAATGAAAATTTAGATTTATGTAATAGCTTTAAGATTGTGTCTTTGGTTGAACATCCCGTACATCATAAACTTATTCAAATGGTGTAACTAGAAAAGCTTGTACGAAGAAAACAAAGCTCTAAAGACAATGAAACTGCATCATCTACAACCATGTTCATGGAGCTGTTAGCGTAAAAGGAAAGTTAATGACATGACATTGAGAATTGAAATGGTGGAATCCCTTAAAAATTTTGCATGCATGCAGATTTTTAATTTGCATTAGTATGAATAAAAAATGAAAAAAAAACTTTGATACATGGCTGTGTTTACACAATCCCTTTAATTTTAGGGGTTAGGGTTTAGAATTTAATATTAGAGTTTAGGGTATAGGGTTTATTTTTAGGGTTAGGGTTAGAAATTTAAATTTTATGTTTTATAGTGTAAATATATAGATTTGTGTAAAATAAATTTTATGTAGCCTGTGTATCAAAATTTTACCCTAAGAAAATACATTAAATGTTCCCCTAGCTTTATTTAGGCTAAATTTGATATTAAGTGGTATATATGCAAGCAAACAATAGAGTTTCATGTGTTTATTAGTAACATAGCCATAGTTAAATTATGAGGGGATAAGTTGATTAACTTTGAAATAAATATGGTTCTAAAAAGTAATTAAATCATAAAATTAAGGAATTTAAGGTTTAATTTCAATAAATTTAAAATTGAAGGGTCTTAAAAAAGTTATTAAACCAGAAAAAATGAGGCGTCAAGGCGTAATTTCATTAATTTTAACTTAAAGGGTCTTAAAAATAATAAATCAATAACTTTTAAGAGGGACAAGGACTTAATTAAAATAGTTTTTAAACTATCAGTGGCCTAAAAATAATTATACCATTCAAAGTTAACCCTGCATGCGGCTCCCTCCCTAGTGTTTATCAACCAATATTCTCTAATGGACGAGCAATGTCTAATGAAAAAGAAAAAAAAAGAATTATATGCATAATGGAAATGTATATTGTAAATGCTTGAGGATATAATATTTGTTTAGTATATGAAAGAAACAAACAGTTGCTTGATGATCAAGCAAGATATGCATACCTAATTCAGATTGGATTCTTCCTGGACTAATATTTGCTATGGCAACTTGGACATGAAATCCTACTTTTTTTCTCAGCTTTCTACTATTCATGAATTTTAAATATTTTCACATAATTAAATAATTTCCATGTAGGAGTCCAAGGGAAAAATCTTTAAAGAATCCGAAGCTGAAAGATTTTCAAAATATTAATCTTCAATTGAATTTAAATCATTCTTATGAGAATGAATGGTTCTCTTTAATACTCTATGGGTGAAGAGTAGTTTAACTGTTGATTATCCTTTTAGTAAATATTAAATTTAATATTAAAATGTTTGATGTCGTGTTCGTTTATTTATTTTTAAAGTTGTTTAACAGTTGGTCTTACGAGAACCGTCGTGAACCTTGAAATATTAGTCTTTATTGATTATAAAACGGTAATGAAAAATACTTTTTTGTTTTCCTCCCAATTCCTCACGACTTTGCCTTGACTAATCTTGATCGACTCGCGTCGTACACATGGTTTTAGTAGGTGAGTATCTCAAAAAGAATTTTTTGCATACACAAGACCTCAAACTCGAAACATGCTTAAGCGATACTAAACTGTTTACCACTTGAACTAATATTGTTGGTGTCATGAAAAATACTTTAATAAAAAGTAAAAAAGAATTTGAGAACGATTTAATATGATTGGTTTATGAGTTATACAGAAGTATGAAAGTGGAAAATGGTGGAGACCCACCTTTCTGAATGTTATTGTATGTTTCCCTAAATGGATTATTCATTCTTGCAAATTGCAATGATAAAGTTCTCTTTACATGTCTATCCTTCATTGGGAAATAAAGGGCAAAACGACCGTACAAATTGAAATGCTTCCTAATTAAATTAATTTTATATGTATCGTTATCTCATTTTACTTAATTCCAAGATTTAAGACTTTGCAACATAAGATGTGTCGATTTATTTTCTCGTTTATAACTAAAATAGATAAAAGATTGTGACTATCAAAGAAGTATATGTTTAACCAACAATCAGTTGATATAGTAGGATGAGATATTAATTTTTTAAACAAGATTAAAAGTTCGAATCTTGATGTTATAAATGAAAGTAATTAGGTTGGGAAGGTCACCCTCATAATGAGCCTTCACAATATCTGATTCAGATTAATTAGCCTATAAATTGAATACAAGTGATTATACCAAAAAAATATATGTTTAAATAAAATTATCCATTAAGAAAAGAAAATCAAGCATCAATTAAAAGTTAAAAAGCTAAAGGTGATGATATGTTTCAAGTAGGTAGGGAACATCATAAGTAATTAAGAGGATCATGTTTCAAGTAGCTAGGAAACATCATAACTAATTAAGACTTTCCTATTTTAGCTCTCTTCAAACTCTTCCATCGGTGTTGTCCTAAAAAAAACATAAAAAAGGATGTTATAGCTTGCAAATATATATAAATATATGTTAATGCTTTAAGTTCCCACTAACATCCCTACTGTTTTCCTAATCATGAAAGATCTAAATTGTTTTGAACACATTATGGAACTCATATTATTCTACATTTATTTAAACAATGACTTTAGCCGTATGCCTTTCACCTACAAGACATCCATAAAGGTAAGTGATTGCATCAAAAGAAACAATTAATTATGGAAAAAAATTAATACACTGACCGTGTAAATTAAACGTAAATTTTTAGTTCTAGGGTTATGAGTTTAATTTAGGGTTTAAAGTTTAAGAGTTTAAATTTTAGGGTTTTAAATTTAAGGTTAGTGTGTAAAATTTAGGATATATAGTTTAGAGTTTAGTGTCTAGGTTTTAGGGTTTAAGATTAAGAATTTATTTTACACAAGTCTGTGTATAAAAAATTTACTCATTAATTATGTAGTATAAATATGAACATATATGTAAATTTAATATGTAGTTTATATTATAAAAATTTAATCAAAGAAAAATATAAAAAACTGTTAAATATCCATTTTGATAAAAAAAAACAACAACATAAGAACATATATATATACAAAAAAATGTAATGTTGATATCTTCATATTTGTAAAACTATATAAATATAATAAATAATATAAAAATATACATCAAGGTTAAAAAATGTTATTTTGTAGTTTAATAAATAAAATTTGAAAACCATCCTTCCATGCGGAATTTCAATAAATAACTGATCAAATTTACTTTTTGAGATTCCTTCTAAAATTTGAAAATTATTTATTATTTTTACCAAGTACAATAAAATCTTTATAAATTAGTACTTGATAAATTAATAATTTCTTTTAAATAATAATTTTCGGTTTAAACTTGGGCCCAAGATCTAAATTAATAATTTTCAATAAATTAATAAGATAATAATTTTTCAGAAGACCCTTATATAAACTTTTGATCTCTTCAATATTATAAATTAATAATTCTATAAAATTACAAATATAACTAGGATAAGTTAGTAAAATATGATTCCATTGTTGTTTGCTTCTTTTTGAAATTTAAATCTAGTTGTATTTTATCTCTAGCCTTTCTTACTGCATCCAAAAGTTTTAATGTTACGTTCTCATATTGTAACAAAAAAGTGTGAAGAGTAGTTGTCGCTATGAGTGCTTCCTTCCATGAATTGGTTGCAAAGGCATTGCATCATCTTCAGTTTCATCCTGGATAAAGTCAAAAAATGTTCCCAACGTTTGACTAAATAGTCACTTTGGCCCCTATTCTTTTTTTTGGAGCAATTCAACCCTCAACATTTTATTTTAGGTCAAAATAACCCCTCTGCGGATAAAAACTGTTAGTCGACTGACGATAAATGGCTTGAAATGATGTGATAAACCTAGATGGCAGTACACACTGACTTGGCAATATCATATAGACAAATGTATTGACTTGAAAAAATGTTACATCAGTCAAAAAATAATTTTATAAAATTATATAAAATATAAAATAAATTTTTGATGGCTTATCATTCTATCAAGTCATCTCAAACTGTTTGATGGCTGTCAGTTTTCTAACAATTTTCATCAGCATAGGGGCCATTTTGACTCAAAATAAAACGTTGAGGGTTGAATTGCTCTAAAAAATTAGGGGCCAAAGTGACTATTCAGTCAAACGTTGGGGCATTTTTTGACTTTCTGCCTTTCATCCTCAATAGGATTTTCAATAACACTCGCTTCAATTTCTTCTAAACTTTGGACCTCTGAACATGTATCATTTTTTCCGGATAATCCAATAGGTGATTGATATCCATTTTGTTGTAGTACTCAAGGTCATTAATCATCGTATCAAGTTCATGAATGCCTTCTTCAATAGTTCCTTCATTTAAATTCCTTTAGCCTACTTCATCATGCGAACAAATTTTACAATGTCAAAAAAATCTCTTTAAATTAATAATTTATTAATTTATTGATTAATTAATATCTCTTTAAATTAATAAAATTACGTGGTCCTGATATTATTAATTTAGTAAATTTATTTTTAGAATTTTTAAAATTTAAGCTTAAAATGAAATGTATTTTCAATCTCTGATTGAAACACACTCCCAGGGAATTAAATATTACCGAATAATATTTTTAAAATTTCATATATTCGTAGTACTATCAATATATATTGAAATAATGTGAAATTACATCTTATTTGTTCCTTTTAATCCTAAAACCATTTTCTAGCTTTCCAATATCATATCAAGAAATTATATAGTATCATATAGACATTATATTCATTTATAAGCATAACGTGACCATATACATATTTCATTATTTCCTTTTTTATCGCTCACTTATAATTTATCATTTAACATGACATAACTCATTTTCTTGCATTTTTCATATTAAACAAGTATCACATTATCTTGAAAGCATAATGTCGTAATACGGCATCATTTTACACACTGTTCATCAATTTTTCTAATGTAATATTTCTTAATAATATGAAAGTAGTGGTACATGTCATTTTGTTTTCCCAAAGCAGTGGCCCCTCCATCATTTTGCTCAAAAAAATAAATCAAATTTCACTCAAAAAAAATAATTTGAATAAGTGATTGTTGAGACTCAATTTTAATTAATTTAATTTATTTTAAAAAATTACTAATTTAATATTAAATATTTAATTTTATTTTTAAAAATATTAACATTAAATTAAAATATTGTGTTGGGTACACAAGGTTATCACCGACGAAGTCATCCACGTCTAGTCAGGATTCGGGATGCCACTGAAATGCACAGTTCAAAAGCACTACAAACGAGGTGAAGGCACTCATCCACCAAGAAGCCATGTCGGAGAACATTTTTCTTTATCCTTCTGGGGCTCAAAGAATGGCGATTGAAGCACTAGACTCTTTGATCTCAACTAACAGTCAGGTCGGGAATTATTCTAAATGGTACTTTCACATCCAAGAATTTTAAAAATGACCTTTAGTGTCTCCGCGCTTAGCAACTTCGGAACTAGTGCCAGAACCACATATATATTTGAGGTGAACTTGTACCTACTCTGAATTTTTTGAAGTTCATATATTTAGTTTTAATTTGTTTAATTTTTATGAATTAGTCTTAAACATATAATTTGTGTCCACCCTAAAATTTTAAGATTTGTATGATTTGTGCCCTCTCAAAAATATTTTTATTGTGTCCACCCTCAAAAAACATTCTAGATCCATCATTGTCCGACAGTAACCTTTCAATCTCTAATGTTATTGAAACTGCTTGGGATCAGAAACGTAGCAGTACCCTTTCACAACTACATTATATCTCGTCCTCCTCAAAGGGGTCTCGTTCAGGATAGTCGCCAACCTGAAAATGAAAGTGCCATTGTAAGTTTCAGATCAATAGATTCCAAAACACAGGCAAAGGGCAGGAGACCCCAAATGTTTTACAGACAGAATACAAATCTTGAACTTTTGATACAAAAATCAATTAGCAGCCAACAATTATTTTACTTTTCTATTTTTAATTATGCCACAAATAGTAACTAGAAGGAAACACAAGATAAAACGATGTTATAAGGTTAAGTAGCTATGGGCAATGAATTATAGTGTAGTAAACACTCTTTCTTAAAGTCTGTGCAATTCCATCATGGATATATATGTATGACGAGCTCTTGCAATAAAGGTCCACAGATAGATAAAAGAAAAAAGAAGTAAGATTCTAGTGGGTAAGAAGCTTGCAAAGGGTTAAACTTTAAAGGAAAGCTCTTGCAATTTATTAAATCGTTGGAGCAAAATGCTCCATAAAAGGACTGTCAACTTACTATTTGAACTTGAAAAGGCCACAAAGAAGCCCCAGAATGCTTAAATCACTTATCATTTTGCATACAAACCTTTACTTTGTCAGGTCTAACCATTGCACCACAAAGTGGAGGGCTTTGAAAATACCGAGCTCCTTTACCAACAGATTATGTAACAAATTAAAACAAATAAAGCAATAAAATGACTCAGACAGAAGAATTAATTCCACGATGTCTGGTTCAAGCATGAACAAAAAATAAGCCCAGGCAGATGACAACATGAATGTCAACATGACATAAAGCTATAAGTCATGATGTTGAGGGAAACAAGGAATGCTACACCAAGCCACTTGTGAATGAGCCACGAGGTACTGAATATAGATTCTTTACATATCAACTCAACCCAAAATGTTCCCATCTTCTATCATTGTTTGTCCACCATTAAATTCAATAAAATCATTTCCTTTCATTTAGATAAAAATGCCTTCAAATAAGATAGAATATTTAATGTGCATCCAACTAGGATAACCAATTTAATGCACCCACGTTAAAAAAGGAACACAAATAACCTTCAATAAATTAGATACCACTCTTTTAAAAAGACATAATTGACAAAAATATATATCCTTATAGGAGTTTCTATCACATATATACAAAGTGAGAACATTAGGAAAATAAGAATATAGAGTTTACATACACGCCATCATGTTTTCCTAGCGGTTCATCATATTGAATTCCAATCCAAAATCCTGGTCCTAATGCTTCTGCTCGACCCACATATTTGACAACTCCTCTTTTCTCCCCAGGCTCAACTTCACATCTGTCTCCTACCTGATTTGAAACAATGAGAAGACAATCTATGCCACATAAGTTGAAGCAAGATGCAAAACAGCGGAGGAGATATTCGATTTGTTGAAAAACATGGGAAAAATACCAGAGACGTCCTTAACTCAAGAAAAATAGTATGTGAAACATATTCTAGAAGTGATATAACAAAACTACATTCGGTCATAGGTAAGCATTATCAAGCATGAGCCATGAAGCATGGAATTAATTGACATTTATTTGTCACTGTAATGAAGTACCCTATCAATCACTCTAAGACCTTCATTAGCTTCCCTTAAGCATCTAGAAACAAAAATTATAGGTTTTAGTCATCATTTAATTGGAACTTCAAAAGGGAAAAAGAAAAGCACAAATGAAACTGATGAATCTCTGATCTGTAAAGATGATGAAACTAGAAAAATTTATCTACTACTGATTTTTTTTTTAAGTTTTCTCATCAGTATGAAACCACTTTCAAGACTCAAGAATGAGCAGATACAGAATAATTCCTTCTGGGACTATCAATGTCCAAAGGGAATAAATCAATAAATGATAAATGTGTTGCCTTGCTCCCTTTTCTTCATAAAAAACAAAGCACACACTGGAAATGCACAATATGAGAATCCAAAAATGCATTTTTACTACCATGGAAAATTGCCAAGAACAACTGAAGAAGTGAAAATTAATAATTCACACCAACCTTGATATTTGCACAGAGATCTTCCATGTAATCGTCTGACATCTGTAAATGAATTCATCAAGCATTACCAAGACAGAAATAGAACCAATAAATACAAGATTGCACTTCGTAATAAGCAGCACGAAACCTTGCTAGTGCCTTGCATATAGGATTAGTCGTTACTGTTAAGGGCATCTTAAAGCGAGCAATACACGCGCTTGCGCACTTATAAATCAAATAAGAAACTTACTTTATTCCTAAATGCAGATGGATTTTGAGATGCCATCTGTTCCTTGAACTTCCTAAATGTACCTAAAACAACAAAAAGGTTCAAACCACTGCAAATAAATAAATGCTAAATCAGATTTTGCAGGTATCTGACTTACCGGAACGTTTATTGTATTCATCTTCAGAAATTGAGTACTTTTCCACTAATGACGTATCTTCAAGCCACCCTCCAGAAGTTACCGATGAAGGATCAAGATCTATAATGTGTATTCGGAACCTTTTACAGTAAAAAGGAAGGAATCGAAAGAAAATAATTTATATGTTTTAGAATAAATATTGATAAAATTAGAATTAACAATAAAAAATAAAAGGGAATTGGGAAAACACTAACCCATCTAGAGGAGAATAGAAACCAAGAGGTCGTGAATCATCACTCAAATCGCAAAGCTTGTTTTTACAATCATCATACAGCTCTAACCGCATTGAATTTACCGAAGTACCGCATTTCTTCCATAGCTTCTCTTTCACTGCTTCCACGCTCATCTTTTAAACAAATGAATTTCTGTTTAATTTTATTTTAAAAAAAGAAATGAAAGCTAAGGAATAAATTAAAGCAAAAAAATGATGAAAATCGGAACCTGAAGAGAGAAGCGAATGTCGGCGGCGAAGCTTTTGATGTTGGAGTGAGTGACTCGGAGCAGTACTGAGGCATCGCCCTCAATTTGCAACCGCGACGCCATATGAATATTTCCTATAAAAGATTTACTAACGGGTATAATTTTCAAGATTCAGATCTAAATGTGTAAGTACGTAATCATCTACACTAACAAGCGAAAACACAAGAAATTAGCCGATCGTACTAAGAGTTGGATCTCTTTATTAACGAGAAAATATGAGAAAAAGGAAGCTCAACTGACCTGGAAATTCAATGTTGATTTGCAAAAAAATATTTGAGAGGAACAGAGCATAGTGGAGACTTCACACGTTCGACGAACGAACCAACTATTCGCGAATCGTTCTTTCGTTTATGTTCGTTTATTAAGTTAAATAATCGAATATGAACAAATTTTTAATATTCATTTAATAAAGGAACAAACAAAAACATAGTTGTATTCGGTTTGTTTATGTTCACAAACAAACTCGTTTATAAGTTCGTTTATAAGCTTGCTAAGGATGTTTTGCTTTTGTTTTATTTATTTATTGTTAATTTATTTAATATTTCTGAACATAAAAACGAACATGTTTGTGAACGAATAAACGAACACGTTCGTGAACATTTAAATGAATACGTTCACGAACACTTAAACAGTCATGTTCGCGAACAATTAAACGAACACGTTCGTGAACATTTAAATAAATACGTTCACGAACACTTAAACAGATATGTTCGCGAACAATTAAACGAACACATTCGCGAACACTTAAACGAGCACATTCGTGAACACTAAACAAACGAACATGAACACCTTCAAAAATAAATAAACGAACACGAGCACAATATTAAAAATTTAAACGAATGAACGGAACATGAATACCTTTAAAAATAAACAAACGAACACAAATATAGTTTTGTTCGTTCAAACTCGGTTTATTTACACCCCTAGAAATAAGTTCTCAGATGCAATCTGTTTTCCATTTTCAAATTTATTAAAATTTATATAATGCAGCATTAATATATTTTTTGAATAGATAATGTAGCATTAATATGATTTAGTCAAAAAAAGTATTGATATGATATTGGGTTTCAAATTAAAATGACAAAAAATAAGTAAAGAATTATCAAAGTTTATAAACATTTTATTACAGATTAATTGGTTCTACTTTATAAACATTTTATTTCAAACATTCGTTTTTTAAATTGCTACTAAATTTATAATTTAACACGCTTAAATCATTTGTTTAGCCTTAAGAATTGACAAATTAAGGCGTTGTTCATCTTATGAAACCCGAGTTCGAGGAGTTTTATTTGTAAGGTGTGTTTATATTATCAAATGGTTAAAAAAATATGAATAGATAAAAAGATGGCTTAAGTGGCAAATAAGTACCTAAACTATACATGTTTTCCAGATAGGTGCCCAAAGTATTTTTCGGGCCAAATAGATGCCTAACGTTTTCAATGTTACTCAAATAGATGTCGGTCGTTACTGCCCATTAATTTTCAACGTTAACTTTCATTATCTGACACGTGTCAGTCTCTTAAAATTTTGAAATTATATTTAAAAATAAATAAAAAATAATAAAACAAAATAACCCCAAATTTCACAAAATAGCCCCAAATTTTGAAATCCCTAACACCAAAAAACTCAAATCCTGATTTGACCTGATTTTGCCGCCGCCCATCACATCAGTTGCCGGACCATCACGACCATTTACCCCACTACCTCGTCGCCGAAAATCGACCGACGACGTGCGAAATGCCAAAATCATCGAATGGTTCATTCAAATGATTCACGATGAACGACGACATAACGAACGATGAACGGTGTGTAGGTCATTCGGAAAGGGGAGAGCACTTCATTCCGTCGTCGGAAACGCGACCAACGCCGGTGGGAGTGGTCAGATTTTGGGGGTTTAATGATTTGGGGACTATTTTGGGATTATTTGAAAATTTTAGGATATTTTAAAATTTTTGATTTATTTTTTAAAAAAATAAAATTTAAAAAATGTTTAATACTGCCACGTGTCATGTTTTATTGGCTAACGAAATTTTTTTAACGGTTGTTAACGGCAAGACACCTAAATGAAAACTTTGAAACTTTAGACACCTATCTAAAATAAATATAGTTTAGGCACTTATTTGCCACTTAAGCCTAAAAAGATAGGTGTTTAATAACCATGGAAAAATTCAATTCTCTGAAAAAAAAAAGTACTTATATTCAACACTTTTAATTAAGTTATCCTTTAAAATTTACCTTTATAAAATAATCTAAATATAAATATCCAACATTTAATTTTAAACAAAATACAAAATATATATATAATTTAAGTTCCACTTAATTTTTTAGTTTATCAAACAACTATTAAATATTCAATAGCATTTATTTATTTATTTAATTCACTTATTATAATTTGATATTTTAAGATATACTACTCCATATACTTTTAGTTTTAAATATTTTATTTATTCTAATCGAGTACTGCAATGATCAATTATGAGAGCGATCATCCTAACTCAATTGTTAGAATCACAATGTTAGGATTCGAATCTCTGACCTTGTTTAAGGAATCTAGTGCCTCATCTACTAGACCAACTGATTGTTGGTGACATATTTTGACATCTTTAGTAGACTTTGGACAAAAATTGTGTATATTTAAAAAATACAATATTTGTCTAAGTAAAAAAAAATGCAATGTGTATATGCTACCTCTACCATGTTTAAAAGAAAAGGCCATTTCCAAAAGTAAAAGAGATTAGTAATGTTAACATTACAATGGAGAGACTAAATTCGAGAGAGAGAAAATACATAATTTGAACTTTCTATACGATTAACTTTTGGCAGCAAATCATATCTAATTTGGCATATGATCATTAAACATAGTTCTGATGCCATTTTATCTAGTTCTTCTTCTCAGACGTGAAAGCCCTTCATCTATGGCCTTTCTCTTGTTATTATTGCATTGTTTCTGCTGCAGATTCTGTTCAGTTTTGTGTTGTTTTGGTGATTGAAAGGCTGCTGGGTTTTCTTCTTGCTTCTGGTATTGATCATTGAATTTGGTTTTCAGCATATGGGGCCTAAGTTTACTCAAATCCGATAACCGGACCGGCTTCAAGAAAAATTCTTCCGCACCTTCTTATAAACATCTGAATCAAACATATGGGTTTCACCATAAAATGCAATTTCAAATGCCTGAATTTGGTTTTGTGTTTTTTACCTGGTGATCCTTGAAGAGACATTCTCAGATGACATGATAACCTCTGGTATGTTTCTTAGATATGAAGATTCCTGCAACAATATCATCATCATACAAAGACCAAACTTCCCAGATCTTGTAATGGAAAAGTAAAATGGTTTTGGACCACAAAATCATGTTTCCACTGAACATGTTTGAGCAAGTGGCAAAATATTCCAACTTTTCCCAATACAAAGAAACCAGTCACACATGACACACCTTGATTTTCTTGAGCAAATCATAGCCTGTCATGCCAGGCATACAGTAATCTGTAATGACAAGATTCACTTCAACTTCCTACAGACAGCAAAAACTCTCAGAAAAATGTTTCACAAACAAGAAAAAAATGAAGAAATTATGAACCTGGTTATTGTTAGGAGAAGCAGATGGTGTATTTGGGTTGACTGTCATTTTGATGTAAACCCAGAAATTCTAAAGCTTTGGTGCCTGAATCAACTGTGGTGACTGTCAATGAAATCAAAATGATTATAAAAAAAACAGGAGAAAAGCTATGAAACCAAGCTTTATTAATAAAAAAAAAAACATGTTCCAAGTACCTTGATACGAGGATGTTTTGAGTAGCCTTTCGATAAGCCTTCTGTCGATGATACCGTCATCAACAGCAAGAACATGAAACTGGGACTCAGCTGCTGCCATGCCCATTGTTCCAATTCTCTGGATCCAAATTATGATATCGAGAGAGCAATGGTGAAGAAGATGGGGGGGGGGGGTTGTGTTATTTGTGTTGGAGGTTGAAAGAATGGTGGAGAAGAGATATGAGAGCCATCAAAATCCATACACCCAATAAAGCAAGAACCGACCAGATTTCACCCCAAAACTTGCAGAATTTCCAAGTTGATTTGATTTTTTAATTACAGTGCAAGCAAGGGATGGGGAAAAGAAAAAAGGATGACAAATAAGAAATTAATAGAATAATGAAACAAATCTAAATGGGAGAGATTTTTAAGGAGGGAAAGAATGAGGGAGGTGGTGGTCTCAAATGTCTTTATTTATAGGATATCTCTTACAAATTAGCAGTGAAATTTCGCGGGTCGGAGAGAGGTTTGTTTTTTACTCAATTATAGTGTGGTATAAATAATTTTTGAGTCAAATTAGAAGTTTGAATTATTTTTTAAAATTTGATCAGTTAAATATGTTAATTTAGATATTTGGTAAATAGAGAATTGTAATAGCGAATTTAAATGAAACATCTCAATTTGAAAAAGCTCTTAAAAAGAACATTTTGAGTTAGAGGATTGATAAAAGAATTGTAAAAACTCTTTTGTCATTTACACTTACACAAAATTTATCTAAGTAATATAAGTTTAAATAACTAATAAAATAATTAATTTAATCATAAATAAAAATTTCATAAAAAGTATTTTGAAAAGAATCTGACGTGGATCACTATCTTTTTTTTTGAAATAAACTAGTGTGATCAATAAAAAAATTATACATAAAGAAATATTGATACGAACCTCATTAAAAAAATTTCATAATTTAAATGGGAGAAAAATAGTGCATCGTATCAATGTTGAGTTCAATTACACTAATTTTTAAAGGCACAAAACATTTAGAGATCAACAACCAAGACTAACCAAATATCCGATGAAGAATGTTAACAGTGCGAGTTTTTTGTTTTAATCCGGCGCAACCTCAACAAAATCTTCTATACGAGAAATCCCCTTCTTTGCCAAACTATCAGCCAAATAATTACAATCTCTTGACACATGAATTACATTCCAAGCAATCCCACTGCTACAACTCAAACATGTCAAGATGAGAGGCTTGAAAATAGGGATGGTAAAATTACTCGTCCCCGACCCGACCCGGTATGCCCGACCTGACCCGATCAAGTTTTTTCTTATAATTTTCGGGAATCGGGGCGGGCGGATATTTAAAAATGTAAAGTTGGGTCGGGGCGGGTTCGGGTATGATATAAAAATTTCCCGCCCCGCCTCGGTATTTTTATTTATTTATTTTTATTATATTTATAAAAATATCACTATATATAAATATTTTTATGGTTTTCAAGCTATTTTTTTAGTTTGTGTTTATCGTAAATTTTTGTTAGATATTGTTCGAATTTTAACATATCTTATTCTAAAAGTCAATGGCTCGACTTTATTTTTTAAAATATGTATTTTTTTCTTCATATAAGTAATTTAATTGGTTTTATTTTATTTTTTATATAGTTTAAAGTCTATGAAATTTATATTTTGTAAATATAATGGTCGTTCGATCGAATCTAACATTTATCGTCGATAAAATTTAATATATTTTTTACATTTTTGGGTCGGGTCAGGATCGAGTTTAGAGTTTATAAATCGGGGCAGGGCGGGGCGGGTAAATTATTATTTTATTCTCGGGACGGGGCGGGATAGGGTTTTGGGATTAATATATCAGGACGGGTTCGGGGCGGCCAAAAACCCGCCTCGCCCCGTTGCCATCCCTACTTGAAAACTTCAGGAGCTAGATCAGGACGCAACGGCCATTCCACAACCAACTTGCAATCACATTCAAAAACCAAATTCGATTTGTTAAACCATGGAGAATATCTGAAAAGAAGAAAAGCTTCTTTGATTGCCAAAATTTCAGCTGTCATAGCATCCGTTCTTCCAACAGATTTGGAAAAAAGGAAATCAATGACTTGATGTTCTTCCAACAGATTTGGAAAAAAGGAAATCAATGACTTGATCTTCTCATTCCGTAAACACCCATCTATCTCGGCCTCACCAAAACTACCTCTAATTTAAAAAATGGACCGAGGGATTAACTTATGTAACATTTTCTAATCTTAGGTGTTAATTTGGTCAAAAAAATCCAAGGATCAAATTGATAAAAACTGTTGATGCCTAGATTATGAGACATCAAACAAGCAAGGCGGACCAAGGTAATTGGAGGTGGATTCAGGCGGTTCACCCCGATTAATTTGGAACAGAGAGCCGCAGACAGTATGGTAGTCGGAACAAAAGCGAGATGAGAGTCATTTCCAGGTGATTTCCCTTTTTTTTCTTTCTTGTTTGTATGAGCATTTATAGTCCCTATGATTGTTGGTGATTGGATGGTGTCAGGCCTAGTGACAACATATGGATGGGTAGACAAAGATAGACTCAACTTCCAAGTATCAAGCTTTGCGTGTTGATCATGTGAGTGTCGTGCAGTGGTGTATGACAGTGTCTATTCCCAAAATCGTGTAGGCCTCTAGTATTGAAAGGCGCTAGGGGTCACCTCTAGAGTTGTCGAGTGCGGAGGCTATGGGGTTATTTCTAGATGTAGAGAGTTTGGGTATAACACTTACCAATTGTTGATGCCTAGATTGTGAAATACCAGACAAAAGAGGTGGAAAGGTGGACCAAGGTGGTTGGAGACGGATTTAGACCGTTTACCCCGATTGATTTAGGCCGAAAAGTCACAGACAGTATGGTGGTTGGAGCAAAAGCGAGATGCGAGGATATAGATGTGTCTTTTCCAGGTGATTTCCCCCTTGTTTTTATTCCTTAGTTGTATGGGAATTTATAGTTCATGAGACTGTTGATGATTAGATGGTGTCAGGCTTAGTGACAGCCTATGGACAAGGTATCGAACTTTGCATGTTGGTCACATGGGTATCGTGCAGTGACACCTACCGGTGTCTATTCTTAAGATCGTGTAGGCCTCCGGTATTGAAAGATTCTGAGAGCCACCTCCGGAATTATCGAGTACATAAGCATTGAGGGTTGTTTTCGGATGTAGAAAGTCCGGGTATAAGAAAAAAGAACCCATCAAATTCAGTAGTCAATTTATGCATTGAGCCTTATTCTTAGTATTTGACTTACTTGCAACAAGTCATGGATAGGCTTAAGTCCACGTCATTAGATGATATTTTGGCATACTCATATGACTATATTATTAACGGTTTGATCTTAAAGATTTCTCTTCTTCCCCCCTCTTTATCTTCTTTCTTTCGCGAGTGCTTGGCTTGATGGCTCCTTCAGAACCTGTTGATGATTTGATAGATGGTGATTCTGTTTTGGAAGCACAAATCTTCTCAAATAAGAGGGTTAATGTCTGCTTAAATGAGTCTAATTATTTGCTTTGTAAACAACAGGTGGTTCTTACCATTCGGGGCCTTGGTCTTAAAGGTTGTCTCGATGGTTCCATGCCTGTTCCAATAAAGCTTGTACGCAATCGAGCAGGTGAGCAAATCATGAATCCCTCGTATGTTCAGTTTCTCAAACAAGATATCTCTCTAGCTTCTTGGCTGCTTTCAACAGTTATTGCAAATATCTTGCCTCAGTTAGTTGGGTCAGAAACCACATCATCTGTTTGGAATGCTATAACCAAGTTGTATTTTAATCTTTCCACTACAAAGATTATGAATCTTCATTGTCGCCTTAGATCCATGAAAAAAGGCACTCAATCTATTAGGGAATTTACAATGGCAATCAAAGAACTTGGTGACTTGATAGCCACTTGTGGCAGTTCTATTTCAAAAATAGAACACATTGCTATAATCTTGAATGGTCTTCCTATTGAATACAAGCCATCCATAGCAACCATAACAGCCAGTAAAGCTTCTTATATTGTTGAGAATGTTGTTTCGATTCTCATTGATACTGAGTTATGGTTGGAAGATGCATCTAGGTTTCCTGTTGGGATCAATTACACCAGATACAACTCTAAGCAGGCTTCATCAAATGATGATAAGGAAACATTTCAGGCTTCTCATTCCAAGAAGTCAAGAACACTGGTAATAACTATGGTAAAAAACAAGGGAGGCCTCATCATCAATGCCAATTCTGTGGCAAGCTAGGTCACCTTGTAGACAGGTGTTGGAACAGGTTTGATTAATCGTTTAAAGATGTGTCTTCGCAACAGTCAGGATCCAATCTTAAAGCTCAAGCCAATGTATGTACCTGTTGTCAACACAATCCTGAAGTTGTATATGAACCTAATGTCAATACAAGTGCAGGCTGTTCCACTTCACATTCTACAGAGGCAGATGATAATATACAAGTTAATGCTTTAATGGTTGATGGTCCTTTTGCATATTCAAAATGGTTCCCAGATTCATGAGCTACTCATTATGTCACCAGTGAACCTGCAACTCTCCATAATTCCAGAATATATCATGGCAAGGGCAAGGTTTCCTTGGGAGATGGTACTACTCTGCTTATAAACAATATTGGTACATCATTTATTGATACATTCTCTAAAAGATTATGTTTAGATCAAGTGTTATTTGTGCCTAAAATAACAAAAAATCTCATGTCTGTTGCTCAATTTGCGAAGGATAATCAAGTGTATTTTGAGTTTCATGATATTTTCTGTTGTGTTAAGGATGCAAGCACTGATGTTGTTCTGATGGAAGAGGGTCTTGATGATGGGCTCTACAGTTTTAAGTGTGTAACCTCATGAGAATCAGCTGCTCTTCTTCACACTACTGTAAAAATGTCTCTGAGTATTGGTTGTGGCACAAAAGGTTAGGGCATTCAGCTGCTGAAGTTGTAAAGGAGGTTCTGAATAAACCTCTAGTTTTAGACAAGTCTGATGTTTGTATGGCATGTCAAATGGGAAAAAGACATGTCTTGCCTTTTCCTACTTCTCACACTGTGTACAAGAAACCGTTTGAACTAGTAGTCTAGTAGAGATAGATGTCTGGGGTCCAGCTCCTATAGCCTCTAATGGCTTTCGCTATTTTTTAATTTTTATGGATATGTACAGCAGAAACACGTGGGTGTATCTTTTAAGAAATAAAAGTGAGATTACAGTTTCATTTGAGCTATTTGTAGCACTGGTTAAAACTCAATTTAAAACCTTCATTCTTGCTGTCCAAACCGATGGAGGAGGAGAGTTTAGATTTTTGGAGAATGTTGTTTTAAGGCTTGGAATTAATCTTCGCAAGTATGTTCACACACGTCGCAGCAGAATGGGGCGGTCGAACAGAAACATAGGCATGTTGTTGAAACATCACTCACTTTGCTGGCTCAAGCCTCCATGGAACACCCCTTCCTAATCTGGTAGGAATCCGGGTCAAAAAGCGTTATCGGTAAACATTATGGTAATTGGATCTATTATTACAATACGATATATATAATAAATCATGTATGATTTATCTATAGTGCAATATAATAAACATTTTCAATCAATAAGGATTACCCAATTTATGATTTGGGGCCAATTGGTAACTTATTAAAGTTTAGAGACTAATTTGTAAAATTTGTAAAATACAAGGACTTGTCAAAAATTAAGGTTATCCGTATGAAATTCAATACTTGAATATCTTACATACAAATTTCCATCACAATTAGAGTTCATTTGTGTCCTCAATTAAGTCTTATAAGATTCAGTACCAATTTACAACATTTTGAAACTTTTTAAAACATCTTTTAGCCAACTTACCTACCTCCGTACCGATACTCGAAGAGGCCGTATCGGTAAGCCTATGTCATTGTCGTTAAATCAGTTACAAACACTAGGGATCATACCGGTACGGGTTCATCCGTATCGATACGCTATGCTGGTCTCAGATTTCAGAACCGACCAGCCGTACCGAAACGCCTAAGGTCGTATCGGTACGCCTACCTTGACCGTTAAAATGATTATTTTATTTAAGCTCGTACCGATACTGGGTATAGGTACGCATGGTCAACACTCAAAAAGTCAACCTTTAAGATCGATACGGTACTTTAATATTTTTTTCAATGGCTAAGACCTGTACCGATACGCCTAGGTGCGTATCGATACCCAACTACGGAAGAAATTCCAGTGACTAAGCCTTGTAATGATACGCCCTAAAGCGTATCAATACCCCAACGTTGATCTGACAAAAAATGCAAGGTCGTACCGATACGCCACCACCCGTACCGGTACAACAAGGCCTGTAATGATAGATTTTATGTGGTTTTTAATCAAATTAGAGGCCTTAGCCTGGTTCAAATGTTACCAAATTTTACAGGTAAGTTTTTAGCCGCTCAACCTATACACATGTCAAATTTCATGCCATTTCGAATCCATTTACCATGATTTCACATATTAGTGTATTTTAGGCCATTTTTAGTACCTTTCTCAACATTCAACATGCCATATATCTTACTTTAACTTTTTCAACATGGTGAACATCATATACACTCAAAATGGGGCTAAATTAACATGTCTAGACCCCATGCCACATTTCTAGGAGTTTAAGGACAAAATTTACATTACATATAACTTGGTGACTTGCTTCAAAAACGTCCTTGCTCCAATCCTTGATCCAACGCACTATTAACCTGAAAATGCATGGAAATGAGAAGCATTAGGCTTATATAGCCTAGTGAGGTAGTCAACAATAATATATGAATTCCAATAATGTCAATAACATGTATATCAATGTAAATACATCTCAAATCATGTTTTAACAATACTTGCAATAATTTATTTTCTTAGATCAACATGTAAATGTGGATACGCGAATTTCCAACCAACATCGCCGCCAACAATGAATGGTCAATATCCTCCAACATCGTCAATAAGACCAAAACCAACACATCCCGCCAACATTGCCAAGTATAGCCTTAGCTCAAGGACCGTAGTCCACTTCGTACCAGTGAGCTCATGAATTATATGGCATGCCAATTGTATCTCATGTCCATTCGTATCCAAGGATTCAATTCTTAGGCCAATATCAATAACAATAACAATAACGATAGCCATGACAATATCAATGTAGCTTTAACAATATACCATGATCAATATAGTCTTTCGCAATGTTTCAAAGATATCAGTGACAATGCAATGATTCAACAATCAACTTGACAATGTAATACCGAAGCTTACTAATGATACATTTGACAATATTTTCATATACCCATACTTTGATTCCAATGATGAAAATGCAATAGATCAATATAATAAAATTGAGATAGGCACTTAGCCAATCTCAAGACTCCGACTACACTCACGATACTTCCGAGGCTTTAAGGCTCCCGGATGACAATTCCTTTATTCTTGAGCTTCGTGGAATTAAAGGGATTTGGTGATTCTTCACCTTGATTCTCTTGAGTCGATCAATATCTATAATCTAGGATTAAGAAACTTAAGGAAATCAAAGCTTAAGTTATCTCCAATGGAGGTGCTTGCTTGTTTAAAGGAAGAGGAAGAAGATAAAAGACGATAGAGATGGAAAGCAATCACCCGTAGCTAACTTTCCTTTCTTTCTTTTCAATTTTTTTAATTGTTTAGGTTTCCTTTAGTTAAAGAGACTTCACCCCAAAAGACCACGTAAGTGGTGATTAGTCTTGAGGAGGGGCTAATCGCAATGTTAGTCCCTCAACTCTTTGTTTTTTATAATTTTGCCCCCATACTTTTAATTTTTCTCAATTTAGCCACTAAGACAAGTTTCAATGTTTACATTAGAATTCTTAATCAATATCAATACTTAATTGGGATTCAAAATCCAACAATTGACCACTTGGTCAAAGGTCAACACTATAATTTGACTTTTCAATGTAAAATTTCAAATTGCCGAAATTGAATTCTGACTAGGCCCGGTTTTGAGGTGTTACACTCCATGCCCTTAAAATTCTGGTCTTATGTTGTGCTTAGCTCGATTTATCTCATTAATAGAATGTCGTCTCGTGTTTCAGATAGAGTTTCTTCTTTTCGAAAGCTATATTGTATTGATCCAGACTACAAATTCTTAAAGATCTTTGGGTGCTTGTGTTATCTACACATACGTCCTTTCAACACGAACAAATATGACTTTAGGTCTAAGCCATGCACATACCTGGGATGTTCACCAGCTCATCGTGGTTTATCTGTGCCTTGCTCAGGATGGGAAGGTGTTTACATCTCGTAATGTGATTTTTAATGTGAATGAAATTTTTTTTGGACAGGTGAATTGTACATTAAAAAATGACACTACAGTCGCGTCACGATCCAGGATGCTGCATGTGGTTCCTATCACGAGTTTTCAGGTCCAATACATGCATCAGGTGCTGATTTTGCCCAAGATGTGCCTTCGGGTGATACAACTACAGGGGTTGATCTTAGTCCTATGAATAATAGTGGTATGGTTGTTTCTAACTCTGGACATGTTACTACTCTAATTCTTGATAATGAGATGATTGATATTTTGCATGAGAGAGGGGATAGAATTGAAAGTCTAGCGTTTGATCATAATACTATGCATGATGATATGCATGGGGATGGAGTTAACGTTGGGGATGAACAAGTGAACCAATTGAAGAAGTAGCTGTTGACACTGGTGCTCAAGAAGAATTGTCAGTTCCTGAGCCTTCACATACAATGACACACATTGTTGGAAAGGAGGATGAATCTGTAGTCACCAAGTCAAATAAGAGGAGAGCTGACACCAACATACATCCAATGATCACTAGAAGAAAAGCTGGCATTGTCAAACCTAAGTTGTACACTGTTCAAATCAAGCAAACAACTGTTGATGTGCAGGCTGATCTTGAAGATACTGATTGGAGAGCAGCTGTCCTAACTCAATATGAGGCCTTGTTGAGTAACAACACGTGGGAGATTATTGAGTTGCCAACAGGAAGAAAATCTGTCGGTTATAAATGGCTTATCAAAGTTAAATTAAAGGCGGATAGAACTGTTGACAGACTTAAGGCAAGGTTGGTTGCCAAATGTTATGTACAGATTTTAGGTTATGATTTTATGGACATATTTAGCCCAGTGGGGCGATTCTCAACTGTCAATATTCTTCTATCACTTGCTGTCAATCGTCAATGAGATCTCAGGCAAGTCGATGTCAATAATGCCTTCTTAAAAGATGACTTATGTGAGGCTGTATATAAGCAGCAAGTGCTTGGCTTTGAGGAAGCTTCAACAGATGATATCAACAGATGATAAAGTGCTAGTCTACAAGTTAAAAAAAGCACTTTATGGCCTTCGACATGCTTCCAGAAATTGGTTTCTCAAATTGAGAGAATTTCTATGTCAAATTGGCTTTCATCCTTCCAAAGCTATCCATCATTGTTCATACTCAAAACAAGAGAGTGATATGATATATCTTGCTGTATATGTTGATGATATAATCTTGACTGAGAGCTCCCCTCAGCTGATCGATGCAATAGTTTGTGACTTGCACGTCAACTTTTCGTTGAAAGATCTTGGCGCATTAAATTTTTTTCTTGGGATAGAAGCCAGAAGATCAGAAAGAAGCTTGTTCTTGACACAGGAAATTTATTTTAGAATTGTTAAACAAAGCTCAGCTTCTTGATTCAAATTCTGCTACAACTCTTATGGCCCCTTCGACCAAACTTAGCAAATTTGATGGAGAGCCCCTCAACAATGTGCAAATGTACATGGGCATTGTTGGTGCATTACAGTACATCACACACATAAGGACTGATATCTCGTTCACTGTTAACAAAGCTGCTCAGTTCCTACAATCTCCCACTGAGGCTCATTGGCTTGCTGTTAAACGAGTCTTGAGGTACTTAAGAGGAACAACAGATTATGGCTTGTGGTTTCCTGCCCAACCTCAATGAGCTGTGATTCTTAATGTTTTTTCTGATGTCGACTGGGGTGGAGATGTTGATGACAGAAGGTCGATATCTGGTAAATGTGTGTTCAATGACAGTCATTTGCTTGTTTGGAGTTCAAAGAAGCAACGAGCAGTCTCCAGATCTACGGCTGAGGCAGAAAATCGCAGCTTGGCAGATGCAGCTGCAGAAACCACGTGGGTTAAAGCTGTGCTAACCGAGATGGGTGTTGGTTTGTATGAAGTACCAAGGATCTGGTGTGATAACACGAGTGTTGTGGCAATGGCCGCTAATCCCCTACTTCATGCCAAGACTAAGCACATTGAATTGGATCTCCATTTCGTTCGTGAAAAGGTGGCAGCATTTGAAACTCAAGTCAACCATGTGCCTGCAGATTGTCAAGTTGCAGATGTCTTGACTAAACCCTTGCCACTCATCAAGTTTGAAATTTTCAGAAGTTATCTGTGCATGATGTACAAGAAGTGTTTCCAGAAGACAAAAAGCAGAATGAATGTTAAACTATAGAGTTGGTTTCTGAAGTTATTTTAAGTTCAGTTAGTCTGTTAGAAGATCAGTTAGTTTCGAACTCCTGACACCTATGATTTGATGAATAAGATCGATTCTCTTAACATTTATCTTCTTCAGTTACCCTCGTTCTTCTATGTTTAACATATATATATTGTGCATTTCCTCATTTTGACATGTTGTAACGAGACATGTTATTTTTAGGGATTAATGTTGAGAAATATAAATTGATCACATGTATTGATTAGGGATGATATATGCATTATATAAAGCAAGTTTGAAAGTGATACAGTAACCGGGCACTAAAGCCATTATTAATTTATTTAATTTCTGTAGATATGGTTGTACTTTGAGATCTCCTTGGAGTATATAATAAAGCTGGATCAAGGGGTTGTTTTTTGTTTTTTTTGGCACAAATAATTAATTCTTAATACAATTTCTCTCCCACGAACACCATAAAACAGCCGGATTACAAAATTAATTTATGTTTTTATATGAGGATAAAAATATGTGATTTAGAGGTTAATTTTTGGGTTTAATCGTTTATACTTGATTCATTAATCAATTAATTTGTATCAAATATTGTAAACGTTTGTTTTAGGGTGAATCTTCTCAATCCAATTTATTTTAGGGTGGATCTTCTCCATCCCGTTTGCTCCATTCACAATGTCAGAATTTGAATTACTTACAATTTCATTATATTAACAGATAATTGGTTGATTTAGAAATTTATTTGAAATGATTTATAAGAGGGATGAAATGATAATTTATTCCGGATATAAATACATATGTCAAATAAAAAAGTATACATAGACCAAACAGTTTGCTAGGTTTGGCTTATTTTACCAAAAAAAGGAATTCACTCCAAAAAGCAAAATATATGGAAGTTTGGTACTTTTCTTGAAGAATACTTTTTCAAACGATTTCATGTCTTGAGTAGGGGTGATAATGAGCCTGACCGGCTCGCGAGCTACTCGAGCTCGGCTTTGTCAAAGTTCGGTTAAAGCTCGACTCGGGTTCGGGCTCGGCTCGAGACCTTAACAAGCCGAGCCTCGAAAAGATGACCTAAGCTCAACTCGAAAAGCTCGTGAATAGGCTCGGAATAATTATATATATTATATATATGCTACATATACATCAAAAGTAATCTCTTTAGCAAAAGAAAAGCAATAAAATGAATTAGGGAAAAATCCACTAAAAATAAATTAACTAAAATAAATTGAGCACTCTTTTCCCCTTCCCCGATATTGAATTTCGTTTCAGTGTTGGTTATGAAAGGGGTTTTTAACGAGGCCTTATCTTTTATAAAAAAAATTATAGCAAAATTGTCCATTTTGAGCCTGACGAGCTTCGAGCTCGAGCCGAGCCCAATAGTATTGTTTCCGAGCCGAGCTCGAGCCGAAAATTTCGAGCTCGTCGAGCCCGAGCCCAATAACACTATTTTCGAGGCTCGGCTCGGTTCGGCTCATTATCACCCCTGGTCTTAAGATTCTATGTAATTATTTTGCTTTTTTTAAAGAGCTTGACGATGTACCGCTAACAGCCTAACATGCAGGATGGACCGAGGGGTCGGAGTTAGTTGTTTCTGTAAAAATTTGAATTTTGTATGTGACTTAAATTTTTTTAAATATTTTATGTATTCTATTAAACATTTATTTTCCCTCTAAAGTTTTGTAAGTTTATCCTCTTATAATTTTATAGGTTCGCCCATTAATATAAAATTTTGTGCCATCCATACTGACATGATTAGTATTATGAATTATGTGGTAACTAAAGGTGAGTAAGATCCAATTTTCTCCTTTTTTTTATTGTAGCGACCTCTTTCGAAATCGCTAAAAAGGGAAAAATAAATAAATTTGTTTTGAAATATTTTTGAAATTTGTTTTTTTGGGGGAATTTTTTCTGAAGTTTGAATTTTTTAGGGATATTTTTGAAAAGTTAAGTTTAGGGGATTTTTTTTTATTTTAAAAGTTCGGTTTAAAAAGATAAAAGACTGGAGTCGCCACTGATCATTTTTAAGGGTAGACCGGACACCAAAAATAAAACCAGAGATTCTTTTGAAAATGGGTCTGAGAGTCAGTTACGGATCGGGAAGGATTAGCACCCCCCACACCTCCCAAAATTGGTACCTAGTCGAATACAATTCACCTTAATTGGAAATTTGCAAGTTCAAATTTTGAATTAATTTAAGATCCGTTTAAAAATGCGAGTAAATTTTAAAAGCCCCGTTATTAGAGAATAAACAAAAGAACCACCACCACTATGATTGGTACTGGCCACATTTACTATCAAATAACAGGGCGCCGCATTAACAGCTAATATAAGCCTAATGCAACAAAATAAAGCGAAGCAAATATATACGAAATGAAAGCATAAATAAAGGCGGAAATAAAACAATCCCGAAAAAGGACCGGAACATGAAAGAAATGCGAAAATTAAAGGCGATAAAGTAAATGAGAGAAAATTAAAAGTAAGAAAATAAATACGAAAATTTAAATTGCAGAAAATTAAATGGCAGAAATTAAATTGCGAGAAAATAAAAGACGGAAATTAAAATGTAAAAATTGAATGCTACACTAAACGGGCCATAAATAATACGGGTCATCCTCGTTGCATGTCACCGTAAGGCCAATTCGATCACGAAAAATAAAATAAATAAATAAACCAAAATATATATAATATATACTATAATATAGATAATACTATAATATATAGTAATAATATTTAATATAAATATAATATAACATAATATGTAATATATATTATAATATACTATATTATAAATAGCATAAAACTATAGTGTATATATAACGTATTATATACAATAAATATATAGTATATATAGTATAATGTAATATGAAAAAAGGAATAAAATAGAAGAAAAATGAAATAGGGGACAAATAAAATAAAATAAAAGTTTACAGAGGCTGGAATTAAAATGGAAACAAAAGGGGGAGAGCTAAAAGGGGATTAACCCGTGACCAAAATGCAAACAGGGGAAACTGGGAGGACTTGTACAGTAATTTGCGCATCGACCGAGATGCGCGGATCCTTCCCGAATTCGGGTCATCGCGCGGGTCAGAGGAGCAGCTGAAACGCTGCGTTTTTGTGCCGTATAAATATTAAACATAAGGCAAAATTTGGCCTGATATTTCATTTATTTCAAAAGCTAGAAAAAAACACTCTAAGAAAGACTCTGAGAAATTTTTGGGTCGAAACCCTAGTTCACTATCTTCAAGCGCCGTTCATTGGCGGCGCAGCCTCGCCGGCCATGGCAGTGTGCAGTGGCACCGGCGTACGGAAGCTCCCTCGGAAAAACCTCTCTTTTGTTTTTTTTAAATGATTTGGATCTGAAAGAGAAATCCTAGGTTCGATTTTTAAAAAAAACTGATGCCCTTTTTTTGATTTTTGATAAACCCCTTTCGATTTTGCTTTATTTTGAAACCTGAGAGAAAGAAAACAAAAGACCATCGTTTTGTAAATCAGTTCTTCAAGGTTCAAGAACCCTAAATCCCTTTTGCTTCGATTTCAAAACCAAAAAAGAAAACCCTAATTCTATATAGAAAATAAAAAGAGGAAAAAGGAAATACCCTAAACTGTTTTGCTTTTTTTATTCCAGAGAAGGGCGAAAGATTTCCTTTTTTACATTGTTCATCCGACTTTTATAGCCATGTTTACAATAGATTTTAAAAACAAAAGAAATAAAACAAGTAACATGGGTTCTAAAATTTCTGTCTTGTTCTTGTTGTTGGTTGTTGTTGCAGAGGCTCGTGCGAGGATGTTTTGGCCGGAAGTGCATGTGGCAGAGGATGACGACATGGCTCCACCGTGGAGAGGGGTCTGCTGGTGTGGCCAAAGCTGGAAGGCCAAGGAGAGCTGAATGGACGGCTTCTGAAGTGTTGGCGGCGGCTTGAGGCTAGGGTTTGGGAAATTAGGGTTAGGTTTAGGTCGGGTATCCGGGTAGTGGATCGGAGTCGGGTTGGTTAAACCGGGTACATGGACATTGGGTTGTAACAGGTAGGCATAATGGTTCTGGGTTGAATTGGATCGGGCTTTGGGTAATTGGGTCTAGTTTGATTGGGTTTAGGGTTTGTAATTATAATTGGACATTGGACCATTAATAATTTTTGGATTGTTTTTGGACCTTTAATTATGTTTGATTTTTTGAATTTTTGGTTCAATAATAAATTTTTTATTTGAAACGAACTACGGACGAAAATGGTTATTAAAGTTGCCCTTCTTTGCTCATTGTTGCGAAACGAGAATATAGCAAAAACTAAAAGATAGTCATTTTCATTCGGTCGAACTAGAGCATCCTTTCCTGGCACGACCTTTCTTTCGAACTTTAACTGGTTCATCTTTTAACTTCTAGAGAAATAAAACTCATCTGTTGATTCGCTACACCACCGACGGAGAGTTAGAATAGGGCTGACTTATCTATTTCGTCCTCTTTTTTTTTGGAAGGATAGAACTTGTAAGAATAAAAAGAAATTGTTTCAAACTGAGTACTTATTTTATTTAAAACTTGTAAAATTAAAAGGATTGGGTAAAGAGATTTGGATATGGGTGATTTGCTATGCCACTGACGGCGAGACAAGATTAGGAGATTGGATTGGATTAAGCTACGACTCTGATGAATAGGCATAATCCGGTGATTAGATTGCGATCAAGCTACAACTTTGACGAAAAAGCATGATCTGAGGAGTTAATGACGATCAAGCTAAGACTCTAACGAAGATGCATGATTTGAAGAGTTAGTTGATGGCGATAAAGCTACGACTCTGACGAAGAGGCATGATCTGAGTTAGTTGATGGAGATCAAACTACGACTCTGATGAAGAGGCATAATCTGATGAAGAGGCATAATCCGATACACCACTGCCGATGAGTCAAGATTTGAAGATGGATTTGATCAAGCTACAACTCTGACGAAGAGGCATGATCTGGAAGATTGATTGATCCGCTACACCACTCAATCTGCTACACCACTGACGATGAGTCAAGATCTGAAGTTGATCTGTTACACCGCTGACGGAGAGTCAAGATCTGAGAAAAAAAGATGATCCACTACACCACTGACGGCGAGTCATGATCTGAGAATAAATGTGATAGATCAACAACACCACTGACAATGGGGTAGGACCTGGAAATAGAAGTAAACAATAGTTGGTGATTGTTCAATCGGAGTTTGAGTTTAAGTTTGGCTTTCTTTGCTTTGAGGATTCGCCCTTTCGTGGTGGGTGTTTTTATACTCCCTCTTTGAGGTTTCAACTTTTTTGTTGGTATGGCTTCTCTTCATGGCTGAGGGTTTGCCCATTTGTCATTATCCTCCATTTTTGAGGCTTTTCATCATGAACCTATTTTTTTATGTATAAATGAAATAAATGCACTTATAATCTTTTTATTTTTTTAATGAGATGGTGAGAAGAAGCAAATCTATTTAAAAACCGCATATTAAAAGTTTGCTAAATTTATTATTTTTTTGAACAAGAACTAAATTAATTAAATGTGTAAATATAAAAGATTAAATGTGCTAACAGTCATGTGACCTTCTAACGATACCATGATTATTTTATAATAAAATTATAAGTTTAATATTTATTTTATAACATTTGAAAGTTGTGACAAAAATAAACATTTGACATTATTCAACAAACTTTTCTTTAACTTGTCCCTTCATTTTTAATTTTTTTTTTCACTTTTCAAGATTTGTTTATAAAATAAAAAAGTCAATATTGTCAAATTAAACATATATGTATAACTAATTATATTATTAAGTAATTAAATTGAGTTACTTCGTATTTTGATATTTAATTTTATGCCTCCATTTAGCTAATGAATTGGATAATTAAATTAATTATTTGAGTTTATATTTTAAGTTTAGTTAGAATGTAAATATGAAAATTGGGATTGAGTGTACCATATACATCAATATGAGCTATGGGTAAAATTTTGATATACAGGGCTGTGTAAAATTAATTTTACACAAGTATATGTATTTACACGATAAAAACCCAAATCCTAAATTCTTAACCCTAACCCTAAAAAATTAAACCCTATACATTAAATTCTAAACACTAACATTAAATTCTAAATCCTACAACCAAAACTCCTAACCCCTAAACTAAAATTCTAACCCATAAAACTAAAAAGTACGTATAAACTTTGTATCAAAGTTTTTTCCATGAGCTAAAAAGTTTATTTATTAATAAAAACCAATCCATTTATTTGATTTAGATATCCAAACCAATAACCGAAACCCTCGAAACCAATTAAACTTGCAAAATAAACAGATAAACCTAATAAACGACTTATTAACCAACTTTTAGCCGCCCTCTACCAAATCTATACCGGTTAATAAAATATATGTTTATAATATTAAATTAAAAGAATAAAAAAAACGAGCCGATTGAGTAAGAAGAGGTATATCTTGTATCAATAAAACTTGATATACAAGAGAGTGACTTTGAGCATTACTTAAACGCTCAATATACTCTGATTTATGAGTAAGAAGAGGTATATCTTGTATCAATTGTATGGCTAAAGAATACAACATGAAGCAACAAATGAAGATAAATAAAACTAGATGTAAATATTTTCAACATACATAAAAACACGAAAAAATGGTGAAAATCCAATTCCACCCCGCTCTATTACAATCCCTACTCAAATAATTTCTCTTCAAAAACAATAGAACCGCATATTCCCTCAAAAACTACAGTATTTTTTAACGTTAAATAAACGTACAACACTAATATCTATCACAAAATTAACGCCATTGAAACACAGAGATATACTAAGGTTACAATATATTCCACTTATCTGCCAAAGCTTCAGTAATCCTGGCAATGCACATTGCAGCACTTAGTGGATAACCCGAAACTGCAAGAAAAAGGAGAAATAAAACCGTATAAGGCACTGATGTAGGTCTTTTTCCCCTTAAGAATGATAAGAATTAAAATGCATGCTTGTAAAATATGAGTCTTAATTATAGTAATATTTTGAAATAGGGATAAAAGTATTGAGTACGTTTCCCACTCGAGTATACTCGGAAACAAAATTCTAAAACTTTTATATGTACGAAAGATTGTATACCTATACCTATATCTAAATATACATCAAACGTACACGTCGCAAACTCCACAGTACACCCACTACAGAAATATTCATGTAAAAAGGATCTATGTGCATTCCAAACATTCAACATGCCAATAATTGATTTTATCTATCCTATCACCTTAGCTTACTCCCTCTGTATTTCTACTGGATTCAATGGTTCTTATCGGATTCTTGGGCTAACAAATCAGAATACTCGAGATTTTCACACCACAATCTAATAAAAAATATAGACGTAAAAAAGCGGAACTTACTCGATATAAAATCATCTATATAATCTGGCTCTATTTTCCCATGGGCCATTGCACCCACCTGAGAAAAATGCACAGAGATAGGATAAGGAAACAACTATAAATAGAGAAGAATTGTATGTCACACAAGACTTACCACAAAGACAAGATTCACATCATCACCAACAGCATCCACGTACTTACTCATTTTAACCATTTTCTCAGAGCTATACGAGAAACCTGATGTGCAAGAAAAACAACTTGAATTCTGGAGGGGAAAAAACGGATTTGTATTGACAAAATATAAGAGAAACAACAACCGAAGTCAAACACACCTATTTTGCGTGAGTTCACAGGAAAATAATTGGTCACGGGATTCTTTATCACTCTTAAAAGTTTCTCACGCTTGCCAACAGCAGTTATGTTTAGTTTTTGTAGCAGCTGCACTGCATTATTGTTGTATAGGTCAATAAAAACAGCCTAATAAAAGTTTTAAAATGCAGCACAAGAGACATAATCTCAGCATGATAACTTACACATGATACCAGAGAACCGCTTATATGTTCTCGGAATTCGAACATGAGGTTTAACTTCAAAAAGTACACCTTTCTCGGTTCTAACATACACAGCTTGCAATCTGCCAGCCTTATTGACCGGGCTATCTAAAATCGAGAGAAGAGCCTATAGGGAAACAACACAATTATCAGTTAATTAAAGGAGTTAAATTCTCCATTAAGAATTTTACATCCGGCCTTTTCTCAGTGCATCAAGAATACAGTACCAATTAATTCATCATAATTTTAACAGAAAAGAAAGGAAAATAACCTGATGTGTTATGTCAGGCCTGTAATCAGCAGGATTCTTGTTATTTTTCCTCAAGAAATTTGCATGATCATCCGAGTTCAAGAGTTGGAAACACTGCAAAAATTTACACCCAATAAGATAAATTACGGTAAGAAACCAAATATCATTTAGCAAAAAAAAAAACTACTATAATAAATACATACATACAAACAGAAGTTCATACTTGTGAATGATAACAGAAATGTTAAGCACAACATATGCATACTATACTAGGAATTATACCTTTCCAACTTTAGCAACTTCCAAGGAAGCCTTCTCAAGAACAAAAATGACCCCATTTTTGTTTGCCTTTTTATCACTGGATGCAATTGGGATTCCTACAAGTTGATCGGTTCCGGATTTGCCTTCTTCCTCTTCTTCACCTTCAACATCCTTTGTTGGCTTTTCGATAGAAGCCCGCTTTGCAGGGTATCTCTCTTCTACTTCTACTTGTTCTTCATGTTCTTGTTCTTCTTTATCATATTTATCTTCTCTATTCTTCCGTTTCTTCCCTTTTACAGCATATGGTCGTACCATTTTATCTGATAAAAATATATTTTTGTTTATCCTTTAGACAAGAAGCAGCATAGCAAGATAAACACTAATAGTATTAAATTGCGGCCGCAACACAGCGCATCGTAACAGTTTTGGAGGTCACTGCAAAACGCAACCGCCTTAAAAATTGTAGTTGTTTTTCAGAGAAAAATCACCCCGCATCGTCTGCAACCACGACGTTGTAACCGCAACCACGATTTAATACTATAATACAATAAACTTTTAAGTGGAACGACTTCCATTGCTATTTTCAGAACGAAGTTATTGAATTTAAATTCATATAACCGAGTGATGCAAGAGAGTGACGCAGATGCAGAGACAAGTAACTCAAAATCTAATGACTAAGAAGAATCTTCAAGTTCAGTTTAGGGTTTGAAAAATTACCTTAATTAATTCCCTGGCCTGCCGGAAACCTGAAGGCAAGAGAAGGATTGGGTCAGGAGGAGGAGGAGGGATAAAAATACAGACGAGAGTAGCGAGAGGCTTGTATTGTATGGCGGCGGGGGATATGTGGAGAGAGTTGAGAGTAGGTTGTAAACTTTTAAAGGGGTTATTTGGTAAATTTCCTATGTAGTCATCTAACTATTACCGCTTTTATGTTTTAGTGACTCAACATCTAAAATTGCTAACATTATGATTTTATTTTGTTTTGGACACCCGCTGTTAAAAGGATAGTGGAATGAGATTCAACGAGTAACTTTAGAGTAAAAGAGAATAATATTTATATTCAGAGATTTAAGTTCGAGTATCTGGATGTAAGAAAAAGTATAAATAAACATTATTATATAATCACATCAGTATATTCAATAAATGATAATGAAAATGATGACGTGGTCTAGTATAATAACATATTTAGTCCTCAAAACTTAAATATTTTATTAATTTAATTCTAATTAAAAATAATTAAACAAATTTGATTCTCTATTTTTTTAAATTTTATAAATTTGATTCTAATTCTAAAAATTGAGAATAATTATAGTTATAAAAACACAATTTTAAAACATAAAAAATTAAAAAAATAAAAAAATGCATAAAAATAATAAAAGTTCTTAAAATTTAAAATAATTATAAAAACTAATTTTTTTAAAAAAAAATCAAACATCTTCGTCAAAAAAAATTAGGCAAAAATGTCGACTCTCGAACAAATTAAAAAATTAAGCTCGACTACATCCTATAGGTTAAATTTTTTGAAATTGGTGGTCGGAATGATTTTTTTTTAATTTTGAGGTTGGATTTAGGTGAAAATCGTCTTATCCTTTCTAACATATTAACTAAAATTATATTTTCCTAATCATCTTTATATATATAGGGTAAAATTTTGATACACAGGCTGTGTAAAAATAATAGTACACAAGCTTGTGTATTTACACTATAAAAACTCAAATCCTAAATTCATAATCCTAACCCTAAAAAACTAAACCCTAACCCTTAAACCTTGTACACTAAATTCTAAACCATATAACCTAAAACCCTAAATGTTAAACCCTAAACTAAAACCCTAACCCCTAAAACTAAAAGGCACATGTAGACTAAAGTTTACACGGCCTGTGTATCAAAGTTTTTTTCATATATATATATATATATATATATATATATTTAAAAATATGTTAAAATGTTGGGTGGAGGTAAGATGGATTAGATTTTTGTTAAAATTTTAGTGTTGAGTTGGAGTTAAATTATGTTTCCAATATATTCAATCAAAATTGCTCATATTAAATTATGTTAAAATCGAGGTAATGCATAAAATTTCAAGTTTTGAATTTTGGTCGGGGCAACCAAAATTCTACTCTCTAATCAAGTGTGAAGGATATAATAGGTATGATATCATATCAGGGCCTAACAAAAGCATTTCATGTATCACAATTACTTATATTTCTATAGTAAACTACAATTAGACCAGTTGGGTTAAACGTGTCAATATGATTGTGTAAACGTCTATGATGTACGTAAGTTCCAGGATCATCATCGAAACAAAAATAGACAAGATACACAAAGGGTTAGGGTGCCCAAGCATGCTAGGATACATCAAAGTGTCGGGATACAGTTAGAGACGAATCTAGTTGTATACCTTCCAAGTCAGGTGACTTATCAATAAAAAAAAATATAAAAAAAATTATCATGACCAGAAGAAGAAGAAGGAGAGAAGTCCTTGAGATGTAGAAGAAGGATTGAAAAAGAAAAAAATTATTTTTTTTAAAAAGGAGAGAAGTCAAGTGACTTATCAATAAACAACCACGGTTGTTTGGTTTATTGAACTCATTTTTCTTATCAGTTTCATATTTATTTGGTAAAAAATGTATGGGCGGATATAACATAGTAAGTGGGATCCAATTAACCCCACTTGATTTGTTGGATATGAGGTTTTTAATGTGGTAATATGAATTTTTTTATAAGAAATATTAGATTTGATCACACTTAATTTGTTAGAGTATGAGGTCAATAATACTTACGATAGTGGTACAAAAATCTTTCATACATCATATTTTATTCATGACCCTACTAGATAAAAATCCTGGCTTCATCACTTAAAAAATGAAAATGTCTGTTACTATGTTCCTCATGAAAAATCTTCGTAAATCTAATTAGAAGAAAAAAATACACATAGTAACCAGTACATAATAATCTACAAGAGAATCTCGGTATTAAAAATTCAACATAAAATAAACAACTAAAAATTACGAGCCTACTAACTATCCAACCAAGCTGCCATTTACTGAACCTCCCCAGCATTAACATCCTCCTGTACTAGCGATAAGATCGACTCTGGTGGCTCCCAAAACTCGACCCATCCGGCTACACTTGGATCCGCAACTTTCGCTAGACCATCCGCTACGGAATTACCATTTAGACATGGTAAATTTGACCTAAGACTCAAAAATTGAATTGATTTATCCGAATCGAGACCCTAAATCGACCTGAACATAATGACCCGAAATTTGATCCGAAACCGAAACAAACCAAAACCGATCCGAATTTTAGTTGAACCGAAATGGACCCGAACTGATTTTTAATTGAATCGAATGGACCCGAACAAAAAACAATCCGAAATATAGAAAATATATTAATAGAAATAAATAAAGATAGGATATGAACAACCGTACAACTCACCAAAAAGTTAAATATATTGACTTTATAAATCTATATATAGGGTGTAAAAAACTGACCGGCCTAAAAACTTGATTAAAATCGACTGATCTCCTATTGGCCCGAACTGAAATTAACCGAACCGAAAAGCAACCGACCCGAAATGACTCGAATCACAATAGACCCGAACTAAAATCGAACCGAACTGAACCAAAATTAAATTTGAACCGAATAATATCAGACTCGAAATGACCCGAACCAAAACCAAACTGAATGACTCGTTTCCCACCATTGCAAGATACATGCAGAAATCGGATCACCCAATTCTGTTTTAACAATGAAGCAACATGCTCAAGTATAGTTACATAAAAAAATTGGATTCTTTTACTTACTTATTATTATTATTACTATGAAAATTCTGACAAAAACACTTGATTAAGAACGAGATGTTTACTTTTAATATTAATTTTAATTTTAATGTAAATTATTATAAAAAATAAGATTTATTTTACTTATTATTATTATTATTATTATGAAAAGTCTGACTAAAACACTTGATTAAGAACGAGATGTTTAATTTTAATATTAATTTTAATTTTAATGTAAATTAATATAAAAAATAATATTTATTTTAAATATTTTTAATTTAAATAAAATGCTAAAATTACATATTGAAATAATATAAATTTATCAATATTTTAAAGTTTTATTTTTAATATTTTTAAAATTTACATTTAATTGAAATATTCAGATCTTTAAGCATTTATACTATAATTAACAAGTTGTTTTAAGTACAAAATATGCTTCAGGGTTGATTTACAAATTTTTAGTACAAAAATATGCCTTATTTACGAAAGGCGCGCGCTTATGCTTTGCGACTTGCGCCCTTTAAAATTAAGCATGAACTCAATATCGGACCATGAGAATTAGGATTGAAAAAAAGGAGATTTAGGGATTCGTGATGAATTGGGGATAATTGGTAAAGGAATTAAAGGGAAGAAAGTCTGACTATCTAAAAGAGGTGATGATATTGTTTCATTAAATTGACAGCAAAATCTCTTGTGAGCTCATTAAAGAGCACGTGACAAAAGAATTATTTTGCTTATTTTAAGTCATTGTTGTTTGGTCCCTTGAACTTTTTACACATTAAAGAACACTATATATAAAATTCTTATCTTGATCTTGTTTGATATATAAAATTGTCGCATTTTGTCATTGATTTGTTTATCTTAATACGATTATTGTTAATGGTAAGGAATTGAAAATCTGATTATCTTCAATACTATTACACTTATATTATTAGAAATCAATCCATCTTAATTATAAGTACAACAATACCACTTATCAATACTTAATTTTATTAGAGTAATTTTTTTTACTCTCTAAAACACAACATATCGGTGTAAGGCAGTTCTAATATCTCAAATATATTTACACCTTATAGATTAGTTCTTCAATGTCAATATTTTCGACTATAAACCTTTTTTGCTTGCACAATAATTATCTTTTATCAACACATTATTATACTGCTATAAATTGATTTTACATTACTAGACCGATCAATAAACTACTAAATTCAAATTTCTGAATCCGCCCAGAGATATAGTATTGTTAAAATCATAATAGCATGTCATTCACTAGTTTTCTCAACAGTTATTTAAGATATCAATATTATCTTAGCATGAGTATTCATCATTAGAGCTTATCAGGATGTGAACATATATCACAATGTATCTTTCGTTAATTATAATTTCACAAATTGAATAATTTTATAGAATTTTTCAAGTCATATATCATACATAAATATGGCATTACAATCGACAAGTATACAACATATTACTTTTTTAGTATAAGCAACCACATATCATACTAATATTATATTAATATTGCTTTTATTGGTGAGCATATTATTTTATTATAAGTTGTCATATATTATTTGCATGAGAACACATTCTATTATGACAACTTATCCTTATAACAATTCGTAAAAAAGATTAATCATATCTTGACTTAGCACGACATATCATTTCATTCGGTGGTTTAAACTAAAGTCTCCACTCTCAATTTTATCACCCAAAGTACAGCCTAAATTGCATTCACCTTGCATAAGTTAACCCAAAAATAAACGGACCATGTAGTGATTAGTTTATCCCCCCATTATTTTTTTCGATGATTTATCAAGTGAGTCTCTTCTTATAGATCCTTGAGACACTCAAAACATTTAAATTATGACCATTTAATTTTATTATAAATAGAATTAAATTGTATTGTGGAAATGATGATTTTGCTTTCACTATTTAGCCTATAGATAGTAGGCAGTTTCACTCATTTGATACATCCCTAAGCAAAAGACATTTCTTTGAAACGCTATTTAGTTTTCATAAACCTTTCGTGAGTGTTGTTTTGAGCAGTATCATCAAAGTCCACTCCATTTTTCGGGTGTACGAAATTTGGAGAGCCGTGCTAACCTCAAGGGATTGTTCATCCATTGTAGCGATTACATACGTCGAGGTGAATTCGCTTTAAGACAGTGGTTAATATCACGACACAGTTTAGTTTGATTTAATTATTTTATTATTTTCTAGTCAGTGCTAACGCCTCGTTTTGCAGCAGTTTATTTTTTTAATAATTTAGAAGCGAATTCATACTGTTGCTCATGCGTGAACAATATTAGTCACACATCCTTGTATCGACGTGCAAATGTTGTTCTGGTTCCGGTAAGACTCCACTTTAATGCACCACCTTTGACAATGTATGAATATTGTGGGCTTAATTTTTACCGTTATAACTATTAAACATGCGAAACATGATATAATATTCATGGCAATAAATATAATAATGCCACATGTTTAATTCCATTAAATGTGTGGAATATGATAAATCATTATTTATAAAATAATGATGACCGTTTTTATCTTATTGAAAAAATCAAACGGCTTTAATCTTTTTATAAAGGCTAAGAAGCGATGAGCATTTGGTCTAGTGGTATTTTAAAGTCTTTTACAAAGCTATAATTATGTTTTACATGCAGACAAAACTCAAATTCATTTCATTTTTTTATCGTGGTTATCTGTTTCTATAGGTGATATAAATGCATTGTATTTAACAATACTACTGCATTCTTGAAGCCTCTATTTTTGGCTTTAATAATAATAATGACTAAAACGTCTACGTTAAATGGTAGAGCATTTACATGTTACACGTTTTATAAAGTTAAGTATTTAGTAGAATACGCTTATTATTCAAAGCTTTGTTCATCATGGATTGGTTTCGAGTATGCCACGTTTCCTTCACGAAAGTTACAAGGTGACATTTGTGGTTTTGCATTTAAATATATTCGTTTTTAATTGTGTTCTTTTATAAGAAATATCGAGAGGATAATAAACTGATCATGCATCTTCATACACCATTTTATCTAACTGAGTAATAATAATAAATTGATCATGCAACTCTTAATATCTGATGGTATTATAGTATATTAACCATATGGTTTGGTGAGTTAGTACCAAATTAATATATTGCCTTGGGTTGTGATAGTTGGTTCATGTGGAGATATGAAACCATTTATTCTCGTGTGGGTAAGATTATTCAATTTCTGAGAAAGGTGAAAATGATTGTGAATTATTTTTATTGTACTAATAATTTCTTTTGAAAAATTTATATAGGTAACACGACAATTAGAAATTTGTCTGCCAAAAATTATTTTGAGTTAAAGAGATGTGATTCAGAAGATAAGAGTTTATTATTATCATTAAATTATTTTAATTTTTATTACGGTTAGTAAACTATTTTCATGACTAACCATGTATAATCTTCATTTGAATTTAGAAGATTCAAAAGAGATGATTTAGATGAAGTGACTATTATGATAGACTTTGGGTTCATTCTGATTGGAGATGATGATGCAAAGATTAAAGTTGCAGGCATTGTGAGAATGAGCAAGTCTATTTCGAATTATGATTCTACCTGCGAGGTCAGATTATTTAGACTTGTTGCTTATTAATTCATGCTTAGAATAATACATGAATTAAATTAAATAAGTCTTTTTAAGCTAGCCTTTAAAACTTAGTAGATATATTATGTACTGAGATAAACCAGGACTAATACTAAGACTAAGGTAGTAGTGAGCCCAAAATATGTATGTTTAATAAGATACTGTCGTGAGTAAAAGTATCAAGCATAATTCTTTAAGAGATCTTAATTGAAGAAAGAGAACATTCACAAATGGCTTATCGAAAAGCATTATGAAAATACATGTCTAGGATTGGTTCTATGAAAGACATGGTATTTAAATGTGCCTAGTGCACTACCTCTCTTTCATGGTAACCTACCTAGTGCATTGTTCTTTAATGTGCTAACTTTTATAAAAAAATATACTATGACAAATAAGATCTCTTTAAACTTGGTGTAGAAGTTAAACGAGTTGAGATTAATTTGGTTGAGTAGAATACCAAATTTAGTCATAGTAAATAAAATATGTTATGGTCTCTTTAGAGCTAATATGATAGACATTAATACTACTAAAAGTATGTTGTAGCTATTAAATCTCTTTGAGTTCTTTTCTTAAGTAGAGGAAAGAAAAGAGATAGTCTATCTTTAGGAATTGTGTTGAAATCTCTTGTAACAAACTTGAGATAATTTTATTGTTGTTAGGAAAAGTTAAAAGCTCCTTATAAATATTTGCATAATATTTATTGCTTACATTGACTTCGATATCAGGAAATAATTTCCTAAATATCAGCAACCATACATTTAGAGATATAATTTCCTAATTTTCCGTCTGCAATCTACAAATGGTAGTATGGGATCCATAGATATTAGTTTTATAATAATTATGGCACTGCTTGGTAAACAATTTTTTTGAGTCAAAATTAGAGGTTTGGAGCATTTTTAGAGGTTTGACCAGTCAAATCCGCTAATTTAGATGTTTAGTAAATAGATGATTGTAATAGCGGATTAGGGTGAAACCTTTTATTTTAAAAAAGCTCACTTTATGAGCTTTTTGAGTTAAAGGTTTGGATAAAAGGCTTGTAAAGACTCTTTTGTCCTCGATAATTATAATTTTTTTTTAAATAACATAAATTTGAATAACTAATAAAATTAAAAAATATTTTCATAAATAGTAAATTAACATATACATATAAATTTAATAATTAATAATTAATAAAATTATATTCAAAATATAATTTTATATAATTATTAAAATTATATTAAAAAATAATTTCACAAATAAAAAATATATATACATCCTTTGTATATGTTTAGTAATGATATTAAAAAAATATTTTTCATAATATAATTAATATTAATTGATAAAATAATAATAATTAATAAATTATTCAAACAAGTATGAAACATAATCGTGTCCTTATATGTTATTTTACTTGTTCAAATAATCAAACAGCTATCAACTATCAGTTAATTTTACTAAACACTTTTATACAATTTGCTAGTCAAATCAGCTAATGCTATCAGCCATCTGCTATCAACTAATATAATTCGCTATCCACTAATTGCCAAACAAAGTCCTATTACTTTTCAGTTGTATTTTGTAGTCCTGAATCATGAAGGTGGTGTATTAGGTTACTGGCAGGTTTTCACTGACAAAATTGCTTTAGTTATTTATGTTCCACTAGTTCCTACAGTTCAAAGTCATTTCAACCCATGGGTCATGGCTGTAGAACATGTTCAGATATAGCTTAATCCCTTCAGTCCAAATGATGCAGAACTAATTTGAATTAATATGATAGTTTAGATTTGAAATTTGCCAGCTTACTGAAACGCAAGTATTTCATCTTCTCGTGATTGCTAATTTTTGAGCATTATATTCTGTGTACTGCAGATATGTAGATGATGGGAGACCATTCTGGCAATATATTGTCAGTTCCTCCGCTGGCTGCTCAGATTCTCAGTACTTCGAAGAATTATATAACTACTATACTACTAGCAAGGTAGGATAGCTTGTCTATTATCTTTTTAGTGTCATGATTTCGTTTATGAATATTTTACCTTTTTGATTTTCTGAAGGCTTGGCATCTCTGTAATCCCGAGGCTGAGAAAGTATTTATGGCTCTTAAAAAAGCTGGGGTAAAAGTGGCCGTTGTATCAAATTTTGACACCCGATTAAGATCTGTTTTGAGGGCTCTGAATTGTGATCATTGGTTTGAAGCTGAGAAGCCAAATCCAACAATATTTCTGAAAGCTTGTGAGCTATTGGGCTTAAAACCTGAGGATGCTGTCCATGTAGGGGATGCCAGTGATGCAGGTTGTGATGCTTGGCTCTGGGGAAGTGATGTTCACTCGTTCAAAGAGGTATGCTCCAATATTTTAGTTTTGAGAGAGAAGGGTAAGGAACAAAGTATATGGGGTTTATTCAAATTCCGTTCACCATATAATTTATCTTTCATTGAATAAGGGAAATATATATGTCTACATATGAACAGGGTTTAGAGTGAATAAATAGTCAAGTAGTTATATGTTTGGTTAAGAGGGAAATATATATATATGTTTGTTTCATTGCAAAAAGGGAAATATATAATCATGTTTCAGATAAGCGTATGTGTAACAGAACATTTTGCCTCTGCCCTTTTTCCATAACCAGACACAGTAGTTCAGGTTTCACATTTATCTTTTTGGTCTTTTGATCTATTGCAGCAAATCATAAGCCAACTTGAATATGTTTTTCCAGACATATGACTCAAGTTCTGATAATTGGATTAACATTTCTAACCGGACCATAATATGACATTATCTAAATTATATTTCTTTTTGGGATATTTTTCTTAGTGATTGCGTTGTTGTGACTTAGCTGTATGGTTAACATTTGTTTTAACTGCCGTTATCATTCTGTGTAAACCCATTTCACCTGGACTTTTGCCTATCATCTGTTTTTCTCCACGTATCTATTTTAATCGTCTATGTTTACCCGTTTACATGGTTGTCTTTCACCTGCCACTTTGTTATCATCGACTAAAAACTTAAACAAGGGAAAAAGAGAGAGAATAAATTAATGTAATTTACCAATTGCCGGGATGCAGATTGCTCAAAGAATAGGAGTAAAGATCTAGAGGCTCATCCACTTGGAAGATGGTGAAATTGTAGAGGTTGCTTTACGTGTTAGGCTGTACATTGTGTGAGCAGTACAGAGTAAGAAAAACAGTTTATACGTACTGGTAATGAAAATAAGTAAATTAAAAGTCTTGTTGGTTTTTTCATATAAACATAACATACCCTACTTTCAATGTGAAAATTCATTGGGTCTGCCACCAGGCTCTTTGTGATTACTACTTAAAGCCAATTGTTTAATTATACAAAAAAACATACCTTAAGTGGCACTTTAAATGTATGATATTATTTCTTTTATTTTCTCTTAAAAATCTCTTTATTTCTTACTGTTAATTTTAATCATTTATTTATCCTTGTCCATCGGTCAAAAAGAAAATTTTCTATGATTGGCCAACTACTTTTCAATTCAACCAAACATTTCAGTCTCAACAACGGTGTCAAGTCATCAGCTTTTCTTCCCCAATTAAAAATAAAATGCATTCTACCATGGGAGTTTTACATGTCTACTGTTCATCAATGACCACGAAAGATGATCGAACTATATCTCCTATGACCATGATTGACTGGATTATGGAGTTAGAGAAAAAAATTACATTGTCGTAGAATAAAATTAGTGTAATTAATTTCCATTTAAGTGCCATCAAAAACGAATTTATCATAGGAAAAGATCCTCGTAGCAATTTTGTTAGAAAGTTGAAGCAAAACTAATCAATTAGATATTGCAAAAGTATTAGTATTAGTGTTCCAATGATTAGCATCGTTAGGCTTACCTGCACTAAACGACAAGGTTATAGGTTTTCCAGAATAATAGCATTTGATGCAAATAAGTGCTAATCCTACCCTGAAAAGGCAATGTACATTGCAAAGAAAACAGTCTAAAGCCAAGCCAATATCACCCGTACATTTTGACAACCGGTTTTGCTCTTTATTTATAAGTCCGATGCACATTTACCACATCATGATGGTGCAAATAGTTGTATCTTCTTCCATACCGACTATGAAACTAGTATTCAAAGAAATGGACATTACGTGGCTTATATTGCAACTGGTTTGCAGACAAATAAACTAAACTAACCTGAATCTACAACTTTCAAGCACAGATGACTACACAACTGCTGTAGCACTTGGAAGTTGAATGCTTTTGGATGGATCAGAAAAGGGATCAAAACCAAAAGCTCATAACCTACCATCGACTACCAAAGTTGTTCTCCCCGCATCGAATTACCCCAAGCATGATAGCATTCCTTCATACCACCACGACAATCCCCTTTTGGTTGATCTGTACAGTGTGGGGCTAAAATAATGCTCTCAATGAACAAATAGTCTTGATCATTATCTCAGGCTGACTGCAATGTCACCTTCTCCGCAGCTGAGCTCTGATACTCAGCACAAGCCTCAGGGGTATCTTCTTCACTAGGTGGAACCAGCTGCCAGAACAGTGGTAAGTACTTGTCCCATTCATGCAATATCGTAGAACCTTTGGCACTCCCAGTTTTTTCCTTCACCATGAAGACTTGAAGTAAAGACTTTGTTCAAGGAAATAAAGGCAATGCAGTTGTTAAGATGATTTGCGAGTATGGAACTAGCAGACATCACATATTTAGGATTAGAGGACCACATAAAAAAGTCAACACCACAATAGCAAATACCAAATTAGTAAAACCAGTTTTTACAGATGACAATCCTCATTACATGAGATAGTATTAATATTATAATTGTAGTCTTCAAATTGGAAAAAAAAATGATACCTCTAATCAACTCACTCGGAAAATAAAGAAAATCAATGTGTTTTTAGTAATAGAAGCAGCAACAGGAGATAAAATTACAAATAGCAAAACCATAATAAATGGCTAATATTTCTATTAAGATGATACATGCGTCTGTAAACACACAGTGTAAAAATTAAATTCAGAAATGCATTATAGGTTGACGTGTTTGTGACAACTATTGCCAACAAACAAATCACTTCAAAATTAGTAGGATAAGATTTTGTTTAAAGAATGGGTTAATATTTGAGAAAAACTTCAATATACAGGCTGTGTAAACTAAAGTTTACACAAAGCAATTTAATTTTAGGGGTTTAGTTTAGGGTTGTATAGTTTATAATTTAAGGTTAGTGTTTAGAATTTAGGGTTTAGAGTTTAAAGTTTGGGGTTTAGTTTTTTAGGGTTTTAATTTTGATTTATAGTATAAATAAGCAGGTTTGTGTAAAATTTATTTTACACAGCCTGCGTATCAAATTTAAACCCTTGATATTTTATGGGTTAATATTTTATGCACTGGCAATGGAGTTTTTTCTTTCCACAAACGGACTTCAAATGATGCCATGTCATTCAGGGGCACTAAATGTTAAATCTAACTAGAAGATAAGATACAAGAGATAAGAATCCTAGATAATGCTAGGAGATAGAGTTTTACCCCTTTGGACTTAATCCTAAAATGTTAGCAGCTAATAACAAATAATATTTACAATATTTGAAGTTTATCTTTTATAACGGCTGTATTCTTCACTCCCCCTCAAGCTGGTGAATACACATTGTAGAGACCAAGCTTAGATGTGAGCTCATCAAAGGTAGTTCTTGGAAGTGTCTTGGTGAGTGCATCGGCTAGTTGTTTGTGAGAAGGAACAAAATTTAGCTTGACTGTCCCACTAGTGATCTTCTCAGAAATAAAGTGACGATCTAGCTCCACGTGTTTTGTTCTATAATGGTGTACATGATTCTTAGCAATACTAATTGCTGACTGATTATCACAATGAAGTTCAAAATCTTTACTGTGATTGAGTTTTAGTTCTGACAGCAACCTTTGAATCTAAATCCCTTCACAAATTCCATTAGCTAAGGCTCGAAATTCTGCTTCTGCACTGCTTCTTGATACTACGGATTGTTTCTTGCTTTTCCATGTCACTAAATTTCCCCAGACTAGAGCAGAATATCCACTTGTAGATCTTCTAGATGTAAGCTCTCCTGCCCAGCTTGCATCCGTAAAGACTTCCACTTTTTTGTTCTCATTTTTGGTGAAAATTAAGCCATGGCCTGGTGTCATCTTCAAATATCTTAGAATCCTGAACACTGCTTCTAAATGCTCTTCTCTAGGATCATTCATAAACTGACTAACAATACCAACTGAAAAAGAAATATCAAGTCGTGTAAGTGATAGATAAATAAGCTTACCAACTAGCCTATGATATTGTTCCTTATTAGTAAGAGCTCCATTGTTGTCAGTTCTAAACTTCAAATTATGCTCCATTGGTGCTTCGGCAAGCTCGCAACCTAGCATCCCTGTCTCTGAAAGAAGATCTAAAACATACTTTCTCTGATTTATCACAATCCCAACATTTGATCTCGCCACTACCATTCCTAGGAAGTATCTTAACTGACCCAAATCTTTTATTTCAAACTCTGTAGCCAAGAACTTTTTTAATTTTCTGATTTCCAGAACATCATCACCTGGGATGATTATATCATCAACATAGACTATTAAAATAGCCTTTTTATTTTCAGAAGAGGTCTTGATGAACATAGTATGATCAGCTTGGCATTGAAGGTAACCAGCTTTTAGAACAGCCCTGGAAAATCTGCCAAACCATGCTCTAGGTGATTGTTTAAGACCATAGAGTGATTTTAACAATTTACATACCTTAGTTGGATCTGAGTTTTCATCTAGACCAGGTGGCCTTTGCATGTACACCTCTTCTTCTAGATCCCTATTTAGGAAGGCATTCTTTATATCTAGTTGATGAAGAGGCCTGTCCAAATTCGCAGCAAGGGACAATAAAATTCTTACTGTGTTGAGTTTTGCCATTGGAGCAAATGTCTCATGATAATGAATCCCATAGGACTGAGTGAATCCCTTTGCAACCAGCCTTGCTTTGGACCTTTCAATGCTCCCATCCGAATTATATTTAACTGTAAATACCCATTTACAACCTACAACCTTCTTTCCTGGAGGTAAAGAAGTCATCACCTAGGTTTTATTTTCCTGCAGTGCTTGAATCTCATCTTCTACAGCTTTTTTCCATCTCGGATCCTGCTTCATGTACTGTTTGAGGGATCTGGATATTATCAATCTTGGTTGTGAAAGCCTTAAATGAGGGCATTAGCTTTCCATAAGCCACATATTTCTGTATCAGATGACTTGTATATTTTCTGATACGTTTTCTTTTAGCAATTGGTAAGTCAGATGTATCAATATGTTCAATATCATCATTATTCAAATTTTCCATACTTTCCTCCTCCTCCAAGGACAATGGGATCGGTTCCAATTCTTGAGCAGTCCTAAGCTGTGTAGTGTCCTGAATAGGCCTCCTTTTCTTCCGTGTATAGACACTGAGTTCTCTGGTTTCAAGTTGGTTCTCGGAAGGAAGATTTAATGGAGTTTTTGGTACGGATTCAACTTTAGAAGATAAAGTTTCAAGAACAGAATCTGGTATCATAGTAGATTCAGGGATAGGATCCTGTGTTGGAATAGGGTTGGGTATAATAGTAGGTTCATTTAGAGGTAACAAAACAGTAGGTTCATTTAGAGGTAACTGAATCTGTTGAGGCTAAAATTCATCCCAACTCTCCCCCTGAATTTGAGAATCTGAGAAAAAAGGTTGAGATTCTTGAAATGAAACATCCATAGAAACATAAAATTTTCTAGTGACAGGGGAATAACATTTAAAACCCTTATTCTGAGCAGAATATCCCAGGAAAATACATTTGATGGCCCTAGGATCTAACTTACCCCGAAATTGTTTAGAGATGTGAACAAAAGCACAGGAACCAAAAACTCTAATGGGCAATGTACATGACATTGGTTTGAAGGAAGAAAAAGTTTGAAGAAATACCTCCCTTGGTGTTTTGAACCCCAGAACTCTACTAGGTAACCTGATAATTAAAAAAGTAGCATGAAGTAATACCTCTCCCCAAAAATGCTTAGGGACATTAGAAGAAAATAAGAGGGCCCTAGTAACCTCCAATAGATATCGATTTTTTCTCTCGGCTACTCCATTTTGCTGAGGGGTATCTACACAAGAGCTAATATGAATTATACCTCTCTTTAAAAAAAATACCCAAAGTTTTAGTAAAGAATTCACTCCCATTATCATCTTGAATATCTTAATTTTACTGCAAAACTGAGTTTCAACCATAGAATAGAATTTTTTAAAGATCTCCTCAGTCTCAGATTTTGTTTTCATAAGATAAGTCTAGGTTGTCCTAGTGTGATCATCAATGAAAGAAACAAACCACTGAGCCCCTGAGACATTCTTAACATTAGAAGGACCCCAAATGTCACTGTGAATGAGAGAAAAAGATTGTGAAGCTTTATAAGAAGATGGATGGTAAGAATTTCTTTTATGCTTGGCAATTTGACAGACATCACAAGTAAATGAAGCTGGTTTTTTAGTAAGAAATAATTTAGGAAACAATTTCTGAAGATAAAAGAAACTAGGATGACCTAGTCGAAAATGCCATAGCAAAATTTCATTTGAACTTAAACTAGAAAGTTGAGAGGGTAAACAAACGGATTTAAAGGTGCAACTTGAATGAACTTGTCCATTGAGAAGAGGTTGACCTTCAAGAAGATAAAGGCCACTACATAGCTTAGCATTGCCAATCTCTTTTCCCGAAGCCATTTCCTGAAAAACACAACCAACAGAATCAAACTGAGTGAAACACTGGAAAACATCACATAATCTATTGACTGAGTAAATTGCATTTTAGGTTGGGAACATATAAAACAGAGGAAAGAACAATGTCCTTGTTAACGTAGACTGTCCTAATCCCTTCTACTGCAGTCATCGAACCATCAGCTGTCTTCACACTCTTTTGACAAGGTTGCTTTGTAAGAGTAAGAAATAGACTTTTATTTCCCTGTCATATGGTCAGTAGCCCTAGAATCGACTATCCAAGGGATGAGATTTTTGTTACCAGCAATATTTGCAAAGGAAATGCTACCTTCGTTTGCTGCCATGGTCACACTTTGATTAATTTTTACTGATGGCTGCCCAGCCATTTGTTTTAATTCCCCAAGCTGCTCGTTGTTGATCTTTTGGCTGCTGCAGCATAAACTATACGCCAGATCTACTTGTGGGAGGGTTTGATCAGACCCTAAACTAATTTCAGATGTTGGAGAGGTATGCATTCTCTAGGTTTTGTGGATCGGAAAAAAAAACCTAAGCAACTGATACCATGTTAATAATTGAGAGACTGTTTTGTAGAGAGAATGAATTCTCAAATGTATTGACTTGAATAATGCATCGGTATAAAGCCTTTATATAGGCTGAATACAAGAGAGTTATGTTATAATCAAATTACTTAATTTAAAATTTAAATCTAACTAGAAGATAAGATACAAGAGATAAGAATCCTAGATAATGCTAGGAGATAGAGTTTTATCCCTTTGGACTTAATCCTAAAATGTTAGCAGATAATAACAAATAATATTTACAATATTTGAAGTTTATCTTTTATAACGGCTGTATTCTTCACTAAACCCTACACATTAAAAACCAAACTCTAACTCTAAACCTTAAAAGCCAACACTAAACATTAAAATCTTAACCATAAACCCTAACCCTAAACTCTAAAAATGCACCGCTTGTGGAAAACGAAATTTTCACTGCCAGTGCATCAAATAATTTTCCTTAAAGAATATACTATACGGAAAATTTGCAAGTTAGACTCGGCATGATTTCAATACTAACCTTTAGAGTTTTGAGGGGGACAAATTAGTTTTCATATAGTATTTGAAGAGCCTAAACTAAATTCACCATGCTCACTTGTCACCAGGCAGTGGCTCTTAATCTAAGAAATACGTTACAAATCTAATAATAGAGTATTGTGCTGGTTCATGATGATTTTTGGGAAATTCAAGGTGAACTTACAACATGAGCCTCAATAAGGCTCTTAAGCTGCATCTGTCCAACAGGGGCTGTTACTCTTTGGATCTTCACAATTTCCTTATTTACCTGATCAGACATTTATAAAATTGTAAAGATGTGAATCTGAAGGTATAAAGATGGTGACGAGAGGGATATGATCACAAATGAAAAACAGATTCCACTAAATGATTATGTAACATAAATTTGTAGAGAACAAAAGGGAGAGAATGAAGGGTAAAATGAAATAAATGGAATCAAATAGAAAAATACTTGAAAATAAAAAGAAGAAATTAGATAGAGGGAGGGAGGGAAGGAGGCAGGGAAGCCAAAAAGGAAAACAATTCAAAGTATTATTTAGCTCTAGATATTGAATCCAGCAAAAGAACCAGAAAAGAAACATTAATTTCCAGTGACATGCATCCCATAGATTATACTTAAGTGCTAGGATTGCCAAAAATGAAGCAAGCAGATTTGAAATGTGCAAGAGACCTTCATTGCCAAATCTAGGTATCTAATGCTTTGGCCAACAGTTGCTAGCCTCAAAATTAGAAGAAATTGATGTTCAAAAAGGTTTGCTAGCCTCAAAATTAGAAGAAACCGATGTTCAAAAAGGCACCTTCCTTCTTTTATCCTGTGGAGAGGGTGAGAGAAAAGAAACTGGCTAGTATTCCAAAGCATTAAAATATACTATAAACTTTGTGTATGCTTTATGTAGCAAAATTCAGCGTGGGAGCAGCAAAGAAAACGAGACGCAACTGATGGCATGCAATTAGTTAAGAATTTCATATGGCAGCAGAGAGGTCTCATAAAAAATTAATTGCATTACAGTTCTAGAAATTATAATCAAGGATGCAAGATCATTAAGTACTTTCCAATGTATAACAAATTAAGCCAGGATATAAGAGAGGAAGATAGGCCATTTCTGCTCAAACCTTGGGTATTAGAGTATCATCCTCATCGAGTATGTATGCTAGACCTCCGGTCATTCCAGCAGAAACATTTCTCCCCACTCTGTCAAAAATAAACACGGATGTTCTATGAATTACATCTTTTTTTTTTATAATTGGATAACATCAAGTTGGTTAGTGATAACCACTACAAAACAAGTCCAACGGTTACTCACTTTCCAAGTACAACCACACAACCACCAGTCATGTACTCACAGCAATGGTCACCAGTGCCTTCAACCACTGCTTGAGCAAGTGAGTTTCTCACAGCAAAGCGCTCTCCAGCCTTCCCTCTAACAAAGACTTGGCCACCTGTCGCTCCATACAAACATGTATTGCCTACTATAGTTGCATCCTCAAGGCAAAACCCAGGATTCTCTACGGGGGTTACTACCAACTCACCTCCAGCCATACCCTTGTAATATTTATTTATAGAGCTTATGTCAGATTCTATGAAGAAACAGTGGAGTTCAATAATTGCTTGAAGGTTCATTTTAATATTTTATCTTAAATTACAATTTAGCTCGAACGTTCGCTAACAATGTTCACAAAACAGTTTAGGTTATACCAAAGTGAATTTAAAAATGCATATTCGGAAAAGGGAATTTTTTGACATAGTTTGTGTTTACATTGTTTCATACCTAGTTCAGTCTATAGCAGCTAGAGTCAATAAAAAAGGGTAATCGAATGAATCACAAAATTGCAAATGTTTTACAAACCAAGTTCAAAATTTTGGAAAATTAAGGCACCTTTTTTTAAGTCTTAAAATTATCCAACATAGCATGAAGATAGCAGTCAGTCACATTACCTTTCCCACGTAATCATTAGCTTCTCCAATAAGCCGGATATTCATTCCAGGAGTCAGGAAGCACGCAAATGACTGCCCGGCACTACCAGTAAATCTATGAACAAGAAGAAAACTAGTTTAGCTTGCCTGACACAGATACATTTTTTATGCACAAACATCAACTATTAAGAAGTTGGTTCTCACGTTATATTAATCTGTCCTGCAAACCCAGTGTCACCATATGTTTTTGCAATCACACCTGCTACACGACCACAAACAGCCCGGTCCACATTGTATATCTTTACAGTCTTGTGTGCCTCTTTCTCATTTTTAATTGCATCAGAGACCTGAATGAATGAATACAAAATATAAAATTATTGGATCTAGGACTCCTAATGTAAGTAAAAGTCCTATACCTAGAGTCTTTTTAAAGCATTGTAACGAGGTATTTTCAATTATTGGAATAACAGAATACAAAATATAAAATTCTGTTTCTTCCTGTTCTGTCAACTTACATGGTATCAGTCTAATTTCGATCCTATCATAATTTTCTTCTCATGGACAATCATCCTCGAGTGAGATGCAATTCTCCTCAACCTCGACTGTCAGTATGACAGATTTTTCAGAAGTAACAGGTTCTACTGTTACATGTCACAGATTTGTAGGCCATAATTATCTCCAATGGTCACAATCTGTTAAACTTTTTCTCATTGGGCGAGGAACCTTAGGGTACATCACTGGAAAGATTAAAAAACCCTCTGCCGACGACCAGGGTTTCGAAAAGTGGGCTCAAGAAAATGGCAGGGTTATGTCTTGGCTTATTAATACTATGGCTCCAGAAGTTGGATCTCAGTTTCTTCTATATGAAACAGCTCATGACGTATGGGATGCTGTGAAGGAAACCTACTCTAGCACAAACAACAACTCTGAGCTGTTTGGCATTGAAAGCAAGGCCTCCAATTTTAAGCATCAAGGGATGAATGTTACACAGTTTTATACTACCTTAACAAATCTATGGCAGCAAATAGATTTGTATGAGGTAAATGATTGGGAAACTGCAAATGATGTTGCCTTATACAGGAAAATCACTACGCAAAAGAGGATTTTCCAATTCCTAAATGGGCTTAATAAAGAATGGGATCCTGTTAAATCGAGAATCCTTAGCTGCAACCCTCTACCATCCCTTAGAGAGTTTTTTTCTGAGGTTAGAAGGGAAGAAAGTAGACATTCCTATATGATTCCTGAACCTCCTATTCCTGAAAGCTCAGCCTTGAATACTCAAGTCTCTTCTAATCCTAAAAGAAGGGGAAGGATGATGTGTGAATTCTGCAAAAAACCAGGCCACTTAAAAGACAACTGCTGGAAGTTACATGGTAAACCAGCAGATTGGAAACCTCAAGTCCAGAAGGCACCAAGGGAATCCTACTCGAATGCTGCCACTTCTAATCAACAAAGTGGCTTTACAAAACAACAGATGCTGGAGCTGCAGCAACTGTTCAGCAAATTTAATGGCAGCAGTGAAGGAAATCTAGCCCTAGTACATGATGAAGGTGTCCAGTACAAAGCCTCCTCCACTTCTCTTCTTTCTACTTCAACTACACCTACTTGGGTTGTTGACTCTGGTACTTCTGACCACATGACTGGTAACAGAGAATTATTTTTTAATTTTACACCTTCTTGCTCAAAGAGTTCAATTAAAATGGCTGATGGTTCTCTCTCACCAATTAAAGACAGTGGTTCTGTTATTATTAACAATGATTTGATACTTGAAGATGTTCTTTTTGTGCCTAGTCTGGATTGTAATTTATTATCTGTGAGCAAGCTTTCAAGAGATCAAAACTGCTCTTTGTGTTTTACTGATAAAGATTGTTTCTTACAGGCATTGGCAATGCTAGATTGCATGGTGGCCTTTATGTTCTTTCAAGCACCAACTCTTCTCCAAATCCTCCTTTTACATATTGTTTTACTTCTTTAGGACAGATCGACAATGTTATGTTATGGCATTATAGGTTAGGCCACCCAAGCTTTTATTATCTTGAAAAATTGTTTCCAAAATTATTCATTAAGAAAAAACCTTCTTTATTTAAATGCCATATTTGCCCACTTGCTAAACAAACAAGATCCCCTTACTTACCTTCGACTCATAAACCTTCACACCCTTTTTCCCTAATCCATAGTGATGTTTGGGGTCCTTCTAAGGTGTAGAATATAACCGGTAGTAGATGGTTTGTAACTTTTATTGATGATCACAGTAGGACTACTTGGACTTATTTGTTGAAAGAAAAATCAGAAGTATCTACTGTTTTCAAAAATTTTATGCAATGGTTGAAACACAATTCCATAGCAAAATTCAGATTTTCAAATCTGATAATGGGGGTGAGTTTTTTACACGGTCCCTAGGTAAATTTTTTCTAGAAAAAGGGATAGTCCAAATCAATTCTTGTGTTGACACTCCACAGCAAAATGGAGTTGCAGAAAGAAAAAATAGACACTTGTTAGAAGTTACTCGAGCCTTAATGTTCACCAATAATGTGCCAAAATTTTTATGGGGTGAGGCTTTGTTAACAGCAACATATCTTATCAATAGAATGCCTAGTAAAGTTCTAAATTTTCAAACACCTAGGGATGTTTTTTAGAGAGTTTCCCTCACTTTAAACCGATGTCTTCTATTCTTCCTTTGAGAGTGTTTGGGTGCACTGTTTTTGTGCAGAATTTAGATCCTTCTAGGTCCAAACTAGATCCAAAGTCTGTTAAATGTGTCCTTGTAGGTTATTCTTCACTAAAGAAGGGCTACAAATGCTATCATCCACCTTCTCGGAAATTATTTACCTCTTTAGACCTTCAATTTTTTGAAAATGATCCCTATTTTCCAAGGCTGCAACTCAGGGCGAGAACTATATGGATTTTTAGCCTTCTCAAACCTCTCAAAATCAGGTCTGTCCTTCCAGCTTCTCAAACTTTTTACCTCCTAGCTATCCTATATTACTTGATTCACAAATCCCTGTTACAGTCCCTAATTCTTTACCTAATCCTACTCCTGTCACTTCACCAACATCTACTCCTATTACTTCACAAAACCTACAAAAATCACCAACACCACCTTCTAAACCTCTACAAGTTTATACAAGAAGAAGAAGGAAAATTCCTGAGACCATTTTGCAATCTGGTACTTGACAAGAATTGGACTTGAGTCCAGCTGCCGATGAGGAAAATGGAGGTAATAACTCAACAGAAATTCCTTCTCATCTTCTTGAATTTGAGTGTACACCTATTGCTAAAAGGAAAGGTGTTAAACAGTGCACTAAATACTCCATTCAAAGGTATGTGTAGGATAACACGATATGTATAGAGTTGTATGTAATGTAAAAGTCTTGTAAGTTATGTAAAAGATCAAGAGTTATCTATTAGTAGGATAAGGATTAAGAGTTATCTAAGAAGTCTTCTATTGTAAGGAGTCCTAGTTAGAGTTAAATCCTCAAGGACTCTATAAAAGAGTTCTATGTTGTAACCTATTATTCATTCGAAAAGAAACAGAAACTTTCTCTTCTGTTTTCACAAACTTTCTCTTCTGTTTTTACTACTTTCTACAGTATGCAACTTATGGAAAATTGATGCCATCATTTAAAGCATTCACAGCTTGTTTAGATGATGAGCAAGTTCCTAAAACTATTGAAGAAGCCCTACAATGTCCTAAGTGGAGATTGGCAGTGGAAGAGGAAATTCAAGCACTAAACAAGAACAACACCTGGTCTATTACTGATCTTCCTCAAGGTAAAAAACCAGTGGGCTGTAAGTGGGTTTTTGCTGTTAAATTTAATTCTGATGGCAGTGTAACGAGGCACAAAGCAAGGCTGGTTGCTAAGGGGTTTTACGCAAACCTATGGAGTTGATTCTAAAGAGACTTTTGCTCCGGTAGCTAAACTCAATTCTGTCAGTCTTACTGAGTTTAGCAGTAAATCTTGACTGGAATTTACATCAACTTGATATTAAAAACGCATTCCTCAATGGAAAATTGAAGGAAGAAGTTTATATGGAAATTCCACCAGGGCTGGAGAATGATGGAAATTACCAGAAAGTTTGCAAGCTCAACAAGTCACTTTATGGCCTGAAACAATCACCAAGAGCCTGGTTCGAGAGATTTACTAAAGTTGTTTTGAAAGAAGGGTTCAAACAGTCTTTGTCAGACCATACTTTGTTTTCAAAGGTAACTTTAAATAAAAAAAAGGTTATCTTGATAGTTTATGTAGATGATATAATCCTAACAGGTGATGATAAAGAGGAGATTTGTCTACTAAAAAGGCTGTTGAGCAGAGAATTTGAGATTAAAGACCTAGGAAAGTTGAGATATTTCCTAGGCATGGAGATGACTAGATCCGGCAAGGGGTTGGTTATTAATCAAAGAAGGTATATTCTAGATTTGCTTGAAGAAACTGGACTAATGGGCTGTAAACCAGCAGACACTCCCATGGATGCTGGCCTAAAATTTAGCAAAGTGGACTGGGGCCCTACGGCAGACAAAGGACTATATCAAAGGCCGGTAGGGAAGTTGATATTGCAGATTGGAGGCGTTTAAAATAGATAAATTATCTTTTGTATATCTTATCTCTTAGGTGTTTTATCTCTAGCCTAACTCTTATCCTAAAGTGTAGATAAAGATAAAGATTTAGAGATAGCCTAGCTAAGGTAAAACTCTTGTCCATAGGCCTTTATAAAGGCTAAGTTTTCTGTAAATAAAATATAAGAAAAACATAGTAGGAATTACCTCTCTGCTCAAATACTTCTGATTTACATGGTACCAGTTTAGGTTTTAGATCCTAGAAAAATTCTTCCAAATATTGCGAGATGGCTAAAACTTATTCCACAGCTGTTATTGGTTCTGGGTCTAATCAATTCGTGAGATAGTAGAAGGAGAATTCTGCTCATGTAGCTGCAACTGCAACTGGGGTTTGTTTCAGTATCAGCAAATTGAAGACTTGCAGAAATTGCTTAGCCGAATGACTACCCAAAGTGACTCTCCTAGTGCTCATACAGTCCCAAGAGGTAGTTCAGTTTTTGCTAATTTTGCTGACAATGGTACTTGTCTATCCTAGATTGTGGATCCAGGAGCATCGGACCATATGACAGGAGGCGTGTCCCTATTCCAAACTTTTCAGCCCTTTCAATATTCTTCTCATATAAGAACTGCTGATGAATCCTTGTCATCTATAGAAGGGAGTGGTTCTATTCGGATTTCTGAAAATTTTATACTGCCAAATGTGCTCTATGTTCCTAAATTGGCCTGCAATCTTATATCTGTCAGTAAATTATCAACAGATTTACGATGCACATCTAAATTTTCTCCGAATGTTTGTGAATTTTAGGCTATGGACTCCGGGACGGTGATTGGCAGAGCTAGGTTGTGTGGTGGCCTCTACATTCTTCAAGGGCAAAAATCTCTGCATAAACAAGCCCAGTCAAATTGTTCATATCTGATTCCTTGTTTTCCTACTATTTCAGATTCATCCCATGATGTTTTGTTATGGCATTATAGATTAGGACACCCTAATTTCCATTAGCTTGCAAAAATGTTTCCAAGTTTGTTTCTTAATAAAAATACCAGTATTTTAACTTGTGACATTTATCCACTCGCTAAACACAAGAAAAACTCATACCCTCCATCAACACATAAAACATCCTCTCCTTTTTCCCTTGTGCATAGTGACATTTGGGGCCCTTCGAAAGTAAAAAACATAGACATTTCTAGGTGGTTTATTATCTTCATCGATGACCATACTAGGCTTACTTGGACTTTCTTAATGAAAGAGAAATAAGAAACTAATGGAGTTTTTTAAAAAATTTCACAATCTTATAAAAACCCAGTTTAACAGTCACATTCGTATGTTACACTATGATAATGGCAGTGAATACTTTACTCGAACTCTAGGGTCCTATTTTCAAGAAAAGGGAATTATTCATATTACTTCTTGTGTTGATTCTCCTCAACAAAATGGAATTGCCGAGAGAAAAAATAGACATTTATTAGAAATGGCTCGGTCTTTGTTATTTACTACTAATGTTCCAAAATTCTATTGGGGGAAGCCATTCTAACTGCCACATTTCTCATAAACAGAATGCCTAGTAGACCTTTAGATTTTAAAGTTCCTAGGAACTTCTTTCTTTCTTATTTTCTAGATTTTAAGCCACTTTCTTCAAATCTGCCAGTCAAGGTTTTTGGGTGCACTGTCTTTGTTCATATTTATCCTCATTCTAGGACTAAACTCGATCCTAGAGCCATTAAGTGCATATTTTTAGGTTACTCTTCTACTAAGAAGGGCTACAAGTATTACTCTCCCATCACTAAGGAAACATACACCTCCATGGATGTTACTTTTCATGAACATAAACCCTTTTATCCCAAAACCGAAATTCAGGGGGAGAGTTTAAGGGAATTTCAGTTTGTTAATAATTTTTATCCTTGTTTACCTTTACCTACTGTTTTACCTTCAGAACCAGCAGTCTTCTCAGAACCTGCAGATTTTTTAGAACCAGCAGAAATTATGGAACCTGCTGTTTTACCTTGTTTGAACTCTCCCCATACAACCTGCAGACTGTCGAGAGCTGGAATTTAGTCCTACAGCCTTGGAACACTTGGAAGGTATGGAAACTCATCAGAATAATGCTCATATTCCTATTGTTAATACTGATGACTTACCTATTGCTCAAAGAAAGGGGGTAAGAAAATGCACATCTCATCCTATCCAGAGATATGTAGCATATGGGAATCTAAATGCTTCATTTAAAGCTTTTACTGCAAATGTGGACAACATTGTTATTCCAAAAACAGTAGAGGAAGCTATGCAAAATCCTAAGTGGAAGATGGCAGTAGAAGAAGAGATAAGGGCACTGGAAAACAACAAAACTTGGACACTTGTAGATTTACCGCCGGGAAAGAAACTAGTTGGCTGCAAATGGGTGTTTACAGTTAAGTATAACTCTGATGGTAGTGTTGAGAGGTTCAAGGCAAGGTTGTTAGCCAAAGGATTCACACAATCCTATGGGATATACTACCAAGAAACGTTTGCCCCAGTAGCCAAGTTAAACACGGTAAGAGTGTTATTATCCTTAGCTGTTAATAAGGATTGGGAACTTCACCAACTAGACATCAAGAATGCTTTCTTAAATGGAAGTCTAGAAGAGGAAGTTCACATGCAAATTCCTCCAGGAATGCAACAAGAAGAAGATGGGAAAACAATGTGCAAGCTGGAGAAATCATTGTATGGCTTGAAGCAATCCCCTAGGGCTTGGTTTGAAATGTTTACCAAGGCTATGTTAAAGATTGGCTACAAACAGTGTCAAGCTGATCATACACTGTTTGTGAAGACAACCTTAGGTAAAAAATCAATTTTAATCGTATATGTTGATGATATTATTATTACAGGTGATGATGTTGTTGAAATACAAAATTTGAAGAAAATATTATCAACAGAATTCGAAACTAAGGAGTTGGGCAGCCTTAGATATTTCTTGGGGATGGAAGTAGCACGGTCTAAAACAGGTATTGTCATAAACCAGAGAAAGTATATTCTTGATTTACCTTCAGAAACAGGGATGTTATGATGCAAACTAGCCGAAACACCTATGGAAGTTAATTTAAAACTGAGAAGAGAAGTAGGTAGCCCTGTTAACAAAGATCAATACCAAAGACTTGTTGGGAAGCTTATTTATTTGTCCCACACTCGACCAGACATGGCATACTCAGTAAGTATTGTGAGCCAACACGAGTGATCCTAGGAAGGAACATCTTGAAGCTGTTACCAGAATATTGAGATATTTGAAAATGACCCCTGGACATGGTCTAATCTTCAAGAAAAGTGAAGACAAGTCAGTAAAATTATTTACAGATTCTAGTTGGGCTGGTGAATTAACTGACAGGAAGTCTACTAGTGGCTATTGTTCATTTGTGTGGGGAAATCTAGTGACATGGAGGAGCAAGAAGCAAGAAGCAACCAGTTGTGGCTAGAAGCAGTGCAGAGGTTGAATATAGAGCTATGGCTTTGGGAATCTGTGAAGGAATATGGCTACAAATGTTGCTGGCAGAATTGGGGCTAAAGCAGTTTGAAGAATTCGAATTACAAAGTGATAGCCAATCAGCTATCAGCATTGCAAGAAATCCAGTCCAACATGATAGAACTAAGCATGTGGAAATTGATCGACATTTTATTGCCGAGAAGGTCAATGGTTGACAAGTTAAATTGCATTTTATCCCTACAAAGGACCAGTTGGCAGATGTTCTTACTAAGGCACTACCAAGAGAGATTTGATAAGTTTACATCCAAGCTGAGACTCTACAATATATACTCTCCAGCTTGAGGGGGAGTGTAGATTGGAGGCGTTTAAAATAGATAAATTATCTTTTGTATATCTTATCTCTTAAGTGTTTTATCTCTAGCCTAACTCTTATCCTAAAGTGTAGATAAAGATAAAGATTTAGGGATAGCCTAGCTAAGGTAAAACTCTTGTACATAGGCCTTTATAAAGGCTAAGTTTTCTGTAAATAAAATATAAGAAAAACAGAGTAGGAAATACCTCTCTGCTCAAATACTTATGATTTACAGATATACCTGTCCCTAACTTGACCAGACATCTCTTTTCCAGTCAACATTATAAGTCAGTATATGACTGACCCGAGACATGAGCATATGGAAGCTGCAAAAAGAATATAAGGTATTTGAAAGGCACTTCCGGACATGGTTTAATTTTCAAGAAAAACTTGGACAGAACAGTTAAGAGTTTTTTCAGACTCTAGTTGGGCCAGTGAACTCACTGATAGAAGATCTACAAGTGGTTACTGCACGTTTGTTTGGGGCAACTTAGTTACATGGAAGAGTAAGAAGCAAATGGTGGTTTCAAGGAGTAGTGTTGAAGCTGAGTATAGGGCTTTAACTCTAGGAATGTGTGAGGGGATTTGGCTCTTGAAGTTACTCAAAGAACTTGGAGTGTGTCGGGATAAAAAATTTGAATTTTTTTGTGATAACCAGTCAACAATTCAGATTACTAAAAACCCTATCCAACATGATCGGACAAAACATGTTGAGATAGATAGACACTTCATAGCAGAAAAACTCACAAGTGGAGTTGCTTCTCTATCTTACATTCCAACAGAAGAACAAGTGGCAGATATACTTACTAAAGCTCTGCCAAAAGTCCAGTCCGATAAGTTTTTGTTCAAGCTGGGATTATACAATGTATACTCACCAGCTTGAGGGGAAGTGTAGCTTAATACGATTAGGATTAATTGTTGTTTCTATCCTTATCGGATTAGTATTGTAAATAATCCTAGTGTAAGAGTTATACTTAAAGTTTACTACTTAAGAGATTAGAGTTAGTAGTTAATTGTATCTAGGACTCCTAATGTAACTAAAAGTCCTATACCTAGAGTCTTTTTAAAGCATTGTAACGAGGTATTTTCAATTATTGGGATAACAGAATACAAAATATAAAATTCTGTTTCTTCCTGTTCTGTCAACTTACAAGGGACAACTCAAATGCAAAGCAATAGAATCCAACACCTCGCCAATTTGGGAAAAACAATCCCTGAATATATGTTACTGGGTAAAGTAAATCAAAAACTTGTTCTTCCGATCTAAACAGAAGGCCCATTCTGAACTCCGAGTCATTATGTTGACAGTTGGGAGATTTTATATTGCAATCTGTACATAAACTTACTAGTTTTTCTATTCACACAGTGACTTAGAAGAAGGATTATTAAGAATATCCACAACAACCTTGACAGTAGAAATTCTTTACAGTATCTTATGTAAAACTGAGAAAATATCACTCAGATTTCAGAGATTAGGTCAAATCATTAGTAGAAAGATTTTGTTTATGAAACTCTGCAACTATAACTACAGAATATAATGACAATTTTCACTTGAAAATCCTCCTGGAGTCCTGAAGTGCAAAATAGTTACCTAGGAAGATTAGATACTGACAGAGGATAAGGTTCAAGTCTGACAAAATATGGAATGGGAATGGCGAAATGGCAGCTTCTAAGATACAATGAGATAGAGGTGGAACTATATTGTAAGAAAAAGAATTATTTTTAATTAATTTAACAAAGTATACAGTAAAAAATCTTTTAAAATAAATAAAATAAAATTGTTTGCTATCATAAATTACTGAAATTTATGATCGAGAAATATCTTTGTGAATAAACTAAACATCCTTAAAATTTGGGCTTTAAAGATATCGATACTGTGAGAAAGGGGCCATGGTGGCCGGAGAAGATGAACGCCGGTGAACAATGAACAATAAAATATGAAAAGCTACAGTTTAACGATAGAACAAAAATAGTATTTTTAACAGAGAACAATGTGTTTCTCTGTATTTTCTCTTATTCTTCTTTTTCAAATGTGTATAAGGTGAGCCTTTAAATAGGCAATTACAGAGTTTTAGTATAGCTAAAACTATACTTTTATTTTTAATTTAAATAAGACTTTATCTCTAATTTAAAGAAGATAAATAAGACTTTATTTCTAATTTAAAGAAGACTTCTTGTAAATCTAAACTACTAGTTACTGACTTAGAAATAAACTCTAATTACACGGTTACAATCCACAGATACAAAATGCTGAGAACCATTAAGCTTAAGCACTTATCAAACAAAATCTAACCTACTAGTGCCATGAACATTTTGTGTGTTACTTTTTTTCTTTAGTCAAGTACCCTAATTCACTCATTATATTTCCTACTATTGCTCTTTGTAATCTAAAATTTTCTTACACCTTTTGATCAAGGCAGTGCCGCCTCCATAATTGTTTCTTGTGCTATCCCCTAATTCTGGCATCCATATTATTTTAAAATTTATGATCAGAGAAATATCTTTGTAAATAAACTTAACATCCTATAAATTTGAGCTTAAAAAATATCAATACAAAATGTTGTGAACAAATAACCGTAGAAAATTATCAAACCCAATCCAATCTACATGTGCTATGAACATTTTGTGTGAATTTTCTCTTTACTCAAGCACCCCTGTTGTCTTGCAAAGCCTCCAACTTCAATTGCCTTCTCTTTTCCAACTCAGCTGCTAGCTATCAGTTTCCTCTCTTTTCTTCTTTGATTTAGAGCTCAAAAAAACTCATTCAAGATAAAGGCCGCATTGAGATCAAGACACTCAACCAACTCTAATTCACTCTCAATTTTTATTTTCTATTATCTCTTTGTAATCTCGAATTTTCTTACACCTTTTGGTCAAGGCACTGCCACCTTCGTAATTGCTTCATGTGTTATCTCCTAATTCTGGCATTCATATTTTCTTTTACAATAATCAGCAATGTAAGACATATCCCGGCATACCAAAGGTGTGTAAGCAATCAACACAAACACAATACCAAATGTAACACAATTATATGTCAAGTGGAGAATCTTGTTAAATCAAGTTATACGAATTAAACATTTGAAATAGAAGTCCCTGGAGAATTTTTTTTTGTCTATATGTCATAAGGTAAGACCTCTTGATGTTCCAGTAAAACAAGCCTTTGATCATGGATGTGAAATTACATATGCATGCATAAAAATAGTATAAGCATATATATCAACAAAATTTTTCATTAATAATTATTTATGCAAGTGTTACCTCAGGATCAGCAAGTATATTATCATCCAGAACAGGACCATTTGAGTGAACTTCTTGAGTCCTGATGGCAGTACTGCTCCATTTTGGTAATCCAACATTCTAGGAACCAGAGACAGTTTTCACGTTGAGTGCCAATAAAAAAATAAGTATGCTCGCCACAAAAACACTCATGTGACAAGTGCAGGCAATGATTTAAAAACATACCGACAAGATATAATTCAGATCAAGATGCTGGGTTTTCACTAGTGAGATATCTCGTGGTTTTAGCAAATCTGTTTGTCCAATTATATCATCCAACTTTTCATAACCCAGTTGTGCTAACATGCCACGCACCTCAAAGAAACAAAAATAATTCAATAAGAGGAGGACGGATGCAGAAAACTAAATGTGAAAAATGATACTTTAAAATGAACTCTAAATTGGGGGAAGATGAATACAAAACCCCATCAATAATAAGGATTATGGATTACCTCCTCTGCAACATATAAAAAGAAATTGACAAGGTCACCAGGCACACCAGGAAATCTTGCACGAAGTTCTTCTCTCTGTTAAAATGAAAATATGTATTAATAACAAAAAGTAGGTGATAGTACATCACATAAGAGCACAAGCAATCATAGCGTCACATAAGGAAAAGGGTATCCTAGTACCTGACTGGCAACACCAACTGGGCAATTATTTGTGTGACAAATGCGAGCCATAATACATCCAAAGTGGCAATCATTGCCAAGGAACCAAACCCATACTCATCAAAGACCCATCACTGCGACCATTAGAACATCGACACCACTTCAAAACCACCATCGACTCTAAGAATTACCCTTTCTCTTAGTCCATTTTCAATGAGAGTCCGCAAAAGATCGAGATTTAAGATTGCTCTCATTAAACAAAGAAATAAATTTCCATGATTTAATTGGTAGGATAAAGACATACCGGTGGGTCTCGGTAAGTCCAAGCTCCCAAGGACCACCAAAGCATGTTTGATGGAACTTATAGGATGGCTCGATCGCCATCATGGCCTGATATCTGCAAAAGCAAATTACAGTTGTGAGTTGACTTCTGATGGATTCCTAAGAGCTATGTTCAAAAAAAGCTTTCTTGGTTTTGCTTTCTCTTTATCACGTTTAATATATAACTCACAGATACAGACATATAAATTCATAATTGAAAAGAGAAGAAAATAGTAGGCATTAAAGACTTAAGAAATCTCGACAATGAACAGACACCACTCTTTCTCATGAATATACAACACATGTATCAGCTTTTCAAGGAATAAATCTTGGCTTGCTAGCACTACTGGTTACACTAGATAAAAATGCCAAACGTCCATTAGCGCAAGTGTTTTCCATTTAGCTGTGAAGGAAACTTTTGAGATTCATAACTTTAAAATAACAGTTATCTTGATACAATCCAATTCACATGAGGACTATTTGACAGATAATAGATATGTCAAAAGTTTAATCTTCTTCAGCATGCCATTTTGACGTGGAAACATCAAACCAGATGAAAAACTAGGGAGGAGAAGGCCCCGCTAAGACCAACCAATTAGTGTCTTGAAGCTTACATCTCTTTTAATCGTCTATTTAATTCTACCATAAAAGTCCTGTAAGCAGCAAGTTCGTATTAATGAGCTTTCTAGGGTTAAGAATTTAAAGAGATATAAACTAAACAAAGATTGTGATCACAAGCACTAAGCTTTATAGAATGTGAATAATATCATCACTTTCAACTAAAACTTTAAAATTGAGGCTCTCAATCTTCTGTTCACCACAAAACTCTACTTGAGATTCTAAATATTATTCAAAAATCAAAATCTTTGATGTTATCCTTTTAACCATTATTTCAAGTTCTAAACTAAGTGTGATAAAAAAAATTCATTTCAGCATTCATTTCTTATTCCAAAATCAACCTGAATCAAAAAGCTTAAAGTATAAGGTCAATATGTTTAGAGTGATTCCAAAACCTAGAATTTAATTTCTTTTAATCCTTTTATTAAAGTAAAAGGCCGCGTGAGATGAAATTTTTATAGGACATATAATCAAGTTTTTCCTTATAACAAATCTATGCAATAAAGTCATTCAGCCACGTTTAATTGAAGTTGGATAAGTGTATGCAGTTTTAGTTTAGATTTACTAAATTTCTAGCAGTTTTTACTTGGTTTTATTTATTTCTTCCATGACTATATTAGATAATAACCTTTTACTTCATAAGTGCAAAGCGAGGATATTCGAGTTGTGAAGAGATAACACGAAGGAAGCAACAATTCATCAAATCTGTAGATAGTTTCGATAGTGTCCCCTTTCTTACTAGTTCACTCAAGTCGTGTGGTGGCCTCTACTTACTCAAAGGGAACTCTCCTCTCCTCAGACAAGTTCACTCAAGTTGTGTAACCAACTTGTGAGTTATCCGAGAGAAATTTTAGTTTTTGTAAATAATGTAGTAATTATCCTACTTAAAGTTTATCTCCCTAATAGATTAGATTTTATCCTTAGTAGGACTCCTTATTGTAGTTAGAGTCTATCAACTTAGTAGATTAGAACTAGAAATTATCTTAAAAAGGTCTTCTTAATGTACTAAAAGACCTAGAGCCTATTAAGTCTGTGTCGAGAGATGTAAAAAATCATTGAGCAATAACAGAAAAATTCTGCATTCTTTTCTGCATTCTGTTTTTTCCTTTTATGCAAAAACTTCAATTCTGTTTTTTATTTTTCTACATTCATTAACATGGTATCAGAGCAAAATTCGATCCTAATAGCAAATTTCAGTGGCGATTTCTTCCGGCTTCCAGTGCGATGCCCTCTGCCCTAGTTACTCCAATTTCTTCTTCTCCAATGATGAGGAGAGGTAAACCAGTCTGTTTTTTTTGCAAAAAGGTCGGTCATTCCAAGGATACATGCTGGAAAATTCATGGTCGACCAGCAGTATGGAAACCTACAACAGCCAAGATATCCAGGCCATCATACCCTACTGCGCACCAAAGGTTGGCCCTAGTAGCTTTACTGATCAGCAACTCACTGAGCTTCACAAGCTGTTTCGTCAGTTTAATTCTGCTGGTGCAGGAAATTTGGCTATGGTGAAAACTGCAGGTAATATAGATGTTTTTTTGCCGACTGCTCTTGTTTCTACCCAGTCTGCAGCAAATTGGATTATTGATTCTGGGGCCTCCAACCACATGACTGGTAATAGGGCTTTATTCTCTGTTTTTAAAAAGTCTTCTTCTCAAGCTTCTATTAAAACTGCAGATGGTTGTCTATCTCCCATCAAAGAGACGGGCTCTGCTTTGTTAGATGGTAATTTGATCCTTAAGGATGTGTTATTTGTCCCTGACCTCGCATGCAACTTGATATCAGTGAGCAAAATTTCTAAAGACTTGAACTGCTCCTTAAGGTTTACTGATTCTACATGTTTTTTGCAAGCACTGGATTCGAGGAAAATAATTGGCAGTGCTAGCTTGCAACATGGTCTTTATATCCTTCATGGAAAATATCCATCTTCTATTTCAAATTCTCCTTCTTGCTTTACTTCTTTAGGACGATTAGATACTATAATGTTATGGCATTTTCGGTTAGGTCACCCCAATTTTCACTATCTTAGAAAAATGTTTCCTGATTTGTTTGTTAATAAAGATCCAAATTCTATTAAATGCCATATCTGTCATCTTGCAAAACAAACCAAATCTTTATATTTACCATCTGTTCATAAACCATTCACACTCATTCATAGTGATGTTTGGGGTCCTTCTCGAGTGAAGAATATTACAGGAAGTAGGTGGTTTGTGACTTATTGATGACCATAGCAGACTTACTTGGACCTACCTTCTTAAAGAAAAATCTGACGTTGCTTCTATTTTTGCAAGGTTTTATGAAATGGTGGTTACTCAGTTTGATAGCAAAATAAAAATGTTTCACTCTGACAATGGGGGAGAGTTTTTCACTACTGCCTTAGGAAATTTTTTCGGACTAAAGGTATAATACATCTTAGTTCTTGTGTAGATACCCCACAACAAAATGGGATTGCTGAACGTAAAAATAGGCATTTATTAGAGGTTACCCGAGCCTTATTATTCACCCATATTGTTCCAAAATATTTGTGGGGGGAAGCCTTATTAACGGCTACATATCTTATAAATAGAATGCCTAGCAAAGTCTTGCATTTCAGAACTCCTAGAGATGTTTTCTTGGAAAATTATCCTACTTTTAAACCTATGTCATCTAATCTTCCCTTAAAGACGTTTGGGTGTACTGTTTTTCTAAAATCCACAGATCCTTCAAGTTCCAAACTAGATCATAGGGCTTTGCAGTGTGTTTTCGTTGGATATTCTTCACTTAAGAAGGGCTACAAATGTTATCACGTAAGTTTTTTGTCTCTTTGGATCTCACTTTTTTTGAACATGTACCTTATTTTCCTAAGACTGAAAATCAGGGGGAGTGTTTGGATGATTTCCAGTCTCCTAACAGTCAGGTTCCTTCTTTTTTCACCTTCTTTACCTATTATTCCTTTGTTTGTGAAGCCTCAGAATTTTTTAAAACCTGATACCCCTATTTCTAACACTACACCTCTACATACTTCACCTAATATTACTCCTATCGCTCCTCATTATTCACCTAAATCAACTGTTCAGCCCACTAACCAGTTACAGGTATATACCAGAAAAAGAAAGCCATTCCAGAGACTGTGTTGCAATCTGACACCTGCCGAGAATTGGACTTTAATCCAGCTGCCTGTGAGGATAAAAGAGGTAATGATGTTGTTGAATTTCTCCTCATTTATTTGAACCTGAAATTATGCCTATTGCTAAAAGGAAAGGGGTAAGACAGTGTACAAAGCATCCTTTTCAGAGATATGTTGCTTATAGCAATCTGATGCCCTCTTTTAAAGCTTGTCTAGATGAACAGATTCCAAGACTATTGAAGAAGCCTTAAGAGACTCCAAGTGGAAGAAAGTTGTTGAGGAGGAGATTACAGCACTAGAAAAAAATGGCACTTGGACCATAACTGATCTTCCACAAGACAAGAAACCAGTGGGATGCAAATGAGTGTTTGCTATCAAATACAATTCGAATGGGAGTGTGCACAGGTACAAAGCAAGATTGGTGGCCAAGGGTTTTACACAGACCTTTGGAATAGACTATAAGGAAACTTTTGCTCCGGTTGCTAAGTTGAACACCATCGAGTCTGTTGAGTTTGGTCATTAATTGTAACGAAAACTTCATCAACTTGACATTAAGAATGCATTTCTTAATGGGAAATTAGAAGAAGAAGTTTTTATGAAGATTCCTCCCGGTTTAGAGTCCAAGAGAATAGGCGAAAAGTTTGCAAGCTAGACAGATCACTTTATGGGTTAAAGCAATCACCAAGAGTCCGGTTTGATAGGTTCACTAGAGTAATTCGGAAAATGGATACAAACAGTCTCTAGCAGATCATACCTTGTTTTCTAAGGTAACTCCCAAAAAAGAAAAAGTTCTTTTGATAGTATACGTGGATGACATTATTGTGACAGGAGATGATGAAGAAGAAATAAGCCACTTAAAATCTCTTTTGAATAAAGAATTGAGATGAAGGACCTAGGAAAGCTTAGATATTTCCTAGGCATGGAGGTGGCTAGATCAAGCAAAGGTCAGTAATCAACCAAAGGAAGTATGTTCTTGACTTACTCACAGAGAGGCGGAATGTTGGGTTGTAAACCAACTGATACTCCCATGGACACAGGCCTAAAGTTTAGCAAAGATGGGTCTAGTCCAAAGGCAGACAAGGGACTTTTTCAGAGATTAGTTGGAAAATTGATTTATCTATCCCTGACCAGGCCAGATATAACCTTTGTTGTGAATATCATCAGTCAGCACATGCCAAATCCGAGACGAGCATATGGAAGCAGCTACCAGGATACTAAGGTATCTAAAGGGTACACCAGGACATGGTTTAATATTTAAAAAGACCCTTGATAAAACAATCAAGGTTTATTCAGACTCTAGCTGGGCAAGTGAGTTGACTTATAGAAGGTCAACAAGTGGTTGATGTTCTTTTGTGTGGGGTAATCTTGTGACTTTGAAGAGCAAAAAGCAAACTGTTGTATCAAGGAGTAGTGCAGAAGCAGAATACAGAGCTTTAGCTCTTGGAATTTGTGAAGTAATCTGACTAATAAAGCTTCTAAAAGAGCTAGACATGGTTCAAAACGAGAAGTTTGAAGTGTTTTGTGATAACTAATCTACAATTCAGATTGCCAGAAATCCAATTCAACATGACAGGACCAAGCATGTTGAGATCGACAGACACTTTATTGCAGAAAAGCTTACAAGTGGAGTAGCTTCTTTAACCTATGTTCCTCTGAGAAGAACAAGTGGCGACATCCTTACGAAAGCCCCGCCAAAAAGCTCTCTTTGATAAGTTCTTATTCAAGCCGGGACTATACAATGTATATTCTCCCGACTTGAGGGGGAGTGTGAGTTATCCGAGAGAAATTTCAGTTTTTGTAAATAATGTAGTAATTATCCTACTTAAAGTTTATCTCCCTAATAGATTAGATTTTATCCTTAGTAGGACTCCTTATTGTAGTTAGAGTCTATCAACTTAGTAGATTAGAACTAGAAGTTATCTTAAGAAGGTCTTCTTAATGTACTAAAAGACCTAGAGCCTATATAAGTCTGTATCGAGAGATGTAAAAAATCATTGAGCAATAACGGAAAAATTCTGCATTCTATTTTTTCCTTTTAGGCAGAAACTTCAATTCTGTTTTTTATTTTGCTGCATTCATTAACACAACTATATTCCAACAAGTTCTTAATTCTATTATTTTAGATCTAGTTATGTTATGGCATTTTCGCATTGGTCATCCAAACCTTGATTATCTTGCAAAATTATTTCCTCATTTGTTTAGTAATAAAATCAGACCTTTTCATTTATCCAAAAAAAGGTAAAGTTCACAAATGGTAACTAAACAATCCTAAAATGTTAACCTAACTTTCAAAAGTTACATAACGGATATTAAACTTTGGTTAATGTTACAGAATGGTCACTGAGTTTTAAACATAATGTTGAGGATTCATTGTAGATGTCATATTTATGAAAATCAATTTTTTATATAATATTTTTCCACATATATTGAAGTTCTACAATCATCTGTTTTATGCTTATGGAAAATCTTTCAAGTGATACAATGACTTTGTTCTCCCTTTTGCTGCAAATATCTCCTAAAAAAGTTAATTTCTTTCCCTTAATATAACTTTCCTTTGTTGCAGTTATATTGTTCATCATTAGTTGTTAATATTCAAAACTGCTAATAAACGTGCATATTCATTATTAGGAAACAATTTCACTGGTGATGTGTGGGCTAAACACTAGTATAATCTAACAAATGCTGAACAAAAAAGTACACTCTAACAAAAGAAGAATGCAGAAACATTCTAAGCCCATTGAAAAGGCACAAACTTTGCAGTAAACCGTCTTGGGAAAAAGGATTGAGCGTCATGCAAATGAAGAAATCAGAAATAATAATAACATTCAAGGGCACAGATATAAAAACCGAAAAAACCTGACACAGCTAAGAGCTCAGGATACTGGTAATAAATTGTGATGATTCACCTGTATGATATCAGCATTAGCCTTTGCAACCCCAGATGCAACTGTTCCAATTCCAGCTTCTGCCACTAGCTTGACAGATACCTTAGCCTTAGGGTTGACCTATTTATTTGGTAGATATAAGATAGTATTCTTATCAGTACTCTGAGGATAGTACTTTTAGCAAAGACTAAACAAATTACAATGATAATTTGGTAGCTGAACTAAAAACATGTGCAATTAGCCCCCCACAACTTTTGCAACCAGTAGCGAGTTAGTACAAGCAACCATCAGCTTAACGTTCTTTTGTCCCATAAACTGATTTTCACATTTAAATAATTGGTTCTCAAGGCAACTAAGGCTTCAGGAAAAAGGGCTTTGGAACTTAAAATTGGTTTGGATAAAATCAATAACCCTTTTCAACTAAAAGTAGCCAAGATGGTCAAAGTAGATAAATGTATTTAAAGTTCACAAAATCTGTTATAGGTCAGATACTATATGTACAAGTCAAATCCAGATTAAAGTTGAAGCAATCAGTTACCTGATGTAGGTCAAAGATCAATTGAGCAAGATCCTCGATAGAATAAATGTCATGGTGCGGGGGTGGAGATATAAGTGGAACACCTGGTTTAGAGTTTCTTAACTTTGCAATGTATGCACTAACTTTTTTCCCCGGCAACTGACCTCCTTCACCAGGCTTAGCACCTTGTGCAATTTTGATTTCCAACTGATCCGCATTGGCCAAGAATGTGGGAGTAACACCAAAACGACCAGAAGCAACCTGAAGAAATAATGATTCATGAGAATACAAGGAACAGTCTGCTGACCAATGGATCAGTAAAAGAACAGACTACTCCTTGCAGATCAGAACAATTAGGTTTATCTATGTGCTTCCCATCTAATAAAGCAAGTTTAGGATCATTAAGCACTGTCCTAAGTGTTTATGCCAGTATTTACTTTAGAACCCTGTGATCATAAGATCCCTCCATATTGGTATTCAGTTATTTTTCCTTTTAAAGAAAGAGAGAGAGGGAGAGTGAGAGGGAGAAATAATTAAACTTTACCAAAAATGTGGTTAAAAATAAAGGGATTCAAGTATTGAAATAATTGTAATGTTCTTTTAAAAAGGTTGTACTTTTAACTTCATTGTTCTTGCAATAAATTTATAAAACGAAATTCTTAGTTGTATTATTTGTGACAGAATAAATAATAAGGTAGGTAAGAGAAGTCACATTTGAAACCAAAGATGACCAAGTGCTACACAGTTTTGGTGCAAATGCATAACCAATAAAATGTATACAATTCACGTTGTGCAAGATAAGAACAGGTGTATCATTTAAAAAATATCAGTGCCCTAAAGAAAACCCCATGTTGTCTACATGACACAGAATCATATGAAACTTATTTACCTGTTTAATAGCACTTGTAGCAGTATCACCATTTTGAAGACCTCTAAGGTGTGGCAGCGTGGGAGAATACCCATCAGCAACATCAGCAAGTGGCTTCCATCGAATTGGATCCTTGAAGAAAATAAAACAAAACCATTATTTTCTTCATTTTATTTCCAAATGTTTGATGGGTTAATGGTGGGGTGAAAAAAGCCATTCTCCTAGAGATAGGAAGACCTGAACCAAACCTATCAATGCCCTATAGTTCCTCAGCTAAGCCAACAAACGCATGTCAAGATTATTCTGCAGTGATAAGTTTCAAGATTATTCTGGTCTACAATTTGCTTTCAGAATGAGTACCTAATAAACAGTAAATAGAACAAAGCACTTCCCATGTGTAACATGACAGTGACCTTTTCTTTTGAAATAGCAAGTACTACGAATTAGTGACCAAAGGAGTAACTTTAACACACAAGCATGCACACATGTACATGTGTATTGCTCAAAGAAATATGGCAGAAAAAAAAGTAATGTATATCTCCTGTCCTGGATTACCTCACCACCTTCTCCTGAATTAGACTTCCCACCTAATCTGTTCATGGCAATGGCTATTGCCTCATGAGTTTCCCTTGAAATAGCTCCAAGTGACATTCCACCGGTGCAAAATCTTTGAACAATGGATAAGGCAGATTCAACTTTTCCAACAGGAATTGGTGCACGCTCACTTTTGAATTCAAGAAGATCACGGAGAACCTGCATTTATAATTTACAAAAATAGGAAAAAATCGTGTAATTATATAACTATAGCATTGAAATAATAAAGAAGGGATATCATATGTATTGACTAACATTGACGGGACGATTGGCCAAGTGCTGCTGATAAATTGAATACGCACTTTCACTCTTCTCGCGGACAGCTTTATGAAGTAGTTTAGACATCTCAGGGTTGTTTGCATGATACTCCCCTTTAAATAATTAAATAACAATAATTAAGAAAGATATAAACACAAGAAGCTGAAATCGAATATACTCAATAAACCATTGTGCTTGAGAATACTAAATCAGGGAATAACTGAAGTGACAGAATTCAGCTAAGATGATATTATGTCTTTCAAGCTAATTTGTACTAATTATAACTAAATCCAGCATATTGTTCACTCACTTCCAGATAAAGTATCTTATCATCCGAATAGCAGAGATACCAAATTACAAGTAAAATCAAGTATTCCTCATGAAGAGCATAAATGCATAAATATTTTGACAATAAGTGATACCTCCAGGTCTGAATTGTATAAATCCAAAATTTTCCAATCTTTTAGCTGTATCTTCAGAGAATGCCTTCACCCAGAAAGACAATGTCTCCCTAGCCAACTGTAGGAAACAAGAATCACAGAAAACAAAATCAAATTACACAGAAGCAAATAGCATAATAAAACCTTTATCAGAATATTGAGATTAAAATGGCCGAAGAATGCAAGTGCTTAAGCAAATAAAGTAGGCCGCCTGAGGTAGGGTGGAGAGGAAAATTTGAGAAAATGATAACTCAAAAGATTTGGAGAGAATGTCAAAACCAAGGGAAATTTCAAAATCCAAAAGTCTCAATACTCTCAACAGGATACTCCCTAAACCCTAGTCCCTGGTAAATAAACAAGCATAACAAAACTAACATAAAATGCCATGTGAGTCCATGCAAAAATTGTATAATTGGCAAAAAATGCATCCCTAAATGTTAGATTATCCGATAGAGTTAAGAGTCCTTATGTAAATAGTAGTTTAAATTAAAGTTTAAAGATAGAGTTAGAGTCTTTATGTAAATAGTAGTTTAAATTAAAGTTTACTTCCTCAAAGATAGAGTTAGATGTCTTTTGTACTTAGGACTCCTAATTGTAACTAAAGTCTAATACTTGAGTTTATAAATTCACTGTAAAGGGATGTAATTTTTCGAAAATATACAATAACAGGAAATCAATTCTGTTTTCTTCTACTTTTCTGCAGAAACTTAAATTCTGCTTTATTTTTCTGCGTTATTTAATTTTTTCCTAAAGCTAGAAAATTGCTTTTCTACATGTTATCAGTCTAACATCGATCCTAGTTAGAATTCTTAATGGGATCCCCTTCGACAACCTTTGAGATGCTGTCCATAGCAGAGCAGGCTGCTGGATTGGAGTTTTTTCCAGAAACTTCAGGTTCGACAGTAACCTGTGAAGCAGATTTAGCCCTCGTGGAGGACAAAAGCATATAGAATACTTGTTCTCCTACTGCACTTTTTTCTACCAAAGGTGCATCAGCATGGATCATCGACTCTGGAGCATCTGATCACATGACTGGTAACATGGAATTATTCCTTAGTTTTTCAGATTCATCTTCTACAAGTTCTATTAAAACAGCCGATGACTCTTTCTCTCCTATCAAAGGAAGTGACTCAGTCCTCATTAATGATAATTTGTTGCTTAAAGATGTTTTGTTTGTGCCTAATCTCGCCTGCAATCTCCTCTCTGTTAGTAAACTCTCCAAGAATTTGAAGTGTTCATTACAGTTTACTGAATCTGGTTGTTTTTTTGCAGGCAATGAATTCGAGGAAGATGCTTTGCACTGCTAGCTTGCAAAATGATCTCTCTGTCCTCGAAAATCAACCATCTACCCTACCAAATACTTCTTGCTCTTTTACTTCTTTAGGGCAAATTGATAATATAATGTTATGGCATTTTAGGTTAGGGCATCCTAATTTTCATTATCTTGCTAAATTATTTCCTGAATTGTTTATTAATAGAAAACCAAGTTCTTTTAAATGACATATATGTCCTCTCGCTAAACAGACAAAAGCATCCTATTTACCATCTTCTTACAAACCTTCCCAACCTTTTTCATTAATTCATAGTGATGTTTGGGGTCCTTCTCGAGTGAAGAATGTAATTGGTAGTAGGTGGTTTGTCATTTTTATTGATGATCATAGTAGAACAACTTGGGCATATTTGTTAAGGGATAAATCTGAAGTAGCCTCTATTTTTGAGAAATTTTACAATATGGTTAAAACCCAATTTGGAAGTAAAATTCAGATCTTCAAATCTGATAATGGGAGTGAATATTTTACCAAGTCCTTGGGGGAATTTTTTAACAAAAAAGGGATTGTTCAACTTAGCACTTGTGTGGATACACCACAACAAAATGGAGTTGCAGAAAAGAAAAATAGGCATTTGTTGGAGGTAACTAGGTCTTTGATGTTCACTAGTAATATTCCTAAGTATTTGTGGGGTGAGGCTTTGTTAACCGAAACCTATCTCATTAATAGAATGCCCAGTAAGGTTTTGCAATACAGAACACCTAGAGCTGTTTTTTTGGAGAGTTACCCCAAATTTAAACCTCTGTCCTCTATTCTCCATTTCAAAGTTTTTGGTTGCACTGTGTTCGTGAAAGATTATTTTCCCTCTAGGTCAAAACTTGACCCCAGATCCTTGAAATGTGTCTTGGTCGGGTATTCTTTCACTTAAGAAGGGCTACAAATGTTATCATCCTCCTTCTCAGAAATTTTTTACTTCCTTGGATCTCACCTTTTTTGAACAAGAACCTTATTTCCCTGCGGCTGCAAATCAGGGGGAGAATTGTGATGTTTTTCAGCCTCCTACCAATCAAGTTTATCCTTCTTTACCTTCAGAGTTATTACCTACTTATAATCCTTTGTTATTTGAACCTCATACTCCTTTAAACCCTTCTACTTCTTCACCTATTATTACACCTACAGCTTCCCATCCTTCACCTATTATTACTACTCCTCATAATTCACCTAAACCTTCATCACAAACCCCTCAGCCTCCTAAGCAACTAAAAGTTTATACCAGAAAACAGAAAACTATTCCAGAGACAGTTTTGCAATCTGACACTTGCCGAGAATTGGACTTGAGTTCAGTTGCTAATGAAAATGATGGAGGTAATGTTCTAGCCGAGATTCCCTCGCATTTACTTGAATTTGATTATTTGCCTATTGCTAAAAGAAAAGGGTAAGACATTGTACAAAACACCCCATTCAGTGGTATGCTGCTTATAGTAATCTAATGCCATCATTTAAGGCTTTTACAACTTGCTTAGATAAAGAACAAATACCTAACACTATTGAGGAGGCTCTAAAAGATTCTAAGTGGAGAAAGGCTGTTGAAGAGGAGATTGAAGCACTTGAAAAGAATGATACTTGGACCATTAAAGATCTTCCGCAAGGCAAAAAACCAGTCGGATGCAAATGGGTGTTCTCCATAAAATACAACTATGATGGCAGTATACAGAGGTATAAAGCAAGGTTGGTGGCCAAGGGTTTTACTCAAACCAATGGAATTGATTATAATGAGACATTTGCTCCTGTAGCAAAGCTAAATACAGTTAGAGTTCTCTTAAGCTTGGCTGTAAACAAAGACTGGAAGCTTCATCGACTTGACATTAAGAATGCCTTTCTTAATGGAGAATTGGAAGAAGTGTACATAAGAGTGCCTTCGGGTTTGAAGTCAGTAAAAGGAGATCAGAAAGTTTGCAAACTTAATAAATCCATCTATGGTTTAAAGCAGTCACCTAGAGCCTGGTTTGACAGATTCACCAAGGTGATAATAGAAAATGGATACAAACGATCCTTGGCAGATCACACTCTCTTCGTTAAGGTAACCTCTAGCAATAAAAAGGTTATTTTAATTGTATATGTGGATGACATAATTCTGACAGGTGATGATGATGAAGAGATAAGTCACTTGAAAGGGTTGTTAAATACACAGTTTGAAACAAAAGACCTAGGAAAGCTCAGATACTCTCTAGGCATGGAGGTTGCTAGGTCGAGCAAAGGTCTGGTGATAAACCAGAGGAAATATGTTCTTGATCTACTTAATGAAGCAGAAATGTTGGGATGCAAACCAGTTGATACTCCCATGGAAGCAGGCTTAAAATTCAATAAAGAGGACACAAGCCCTAAAGCTGATAAGGCTAAATTTCAAAGGTTAGTGGGAAAGTTGATTTATTTGTCATTAACCAGACTAGATATTGCTTTTCCAGTTAATATTATCAGTCAACACATGACTGATCCAAGGGAAGATCACATGGAAGCTGCAATTAGAATTTTGAGATACTTGAAAGGGACACCACAGGGCATGGATTGCTATTTAAAAAGACACAAGAAAGGACTGTTTAGATTTATTCAGATTCAAGTTGGGCAAGCGAACTGTCAGAAAGGAGATCAACTAGTGGTTACTGCTCCTTTGTTTGGGGAAATCTAGTGACCTGGAGGAGTAAGAAGCAAACAGTTGTATCCAGAAGCAGCGCTGAAGCAGAATATCGGGCTTTAACATTGGGAATGTGTGAAGGAATTTGGTTGTTAAAGCTCTTGAAGGAGATAGATGTGAACCAAGAGGAGAAGTTTGAGATTTTTTGTGATAATCAGTCCACTATACAAATTGCTCGAAATCCAGTCCACCATGATAGGACTAAACACGTGGAGATTGACAGGCATTTTATCTCAGAAAAGATTACTAGTGGGATAGCTTCTTTATCTTATGTTCCTACAAAAGAACAAGTGGCAGATGTACTTACAAAAGCACTACCAAAAGCTTCTTTCGACAAGTTTCTATTCAAGTTGGGATTATACAATGTATATTCTCCAACTTGAGGGGGAGTGTTAGATTATCCGATAGAGTTAAGAGTCCTTATGTAAATAGTAGTTCAAATTAAAGTTTAAAGATAGAGTTAGAGTCTTTATGTAAATAGTAGTTTAAATTAAAGTTTACTTCCTCAAATATAGAGTTAGATGTCTTTTGGACTTAGGACTCCTAATTGTAACTGAAGTCTAATACTTGAGTCTATAAATTCACTGTAGAGGGATGTAATTTTTCGGAAATATTCAATAACAGAAAATCAATTCTTTTTTCTTCTACTTTTCTACAGAAACTTAAATTCTGCTTTATTTTTCTGCGTTATTTAATTTTTTTCCTAAAGCTGGAAAATTGCTTTTCTACACTAAATATTTAATTGAATCAGCAACACCCATCCGTGCATGACAGGCAAAATTTGACAAGGTGGTTTCCTTTATATGGTAAATGAAGAACCAAACATTAAAGGAAACCGTGGGAATCCCAAGGAATAAATAAGAGCATTTGATATTGACCAAAAGCTATTGATTAGATACTTATAGGCTCGTGTAGTTAGAAGTTACAATTAAGTTGGTACAATGTAGTCTCAAAGCTATGGATGTTGACCAGTGTTAGGTAGAGATATTTTAAGAGTAATTATGCTGATTGATGTTTGGTAGAGATATTTTAGGAATAATTTCTTGACTAATGGTTGGTAGAGATAGTTTAGTAGAAATTGTTACACTTTGTATTAATGTCTATTATTGGGGCATAATATCATGCTTTGTGATAATTTCCTGTTTTAGAATTTTAGCATGAATATATAGAGGTTACTATAACTAACATAAGTATGAAAAAGAAAAGAGGCTTTTCTCTCAAAAATCATTTCTCCACATGAGATGCTTTCTCTCTGAAAATTCTCTTTCTCTACAGTTTCAATGCTCAAGTTCTGTTTTATTGTTACCCCATGTGAGGTTGTTCACATATTAGAAGGTTTTGGTGGAATCAGAAGAACCCATAACAATAGATGCACCTGCAAGCCATTAAAAGTTTTTTTTCTTTTGAACCACTAGAGCCCATTTAAAATCATTTTCATGAGAACAAGTGGAAAAGAGACATCAAATGTTTCTAATCCAAATATACATCAGCTTAACCAGCATTGTGCCAAATCTAGTAGTATGAAAGTCTCACCAACTAAAACCACTTCAACTAACACGAGATGTTTCTAAACTCTCAAAACCCAGGTTGCCAGTCTCCCAAAGGCTATATAGACTAGCTTTTGAAGTCAAAACTTTCAAGGATAACTAAATATCCAGAAATTAATGTCAAGGGTCAACAGAATCAGCCTAAAGCCTTTTCAGAACACAATAAAACCAGTGTGTGCCAATGTAATCTCAAGTTCATTGCACATGAGAAACAAAAAATGATCAATATAAAACCAAAACAGAAAATTGAATCGGTGCATCTTTAGCATTGTCTTAAAACAGTTAAAAAAAGTGACTAGAGAAATTACTTCATAAGAACAAGCACACATTTTTTGATACCAGGATTCTGTTTGATTCAAAGAGCAAGTAGTCTATCTAACCTCATCAAAAGTCAATCCGCCAATATTTGAGACACTCCCGCAAAATGCAAGATCCACTATTTCCTTTCCCAGTCCATAAACCTCAAATATTTGTGCACCACAATAACTAAATAGACAATAACAAAAGTTCAATTTTCACAAAAAATGAACACATAAAAAGGCATTAAAATGCATATTTAATCATTCAAACCCTTTCTAAGTTCAGAACTCATACCTTGTAAGTAATGAGATGCCCATCTTAGAAAGAATTTTTAGAAGACCAGATTTGATTGCCTACATGACAAAATTTAGCATATAGGCAAAAATATAAGAAAGAAACCCAATTTAGAGGCAATTTAAAACTCTCTCCCTCCCAATACACACAAGCAAACTCAAGGAAAAGATCTGCGCCAAAGGTAGCCTAAAATTTTATGGACAACTAAATTTTCCCACATTAAAAACAAGAACAAAAAATAATGATACTTTTAGCACTTCGGACTTGAAATAATTAAGCTTTGCCAAGGATTCACAAGATTTTCAGTGTTGACAAACAGACCCGACTGGCCAGTTGTGTGGGGGAAATGGTGGCTTGTTTAGGCCAGTCACATGCATAAATATGGGAATCCGTCAAATTGACCAAACATGTTGAACCAGGTTAAGCCGAACTTGTTCAATGTTGAATCAACTTAGAGATTCTTTTATTATTTTGTTTAAAAATTTTAGAGTCTGTTGAACTGAACAAACGTGTTGAACCAGGTTAAACATCTGCTTTTCATATTATATTATTTGCAAATAAGCAAATCCAAATATCCATATTGTATTAGGTCACTACTCTATAGTTGTGCTCTATAGATATGTTAGTAACTGTTATCTTACCAATACATCACCATTTGCCATCTCATTACATTCGAACTTAAGAAAATCGGTAGCAAGGATATAAAACATAGCAAGAGCTAAAGTAAATGAAGATACAAAAAATTCATCTATGCCAAGACAACAAAAAACATCCAAAAATCTTTCATAATTTGATATATACTGACCTTGCAAAAGTTTGTCTGAGCCTGCTCAATTGTCACTGTAGGCATTTTTCCATTCCGCATCATGTTCACAGTCTTAGAACTCAGACGCCACTGCCGACAAGTCTCCAATGCCAAGTATGGACATACAACACTAAAAAAGTAATAATCGCAAAAAAGGTGAAGCGGTTTAAAGATATCAGGACAAATAGGTTTTACGAACCAAATAACATAATGACAAGAACCAAGTAAAACAAAATAAAGCTCCTGGCTATTGCAAATTAAAAGACGCAACAAGTAGTAATTTACAAATTAAGCACCAATCTTGAAACTAGTAACCAGAAACAAAACAAAAACATTTTATTTTTCACCATGTAGTAGGTTAGCTATACTCTTACTTTACATGCAAGAGTTTATGTTATAAATACACCATGAGGAACATAATTTTTTTATACTTTCCATAAAAAATCGTTTGCCTTAAACATCAGCCATAACTTAGATCAAATGACTATATTTTGTTTAAAACATAATCACAAGCATACTAACATAAATAGAAGCATTCAATTGGATGTGTAGACTACAACCATTTCCATGACAGCTATCTTTTATTATTATTCTAAATCTGTGTGTCCTTTAGTTTCAGGAACCTAAAATAAAGTAATTGCCTATAACCAAAAGAGGCACAATCATAATTTGAAAATCCTAGGGAAGCAAACAAATTGCATGGCATAAACTATTAGGAAAGTTTCAGAAATAATATTAATAAAAAAAGTAAACCGTAACCAACTATTCATACGTTCAAAAACCAATTAAGGCGTCATCTTGTACAAACCAAATAAATGGGAGAAAAAAAACATTTACATGGGTTCACACAGTGTTACCTAATTCGCCCCCACCCTCATGAATCTCATTTGGATCCGTTCGTTCCAATTCGGAATTCGTTTTCGTTCCAATTCGGTTAAGAAGGCGTGCTGGACCGGTAAAATTGGTGTACCAAAAAGACTTGTTTCCCTTAGTTTAAAAAGCACATTTGGGTGCGGTTAAGGTGCAGACGCGAGAAAAACGCCTTTACCGGCGGCGGCGGAGCGACCTGAGTTGAAGAATAAGAAGACTTTGCCCTACCTAAGTTGAAGAAGAAGAGTTGCAGAAAATGTTGGAGAAGAAGACCCCCCATGTGAAAGCCTTTTTTATTTTAATTTATTTTTCATTAATTGGCTTTTGTGGGGCCCGAGAAAAAGCTTTAATGATCTGAACTACTTTTATTTACTTTAATTAATTATAAGCTTTTTATTCAAAAAACTTTATTATTATTATTATTATAAAATTAACCATATTATTGTATTGAAGAAAAATAGGGTTTGGATTGAAAACAATAAGAAACCCTAAAATTATATACCAAAACTACACCGTTTTTAATATAAAATGGCATATATAAAAAAAACTAAATGAAAATACACCGTTTTCAATCAAACTTTTCATACCTGCTTTCCTTGTATATTCTTAATAATTAGAACAGTCTGAAAACAATAAAATATCAACCTAAAACTAAGCCTACACTTTTTATAAATCATTAATTGCTTTAAAAAAAAGAAAAAAATGAACATATAAATAAATTATTAAAAATTTATCAACGAATTATGATCCCAAACTAGGTTCCAAAGAAGAGTACCCCAACGAACCGCAAACGGTAAAACTAATGAATTGCGATCTCGTACCTGTTTCGTTAATCAAAGCGAACCACGAATTCGATAACAATGGGTTCACAGTCCATCAATCTCTTCTGCACAAATGGCAGGTACCAAAAAGACATCTTTCCCAGGCTCTCATTTATTAGAATTTGAACTTATGCTACTAAAAAAACTGCTAGAAATTTTCATTGCAGTATGCTCTTTCAAGAAAAGAGAGACGTTTGCCAAGCAATTTTTACGGGTTTGACATAAAGATAAAGACTCCTACAATGCTATTAAACCATCTAGTAGTCCCATATACTACAGTCCTGAGGAATATTAAGCATAGTTTACATCTATGTTGCTCTAACTCTTTTTCTTTAAGTATCTGTGTCCGGTGCATATTTGGACATAGGTATGTAAATATGACCCTCCAGGGATCCTCCAAATACATGGAAACTTAGAAAAAGTTTGAACAATCCATATCCGGCACTTAAACCCAAGTCCGAGTAAACATAAGACTGCATTCACTATATCTAGCAAAGAACCAAAACAGAGTTTTCTATCAATAAGAATCTGTCAGACCAGAAAAGTACCACCTCTATCGCTAACCTGGGATGGCACTTTATTTTTTTCAATAAAGCCAAGAACAAAAGGAAACTGCAAAGTAAATAGACTTCAGATAGATAACAAAAAGAGAGCTCACCTTGCCCCATATCCAATTAAACAGGCAAATTGATGTGTACTGAAACACTGAGCAGTATCAGCGACTATGGAAGCAGACATCCGCAGTCCATTTTGAATAAGATGTTGATGAACAGCAGCAACAGCTAGAAGTATTGGAATTGCAGGCCGAGTGGCTTCCTGGAGAGAGAGAAAGGGAAACAACCAGAATAAAGTATGGCCAGAGATATATAAGATCAAAGGAAAAGATGCTAATCTTTGGAAAGTGAGTTACAGTAAGTTACAAGGTACCAATAATCAGAGATATGTGAAACAGTAGCCTTTTCTGATTACATACTCAAATCAGAGTTAAACTAGTTCTCAAAGCGAAGACGTTTTACTGATTCACAAGCTTTCATGCAAGTATAAAATGGTTCATACCAGCTCATCAGCACGATCAGAGAGAACAAGCAGTTGGGAACCATTACGAACAGCTTCATCAGCAGCTTCACATAGTTTATAAAGCGTCTTTTCCAATGAACCTTCAACCCCTTTACGTATATCAAAAAAAGTAGGCAAGACTTGGGCCTTTAGCTGGGGATCCTTTAGCAAGGATTCCAGCTCCCCTTCATTCAGTACAGGGTTAGACAAAGTGACCTGTTTTGGATGACAATTAATTTTGATGGTGGGAAATGATTAAAATTTTAAGCGATTCCAATTTGAAAGCAAGCATGTTATGGCGTCAAATATAAATCTTGGAAATCTATGAACCTGAGAAGCATTTTCAGGTCCAACTTCCAATATATTTCTTCGTTTTCCAATATTGATTTCAAGAGACATAACTAATCCTTCACGAAGAGGGTCAATGGCTGGATTTGTGACCTGCATATAAACAATTAATAAAGCAAATGAATTCAAAACATCAGATACATAAAAATTGTGCAAATGTCAAGTGTGATTTTGTTCTTCAGCTTCAGTGCAAACAAATTAATTATCTTGCATGGTAAACCTTGAGCATAAGTCGCTTAGTGTTTCTCAGGAATTAGTGCATTATCTTTTAGCATTAATCAAACTCAATCTCAACCATGTAGAGCAGATATTCCTTTGGGGTCTTAATATAAAGACGAAGCAAAAAAAAAGCAAACGAAACAAAAAAATTGTCCAAAAAAGAGAAAAGAAATACCAAGGAATGCCAATGATGAAAACTAAATAGAGGTAATCAAGCATATAGCAAAATCGAACACTTAAAATTCCATATTACTGTAGAATCTCTAGGCAGAAAAGTCATAACTTCATTAACATGATTAAAATTCTAACAAACCTGTGCAAAACGCTGCTTAAAATAATCATAAAGCATGTGTGGCTTTTGAGACAATATTGCCAAAGGAATGTCATCACCCATGCAAAATGTTGGCTCATTTCCTTGTGCAGCCATACTCTCAATGATCATCTGAACATCCTCACTTGAATAACCAAAAGCCCTAAGACATCACATTATAAAAAATAATAAGAAATGTTCAAATCATTAAATTTTGCATATTTGATCATAGACTAATTTATCGTCACTAGAAATGAAGATATTTCAACCGCTAAATCAAACTAAACAACAAATATGCCAAAAACTAACATGATGATTTCACATTATATTCAACTCACATGCAACCATGTGCTTAACCACACTCACATTAGTATTTTTCATTACTTCAATAATACAAAAAGAATTCAGTTTATTTCTTCTAAGCATCATACCCACATTACTTAATATTCTTATATATTGTTGTATTGTTTATCTTTCATTTTATTTTATATCCAAACCACGTATACAGGAGATCCATATTGAAAACTATACTGGGTGGAATTTTGAGAATTTCTTTTAAATGAGAAAGAAGCACATCTTTTCATGTTACTAACCCTTAATTATATGAAGGGGAAAACAAAATTAGATGCATTATCACCATATTTTGCCCTATCATATTCTCCCATTTTTAGTGTTATTAAGCCACCATGCGGAATCGGCTTATAACCTATGCCCTCAAAGAAATCTGGTATTAAATATTTGAAGGTTTTCCGGCAAAGAAATATATCATTGAACAATGCAACTGAAAAAATCCAAAATAGTTTTTCTTTTCTATATATCACTGTAAATCTCGGAACTAGTATACTCTTAAACTAATGTGATTTTCTTGAAAAGCAATGGGATGCTAAAAGGTCCATGAGGTACCAGACCATATCCACTATGGCAAAAGGAGTGAGCAACAAGCACATATAACTAAATAGACTCAATAGGCTGTTTTCTATATGACATAAAATCCATACCAATCTAATTATTTTTTACAGAAGCAAAAAAAAAAAGCACCCCTTTCGCTTCCTTAGATATGGGCTTGCTCTTAGCTGACAAGACAAGAACATAACTTTTTTTTGCATGCAAAATTGTAGGGGCAATGTTCCAAATTAAAAGAAAATCACCACTGGCCGCATAAGGCATATCAGTCAAGAATCCACTAATCCAAATAAAGCTCTCATAAAATGATTAGTAACTAGAGATGTTAAAGGGCTAAGAGCATTAAAGGAAGTAAAATGGGTCTCATTTGCATTCATCACAACACCACCATGAACAACTCAAAGTATCTGACGGAAGTTCAATACTTACTGTTGGCGTCTTAAGATTGTTTCACTGTCCAAAACGGTTGTGGAGAGGAAATTTATTGGTTTCAAGGGTCGCATATTTTCACTAACCCATTTTCCATATGGATTTGATGCAGCTACTCGCTTTTTGACCTCCGTATTCTCATATACCTAAAAATTGAAGTACTTAAGGTGTAAGTAAGCTAGAAGAATAATGGAAAATTTACCCAATAGTTGTTTGGCACTATTTTTGTATTTATTTTCTGTTTTTTCCAATGATTTTGAAAAAGATACCAAAGCAAGTCTAGCGACCAGTTTCCTTTGCCAGAAAGAAAGGGGAAAAGCCTCAAATCTTTTAGAAGCTAGGATTTCTTGCTTTCCATGTTTTCAAAGATAATCTTTTTGCTTCTAGCACTTTAACAAGTGATTGATGTCTATGTATTAAGAAATATAAATATATTCAAATAAAAATTATAAATGAAATTAATAAATTCGTTAAAAAATACTAAATTTAACATAAAATGGTTATATATTTTAAATATTTAGCTAAAATTAAGAAGGAAAACTAGAAACATATTGAAAAAAATCACAGGAAATAATAATACTTCAAGACTGTAATATTATAATATTATATGGTTGTAATGAAGAATGGCATCAAGTATTATTTATTTATTTTGGGTATGTCCATTTTACGGACCATGTTCGGGATTCGAAGTTATCCCTCCCAACAATGTTGTCTCCAAGGTATTATTATTTAATATATAAGACAACATCATAATACACCCTCTGATATTGAATAATTTAATACTATTAATTAAATTAAATTTAAATATTAAATAACATTATTTAATTATATCAGTTTAGGTTATATTAAAATATTAAATAATGTTGAATTAATTTTAGGATAAACTATATTGTAGTCCCTATATTTTTAGAATGCTTTCACTTTGATCACTGAACTTTTAAAACTTTCATTACAATAACCGCATTTATAAAATGATGATGTGGACCATTAAAGTTTTCTTCTAAAAGAAACCCTAGTTTTTCAAATTGGTAGCTGACGCAAAGGCAGAGTTTCCGTTGAAAGGAGTGGTCGCCGGTCAATCCCAAATAGGGATGGTAAGTATAGTATTAAATTGCGGCCGCAACGCAGTGTAACGGCCGCATCGTAACGGTTTTGGAGGTCGCTGCAAACCGCAACCGCATTAGAAATTATAGTTATTTTTCAGAGAAAAATCATGTCACAACATCCGCAATCGCGATGTTGAAACCGCAATTTAATATTATGATGGCAACGGGGTAGATTTTTGGCCGCCACCAACTCGACCCGACCCAACCCGAGTTTAATATATTTCTATCACTAACCCGATATAATAAAAGTATAACCCAACCCCGAAATTTTAATAAAAACCCCGATTAAACCCGCCTCGTCCTGAAGAAAATTAATAAAAATATAAAATGTAATATAAAAATATAATAAATATGAAAATATTTATAAATAAACCAGGTAGGGGCGGAGAATTTCCACCCTAAACCCGAACTCTACTCAAGCTTATTAGAATACCGACCCGACCCGAAAACCGAAAATTCAAAAAAAAAATCCGACCTTATTGAATCAGATCGAAACCCGCCGGATTCGAGTCTTTTTGCCATCCCTAATCCAAATAGTGGAAAGGTTTCACTTGGCTAGAAGATTAACATAGTTTAGTTTCAAGCTTATACGATGGTTCACAGTGGCAAATCAAAAAGTTTTAGTTTTGATTGAGATTTGAAAAGATTAAAAGATTTTCAGACGAGTTTGAACCGGAGGGAAGAAAAAGAAGAAGAATAATCGATGATCTTTTCATTCAAAGAAACCACCGAACGACAGTAGAAACGACGACAAAAGGAGAAGGGACAGTCCAATCAAAATTAAAAGTTAAAACTTTCTAATTCATCAATGTTAATCGTTGTATCAGCTTGAAACCAAACTATGTTAATCTTCTGTCCAAATAAAGTCTTACGACCGTTGGGATTGACCAGCGACCACTCTATTCATCGAAAACTCGATATTGGCAGTAGTTGCCAATTTGGAAAATTAAGTATTTTTTTGGACGAAGATTTTAATGTGCAACATAAACATTTCTTAACGGTAGTGATCATAATGAAAACGAACTAAAAGTTCGATGATTGTATTGCAAGTTATAAAAGTTTGGTGACCTAAGTGAAAGTATCCTAAAAGTTAAGGGACATCAATATAGTTTACTTTTAATTTTAAGTATGAATAACATCATTTAATAATATCAATTTAGGGTATATTAAAATATTATATAATATTGAATTAATTTTAAATATGGAATGACATTATTTTATAATATTATAGATGTTGCATTAAAAATATTATACAATTTATTAAATATTAATTATTTAAAGTTTTACTACAAAATAATCTAAAATTGTTATAGAAATATTTTGTTATAATAACTAATTTCTCTAAAAGCTAATGTAAATAGTATTATTGAATATAATTTAACTATATTAATTCACATTATTATTTTATAATAAGTATTAAGTTTTTAACACAAATTAACTAGTAACATATCTAAGATTATTTGAAAGATATTAAAGAATAAGATCCAAGATTACTACAAAAGTATCAAACAATATGCTTAATAATAAGATGATTTTCCTTGATAAATATTAATATAAATGTTATTGTCATATAATTCTTTAAATCTTAAGTAGCAACTTGAAATATCGTATTTCAAAAATATGTATTCAAGGCGTGGCAAAATTACAAAATAATCATGTTTAACACAATTTTTAAAACAAAACAATTAAGTTTTTTAAAGAAAAAGAAAACAATTATCAAATAACTAGGTAGTATGCGAGTATTTACATATGTTTTGGAAAGAAAACTAAATAGTTTCTTGAAAATAAATTATAGTTGAAAAAACATACCATACCCCAATAAGACGTATAGGTTGATTTTAAAAGACAAAAACATATTTCAAAATAAACACACCATTTTTTTGAAATAGTTGATAGTTAACAAACGAATTATTACTATAATCATTATGAAAACACTTTCAACGCAAAAGTTGGGCATACACCATATCAACCCACAATAAGTTGCCATACAAACCTGACCACTTGATAAATCAGCGGTTATCATCATGCCGGGACCTAAGCGACCCTTCATAATAACTTTTGAATCATCCACCGGTAGAACACCAACCTAATAAAAGAATAAACATTGGCCATTGTTCTTTACAGTGATCAAAAACCACAAGCAAAATGCATAGCACATCAACAAAAGGTAGGAAACTAATTAATAAATGTCAATATAATATGTTTGTAACACGATATTATAAACTATTTCTACATGGAACAAGAAGAAAAAATAACGAAAGGTGAGTTTATTGGACGTCTAAAATAGCTTTAAAGTTGGATATGATAAACCTACGAGGTTTACCCATATATATGTTATCAAAGTGGCTTCTTTTCAACACAGAAGTCACCAAAGCAGGCTATTTCATGAAAAATGAGAAAAAATAATAAAAAAACTCACTATATTGAACTCGTCATTCAATATTTACTCCTCTATCACATACAATGTCAATAATATGCCTGCTTATAATGACACACAAAAGTTCAGCCTTTAATGCTATCTTATGTGCAACAACCTTCTATTTGTAGACTGAACTAAGCTAGCTTATTTTAATAAAGAGAAAATTCATTTTGAATCCCCATGACATTTGAGTCATCAGAACAAGATTAATTGGGACGTTTCATATTTTTTAAGAAAAGTCTAATCTTCTATTCAAAAAACAAAAAATAAAGTACATTTTAATCTTTTATATTTCAAATATCTAAAACGTCAATTGGACAGTAGGCTTCTGACTTTCATCAATCATAAGGAATGCAGTCAATAAAGGATCAAAACACACCTCAGATGCAACATAGACAACATTGTCAATTGTCCTCCAATACCTAGCAGGGCGAAGTCCATTCCGATCAAGGCATGCCCCGACAGTTTTTCCATCACTATACCACACAAATTAAAATAGAATTAGAAAGTATTAAAAAATGCAATAAAACAGAAGGGAAAAGGTGAGAGGAAAGTGCAAATAAGTAACATAACAATGTTACAATGTACAAGGATTTGTGAGCCAAAGGTTTAGCCCAAATTGTACAATTGAATTTAACAACCTGATGTCATCAAAAACACACTTCTTTCTTGACTATAAAGTAGAAATTCTAATTCCTGTTTATTTATCGTTTTTCTTTGTTCTACTGGATAGACTCCAAAAGAGAAGTGTATTACATATCAACATCAACAGCAAATCCACTTAACATGCTAGACCATAATATCAGTAGTGTGTTTACAATAATCCTTAACACAGAGGTCAATTGACCAGTCTTTAAAGCCTGAGGTATTTATTTCTCCAAATAAAATAGAAGGGGTCAAATCCACTTAACATGCTAGACCATAATATCGGTAGTGTTTTTACAACAATCCTTAACACAGAGGTCAATTTGACATCTATAGTTATCACTGAATTCAAAATATATCTTTCATTCCATCAAAGGAATACACTGTTCCTGATCCACCAGTTATCAAGTGTAATCACAAAGATACAAGTTGATGATTGTTAAGAGCAGTAACAGCATACATATGCACAAATGCGAATATACAGACAAGTACCTATGTATGTATCCATGCCTTTTAACCAAAATCATGCATTTCATAAAATGTGCTACTGATGCAAGACCAAACTGGTTTACTTGTTTTAGTTAATTTAAGAGATTGGCAGCCACTAACATTACCATGAGACAATGGAAATAAAACTAGAAATCCCCTAAAAGGGTATGCAAGTCCCTGAAAGCATTACCTAAATAGGAGTAAGGCAGGTCCATCCCAAGCTTCCATCTGACCCTTGTAATAGTCGTAAAAGTCTACAACCTAAGGAGAAACAATTAACTTAGTATTGTCTGCATGAAAGATAATTAAAATCACATTAATTCGCCAGTAATGAGAAATAGGATAACTAGAAACAGTGTTAAATATGGGATAAAACACTAAAAAACTGACTGCAAAAGCACCGAAAGGAAAAGGTGAATGAAACAGTACTAATAAGGGTGGGGAATAAAAGTTGTAAAATCAAGAGGAATAATTAAACTGACCAAAACAAATGATATAGACTTGATTATCTATCTGATTTACTTCTACTAGAAAGTAATCTGGAACTGAAATAACCTGGCAAAAACTCGGAGAATTCATTATACTTAGCTAAAGAGAAGAAATTTTGTTTAGTGAAGAACAATAACATTGCCCCCATAGCAGAATTTATAAGCGGTTTGAATAATCAGTCAGCACAGTCTCAAGATAAATACCTCAGGATATTTAGCTGTCAATGTGGGATGATTCTTGTATGCCTCTGGGACGAGAATCATAAGAGCTTCATCAGGACTACGGCCACTTCGTATCAATAACTGGACAAAGTAAAAAGAATCATTTCAAATTCTCCAACAGCTCATGCATGAAAGTGAATATAAGCATGTGGGAAACATAGTTTTGCAAAAAAATTATGATGGTTCAACTATAGAAACATACTTTTGGGATATCCTAATGAATATATAGATATAATACCACTAGCAAATGGCTACTACACCATGAAGGTTGAAGCAATGTAAATGTTAGTTAGTATGCATAACCGTGTGTTGTAGGAGTTTTAGATAGAGTAGGAGTTGTATGTTATCCTTACTTTATCTTAACTAGTAGTTTGAATTTAAATTTGATCTTTGTAAAGGATAAGAGTCTTATCCTATAGGTTAACTACTTGGTGTTAAACACCTCTGTAAAAGTTTATATAATAGACTCCTCTTTCACTAATGAAAGATAACAAATAGAGTACAGTAAAACTCTGTTTCTCACATGGTATCAGTTTAGGAGCCGATCCTATCTCTCTCGGTTTCTCCTTTGCTTAATTTCCATGGCTTTTTTCGAAACCACCACATCTGAAATTAGTTCCCAAAATAACCCTCGTGCATCTGAATTTCAAATCTCATATGCCTTTCTTTCTCCAATCACATCCTATAAACTAAATGGGAACAATTACCTTCAACAGTTTTTTGGCCATCTCACCTCCAAATCTTCCACAACTGCCTTATCAGCTAGTGAAGGTAGAATTTCCTGTTTGGCCACTTCTAATCCTCTATCCTGGATTATAGATTTTGGTGCCTCTGACCATATGACAGGCAACCTTCAGCTATTTCGCACCTTTAACCATTGCAACTCTAAAACCTCCATCAAGGTTGCAGATGGATCTCTGTCCCAAGTAAAAGGAAGTGGCACTATTCAAGTGGGTGATAAACTGGTTTTGCCTAATGTGCTATATGTTCCTAATATTGCCTGCAACTTGTTATCAGTTAGTAAGTTAGTTCAAGATAATAAATGTGATGCTCACTTTGGAATTAATGGGTGTGTATTTCAGGAACAGGGCTCGAAGAAGGTGATTGGCAGTGCTAGGCTATCCAATGGTCTTTATATCCTTGATGAATTACCACCTCCGATTTCTTCAATTTCACGTTGTTTTAAGACTTCATCTTCTTCTTTAAGTAACCCTGATGATATTATGTTGTGGCATCTTAGGCTAGGACATCCAAATTTTGTGAATTTTTTTAAAATTGATTACCAAGTTATTTAGCAATAAAAAGCCTCATTCTTTGTTTTTCCACCTTCCATCATTTCTCCTCTACCAGACATTCCTCTCATACCCTATCCTGAAACCACCAGAACAGAAAACACTATGCCGACAAAGTTGCACTCTCCTCAGACCAACAAATCACCAAGTCCTTGTACAACACCTCTTCCAGCACCTAGGGCTATAGCACAAATTTCCCCTACTCCTGTGCATTCACAGCCGGCAGACAGTCAATTTAAGGTGTATACCAGGAGAAGAAGAGCCCCTAATGAAGTAAATAACCAGCCTAACACTTGTCAAGAACCAGACTCAAGTCCATTTGCTGCTGAACCGGGCTTAAATCCTGCTATTGCTGAGATTGAAGGTAACATTGCTCCTCAAGATTCTAGTGACCTTGGTGACTTTCCTATTGCTATTAGAAAGGGAGTAAGAAAATGTACTATGCACCCAATTAACAAATTTGTTGCCTATGGTAAACTTCAGCCCACTTTTAAGGCCTTTACAGCCAGCCTAAACAGTGTGCAGATTCCTAAAATAGTGGAGGCCTTGAAGAATCCCAAATGGAAGAAAGCTGTCGAGGAAGAAGTAAGGGCACTTGAGAAAAATGAGACATGGTGTTTGACAGATCTACCAGAGGGAAAGAGGGTTGTTGGATGCAAGTGGGTTTTCACTATCAAGTACAACTCAAATGGGAGCATTGAGAGGTATAAGGCAAGGCTAGTGGCTAAAGGTTTTACACAATCCTATGGGGTGGATTATCAAGAAACCTTTGCACCAGTGGCTAAATTGAATACTATTAGAATCTTACTGTCCATAGCTGTAAACAAGGACTGGAAATTACACCAACTAAACATCAAAAATGCCTTTCTCAATGGGAGGCTCGAGGAGGAAGTATATATGCAAATACCATCTGGTCTAGAAGGTAAAACAACTAGAAATACAGTGTGCAAACTCAACAAATCACTGTATGGGCTTAAGCAATCTCCAAGGGCCTGGTTTGAGAGGTTTGCAAAGGCTATGGTAAAGAATGGATTCAAACAAAGTCAGGCTGATCACACCCTGTTTAGAAAGGTTGCAGCAACTGGTAAAATAACCTTATTAATTGTGTATGTTGATGACATAATTATTACAGGGGATGATAGTAGAGAAATTGAGAATTTAAAGGTTGTTCTTACCCGAGAATTTGAAACAAAGGACTTGGGAAGTCTAAGGTATTTTCTGGGTATGGAAGTATGAAGGTTAAGGGAAGGTTTAATCATCAATCAAAGGAAGTACATCCTAGATCTTACAGAAACTAGAATGCTTGGATGCAAGCCAACCGAGACACCCATGGACCCAGGGTTGAAGTTCAACAAAGAAGAAGCTGGTAATCTAGTTGACAAAGAACCCTATCAAAGGTTAGTTGGAAAACTGATTTATCTTTCTCTAACAAGGCCAGACATTGCATACTCAGTGAGTGTTATAAGCCAGCACATGAGTGATCCTCGAGAAGAACATTTGGAGGCAGTTAACAGAATTCTGAGGTACCTAAAATTCACACCTGGTGCTGGGCTAATTTTCAAGAAAAATCCAGACAGAACAGTGAAGGTATACACGAATTCAAGCTGGGCAGGAGAGCTCACTGATAGAAGGTCAGTTAGTGGATATTGTGCTTATGTTTGGGGCAACTTGGTTACTTGGAGAAGCAAAAAGTAGGTTGTGGTGTCAAGGAGTAGTGCTGAGGCAGAATTTAGAGCATTAACTCTTGGAATATGTGAAGGAATATGGATAAAGAGGCTTCTCAAAGAGCTGGAGTTGGATGAAAAGATTGAGTTCGAGATCTATAGTGATAGCCAGTCAACAATGAGTATTGCTAAGAATCCAGTGCAACATGACAAAACCAAACACATTGAAATAGATAGGCACTTTATCTATGAGAAAGTGAATGGTGGTATTGCACAGCTAAACTATATTCCTACCAGAAGCCAAATAGCTGATATCTTTACTAAGGCACTTCCAAGAGTTATTTTTGATGAGTTTACATCCAAACTGGGTATATACAACATATACACAGTTTGAGGGGGAGTGTTAGTTAGTATGCATAACCGTGTGTTGTAGGAGTTTTAGGTAGAGTAGGAGTTGTATGTTATCTTTACTTTATCTTAACTAGTAGTTTGAATTTAAATTTGATCTTTGTAAAGGATAAGAGTCTTATCCTATAGGTTAACTACTTGGTGTTAAACACCTCTGTAAAAGTCTATATAATAGACTCCTCTTTCACTAATGAAAGATAACAAATAGAGTACAGTAAAACTCTGTTTCTCACAGTAAACATTAGTTCTGTTATGCACTTCATCCAAATTCTCCCCATAGTTCAACTTCTAGACCACCAAACTCCCAGTGTAGTATATAGTAACTGAATGAAAATGTTTGCTTACTAGGCAACCATAAAAGCCAACATGGACTCCAGTTTGCAACGCTGCCAAGGCCATGGTTCTATAAAACACTGAAAAGGCCCATGCTAAAATGCAAACTGCAAGACATTCTATCAATTCAAACTGAAAAACATAATTTCTTCAGTTAACACTCATATGAACACTGTAGGAGATCAAAATTATCCAGAAAGGTTTTGGGTCAAGTAAAGATTTGGCTTGATCAAAAGTTTACTAATGAAGGATCATTTCTAGCCTTTTAACATTTGTGCACAAGAACCTAGCTCCACAAAGATGGATAGTCTTATATCTCCCATACAGCCCAACCACAACCAAGGAAATAGTAATGCCATTCTATCAGTATATATTTAAGTGATGGAGATTTGTTATTTCCTATAACTTCCAATCCGTAAATGTCACCCTCATTAAAAGAAATTACCAGCTTGTGTCAGCAGTCAAACTAAGAATCAGATTTCACAACTACAAATATGTACACACATAAGGAAATTCTATTTTTTTATGGTAAAATGAAGGTCAATGCTTAAGGGAATTAGGGAGGTGAATTTGCATGTGCTGGAGATGGAACCATCAGAGCTTAGCTCTAGGTTAACCAATTATGATATAGTATCATTCCAATAGTATACTACAGCATTGCAGGAATCCACCTCATGAGATAGGTGGGTGAACCCTCAGAGCTTAGCTCTAGGTTCACCGATCATGATACAGTATAATTCCAATAGTATACTACAACATTAATTAAGTTTATAGCTCATACTTCAGCTGTACTATCAAGATTTGCCGAGTCAGATGCCTTTGGGTTGCCAAAAGGGCGAATTTCATTTTCCCTTCCACGCCAAACAGGGGACTTCAATGAGGTTTCACGAGATTGCATCCAATTCAAGTTCCCCTGCATAAGGTTCAGAGTAGAGCGCAGAGAATAAACTTAGCTCATTAATCATATTTGTCATAATGGTAATAATATTACTAGAAAACATGAAACTTGCGGAGAAACTAACCTGTACAGTATTGATCTCTCCATTATGACCAAGAAACCTCATTGGTTGAGCAAGAGGCCATCTAGGACTAGTATTTGTACTATACCTTCGGTGATAAATGGCAAATGGAGACTTATAGAGGTCATTCTGAAGGTCGGAATAAAATAACCCAAGAACTTCTGAACGAAGCATGCCCTTGTAAACAATGGTTTGATTGGACAAAGAACAGAAATAAAGATCACTTCCCCAAGTCTCTGAGGCTGCTGCTCTTTCAATTAATTTTCGGCAGATGTATAGTTCCCGTTCAATGTCATCGACGCTCTCTTCCTTGACAACTCTAACAAATATCTGCTGTATATTGGGCATGGCTTCTTTTGCATAAAAACCAACCACTGATGTATTTACAGGAACAGACCTCCATCCAAGCACCTCGAGACCCTCTTGTCTAAAAATATTTACAATAACTACAGAAGAAATATGAACTAGTCAAACACCAGAATAGACGTGTGAAAGACAGACTAGATCAAATGAAACAGAAATGAGAATATAATGTACAGAGATAGGAGTTTCAAAAACGCTATTAAGTGATTAAACTGCAATTAAAAGTCTCTTCGAAGATGTTTAATCAATTTTTGAACTGATCCTTACATCTAATTAAACTGATCTATGACTCCACTTTATCTGCCCAAAGCCATAATAAAACCTAATAGAATAATATTGTTAGGAAACAATTAGCTCTTTAGTTCAAAATTAAATAAAATTCATCATACGATGAAAGCGAAAGAAAAGCAAAATGAGTTTATATCTCTAGAACATTTGGATAACAAATATTAAAGGAATTTAGTTTTGCATCCATTTGATTGGTGTCAGTTTTAGTTGGGTACTAATTCCTTATGTTAATTCAAAAACAAATACAGTAACAGAAGGCAAAATGGATCAGAACAATTAAATTAATGAAATTCAACCATTAACTGAAATTTGAGATTCTCAAGTGTTCACATGGGTTCTCGAAGAAAAATATCTGGGCTGAATTACACATTAATGGTGCATCAAAAGCTTGATCATATAAATCCTTGTTGGAAGTTAAGGGGAAAAGTCAAGGGCTATTCGATAGATTATGTCCTTTTGGTACAATTGGAAGTTTCGATGGTTTTAATTGGTTATTAATGCATTGAGTTGTCCAATGTCATGTCATTGCAAGAGGTATAGTCATTATTTTAAGTTAAACTGGTGCAAACCTCAATAATAGTTCATTAGGTCTTATATTGACTGTTAAGTTACTTATATTGCGGTTAATTTCTAAAGCTAATAAATTTAAGAATCATTTTCCAGTCTAGTTAGGACAAATTAGTATTTTTCCGATTTCTACCTCTGTGTATTTCCACAATGACCAAGCTAAAATGAATAAAAAATTACGTTATCAGAGCATAGTCATATTGTGTATTTTAAAGTTAACTCATATCAAAGAAACCAGTAAACACAGCATCAAAACTAGTTTCTTCTTCCCTTCTTATAAAGTTTCCTTTAATTTCTATTTCAAACCTGACACAGCCAAAACTCTAGAGACTAGACAAATCCACACCAGCTAAACCGTTAAAATATAGCAACTCACCACTAATAATATCTTAAAATATAGCAACTCACCACTAATAATATCTGGTTCATAATTTTCATTCCATGATCAAATAATTTCAATATATGACTTTTATCTCAGAACTTGTGTCCATACTTCAATCATAAGAGGTTCTACCCCAAATTTGGATACTAATGACTCTACAACATCCCAAGAAGTTCTAGTAGCTCTCGCTTGTATATCCTTAATCCTTATTTATCATAACTAAATCCCAATCAGCCTATTTATATCTACATGAAAGATCAAAAGCTTCACTCATACCTGAATAATATACAAAAGTAATCCATCAATACAATCCATTCACGCATGTGCCCCAATTCTAGGAAACATAGAAACGAAAACCAATTGATGTAATTAAAGTAAATAATTACCTTTTTTGGCTTCTTCTATAAGGCTATTGTCTTTGGGAAGAAAAATCATCCCAACACCAGTGTGCGACTTATCAAAGGATGTCATTCCTTGATTTTCAGCCCATTTGTCAAATAGATCCCAAGGAATTGAAGTCATTACTCCTGAACCGTCACCAGAATCATTATCTGCTCCACAACCCCCACGATGCTCCATGCAGCCAAGAGCTATAAGGGCATCCTTAACAATTCCATGTGATGCTTTATTTTCCAAATTGGCAATGAATCCAACTCCACAAGCTCCTCTTTCTGATATTATATCCTCCAAATTTGCAACCTATACAAAAATCAGATGGTAAGGAGAGAAAAGAGAACACATGAAACAACTCATCGATGGTCACAAAGATGATGGAAGTGTAGAGAAATGTAAATTTTGGCAACAATTTTAAATGAAAGATGACATTTAGGTGTCCTAGAAATCACATTCCTACTTCTATTATCCCCAATGGATCCAAGAAAATAGAAGGTTTTCAATGCTATCTTGAAGCAAAACCAAGAGAAAAGATCAAAAAACGATACCAAGTAAAAGAGACCATAAACAAATAAAATTTCAAATCCCACGGGTCATGTACCTCTTCATGCAGTAACGACTCTATGATAGGATGACCCTCGTATCTTATGAGGCAATAAGCGGTGGAAGATGCAGCATCACTCTTTCACCCCCCATACCTTGATTATACATATCATAAGGTCTACCAAACCTAAACATGCTCCTTAGGTACTCAAAAAAAAGGGTCACTTCACTCATAACACAGAAAAGTATGGGTTACACTAACATAAGCAACAAGTAGTGGTTAAAGTCCAATACTCCTATGGTATAGCAAGCTTTGTCAATGTTCAGCCAATGAACATTCAGAAATTATTTTGAACAATGAAATATGAAGAAAATCGTCGATAGGACACATTAATGGAAATTCTAACTACCGAAACTTGGGAGTTAAGTGTAAGTTGACAAAAAGTGTTAGAGTTTAATTTAATGTGTAATTAGAGTTTATTTCTAAGTCAGTAGTTTAAATTTATAGGAAGTCTTATTTAAATGAGGGATAAATATTATTTAAATTATAGATAAAAGTATAATTTTAGTTATATTGAAAACTCAGACGACCTATTTAAAGGCTTATCTCATACACATTTGATTAAGAAGAATAAGAGAAAATACAGAGAAATACATTGTTCTCTGTTGAAAAAAAAAAAAATGTGAGAAAGGGGCCATGGTGGCCGAAGAAGATGAAAGCCGGTGAACAATGAACAATAAAATATAAAAAGCTACAGTTTAACGATAGAATATTTTCAACAGAGAACAATGTATTTCTCTGTATTTTCTCTTATTCTTCTTAATCAAATGTGTATGAGATAAGCCTTTAAATAGGTGATCTGAGTTTTTCATATAACTAAAATTATACTTTTATCTATAATTTAAATAATATTTATCCCTCATTTAAATAAGACTTCCTATAAATTTAAACTACTGACTTAGAAAATACATTGTTCTCTGTTGAAAATATTATTTTTGTTCTATCGTTAAACTGTAGCTTTTTATATTTTATTGTTCATTGTTCACCGGCTTTCATCTTCTTCGGCCACCATGGCCCCTTTCTCACATGGTATCATGAGCCAACAACGATCCTGATGTCGTCACCATCATTGTCATCTCTAATCAAACAGATCGACGACGATTTGATTTTTCAGATGTACATCGATTTTTTTTTCCGCTGCTATCATTAGGCCACACTCGTTCCTCGGCTTCTCTCTCGTTGGAATCTTACATCTCTGGTGAAATTTCTACTCATTTAATTTTGCTATTTTGTTCTCTATTTAATGGTTCTATCTTAGCCAATCAAAAAAGATATATGAAAAGGTTATAGTTTAGCCTTAAAAACTATTTGGTTCTATCTTAGCCGCCAATCAAAAAGATAGATGAAAAGGTTATAGTTTAGCCTTAAAAACTATTTGGTTCTATCTTAGCCATCCATTGTAAAAGATAGGGAAAGGTTATAGTTTAGCCTTAAAAACTATCCGTTCTATCTCACCATCAATTATAAAAGATATGAGAAGAGGTTCTAGTTTAGCCTTAAAAACTAGATAATATTTTTTTAAAGGATTCTACATCAAAGATCCAAGCTGGAATTCTAGTTTGTGCAACTACCAGCTTGAGGGAGTGTAGATTCCTGTGATCATTGTTGAATGGAAGCAGCTACTTAGTCCGTGAATGACGAAAAAAGCTGGAAGACACCTCGGAAGATTCAAAAAACTCAAAAAGATCATCACCGACAGAGGAAAGTCGAAGACATCTAAGGATGGTGCAAAACCAATAACAACAAATAAAGTTGGTAGACATCTCAAGAAGGATGCGAAAATGAGCAACATCGTTTGCAAATTTTCAACAATGGCCGTTCACGAATAGCATGAGTATGTCCTAGCTGTTCAACTCAATGGGTCCCAAAAAAGGGAGATTTTTCCCTAAAAACAACAAAGAAATATGAGTAGGGCATCACATCCAAGATCCAAGCTGGTGCTCTACTACACTTGCTCACCAGCTTGAGGGGGAGTGTAAGTTATCCAAGAAGTGTTAGAGCTTGAGGGGGAGTGTAAGTTGACAAAAAGTGTTAGAGTTTAATTTAATGTGTAATTAGAGTTTATTTCTAAGTCAGTAGTTTAAATTTATAGGAAGTCTTATTTGAGGGATAAATATTATTTAAATTATAGATAAAAGTATAATTTTAGTTATACTGAAACTCTGTATCAGCCTATTTAAAGGCTTATCTCATACACATTTGATTAAGAAGAATAAGAGAAAATACAGAGAAATACATTGTTCTCTGTTGAAAATATTATTTTTGTTCTATCGTTAAACTGTAGCTTTTTATATTTTATTGTTCATTGTTCACCGGCTTTCATCTTCTTCGGCCACCATGGCCCCTTTCTCACATTAAGAAAGGGCTTCAATTGGTGAGCATCATATATTTGTAACAGCAAAACACCAAAACTTGTGTTACTTATTCTATGAAATTACGTTGTTACTTCAGACAACAATAGTACACACTACACGGTATCATATGAAAAAAAACTAAAACCTGAGTACTTTTTAAACAAGACTTCTGATTTCCAAAACCCAAATTTGACTCACTTTGACTTAACTGCTCGTTAACAATGTGCAGCTTTATTTGCTACTTTTTCTACTAACTTTACTTTCAAGGGGGGAAATCATCTAGTAATTCATATGAGAGTACAATCACACACACACATATTAAAGAAAAGGTAACAAAAAACTGCCTTTTTTTATAATTCGAACTAATGAAAAGAATATGTTAGGAAGGGGGCTTCTGGTTCACTCATAAATCATAACCACGCAGTAGTTTGTTTAAGTCAAAACAAGAAAATACTACGTAGAAAGCAGGATCGATCAATAGTGGAAAAATCCCACCTTGGGTTGAGGAGCGGATGATTGACGAGCAGAGGCGCTAGTGGTAGTCGAAGTAGTAGTCGGAAGATGATCAAGAACGGCCCGAACAGAATTGCTGGCGGTGTAGGTCGAGAAGCGGCGCAGAGAGCGGGTGTTGAGGGAGAGGGGGAGCCTCCGCCTGGGAGCGGTGGTGGTGGTGGGTTTGGATTTATTAGAGCAGAAGCCGAGGAGGAGGAAGCCATTGTCGGAAGGGAAGAGGCGGGGAGTGGTTGGGTTGAGAATGGGAGATAGAGAATGAAGGTTGGCCATGATTGTGGGAGCGAGAGGGATAGGGGGGAATGGAATATAAAGAAATTATGTGGATTTGAATGAACAACCCATGGGATGGATAAAAAAGAAAACAAAAGTGTGAATTTTTGGAAGCAAAGATAAACAAAATCAAAATGGGTGGAGCAGCCAAGCCAAACCAAACCAAACCACTCTTCTCAGTTCTCCCCCTCTTGCCTTGCCTTGCCTTGCCTTGCGTTTTTAATTCCTTCGATTCATGCTTACGTCATTCATTCTGACTTTGTGTACTGATCCTCTGTACTCGGGTATATTGTTAATGAGAAGTTGAGGCGGATATAATTTATAAATTTTTTTATTTTTTTAAATTTTATAATTTCATTCTCTAACGTAAAGTTATACTTTATGAATATGTCGAACTTCACCTACTTATTTAGTTATCAACCCCAATAATAGTATCTTCTACAAATTAATAAACAAATGCCTAGAAAGCAGAGTTCAGTGGACACAACTTGATAGTTGACGTGGGGGCCAACTAAAATACAAAATTTATACATCTCAATCAGAGTTAATTGATTCTAAATTATAGATCGTATTTCATCCTCAAATTATGCTTTTTTTATAAATTAATTTTTAAAATTTTATAATACTTCAATTGATTCTAAATTATGATAGTTTGACGAGTCATTTGTTTGTGTTCATTCATTTAATTAAATAACATAAAACCTTGTTTATATTCGTTCGTCTAATAAATAAATGATAATAAATAAACTTCACGCCGAACAATTCACGAACGTTAGCCCTAACAGACATGCTGACTTGCAAGTCCAAATTAGCACTTTTTGCATTTCTTGTAATAGTATAATATTCGTGTAAGAAAAAATATATGAAACCTAATATTAGAGCTGTGAACGAACCAAACGTTTAACGAACTGTTTGTGAACCGTTCGGCGGGAAGTTTATTTTTTTCATTTATTCATTAAATGAACGAACATTAACAAGATTTTATGTTCATTTAATTAAATGATCAAACACGAACAAATGACTCGTTCGTTTACATTCGTAAACATTCGGTAATTCGTTCGTTGTTCGTTTAAATTTATTTACATGTCCATTTATGCTTATTATTTTTTATAACAAAAGTATTATATTTAAAATTTTGGCTTAACTACAAAATAAAGTGCCAAAACTATGTTTCTTTTCTGAAATGGGTGCCTAAAATTTTATTTTTTGTTGAAATAGGTGTCTCAGTTGACTTTAAAACAAGTCAAAAATAAAACTGTAGGCATCTATTTCAGCCAAAAATGAAACTTTAGGTACATATTTCAGTCAAAAAATACTTTATGCACATATTACAAAAAGAGACATAGTTTGGGCACTTATTTTGTAGTTAAGCCTAAAATTTTTAAAATCATATATTAAAAATATAAAATAAAAAATTTAAACAATACTCAATGTACGAGATTTCAGACTTCTTAAGAAAAACCTAAACTTTTCATCTCTCCATTCAATTTCACGTTTCGTTTGTTTTCGTTCATTTATCATTTTAACGAACGAACACGAACAAACCACATTCTTTAACAAACGAACATGAACAAGAAATATGTTCGTTTAGTTGTTTGTGTTTGTTCATTTGTTCGGTTAAAATTAAACGAACGAACATAAACATATCATTATTCATGTTTGTTCGGTTCGTTTACATGCCTAATTAATATCTAAAACAAAAATTAAAATAGCCCAATTAATTCAAAATCCAGTGTCATTAAACCCAATCCCAATAGCATATTCAAAATCAATTTATAAGTAGAGGATTAAAATCAAAATCGATTTATAAATAGAGGATTAAAATGAGAATTTGAGTATTTTGAAATTGGACCGAGATGAAATCTGGTATCTATAGAGACAATAATTATTTCCTCACTGTAAGAAACACATTATTTAAGTATTGGTGACAATATCATTTTGTCACTATACATGTGATTGTATTCAAAAATAGACCGAGTGGTGCTAGTGGAACAGTCGGACTCCCCGAAAATTTCAAACTTCTATATATTTTATAAATTTTTTTTGTATTTTATAGTGATGATCTAATCTTGCATCTTCTAAAATTTTAAATTTTCATATAATTTTATTAAATATAAAAAATTATATCTCTAATATAAAATTATGTGTAGCTCATTTTTTTGTTTTTTTAATAAAGACCAGCTTCTTTATTATTGAAATAAATAATGTCCCAAAAACATAAAAAGGAAAGTGAAACGGTAAAGGCAAAACCAGACCTAGAAACAACCAAAAGAAAAAAAAAGTAATCCCTCATATCAGACAACGCTAGTGATGAAAACAGAGCAAGTACGGGAGGAAAATGCGCAAACAGGAAGATAGATCGTTACTGCAGGGAAAGATCCTGGAGAAAACCCTAGGATGGGGCAATTGATCGGCGATAGGAAGTCGTCGCATGCACCGCACAAAAAGGGATCTCTTCAACCCAAAACCGATCGTCAGAGTTGATTGAAGAGTCCTTAGCCATAATATGAGCCACCTGATTGGAAACTCGAGGGGTATACCAAAAAGAACAACACCTCAAACATTTTGCCATTTCCTTCGTTTCATAGATAAGGGCACTAATCTCTGAAAAATCTGTTGCTGATGATTGTAGCTTTTTAATTACTGTTAACGAATCACCTTCGATGATGATAGAGTGGAAACCCAGGTCACATACGAGGAGGACGTGCGTGAAGGGCTGCGATTGCTTCTACCATAAACGCTGATGCCACATGGCCGGAGTAACGCTTACTAGAGCCCATGATATCCCCGAAGAGTTGCGAACAACTACACCAGACCAAGATGACTTCTCAGAGTTGGAATAACTTGCATCGAAGTTGGCCTTTACCAAAGAGGGTGTAGGGACTTGCCAATTCGGAGATTGGAGGATGGGAGCAACCTGCAATTTGGGTATGAGAAGCTCAATCTCCTGCAATTCGAAAATAGAAAAGTTTAAGCTTCTCATATTGAAATGTAACAAAAACATTACCTCCGTTTGGCAGAAGCAATTTTTACTTCGTTTAAGCGATTTCTACAGAGAAACACGAACCTGGATACGCATGCACCCTTTCAGGCCCAGAAGAATGGCATAGTATCATAATCCAGAAAGACACCAATGAAATCACCAAGTTGTTTGGCAATAGATTCCGAGACAAAATCATTGGGCAAATCATTGATGATAACCCAAAAATCCATTATCTGTAGAGGGACTAGTAATGGCTCTTCCCCGTCCTTCAATCTATGTAAAACCAGCAAATGGAAATTAAAGTACCACGGTCCCTCAACCTCTATTCGATCAGTATCCACATTGTTATAGAATCGAAAAAGATACCTTCCGTCGCCTAACTCTGAAATAGCGATCCCCCCAATTGGGTGCCACACATTGGCCAGTGTTGCTTTCATAGATTGGAAATTGATCGTGCCGGAAGTAAGAAAGGATCCCACATAACAGAACTCAAAAGAAATCAGTTCACTCGATTGCGCAGGGGCCACCGCGAGAGCCACTTCCTCCTCATCATCATCAATAGAGAGTTCAGCCAAAACCTCCTCCACGGTTGCCATCAAACCCTAGAGAAAGATCAGATCACAAGATAAACCTGGGCAAAAGTCAGAGAAAAAATAGATCACAATAACCAAAGAAGAGCCGAAATAATAATAAAAAAAAGCTGGGTAGCAGACTGAGAGAAAATACTGGGCAATAGCCAGATAGATGAGAGAACAAGTTTATCTAAATTAAAACGACTAAAAAGTATTTGCATCGCTCATTCTTAATTGTATTATTGATAACAAAATTTTATATAATTTTATGGTATAATTATTTCTTTTCAATCAAATTATTTTTTATTAATTAAAATTTCATAGCGATGGAGAAAAGGAGCATCCTCCATTGTACTTTTGACCCACTTAATGCAAAAACACACAAGAAATTCAAATCGATTCTAAACTTTACAAATTTTTTTGAATAGTCTAAACGTAATTGTAAGATAGTATCTGTTCATAGATATTCTTAATTCTTTGATAATGCACATACACCATGTAGACGAAGTGATTGGAACTCGTGTCTCCTAGGATGAACATCATCCGTTTTTTTTCTGGGCATTTGTTGGATTCCTAAACTCTACACTTTTAAACCTTCATAGTTACCAATTCTCTAAATTCTCATCTTGTCAATAGATTCGTAGTTGCGGCCTAATAGAGAGTATATAGTGACATTATGTATTATCATCAACGTCATGATATCTCTTTTGTCATTTATAATATAAAGTTATTTTATTATTGTGACGATATTGATGATAAATGACGAAATCTAATATTATTTTGTCACATAATTAGTTGTTGTTGAACATAAACCATAAGGTGATGTTATACATTAGTGTTATCATATCTTTTTTTTTGTGACAAATCCTAAATCTAATCTTCATCCTACCTAGAGGGGAGGGGAAAGGAGACTCTAGGGGAAGGAAGGGGAGTGGGTCTAGAATCTATGACCTAAGAAAAATGAGGGAACAAAGATGAGCAGCTTGGCCAACCGCCAAATTTTTAGACATGCACATTAGTATCTTTATATCTTTAACAATACACGAAACATATAAATACATTGTCACGCTTGACATTTAGTGATACAACTAACATGATGATATTTTAGACGCCACTAATAGTTAAATTTTTTGTTGTATTATTTTAATGTAAATTAAATCCAAAACAAATGGTTGAATATTTTTGGAAATTTTAAAAGAATAGTCGACAAAAGGATATGTTATAAAAAGGGTTTGCACTTGGAATTTACTTGAACTTTTCTAGCTACAATGCAATTTGCATGTTCACTGAAATACATGACATTCCCATAAATGTATCTAATTGGTATTTTTCAATTACAAGATATAATACTGTAACAATGGCTATTACAACATTTGTTTGTGATAAATGAGGATTACCTTAAAACATATAGCTAACTCAAACTGTACACTCATGAAAGACAACATCATGGGTCATGTTTACAGCTGAAAACTGCTAAATGTTTTCAGCAAAAACTTTAAAAATGAAGTCGCGAAATCGTTTCGAATACTGCTTTGGATCCACGGCTGATATTGAAGTAGGGTCATACTGAATGGATTTATATGCATGCTCCAGCTTTTTGGTAATGTCATAATCTTGAAGTATGTCAATGATGCCGAAGAACATTACAACTTCGTAACACTCTCCTGTCCGTTCTCCAACGAGTTGCAATTCGAGTTCAGGTTTCCTTACGGTTCTTTCGACTCTTGCCGGCATGTTAGTACCTAGCTTGATGCTAGCCCAACTGCAATGTTCATGAGTTTTGATCAACACATGCCTTGAATACTTATAAAACACAAAGCAATAACTAAATATGAAGATGTTTTACCTCTTAGGGTCTTGAAGAAGTTGGTCCATATCTGGTGTATGAGTTGCATCATTAAGTGAATTGCCTGAAAAGATGAAATATGTCTTTCACCCATTAGGATTTAGAAGAATGCACTTTGTAATTAATGTTAGGGTAAATTATGTAAATTATCACTTAACTTTACTCCCAAACCTATTTTGGTCACTGGAGTTTCAAAACGTTCAATTTACTCACTGAATTTTAGATATTGAACATTTTTTTGTCACTCCTCCGTTAACATTTTGACGATATTCATTTACCCAGCGAACGAAAAAACTTCTCAAAAATTCGATCGGTGGAAAACTTTTTCGGTACGAGAGAAGTAACATACTGAGAATCTGGCTCCATCCGACGGTGGAGGAGGGAGATCGATGATAGAGAAACCAAAAGTTTTTTGGTCAATTTGTGAACTTCTAAGCACTTTTCGACAAAATGGAAGTTGAATTTAAACTCAGTAGGCCAAGACGAAGTGTCTGGTGAAATTTGAGACTGAATGACTACCATCTACGACTGTTTGGGGTTTAAGAGTGACAAAAAACGTTCAATGTCTAAACTTTAGGGACAAAAAATGTTTATGTCTAAACTTTAGTGACAAAAACGTTCAATGTATAAACTTTAGTGAGTAAATTAAACATTTTGAAACTTTAATACCCAAAATAGGTTTAAGAGTAGAGTTCAGTGATGATTTACGTAATTTATCCTTAATGTTATGAAATCTTAAGAAAGATGAAAGGTAAAAGAATGAAGTACGTCTTTCACAAGGAAGTAGCTCCCCATTAGGCGATATTTCTCTAAAGTGCAGACCCACTAAAAGACTATAGTCCATTGTTCTTTCTTGTTCAAGAAACTCACAATCCCTGTCGATTTGCCTGTGAAGAGAGACGTATATAAATATCGAATGTATGTTGTATAGTTACATGCTTGTTGTTAAGCTAGCTTGAATGGAGTACAAGAGAAATTGTATTTACCAACAAAACTCTTGAAACCAAGATTTCTGTAGTTTGAATATGAAATTTAGATCAAGATCCTTAAGTATAGTAGTATTATCGATCTCGGACTCGGCCTTATCTGTTATGCGCCCTAAAGAAGACCCTTTCAAGTCAAATCGTCTATGAATTGTATAGTCGGAACGTAAGAGGTTCCCCATAATAATGAATCGTACCTGGACCGTTCAGTCTATCATTTGCTGCAACTTTTTGTACATTTAATCATCTTTTTACCGAAAAAGTGTAGTTACTGACCTTCTTTTGAGCTGGTCCAGTGAGTTTTACGCAGTGCAAGCCGTAATATTTGATTACCAAAGTGTTATCAAAGGATCGACAATGGTTATAGTAGGCTGAAAGCATCCTTAAAAACACCTGCAAAACAGATCAATAAAGTTATTAATCAACTTAGATATGCAATCGGTTTCAAACTATAAAAGGGTCGGAGGAAATCGAAACTCACTTTTGTTTCAGACTTCTTCATTGTTTTGATCATGTATCGATCATCGTTGGTCAAATAAAAGAAGCTGCCACTTTTACCTGGGGAAGACAGTTCCCTGAGTGCATCGTTCCCACAAATGGATATCATGTAATCTGCAGGGTCTACCTTGAACAGTTTCCTCAATGTCCTTTTACACAAATGATAATGTGAGTTTACTTAGTGTTGAGATTTATTTGCAGACTAATTGTGCATGAAACTGCAGGAATATGTCTCACCTGAATACTACTGGACAATAATCTTTCCATCTAAATTCACAAGATTGATGTGGTGGAGTGTATTTACTGCCCTCCGGAGGAAACCTGGTCCAGATTTTCTCCTTAGGGTCAAATGCTGAAGCCTTGAGATCAAAACCTGTAGCCGGAGCCGGTCTTCCTACAGAATGCCTGATTCCCAATTGTAGATTAAGCATAAGTTCATAGTTCCTATGACCTTTGGAGATTGTTTCCCCCTGTCTTTTTCCTAGTTTGGGTACTTTCAAAGGCAACCCAAGGTTGAACTTTGGGTTTGTATCATCATACAACTCGTAATCCAAATCCCTTCTCATTTCTCTTAAACTATTGCCATCACCATCATTCTCCCATAAGGTGGTTTTATCTAATGGTCTCTCTACACCTACACTCGCCCTCCCGTCCACCGACAGTCTTCTCGGTCTGTCCCCACCCTTTGTCGAATACCACATTGCTAATCTCTTCTGGGATGGCATGATCGAAACCCTTTCTCCGTGGCAAATTTTACAGTTCGCCAAGTCGTTATACACAGTTGTCGGACCCCATTCAAGATCTGCAGCTGAAGAAGACTCGGAAGGGTAATATGTCCCATTCTGTTCATCTGGATCTTTACTCCAATTTCCCACATAAAAACTACCACCAGGCCATTGATAAGTTCCATTACCTTTTGGTAGGCCATCTTCCCAAAATCCATCATACTTGTTCCCATTGCTCCACACAAAAGTCCCCTTACCGAAAATCACACCGCTCTTCCACTCTCCTACGTAATAGTTCTTGTTCTTCCATTGATATTTCCCCTGCCCTGCTTGTAAACCGCGACGCCATTCTCCATCGTATGAATCCCCATTCGAATAATGCATTATGCCATGACCATGTTTCAAGTTCATCACCCATTGTCCCTTATAAGTATCCCCATTGGCTCCAGTATATGTACCTGTTCCATCCATATATCCGGTTTTAAACTCCCCTTCATAACTAGCACCAGAGGGCCAGGTAAACCTTCCCCTCCCCATAGTTTTGCCTTTATGCCACTCTCCTATATAAATGCACCCGTCTGTCCACAAATATTTCCCTTGTCCATCGGGGAAATTGTCATGCCATTGCCCTGTATAATAATCCCCATTCGGAAGAATTTTCTCTGCAAAGTACGTTTCCTCGGATGTGCTAACATTCTTATCCGCATCACCTTCGACATCGTTCTGAGCTACATTCGCCATAGATGTTATCCCAAAGATGCTATTGGCACGCTTCTTTGCCGCTTGTGTTTTGCGCATGGTGGCCTCCCATGCTTTCAGAACACTGCTTTGCTCTTTGTTCATCTTGTGAAAATTTTCTACACGTTTCTTATTAACATGCTATATAATTACATGTAAAATAATCGCGACTACATCAAAAAAGAAAAGACGAGGTTCAATGATAGAAAGAACAAATAATCCAAATACAAAGAAAAATCCTCTTTAATGAACAAACTGTACTAGCTTTGCAATTCACCTTTCCTCTCTTGTTTCAATAAAACAAAGTTAAATGTAATTGAATCAAAGAATTTCATTTTTCTTGTTTTTGGGGCGTCAAAACAAAAGTATTGCTATAACCAACATGCATGAAGTGGCGGTTGATCTTTGCATTGTTATATTTACGTGTTGAAATACCCGCATTAGTCTTTAGTTGACAACTTCTTTACTATGAGGTTATATGTCTTGCCTAAACAAGGTTAGGGACAGGAACATAAATCTCTCCTATATTGTCTCTCTTTGTGAGTCCAAGGGTGACCTGTTCACCCCCTAAAACATCTAAAGCCCTAACATTTGGAAGGACACACGAAATTAGGATGTTTGTTTTACTATTTTTGAAGTTATAGTTCAACCAAAATAAAATGTTCCTAGGACTTTTCATGGCCTCCAACATCCAACTTACACATGCACATTTAGCATTAAAAAAAAAACACGTGATTGATTTCTTGAATAATATTGTAATATCCAATTAATTACTTTAGAGTAGTAAAGTAAGATATATATATATATGTATATGTATATATGGACATTTGTTTTATTGGTTATATATGGATTAAATTACAATTTTATATATTTAATAGTTATTTCATATTTGTGCCTTTTGCTTTTATTATTTAGTATTTCAAGTCCTTGTTTTATTTAGGAAGTGTTATATACTTTCATTTTCTTTCGTGGTATTGGTACTATTTATTGGATGAATCCTAATAGTAATTTTCGGCATCAGTTAAACATCATTAGTCAGCACTCAGCAGTGAAAGTGGGATGTGTATTCGATAGGGTTGAATTGAGTAAAAAGTTTAAGTTAACAAATATTACTTTATCATTTAAATTTTATTTTTTTAGTTGAATATTTTTTAAGTTAAATTAAAAAATGTAAATAAGTCAAATTATAAGTTCGTTGACAAAGTGATTAAATTTAAAGGTAAATCACATGAATTAAAGTATATATATATAAAGTGAATAGAAGTTGGAGACGGTGGTCCGACGATGACTCGAATGGCTGTTATGAGTTGGAGTTCAAGTACCACCTCCTGGGTGAGGATGGTGATATTCTGAATGGAAAAGATCCCCCTTTCCCCTTGTTGCATTCCCCTTTTTATACTACTTGGATAGGTGGCGTGATCAGGATGTTGTGGCATGATGATAGAACTGGCTATGGCTTGACGTCCTAGGTTTGCCTTATCACCCGCAACGGTCACGTGCGTCATCACGTGATCGTTGGATGCGACATCCCTACAGGTCGCGAGGGGTACTATGGAGATCGTGGATGATCGCATGCATAGTTATGTATTTGTTGGAAAGCTTTCGACGTCATTCGCAACGATCACGTGCGTTGTCACGTGATCGCTGAATATCCTTCGTGCGATACCATTCCAGTCTTGCTTGTCCACTGCAGGTCATCCTGTTATGCTCGTTGGTTGTGTGATCTTGACACATGGAGGTAGGTATTTGTAGGTACTAACAATTGCCCCCCAGATGAGGGAAGGTTATAAAGTGACATTGGCGAACATGAGGAATCTAGATAGGGCTCCTTGGGCGAGACTTTTTTATGGTGAAAGTTTTAAAATTTTGAGGGCCGATCACTATATAAAAGTTATGAAGGTTATATGAAACGTCTCTTAATAAATCTCTGTTGCGCATAATAAGTGCTACGCAATTGTGCAAGTATACACGTTGCAAGTTATAGTATAAAAGATATCGTCTCCACAGGGATTGGTGCCACTTCAAGAATCTAGTCTCTTGCACTGTAAAAAGTAAAAACACAAATAAAGGATTATAGGAGTTTAACTAATAACTAAACTAGAAAGCAAATAAGTAAAATGCGATGTAATTAGATGAGAGAGATAGACCAGGTTATCGTGCGTGATAGCCGATTGGATCATCTTGGTAAAAGAGTGCACGGGCAACTCAGTTGTCGTGGCAACTTGCACAACGGGGTTGCCTTGGCAACTAATCGATGGTTGCCTGGGCGACTAGTTGGGCAACTACTTGGGCGTCTGGCAGCAACCTTCAAGGTTCGGCAGAGCGTTCTTCAATGGTTTCTTCTTATCCCTAAGTCAAAACTCTAGCTACTTGTGCATACCTTGATAATACATCCATGCGTGAATCAAGGGTGAACAACAACCAATCTTGCGCTCCTCTTAGCCATTGAAATCCTTGACATATTCCTAAGCTGGATTAATCTTCACCATCAATAGATTGAATAAAGATCATATTTATTCGTTTCTTGAATCTAACTCTCCCGATATTAGATAAATAGATGAAGTTACGAGATCCTCTCCCAATTCACTCGCAAACAAGAATAAGAACCAAGAATGAATAGACCTTGAATAGAAAAGTGCAAACTCTTATTACCTAAACAAAATCCAATAGTTTCTCACCACCACAAAACACAATAACCATAGCCAAATAGATTTAGTTCATGGCTAGGTTCCAAAGAAACACAAGATAAATAATCCTTAGCATGAACCTAATTGAACAAGAAAGAAAAAGATAAAGAATGAAGCTTGTCGAAATCTTCTTGCCTTAGAAGCTTATCGAAAATTCTCTCATTTTGCTCTCCTTGGAGTTGTCGAAATTCCCCTCTCTTTTATAGGGCTAGGTCAAAGTCCTTCTTTGAGGAGGAAGTTAAGTTGGAATTAAATTATCTTTAAAGAATATAATTCTTTATTATAATTATATTCCTACTAGAACTTCTCCTATCTTCTTGGAATTTAATTCTTCTTTAATCTCTTTATGGAAATCAAATTCCTTTGGGATTTGGCTTTGCTCCACGTCATCTTGGGCTTGTCTAGTCATCAATTTCGACTACCATATCACCTTGTTCTTTGTCGACAATTGCCCTGGCAACTGGCTCGACGTCTCTTTCATGCATTGCCCTGGCAACTAGTTTGGCATATCCTTCATGTATTGCCCTGGCAACTAGCTCTAGCCTTGCTTTGGCAAGTGATCCTGCATATACACACAAAACACACCAAAGCAACATCTTTTCCCACAAAAACTACCAAGTTAAGTAATCAAGCTCAACGATGGAAGGAAATATGGATTAATGCATGAATGGCTAATTATGCAACTAATATGAGCCTAAGTCTAACAATAATATGAGTAAAAAGGGTAAGAAAAATAGTACTTTTGAACACTTATCACACCCCCCAAACTCGAACTATTGCTTGTCCTCAAGCAATGCAAACTAATAATTACCTGCCAAAACTTTAATTTTCACAAACTTAGCTTTGAACTTGATTTCAATTCTCAGAACCAGGGCACAAAGTATGATTGGCTTTTCATTTTTCGGAAAACTTAGGAGTTACTCGGAATCAAACTATAATGCTTGTGAGTGTGTGCGGAGTTGTGTGCAAGTTGATTTTTCGGATTCTATGCAAACAAGAGGTTTTCAAATTACTTCATTGGGTTCTTTTTAACATGTTTTAACTAGAGCCAGTTTTGGGCACCTCTAGTGTTTTGTTTTTAGTTTTATTCGACTAGAGCCGGTTTCGGGCACCTCTAGCGATCAAAAATTTTTTTTTAGCACATACTAGAGCCAGTTTCGGGCACCTCTAGTGATCAATTTTTTTAGCACATGCTAGAGCCAATTTTGGGCACCTCTAGCATTCATTCAATTTTTATTTTAATTCCCCAATTTGTTAATTATCAACCCAAGTTCACTAAAATTCCTTAAATCAATCAAACCACAACAGTGTTTCATCAAATTTAGCATCATAGTAAAATTCTAAGTTTTTCCATGGTTATCCTAGAATAAAAATTCTATCAATTAAGTGCATTGGCAAAGTCATCATCGGATATTCATCAAATCTAAGCAATTCTTGTTCCAACTAAAGGAATGGCAAGCAATTTATGTATCATAAATGTAATACTTAAGATGAATGTAACTTTTCTTGTTGCCGGTGGTGGGATCGATCCTCGTACGGGGTTGTCCTCATCGTCCTCTTCATCAGTGTCATTGGCTTTTCGCTTGGAGGATTCAATTGATGCGGTCTTTGTTGGTACAATAGAGGACTCGTCCGAATCTGAAAAATCAGAAAATGATTCCGTAGGAGTTGATTCGGGCATAGGTGTTTTACCTTTGGCTTTTGCAATGGTTGTCGGGATGTCTTTAGCTTTGGTTGTCGTGGCATCTTCAGGGTTGGTTGCTGGGGCATCCTCTGTTGTGATTACCGTGGCAAGTAGTCGGTAGTGAATTTCCTTAGCATGGTGGTTGTGAGTCTTGTTGTGGAAAAGAAAACAAAGAAAACCTAGAAACTAAAGATAATGAAGAAAAATAAAATATCTCCTAAAAATAAAAATGAAAAGAAAAAGAAGATATTGAAAGGAGAGCATGCTCATACATCTCCTAAGTTGACCACTTCTTTGTTACGTTCCACATGGGCACCATTGTAGTGTTTCAATCTTTATCCATTAACTTTGAATTCATGGTTGTCAGAGATGGACTTGATTATCACAACACCATGGGAGAATGGTTTGACGACTTCGAATGGTCCTGACCATCTTGATTTCAGTTTTCCCGGGAAAATTTTTAGCCGAGAATTGAATAGGAGAACTAGTTACCCTGGCGTGAATTGTCGCGGCAATAGTTTTTTGTCATGTCATCGCTTTGTTTTCTCCTTGTAGATTCGTGCATTGTTATAGGCGAGTGCACTGAATTCTTCTATCTCGTTGAGGTCCAACAAACGCTTTTGTTTGGTACTTTCCCAATCCATAATCACGGTCTTGATTGCCCAATATGCCTTGTGTTCAATTTCCACTGGTAGATGGCATGTTTTGCACAAGTCGGAAGGGGGACATACCTAAGGGTGTTTTGAATGCAGTGCGATATGCCCAAAGTGCGTCATCTAGTCTTAATGACCAATCCTTCCTAGAGGGATTTACAACTTTCTCGAGTATACCCTTCAATTCTCGGTTGGAAATTTCTGCTTGCCCGTTGGTTTGTAGGTGATATGCCGTGGTGATCTTGTGTGATATGATGAAGCGTTGCAACATCTTGGCAATTAGTCTGTTGTCAAAATGTTTTCCTTCGGCACTGACAATTGCTCTCGGCATCCCAAACCGTGTAAATATATTTTTCTGCAAGAATCGTTGCACGGTCTTAGAATCGTTGTTGGGAACTGCAGCTGCCTCAACCCATTTAGACACGTAGTCGATGGCAAGTAGAATGTAGAGGTTGCCGAATGAAGATGGGAAAGGTCCCATAAAATTGATCCCTCATACATCGAACAATTTCACCTCAATGATGTTCTGGAGCGGCATCTCATGTCGTCTAGAGATATTGCCCGTCCTCTGGCAACGATCACATTGCGTGTAAAAGTCTTGGGCATCTTTGTACAATGTTGGCCAATACAAACCGGATTGCAAAACTTTGGCCGCGGTACGAGTTCCTCCAAAATTTCCTCCATATGGTGAAGAATGGCATTGCCAAAGTACATTATTTTGCTCTTCTTCAGGGACACAGCGGCGTATAACCTGATCTGTACATTGTTTAAACAAAACAGGCTCGTCCCAAAAGTAATGTTTAGCATCATGGCGGAACCGCTTCTTCCCTTGGTGAGTAAGGCCATAAGGTAAAATACCACAAACAAGGAAATTAACTAAATCTGCGTACCAGGGTATTACCGAGGCATGTGCTGTCGTGGTGACTGTTCCCAAAATTGCCGAGGCGTGTGCGTCAAAGGCTGCTGCGGCGTCGAGAGTTGCCGAGGCGTGCGCGTCTATGGTTGCCGAGGCAACTAAAATTTGTTCATCCGGGAATGCATTGCATATCTCTAGATCCGCGTCCTCCTCCCTATTGCGTTCTAAACGTGATAAGTGATCGGCCACTTGATTTTTTGTTCCTTTCCTGTCCTTAATTTCAATATCAAATTCTTGTAAAAGTAATATCCAACGAATCAAACGAGGTTTGACATCATTTTTAGCAAATAGATATTTGATTGCCGAATGGTCCATATGAACAATTACCTTTGTACCAATCAAATAGGATCGGAACTTGTCAAATGCGAAAACTACAGCTAGTAACTCTTTCTCCGTTGTTGTGTAATTCACTTGAGCACTATTAAGAGTTTTACTAGCGTAGTATATCACATGGAAGATCTTACCTGTGCGTTGGCCTAGGACTGCTCCTACCGCGAAATCACTTGCATCACACATGAGCTCAAAAGGTAGCGTCCAATCTGGTGGAACGACAATGGGTGCCGAGGCAAGCTTTTTCTTTAGGGTTTCGAATGCTTGGGTGCAAGAATCGTCAAAATCGAAGACTTTATCTTGTTCAAGCAAATTGCACAAGGGTTTAGTGATTTTAGAAAAAATATGAATGAACCTCCTGTAAAAACCTGCATGTCCAAGAAAACTTCGAATTCCTTTAACCGAACTTGGTGGGGGTAATCTCTCGATCACGTCCACCTTGGCTTTGTCTACTTCAATTCCCTTGGATGAAATTTTGTGGCCGAGCACTATTCCTTCATCTACCATAAAATGGCATTTCTCCCAATTGAGGACTAAATCAGTTTCTTCACATCTTGCCAACACCCTCTCTAAATTGTCGAGATAGCTGTCGAAGTCATTACCAAAAACAGAAAAATCATCCATGAATATCTCAAGAAAGTCTTCGACCATGTCTGAAAAGAGCGCCATCATGCATCTTTGGAAGGTTGTCGAGGCGTTACACAATCCGAACGACATCCTTCGGAAGGCATAAGTACCTTATGGGCATGTGAAGGTTGTCTTTTCTTGATCTTCTGGTGCTATGGCAATTCGATTGTAACCTGAATAACCATCAAGAAAATAATAAAAGGGTTTACTTGCAAGACGGTCAAGCATTTGATCAATAAAGGGTAATGGGAAGTGATCTTTCCTAGTGGCTTTGTTTAGTTTTCGATAATCCATACAAACCCTCCAACCGGTCATAGTCCTGGATGGAATGAGTTCATAGTTTTCATTACTTACCACCGTTATACCTCCCTTTTTCGGAACACATTGTACCGGACTTACCCATGTACTATCAGAGATAGGGTATATAATGCCGGCGTCAAGCCACTTGATGATTTCTTTCATTACAACCCCTTTCATGGCATGATTCAGTCTCCTCTGGGCCTCAACTGAATGTTTGTGATCATCTTCCAACAAAATCTTGTGCATGCACACTGCCGGGCTAATTCCCTTCAAGTCAGCAATTGTCCACCCTATTGCCTTTTTGTGTAGCTTCAACATCTTGATCAGCTTCTTTTCCTGCTCAGGCTTTAACTTAGAAGAAATAATTACAGGTAATGTATTACCGATTCCTAAGTATGCATATTTTAGTTGCTCTGGCAATTGTTTCAACTCAAGAATCGGTGGTTGTTCAATAGAGGGTTTTTCGAGTTTACCTTCCTTACCTGAGTAATCCAGTGGTTCAAAGTATGTACCTGGTCGATTGACTAGCCAATTTGCCTCTTCTTGTTGTTCCTCATCGATCGGTTCTTCATACTCCTCAGGTTCCTTCTGATCGGCAATGTAGCTGCCTAGGTAACTAAATTCCTCGTCGAAGTTAAACTCTATCGTGGCATGAAGAAGCTGGCATTATTCTGGATCATCGACATGCCTTAGTGTTTGGAACACATTTAGTTTAACTTGCTGGTCATTCACCCTCATTGTGAGTTCTCCCTTTTCAATATCGATCAAGGTTCTCCCTGTTGCTAGGAATGGTCTCCCGAGAATGATAGGTGCATGCTCATCTGCTTCACAATCCAAAACAATAACGTCAGCGGGAAAAATAAATTTATCAACTTTTACCACTATGTCCTCGATTTTTTCCTCTGGATGCACATAGGATCTGTCGGTTAGCTGTAGCATAACTGTTGTAGGTCTTGCCTTCCCGATTCCTAGTTTCTGGAAAACTGATTTAGGCATCAAGTTTATGCTAGCCCCAAGGTCGCATAATGCTTTCCCGACATAGTGGTTTCCAATGGAACAGGGTATTGTGAAACTTCCGGATCCTTCAACTTGGGTGGCATATGATTGTGCAACATTGCCATGCATCCCTCTGTTGCGGCAACTGTTTCAAACTCTCCTAGCCTTGTTCTCTTGGACACAATGTCTTTAAGAAACTTGGCATAGTTTGGCATTTGTTCAATTGCTTCCACCAATGGCAAGTTAATGTGGACTTGCTTTAGGATATCAAGAAACTTCTTGAATTGATATTCTTGTTTTTGTCGCTTCAACCTTTGTGGGAATGGTGGTGGAAGTCGGATATCTTCGATTATTTTATTGGTTTGGAACCTGATTGATGGCATTTCCGGGATAACTGGAGTTGCCGAGGCATGCTTTTCACAAGTTGCCGAAGCATCCTTATCGTCGGTTGCCGAGGTATGCTTATTGCCGGTTGCCGAGGCAATTCCTGGTTCAGTATCTGAGGCTTTGCCGCTAGGTTCGTCTTAATCTTTTTGTGGAGTTTTGTTTGATGAGCGGGTTTGAGCCTCTCTAAGTTGTTGGCCACTTCTAGTGGTGATTGCCTTACATTGCTCATGGCCAGTTCCTCTTGCGACTTGATGATCGCTAGGGTAAACCTCCTGCGGTCTAGTATTGATTTTGAGCAAACCGTCCCGACTTGATTTTCCAATGATTTGATTGTCGCCTCTTGGTTTTGCAATCTCATCTCGGTCCTGTTAATAAATGCATCGATTCTTTTTATGAAGTTACTATTCTCACCATATAAGATTCATTTTCATCATAAAAGCATTTAGAGAATTTTCCAAAGAACTAGATGTTGTCGGTTGTTGTTTGCGTAATCAAGCTTCCGTGGCATATTCGATGGAATCCCGATGCTTGTGCATTCTGATTATTCTAGTTTAGAGCATTGTTGGGATTACTCCATGAAAAATTCGGTGCTTCTTCCAAGCTAGATTGTATGTATTGGACATCACATTGTTGTTCCGATTGTAATTCCCCACATAGAAGTCGGATTCCGGATTCTCGCATACATTCGTAAGAATCATGGTTATCACCACATAACTCACAAAAAGAATCCATTACCTTGACCTCATGTGTGTTGTTTGGTTTTTGCATGTTCGGACCATCTTGGTTAAAGTGGCCAATTGTGTCGAAATTGAATCGATGATCCTAGTTCATGTATTGTGGCTTACGCCTAACTCCTCCTCTTCTAGTAGAGGGAATTGATAATCATTCTTGGCCAGCCTATTTAGAATTTGCATTGCTTCCTCCGGCGACTTATCTAGGAGTATGTCGTTTGCTGAGGCATCTAGCATCATCCTTGTTGGTGTATTCAAGGCGTTGTAAAACATTGTTACTTGAGTCCACACCGGGAATCCGTGTAGGGGGCATTTATGTAGAAGTTCTCTATATCACTCCCACGCCTCGTACATGGATTCATCACCTGCCTACCGAAAATTAGTAATGTTATTACGAAGCTTATCAGTCAAATTTGTAGGATTAAACCGAGCAAGGAAATCACGACAAAGATCGGTCCAATATGCTATTGATCCGGCATGAATGCTATTCAACCATGCTTTCGCCTATCCTCAAAGAATAATAGGGAATAATCTTAATCGTAAAACATCAGGGTGACTCCGTGTATTTTGAACAAGTTGCAAATCTCGAGGAAAGATTTAAGATGTTGTCGTGCATCTTCAGTTGCTGAGCCGCCAAATTGACCTATTGTGTTGATCATATTAAACATTACCGGTTTTAACTCAAAGTGGTCGGCTTCAATTTCAGGTGCGACAACTCCTGGATTAAGTCTATCAAGATCTTCTTCAAGATAGTCTCGAATAGTTCTGTTTCGTGCAAGAATCACTCCTCCTCCTGCTGGAACATCTTGATTCATATTGCCGTCTTGATTAGCCATTGCTACTCTTATCCTTCGTCTAAGTCTTTGTAAGGTTCGTTCGATTTACGGATCAAAGGGATATTACGGTGTAGTCGGTCTCGCCTACGTCATATACCAATGCAAAACCAAAGTTTGTTAGCCCTTTGAATCTTAAACAAGAAAAGTAAAAAGAAAGTGCAAGTAAATAAAAACAAAGTCACTATTGCCAATCCCCGGCAACGACGCCAAAACTTGTTGCGCGTAATAAGTGCTACGCAATTGTGCAAGTATACACGTTGCAAGTTATAGTATAAAAGATATCGTCTCCACAGGGATTGGTGCCACTTCAAGAATCTAGTATCTTGCACTGTAAAAAGTAAAAACACAAATAAAGGATTATAGGAGTTTAACTAATAACTAAACTAGAAAGCAAATAAGTAAAAGGCGATGTAATTAGATGAGAGAGATAGGCCAGGTTATCGTGAGTTGAGGTGTGATAGCTGATTGGATCGTCTTGGTAAAAAAGTGCACGAGCAACTCAATTGCCGTGGCAACTTGCACAACGGGGTTGCCTTGGCAACTAATCGATGGTTGCCTGGGCGACTAGTTGGGCAACTACTTGGGTGTTTGGGCAGCAACCTTCAAGGTTCGGCAGAGCGTTCTTCAATGGTTTCTTCTTATCCCTAAGTTGAAACTCTAGCTACTTGTGCATGCCTTGATAATACATCAATGCGTGAATCAAGGGTGAACAACAACCAATCTTGCGCTCCTCTTAGCCGTTGAAATCCTTGACTTATTCCTAAGCCGGATTAATCTTCACCATCAATAGATTGAATAAAGATCATATTCATTCGTTTCTTGAATCTAACTCTCCCGATATTAGATAAATAGATGAAGTTACGAGATCCTCTCCCAATTCACTCGCAAACAAGAATAAGAACCAAGAATGAATAAACATTGAATAGAAAAGTGCAAACTCTTATTACCTAAACAAAATCCAATAGTTTCTCACAACCACAAAACACAATAACCATAGCCAAATAGATTTAGTTCATGGCTAGGTTCCAAAGAAACACAAGATAAATAATCCCTAGCATGAACCTAATTGAACAAGAAATAAAAAGATGAAGAATGAAGCTTGTCGAAATCTCCTTGCCCTAGAAGCTTATCGAAAATTCTCTCCTTTTGCTCTCCTTGGAGTTGTTAAAATTCCCCTCTCTTTTATAAGGCTAGGTCAAAGTCCTTCTTTGAGAAGGAAGTTAAGTTGGAATTAAATTATCTTTAAAGAATATAATTCTTTATTATAATTATATTCCTACTAGAACTTCTCCTATCTTCTTGAATTTAATTCTTCTTTAATCTCTTCATGGAAATCAAATTCCTTTGGGATTTGGTTTTGCTCCACGTCATCTTGGGTTTGTCTAGTCATCAATTTCGACTACCATATCACCTTGTTCTTTGTCGACAATTGCCATGGCAACTGGCTCGGCGTCTCCTTCATGCATTGCCCTGTCAACTAGCTCGGCATCTCCTTCATGCATTGCCCTGGCAACTAGCTCTAACCTTGCTTTGGTAAGTGATCATGCACATACACACAAAACACACCAAAGCAGCATCTTTTCCCATAAAAACTACCAAGTTAAGTAATCAAGCTCAACGATGGAAGGAAACATAGATTAATGCATGAATGGCTAATTATGCAACTAATATGAGCCTAAGTCTAACAATAATATGAGTATAAAGGGTAAAAAAATAGTACTTTTGAACACTTATCAATCTCTATAATAAACCGGCCGAGTTTCTTTAAGGACAAATCGTTGTATGTGAAATGTCATATAATAAGCCTCTTTATTAGCGAAGCGTGTCGATGAAGACATGGTTCTTGATTGTAAATAAATAAATTTTGTTGTTATTTATTTTTTAGGTTTTCTTTTGCTTATCTCTTTGGTCGCTCTCTTTCCCACTTTTAAAGAATAGAACATATTTGCTGATTTTGATGGCTAGTTCCTCGATTACGGTGAGTGATGAATTTTCTTGTACTACTGAGGCGGATGAGACGTTGGAGTGTCGAGGCCTTCGAGCCGTTAATAACTTTTGTTATCGGTTCAGTTTGCTGCAAGTGTCATATCGTCTGAGCGCATATTCCGATGATGGGAGATAATGGAGTTTGATTTCTCTTTTTGCTTTTGAAGTCGGATTCCATTTACCGCTACATCCTTTTTTCATTGATTGCCTAAACTGGTTTGACGTGGCCCCAGGTCAATTGAGTGGGGCTAGTTGGTAGAACTTGGTGACTTATTTTTTGAATTATTAAATTCATAAGGATGAGCATTCTATCATTGTGTTTCGTTACTACTATAACGTAATGGTTGACCATGACAAAAATACGAAGGGTTTTGTGACCATTGGTCATCGTAAAGGGAGAGCTCTGGCGATGAGTAATTACACTGTAAATCTTCACCTGGATATGATGAAATATATCAAAGTGGAGTATATCATTTGAAGTTTTTCATTCTCGGTTGTATGGCGTCGACCATCGAAAGATAAGGTTGTTTCGCCTAGTGTGCAGAAAATGTCACCTGTTGAGTTAAAACTTCTCAGAAGGTTAGAAAGTGATCTGCCCTTGCGTTGTGAAGAGATATGCACTATTAGAAATGTTTGGGTGCATTGTCTAGAGGAAAAAATCCCCAATGGTTGGGATGAAGTAGATTTGAATATTTATCCCAAGGGTTCTTTGGTGGGTGTGCCTATTCGTGCATAAGCTTGGCCGTTTGGCAAAAATGACGATGAACGAGTAGCGATGATTTTTATTAGTAATGAAGATGAACCAGATAATTTCTTTTTCGAGTACATTTGCGTTCATACTCACCCTTGGAAATATTGCAAAAAAGATGCCCCTCCAGGTAGGGTTAGTAGAGAAGTTGATACTGTTGCCCTGAGGGGTTATGTTAGTGTTAGCCATCTGGCTCTAGGCGTGGTGAAAGAGGGGGAAAATAGGTAGTCTCACGTTTGTCCGTCATGTCTGATTCAGAAGATGAAGGTACTATCATGCGTTTAGAACATAGGACAAAAAGGCGGATGGATACAGGTATTAGTTTCTTATAATCGTTTGAAAAGAACTCACATGTTCTATTTATATGTATGGTTTTGTTTTGGTTTTTATGATGTGTTCTGTAATACATTTTTGTTATCATACACTTTTTTTATTTGTAGGGATAGTGATTTCTTTACAGTAGACTTGCGAGTAATGAATTGAGGGATTTACCTGCGATGTCAGATGTATCACTTTCTACGTCTATTAATGATCAATTATGTTCATCGGACCTGATGGAAGTGGCATCTTTAGAGGCCTTTAATAACAGAGAAATAAGTTTGAGCGATGTGTTAATCTTGACCACTACAGCGATTTCTTCTATAGACGCAATTTTTATTGATCCTTGTGTAGAGAGTTCCCCTAGTATTCAAAATATATCCGCAGAGGTCTTATTAGATGTTACAGAGGTGGCACGAGAGAGTGTAGCAAGGCAAATGAGGACTTATAGTTCGAGGAGGTATATTCTAACCGTCGAGGATAAGATGCTGGGAAAAAGATTGATGTTGGATGCTGAAGCTGTTGAGAATATACCTGGGTTAAACTCTGATGTTTCCCCTATTTCCCTCGAACTATACATCTCTTCTTGTGTGGTTACAACTGGTATGGTTGGGTCCACTGCTTCTGTTGGCTTGACTACTACTCTGCATGTTCTTTGTGCGCCTTTAGGTGTTTTAAATGGCGTGTCAATGCATTTGGTTTGATAATTTTTCTACTTAATTTGTAATAAACTTTTGTTTAATGATATCTTTGCAAGAGCAGCTGTTACAAATTTCGTTCTTGTTTATTGTTTTGCAAAAAAGACACCCCTATGGTCATGGTCGTTGAGACTATGACTTTGTCAGGGGCTATGGCGACTCTTTTGATACCATTATCCGCTGGTGTTTCCCTCAATGAAGGTTGTGAACCTTTTGCTCTATAGAATGATTTTTAGCCTTGGAAGGGATTTTCGGAGACAGAGAACTGGTTTTATCTTTAATCTACTTCTAGGAGGTTGTTTGAATTATACTCGAATAGTTTTGGTGCCTCTAAACCTTGCACGAGTATTAAGAGGACTATCGAGGAGGGTTGGGGTCTTATCCAAGAACTGGGTTGCGTTCAGTTTAATATAGAGAAACGCTAAGTCTTTTCTTGAATAAAATACAAAGCTGCATTTGAAGGTGGAAGGTTATATTGCTATCCTTGAAGAAAATGAAAAACTATATTCAAAAGTAGAGGGTTACAATGTTCATTTGGAAGAGTTGCGGAGGAAACATGAGGCGGACATCTGGGAGCGAGTAGGAGAGTTGCATAGAAAGCATTCAGAGGAAATTTCTAAGAAGAAAGCTGAGGTGAATCGCGCAATTAGGATCAAGAATAAGATGCTTGAAACTATGGAACAAAGTTTTAAGATTGAAATCTGTGGTCTGAAGAAAGAGCTAGAGCAGGAAAAGAATGCAGCAGATGAATGCCTGGCAAACTTCACAAGGAGGCTAACAGAGCTAAAAGAATCTCATGAAAATGATATCACGACGTTGATGTAGGTGAGAAGGTTAAAGCAACTACGGATACGACCTTCACATTTATGATTGAAATGATGGATAAAGCTCGAGATGTTGTCATTCTTAGCTTTCAGTTAGAGCGTGGTCCTTTTAATGTTAGCGGCGTAGACTTTAAAGCTCTTTGCGAAGTTGTTATAGATTTCGATGTGAAGAATCCTTCTGGGCCTTTGTAGGATAACTTTGCTACGTAGTATAAGGATATCATGGCTCATTCTTCCATTGAGCCAAAAAATATCCTCCTCCCTAAATGACTGCAATGGTGCTATAGATATAATAGATGGTAGCAATGTGTTGGATGACTGTAGCAAGGGTGTATAACTGCTATTGCCATTTATTTTTGTTTTCTGGTATGAAGGAAACTTTATTTTGTAGATCGTTTTTGGTTATATTACTATTTTTGCTTTTTCATATCTTTACGCACCTTGCTTAATTTTTCTCCGCCAAACAAATTTCTCATTGAGATTTGAACCACAAAAGGGACTAGAATTATTTGAATATCCTGAAACTGGTTGTGCTTTCAATTTCTTCACAACTTGCAATGCTTTATGTTGCTTACAAAATGAATTATTTGAATATCCTAAAATTTGGTGTACACAATCCTTGTTATGGTTGTAATATGATCTCGCTTATCTTACTACTTTGTTGATTGTGTATATCACTAGCGATCGTCTCCTGAAATGAAGATCCTACCTTTCTTTTATCTCTTTTTTGATTTGTGATAAAGTTTTTCTATCGCCTGTTATGCTTACAAAACGATCTGGTCTGTACCATCTGGTAAGTCTAGGCGCTGCTACTAACCTCCCAATAATATCATGTTTAATAATACATCTAAAGCAATAAGAATAAGAATCTTGTTCTTATTCGCATGTTCTTTTTGGACGTCGGCGTATATGAAGAGCTTTGACAATGGCCTGAGGAAACAAGACTGCGGATAGTCGAGTAAGATAATAAAAATGCTTATCACTTTGAAAAGCATGGTATTGAATAATGTTTCTTTGCTTACTCCCTATTAAATTAGTTTTCTGTGTTTGGTATCTATTGGTTCTTTGTGGTGATTATGATGAAAGAGAAAGTTTTTTATTGGCCGTGACAGCTGCATGCACCTACCCATGCATTTATTGATTGGAAGTTTGAAGGTTGCATGATTTTAGTTGTTCGTTCGAGATTTTAGGATCTGGAAATTAACTATTTATCTCAGTTCTAATTGGTTTATTCGCACGGCCATGGTCGGTTAGTACATTCGTAGAGAGTTGTAATTGGGCATTCGTATGGTTGTGATTCACTAGTATCAACAACTGCTCTTCGCAAGTCTAGAAACGTGAATAGGTTGGCGATTTTTCTTTTTAGCAGTGAGTAGTTATTTCGTAGTCATCATGATTAAACAATTTAAGACAGACTGTGATGAGAGAGAAAAGTTTAAATTGGTTGAAACGAGTGCGCGCTCTCATCCATGCATTCATTGATTGAAAGCTTCAAGATTGCATAATTTTAGGCGTTTGTTCAAGATTTCAAAATCTCTAATTAACTGCTTATCCAGTAGTTTCTAATATTTGAATTTGTACCGTCGGAGCTTGGTATTCTCACTTTTTTTACTATAAATAGGACCCGCTTGGGTCTGTATTTTCATAAGCTAATTTACGAGTGGTTTACTCTTCCTTTTGTAACTTTCTTCTTTTTTCTCTTTTTTACAGCTTTACTTGTGCTGATTTGAGAAGAGAAGAAAACACGTTTGTGATGATGAGTGATATACAGAAACTGCGCATTATAGATCTTGGGGGAGTGCTATTTTTATATCTAGGTTATTTGTGCCGACAAACAATAGTATTTGGAAGGATGTACTATACTTGCTACATTAAGAAGGCCACTTTTATCCCAACAGTGGGAATTGTTGTTGATACATGAGCTTCTCCAGATCACGTTCGCTAGAAAAATTCTCAAGCATTTCCCTACTCCCTTTATATAGGCTTGTAATTGTAATATTTTGTTTACTCTGTTGATATAAGAAAGCTTATTTTTATCAGCATTTGAAGTGTTATGGTCACTTGGTTTGTATTGATTCATTTATATATGTATTAAATTTCAATGGATAAACTTTTGCCTTCTGCGTGCGATGATTCTTAATTGCGATGCTCCTATTCGCATATTTGTATTTGCGAACACGGTTATTTTCTTGGAATGGGTTATACAAATACTTTTTTCCATGAATTGTGTATCGCTTAATGGCGATCACACTTTTTCACTTGATTTGGGGATAGCATATGTGTGTAACACCATTAGAAGTAGTTTGGAGGTGTTACGGATGATGAGGGAGAGGTGACTTATAATTGAAATGGGGTTCACTGGTACTAAGAATTGCGTGACTTTGGCGAACCTAGAAATTAAAATTAAAATTTGGATCACGAAAATCTTGTATATTCACAACTTTGTATCATAATGACTTGTTAACTTTCCTTTTAGGATGAATTCTTGCCCCTCAGATAAGATAATCTCGATTGGTGGTGGGAACACTTTGCTTTCTTCCTCTCTTTTCAGTTCGCTGAATTTGAACTATTGTGCAGCGCACGTTGTATATACGTTTTTTGTATTACGAACACCGTATTTTCGAGGAGCATGAAATGATACGATTATTTATAGACCCTTACTTGAGAGTGACAATCGTTTGTACGATTTATAGTTTTATGCCCACTACGTTGTTCGCTTGGGGCAAGATTGTTTGCTTGGGTTGGCAGGAGAGTTTTCTTTTTATATCACTCTCTAGGGGTTCTTGCCCCTGATGTGAGATAATCTCGACTGGTATACATTTATTCACACTTTTATTGGTTTATTATATATCACGTGTTTATTTGGGAGTGGCTAATACTTAGCCTTCTCTTTGAATTTATTTGAAATGTGATTTAGAGAGGCAAGAGATCAATGCAATACATTCGTTAGTGCTAGCATTTTACTCTTTTTGTGTGCGAATAGTTAGGCTATCTTTTTTTCTTTATGCACATTTGCTTTGGAAACGGTGACCGTTAAGTCGAATCTTTTATGCACACTTCTTAAAAGTGGCATACGCTTAGATGATCATTCTTTCTTTATGCACACTTGCTTTGGAAACGGTGACCGTTAAGTCGAATCTTTTATGCACACTTCTTAAAAGTGGCATACGCTTAGATGATCATTCTTTCTTTATGCACACTCGCTTTGGGAGTGGTGACCGTTAAGCTGAATCTTTTAGGCATACTTCTTAAAAGTGCGGACGCTTTAGACGAACGTTCTTTCTTTATGCACACTCGCTTTGGGAGCGACGGTCATTAAGTTAAATCTTTTAGGCACACTTCTTAAAAATGGAAGACGTTTAGACGATTATTTATTCTTTATGCACATTCACTTTGGGAGCGGCGACCGTTCAGCTGAATCCTTTAGGCACATTTTTTAAAAGTAGCGGATGCTTAGACGATAATTTCTTCTTTATGCACACTCGCTTTGGGAGATGCGACCATTAAGCTGAATTTTTTAGGCACACTTCTTAAAAGTGGCGGATGCTTAGACGATCATTCTTTCTTTATGCACACTCGCTTTGGGAGCATCGACCGTTAAGTTGAATCTTTTAGGCACACTTCTTAAAAGTGGCGAACGCTTAGATGATCATTCCTTCTTTATGCACACTCGCTTTGGGAGCGGCTACCGTTAAGCTGAATCCTTTAGGCACACTTCCTAAAAATGGCGGACGCTTAGACAATCATTCTTTCTTTATGCACACTCGCTTTGGGAGCGACAATCGTTAAGCTGAATCCTTTAGGCATACTTCTTAAAAGTGGTAGATGCTTGGGCGATCATTCTTTTTTTATGCACACTCGCTTTGGGAGCGACGACCGTTAAGCTGAATCTTTTAGGCATACTTCTTAAAAGTGACAGACGCTTAGACGATCATTCTTTCTTTATGCACACTCGCTTTGGGAGCGGCGATCGTTAAGTTGAATCCTTTAAGCACACTTCTTAAAAGTGGCAGACACTTAGACGATCATTCTTTCTTTATGCACACTCACTTTGAGAGCGGCGACCTTTAAGCTGAATCCTTTAGGCACACTTCTTAAAATTGGTGGATGCTTAGACGACCATTCCTTCTTTATACACATTCGCTTTGGGAGTGACGATTGTTAAGCTAAATTTTTTACGCACACTTTTTAAAAGTGGCAGACGCTTAGACGACCATTCTTTCTTTATGCACACTCGTTTTGGGAATACAATGGCTCAACCAATCCTACTAAATACTTTAATATAAAAATAACTCCTTAATTATTATACCATGAGCTAATTAAGTAAGTTTAGAAAACCCTTAAGCTATGTTAATGTAGGAGCATATGGATAAAGATATTATCAATTTTGAAATTTTTTCTATGAATATGCAATCTTGATTAGCCTTTTATGTAATTTTCATGCTTCTATAGGTCACTAATTTAGGGATTAATTCATTAACTGGATGCAAACTGTTTATACCTCAATTGTTACTGCCATTCTTGAAGCAATATATTTTTCTATGTTTACATCATTATCATTAGATGTCTCAAAAGAATGGTAGTTCATCATAGATAGGAGACGTGCTACAAAACTGCAGTGCTTTAAGCTTCCTATGTACAAAATATGTAAGACTATAGAATATGTACATATGGTATTCCAATATAATGCATGGGAAAAACTAGATCCATGAAGCAAATACCTTAGGAAATTAAAGGAGCCTTAAAGCAATTATATATGAGATTAAGTTGGGATTAGAAAAACAAAAGAGAAAATGAAGAAATGAACCTTAAGGGAAAATGGCAATCACCGCGAGGTCCAAGAATCCTCATATCTTCAAGAGCTTTCATCTACTTTATTGTACCGCAACAATCTCACCAATCTTCTTCTATTCTACTTGTCCAGCCCTGCTACAGTTCTGGTAAGCTTTGTAAACTCATCCAAGTAAATTTTCATTCTCTCTATTGCTTTTGCCAACTTTGGTTTTACAAAATTTTCATTTTCTCCAAGGTCTAGGCTTTCAAAAATCATGGTTTTATTTAAGATTTTGACTTCGAGTTTTTTCTGTTACGACGGGGCTTCTCCACTAGCATGGTTGTGATCCTTCCGCTTCTGGGCTAATTAGAGTAAAAGGATGTGGTACTGTCTTGTTGTCTTTTGATCAGCCTGTATAAAACCTTCCCCCGAAGGTGTGGGAAACTTGACTTATAAACAAAAAAGAGCTGCTATCATCTTAGCATTTCTCATCAAGGGTATCTCGAAGATAGCATTGAATGCAGACTGGTTATCGATGACTAGAAAATTAGTCATTTGTGTGACCTTATTACCACCATCTCTTATAGTTATGAGAAGCTGGATGGAACCCTTCACTTTGATGGATTGGTTGCTAAACCCATACACTGGGCTTGACGGCTTTAATTTCGAACTTGGTATTCTCAAGTGCTTAAATGTATTCTAGCCCAACACTTCTACAGCACTACCTGTATCAATCAAAATTCTCTTCACAATAAATCTTGCTATCACAACTGTAACGACGATGGGATCATTGTTTTCTTGATCGAGAATATTGTCATCTTTTTCTCTGAAAATGAGACTCGCTATGAGTATCTATATTTTGGTTTTTTCATCATTATCGCCAAAATTGATATTATTCTTTGCATGTGTACCTTGCGTTTGAAGCTTGATTGGTTTCAACTTTCGTCTATTCCAACTATCATATATATAGTACCCTATTATCCTGATTATTTCTTATATTGTCCTACGATCTCGACTGTTGAGCCTCTATGTTATCCTTAACTTGTCTATAGTGAGAAACTAAGAATCTCTCTAATTGCCCCCTTCTCACTGATAATTCGATCGCGTTTTTTAAATGTACGTAATTATCCGTAAAGTGACCTGGAGCTTTGTGAAACTCGCATCTTCATTCGAAACGCTCTATGTATTGACTTTCCCTTACCAGTAACGGGGGTCTCAAGATTCTCGTGTACTCGGTCTGGTGTAATATCTACGAAGGTGATTCTGTTAACTCATGATAAGTTCTGTACGCGGATAACCTTTCTTGGGTTGACGTTCGCTGTTGAACATCTTGTGCAAACTTCTGTGGCTGACCATTGTTCTGAGCATACTGTGGCCCGCAACAAATTCTTGGTTTCTTCTACCAACTCCCTGATAAAGAGGAGACTTACAGCATCTGGGATCGCGATCATCTTGCCTTTGGCTCACATGCTGCGAACTGTGTACCATGGCCCTCCTGCTATCTACTTTCTTATTTTTTGTGTACGACTGAACCTTCTCATATAATTCTAATAACATCGTTGGTAGTCGGTCTAGTAAATTATATTTAAAATACTGATGCAAAGTACCATTGATGAAAGCAGAAATAACAAATTTATTGGAAGCTTTTTTGGTTTGCATGGTTGCATAGTGAAATCGTTAGACAAACTCTCGCAAAGATTCACCTGGCTTCTGGATGACAGACAGAAGATACGTTAGCGACCTTTTCAATACCTTGTTCGCTAAAAAATGGCTCATAAACAGACATGCTAGTTGGTCAAAATTGGAAATCAAATTTGTCAGAAGCTGGAGATACCAAGCCTGGGTTGAATCCTTGAGGGCCATTGAGAATATCTGACATTTATCTTGACCGGAAGAATCAAACAAATCTATATGGTTCAAGAAGTGGGACAGGTGATCGTGAGGGTCGCCTTTTCTATTGTACATTAGTTTTGGGACCTTAAAAGATGTGGATACATGATGTTCTAGGATGTCTACAGATAAGGGCTCGTTTTTGTACCTCCGGGGATTCCGAGAAGGATCATCATGCTGAAGACTTTGGATGTTTTGAAAATTCTTCTCTAGCTACTCCATATTTTCCTTTAATGCTTGTTGTTCATCGTCTCCATAAGACTATAGTCCATATCCTCTGAATCTTCATAATTCTCTTCTAACTCTCGAGGCTGTCCCCTCAACTTCTTACCGGGGAGAAGTCTACTCCTATTGAGTCGCCTTATCTCTGGTCTTCCTGGACAACTATCTAATTAATCTCTCACTCTTCTCCTCTGCGATTCTATGTTGTTCAACCCGATCTTGCATGAGCTTTTGTTGCTGCTCGAATTGCTATTTTGAAAGCAATAAAGATTCCTCCATACTCTTTTATTTTTTCCTGCATTTCTAGAAATTGCTAGTTGTTGCCCTCTGACGGTGATACCCCTCTCGTTTGTTGTGTACCCTACCTCGCCACGAACCAATGGGGTTGGTCCCAAAACCGTTGTCGAAAATTCTGCTAAAATTGTTGTAGCTACTGCATGACCGTCGTAGTTGGCTGACTCGTCAAGATAACATCCTTAGACATTTTTTGTCGCCCGCCGTCGCCGACTGAGCTGTCAAGATGTCATCGTCTGTCTGCCTTGGCTATCTCCACCTATCTTAAAAATTTTCAGGTTCGCTAAAGAATCTGAAAGTCACGTGCTCGTCCATACTCACCGCACCAATTGTTGACTGTTAAAGTGAATAGAAGTCAGAGACGGTGGTCCAACGGTGACTTGAATGGCTGTTATGAGTTAGAGTTCAAGTACCACCTTCCGAGTGAGAATGATGATCTTTGGAATAGAAGAGATTCCCCTTTCTCTTGTTGCATGTCCCTTTTTATACTACTCGGACAGGTGTCATGGCGTGCTAATTAAACTGGCTATGACTTGACATCCTAGGTTTGCCTTACCACCCGCAGCAGTTACGTGCTTCGTCACGTGATCGCTGGATGCAACGTCTCTACAGGTCGCTGTACTATGGAGATCGTGGATGATCGCATGCATTGTTACGTATTTGTTGGAAAGCTTTCTTCGTCATTCGCAATCTTGTTTGTCTGCCGCAAGTCATCCAGTTATGCCCGCGGGCTATGTGATCTTGACACGTGGCGGTAAGTATTTGTAGGTACTAACAAACTTCTTTAAAAGGAAAACAAGAGAATTTAGTAGTATTTACTAGATTTGATAATTTACTTATTTTTGAAAATTAGACCCCACCTCCACTCCCTGGATGCGCTCTTACTAATCGATACTAAGAACGGAACACACAAGTTGGGGAAACTGAAGAGGGTGTTGCGTTTTTATTACATGTCATGCTGCTCCTCAAGGATTTGCAGGTGGTCTTTGTTTGCTATGGAAGAAGAACATTGGTTTTCAAGTTCGTAACTTTTGCAGTTCCATTATAGAAGTTGTCTTGTTGAGGTCAAGGATGATGATAAAAACAAGCGATGGATACTTGATTGTAGTCTGTATGGTATCTATGCAGATTCTGATGACCAAAAACGTTAGGAGCAATGGAGCCTCTCACAAGGAGCGGTACCGGTAGGTGGTCGAGCAGATGGGTGGGTAGTTCTTGGGGACCTGTAGTAAAAATTCTCTCCAATACAGCGTTAGCCTGACTGTATGACTTCTAAAGTTGAACGTTTTGAAGGTAGTCTAGCTTTATCATGCCACATGATCCGGATCCTTCAAAAATACACTAAAAGTCAACTAAATAATTCAATCAATACTACAAAGATTCATTACAAAAGTGATTCTCTCAATCTAATTTTCTTTATTCATAACATCAAAGATACAAATGTTTGATACTATTCAAAGGATTTAACGTCTCATCTTATTAGACCAACTGATAAATATAAGTGTTTGAATCTATTTACTATTACTCTATTAGCATTGAATAAAAATATTATTGTCCAAATTAAATACTATTATTTGTCGAAAATGCATATCTGCTATGGTAAAATGGATTCAGATATTCAAGTATATTACTTGCAAAAGCATAATCAAATAATGGATGTCCAAATATTAATATCTATATTTGATACAAATTCATCCGAATTTCTTTTAACTCAAGGAGAGGCTGGCCAATCTTTTAAGAACTAACCACCAGCTGCTACAAGGCTATAATCATACATAGACTATAAAGAAGTTAGCACATAAAATAAGAAATTAACATATTTCTTAAAAGCTTAGCACGGTTTGAAGTTTAAACAGAACATAGAATGTCTAGAAGTAGACGACCAATATTTGATCACACGAAACAAATAACTGTGCATAGAAATAGAGGTTGCCATTAGATGGATACCTGAAGTAACCATTGAAATCCTTAATCGAGCAAATCAGACACAGAAGTCCTTCTGAATGCATCAACTTGAGCCAATTGAGCAACCAAGGACTTATTGGGGAATATGTTATCTGCTTTCATTCTCTCCCTGATCCCATAAGCCGGAGCTTTGGCATTTCTATATGCTTCGATTAGAGTTTGGAACTGACGAAATCGAGCAACATATCCAGCCTGTCTCATTCTATGGAACATTTTTTCTGTATTATGGACATCACCCCTCTTAGCATACTGCTCCATCACAACCATGAAAGAAGTAAACATGGGCTTATTTTCCTTTTGCCGGCATGCCTTTTGCAAGATCGAGTCAGCCTTTTCCACTTCCCCTGCTTCCACATAAAGCTTCACAAGTGCATCCCAAGTCAATGGGCCGATCTGGCACCCATTATCAGCCATTCGTTTAACAAGATCTTTCCCTTTTTGCAGCATCTTATGGTCTGAGTATACCTTCAACAGCTTGGTATAATACCTAGCCGGAAGCTTTTTTGATGTTTCTAACAGCCTATCAAAAACTGCCTCTGATTTTTCAATCTGTCCTAACTTTCCCCAAGCGTCAATGGCAGCCAGATACTCTTCAAAGCGGGGTTTTAATTCACAGACCTTCCAAATTCTTTCCACTTCATCAGCCTTTCCAAGTTCAGCATATAGAGGAAGCAAATACCTGCAATTCCAACGATTCTCTTTTATGTTGTTCCCTTCCATTGCCTTCAAAACTTCCTCAGCTTTTTCCGTAACTCCCGCTGAGGCATAGTGCTTAGCCAGGACAGATTGAGTAAGGATATCTGGTTCAAGACCATCAGCCTTCATTGTCTCAACAATTTGTTCCATCCCAGCTATGTCATTACAGAAACCTTTTGCGTCAATCAAGATTCTATAAGTAAAGAGTGACGGCTTGACATTTTCTTTCTCCATTAACAACAGCACATCAGCTATTTTTTTCTTGTCAAGCTTCTTATAGAGGAGTAACAGCTGGTTGCAAGCAAATGCAGTAATTGGAAATTCTAAGTCCTTCATTTTGTTAAAGACCTCCTCTGCTTTCTTCAAATTGTTGGAAATAACAAAGTTAGCCAACAGGGTTCTGTAGACTACCTCTCCTCTTAAAGATATTGGGATAGTCTGAATGTAATCTTCTGCCTTCTGGAGACCTCGTACTTTGGCAATCAAATCAACACGAGAAGCATAATCTCTCTCGACTAAGTCAAACTGTTTCTTCATCTCCAACCACTCAGAGAGCTGCAAACAATCAAATCTGTAAGTAAAAAGAAAGGAAAGAACAAAATGCAATCAAGTAAAACCTACAACTTCCAGAACCAAAACTATACACAATAGAATATCATTTCAACTTTGGCATTTAAATAAATATCCAGTAATCCAGTAAAATAGATTAAGGACAAAGGTGCCTAAACAGGGTTGTTGGTGATATTCTAAGATTAGAATAATTTTATCAGTTGGCATTTGAGACTACTAAATATGCAGTGTAAAATTAGAAGCCAACGCAAGATCAAGGAAGTTGCAATCAAATTCTATTTGACCCTTAAGGTAATAACAAGCAAAATCCAAATCAAGGAAACGACTTCTCTCTTAAGAGGATATGCAACTGTCTCCTAACCAAATCCGAGGAGAAATAACATAAACTAAAGGCACAGTTTTCAGAACTTTTTAGTTGCAAGATTATCATATGGATGTAAGATTGTTGCAAGGACACCTGCAACTAGACCACCAGATGACTTAAAGATCCTAATGATTGGTTAGTACTTTTTGATTGAGAGCAATTGATGAGTGCACACACAAACAATGCATCCTGAAGACATGATTGATGAACGCACAATAGCTACTCCTTTGACAAAGAGATATACCAATACATCGGGTAAAATAAAAAGAAACCAAAGTTTAAATATAATCATGCAACATTGTAACAAAAAGAGAGGCGGGTAAAGGCGCATGGGTTACCAAATCTTTACTTATTCGAAATGGTTTGTAATCTGAGTTAAAATATCCAAACAAGAAGTTTTACACATATATACATATAAATGCCAGTGATTGATTGTTTCCCCATTTACAGCATACAATTAGCACAAAGTTGATTTCTTGTCCTGCTGATTTTTTGACAAAAAAAAATCAAATTATATGCTTTACTGTTTAACTTAATACCATGGAGCCTTAAACAATCAAGTTATGTTTGCCGTGACAAATAAGATGCACAATTTGATGAAAACAATAAAAGTTCTCTTCGTTGCTATATTGAAGAAAAGTTAAAACAGAGAAAACCAGATAATCTTATATTTCCCAGTTGCTCTATGATGGAATGAAAATAGGAGTATCTAATCTGTACTTATACAAAAATCCAAAAGCCCTCCCGACAAAATTAAGAGTAGAAAATTTAAAATAAAACATTGGGGAAAAGGATAAACAGATTAGCCTAAATCATATTTAGTTTTACCTTCTTCCACTTACAAACAATACTAGTTTAGTGTCTACAATTTATTTAACATTTCCTTATAAAATCTTATTCAACTATTTTTTTAAACAGATAAAATTACCTGAATCCTAAAATCACAAAAAAATACCTATATGCAGAGAAGGTAATTTCATACCCAACAAAATGACCTTAGTTTAATGAAAAATAAACTCTCGAAATAGATACGATGATAAGTCAAATCACCTGCAATGCCCTCCCATACATTCGGCGTTTGCGAAGATTGAGCATTGCTGCTAAAACCTCATCTCTGCTAATACTTTTTCCATCCTCAACCCACTTATCAAGAGCCTTATAAATAGAAATACCTGGAGCAGAGATAATAGCTTTGAATAGTTCTGAGCTGGTTCTCATTGAAGATGACTTCTTATCACGGACATCCGTCTCAGCCTCAAACAATTCGAGTTCATTTGAAGCAGTTTCTTCGATATCACCAGATAATTCTTCATCGGAATCTAATCCATCTTCAGTATCCTTAACAATATGATCTCCTTTGGTTTCAGCATTAGCAGGTGTTTCAAGTTCAGAAAAACCATCTTCCAAGTCATCTTCCTCCCCACTGCTTTCGGCACCAGCTTGGGAAGAAAGGCCACATCTCCGAACAGGGGAATAAGAGGAAGTATGTCTTGAGTGGTAAAATCTCAATAAAGATAGACCTTTATCAGATACTGTTTGACAAGAACCAAAAGTAGTAGCAGATTCTTCAATAAAGTAACTTGAAGTTTGTAATTGAGCAGAAGCAGCATAAGAAGCTCCAATGCTGATCCTTGTATCCCTGGAAACCAGGCAAAATAATTCATGAGTCTATCTTCAAACCAAAAAATCATGAAAAAGAAACCATATTTTCTAATTTCAAAAGCTTAATATCAAATTAAAAAAGGAGACAGTTAGGTGTGTAAAAAAAATCCAGAATCTTAAACTGGGAATAAAAAAATTGAACAAAATACATCTACTCGTTTCCAGGGTATTATGGAGTTCAATATAGTGAAAGAAAATGATGAATATAAAAGTATTGTTATGATTGTTAGACAGCTAGGTGTGTAAAAAATATCCAGAATCTTAAACTGGGAATAAAAAAATTGAACAAAATACAATCTACTCATCCAAATGATATCAAGCAATTTTCATCGGACTTCTAAAAAATGAAAGTAAACAAATTTTCTTGTCAATCTCTAGCGCAGGCTATTTAGCTATGCAAGAAATGGTCAGGGAAGTAAGGGCATGGCTGATTAGTTTCAGCTTAAGTTAATTAATTTCTACCAAATAAAACAGATATATACATACATATGAAACAACCCAATATTATTTGCCTTCCCTTCTTTTTCTCCTTGCAGATTTTCTCGGTAAACAAACACATAGAGTAAAAAGGGGGAAAAAGAGAAATAAAGACATATACATACGAAGTAAAAAAAGAGAGAGAGGAAACGTACTTGAGCGGCTTAGGAAGTCGGCGTAGTGCCCACATAGTGAAGATGCGAAGAAGAAAACGGCGAAAACCCAAACAGTGTTTCAGTCTTAGAAACCCCCAAAACCCTCAGCACCCACGACTGTCTGCCTTAAACCCTAAAAACCAAAGGCCGAAATGAAAGATTATAAAACAACATTTTATAGTGTTGCTGAGTTGCTCTGTTTTGCTTTCCGTATATGAAAGAAAATATTTCGATACAGATATATCTAAGAATTAGAATCTTTGTTTAGGTTTAAAATTTTAGGATCGTTTAAAAAATATTTGTAAGAATTCATGAGATGTGGTGGATAGTTATTCACTTCATCTCTTAACTAATAGAAATAAAATATATTTTATAGCCAGTCGTTTATCTTTCAGTAAGAGTCTCTCACGACGAGTTGATTAATCACGTCTATTAATGAAATATTTAAGGATAATTGTTATAATGTTCATCTCTTCGTATATTTTAAATTTATATCCCTATTTTGTTTAATAAAAATAGAGATATTATTATAAATCCTTCTCTATATTTTTTTTCTCAATTTACTCCTTATTTTATTAAAAAAAAGTTTTTTATTTATATCATGCATCGTCAACTAAACTTTATGTCACTCAACTAATTAAATTTCTCGGTTTTAGTTGATTATAAAAGTAACATAATAACAAATTTATTATTTGATATTTACACATTACATTATTTTGGTATAATTTTAAAAAATTTAATATTCAACATTTACACATTATATAATTTAATCATAGTTCTAAAAAAATTAACTCAATTTTTTATATATTAAATCAATTTAATCTCAATTTTAAAAAAATTGACCTTCAGCATAATACCCATTGTAACATTGTGATTCTAATCTCTAAAAATCACCCAAATTAGCTTTACAAATGTTTACTTTTATGTACATCCCCTTCAATCTTCATGTATTTTTATTTTAGCTAAGTAAAGCGTTTGTGTTTCAAATTTTAAAATTTTCTGTTGAATATTTATTTAGTTTTTTTATGGTATTGATTTAGGCTTATATGTCATGTTTTTTCTTTGTTACGTGTTTTTTAAAACGCTTTATTTGAAATGGATAATCATTTTCTAAAGTAATCTCATTTTCATAATTCACCTAAGTGCCTTGTTCCTTTCAAAAAAAACCTAAGTGTCTTGTTAATTAATAATGTATAACAACCCAATGTAGAGTGATCATATACAATGACCCAACAACATTCTTGAAAAAGTATGAAAATATTATAATCCAATAAATATAATAAAATCAATAAAAAAGTTTATTCACCGTAATCATTTTTATTTCTAGTTGAAGTGACGATTTTTAATTTTTGTCAATTTACCTCTTGGATATCCAACTATTACTAAGTGGTATCAGAATAAATAAACACATTATTATATAATTGCAAATGTTATCAGAGTAAATAAAAACACTATATTATATGATTTTAAGTACAATAATTTTGACAACTATATATTATAGGTGTAAAATATTGACCTTGTTTGATAATTAGCGTATTATATTAGTGGATAGCGGATAACTGATAACATTAGCTAATTTGACTAGTGAATTATATTAACTAGTTGTATAAAAGTGTTTGGTAAAATTAATTGATAGTTATTTGATTATTTGAACAACAAAATGACATATAAAGATATAATTATATTTAATACTTATTTGAATAATTCATTAGTTTTTAAAATTTTGTGTCAATTAATATTAATTAGATTGAAAATTACTTTTTTAATATCATTACTAAGTATATATGAATGGTGTATAGATTAATTTTTTATTTGTAAAATTATCTTTTTAATATAATTTTAATAAATATAAAATTTAGATGTATATATTAATTTCTTATTTATGAAATTATATTCTGAATATAATTTTATTATTATTAAATTTATATGTATATATTAATTTCTTATTTATGATTTTTTTAATTTTATTAGTTATTAAAATTTATGTTATTTAAAGAAATTTTTATAATTATCAAGGATAAAAGAGTCTTTACAAGTCTTTTATCGAAATCTCTAACTCAAAAAGCTCCTAAAAGGAGCTTTTTCAAAATAAGATGTTTCACTCCCAATTCGTTATTATAATCATTTATTTATCAAATATCTAAATTAACGGAATTAACTTGTCAAACTTTTAAAAGTACTTTAAACATTTAATTTTAGCTCAAAAAACTGTTTACCAAATATAAGTATTATTTTTTTCCAATAAGTCATTTAATGTAGAAATACAAGAAGATGACTTTGCTATATCCTCTCTCTCCCTCCTCGATGTCGCGTAGTTTTTTTCCAATTACTTCTGTCATCTGTCTTTTTTAATTGCAATAAATCACTAGGATTTGTTTCATCTTGACACATAAACAAGGTGACTAAGGCTTTATAGAGTTTTGAGATAATGACGAGTTTAACTATAAAACTTTACATAGTTAGACTTATTTTAATTTTGATATAATTAAAAGGATTAACTTGCAAAAAATTTATAAATTTAATATATTTAATTCAAATTTATTAAAAATATAATTTCGACTTGAACAAATATTTTTTAAATTGTTTGACTTAGTACCTATATTGTATACTCCTTCAAAAGTCAACAAAAAGTTAAACTTGTGCATTTTCAAGAGGAGGTTTCGAAACTATTGAGGCAGTAAGGCCTGAAAATCAATCCTTGGTTACAGGTTTCGAAACCCCCCATACTGGTTTCAAAATCAGGCCCTGTAACGGCTATTTTTCCTTTTGAAAAACCCCCAAGCTTCGAAACTCCTTCAATGGTTTCGAAACTCATGTGCAGGTGAGCATTTAATGCTCGATTTTAATGACTTTCAACGGCTCTAAAGTCCCTCCAACGTCTCTCAACGGTTAGAAAAGATCAAGAGCATATAAAAGGGGTCTCCAAACAATAATGAAGTAACAAGAAAGCCTATCCAAATATTCAAGCAATCAAAATTCAATTTATGCTCATTTTTTTCATCTTTCTTGTAAACACTAGTGTTGTTCTTCATTGTAATTCATTTGCTAGTGTTTTTTGGGTGTGTGAGAGAACTTAAACTTGCATACATATTTCTTGTGAGGATTTTCAAAGTTTGCTTCTTTGCACTTGTTTTGGGGAAATGATTCAATAGACTTTGGGGTATAAGTCTATTGAATTGTGTAAGGTTACTCATTATCCTAAAGGAAAGACAAATTAGTGGATTTGTGAAAAATTCTTAGTGTGGTAACTAAGGTAGTGGGTGTAGACTCCATTGAGGGAGTTGAACTATTATAAATCCCCTTGCAATTTTCTTTCTTTGCAATTAGTTTCCACTGTTCTTTAAAATTTCAATGCACCCCTCTTGGATTTATTCGATCGATTGCTACACTCAACAACACCTCTTGTACTTAAGCCACCTATCTTTACTTATACTCAAAGCTTCATATTTCACATTTCATTCAATTTAGTCCTTTTTTTCTTAAAATTCTAAATTAAACTTAAATAACTAAAATTAATCGAATCAAATAATTTGATGTCTTGATTTATTACCAAAAAAGATTAATTTGATTGTTAGAAATTGAAAATTTATTGAGCCAGTTTTAGAGATGTTACAAGATTATGTGAGTGTAGTCGATTGAATCCATAACTAAAGAAAGATTGAATCCAATTAAAAAATTTATTATGAGGAATACCGTAAGCATGGATTTGGTTAGTGTAGTCAATATTGAATCCGTCTTTGATTGTATTTATGTTTTGTATTTCGAATTGTGTAGGTAAATTTGCATAAATTGACTAATAAGCACGTTTCGACTCAAACCGAGCAATTGTGTGCTATGTGTGAAATTCATATATGTTATTGTATGATTCGTTAGGAAAATTTGATGTATTGATATTCTTGAATACACTAAAGTTTATGTTTGTTTTATGTGATGGTGAATTGAGTGTGGTTATGTGTTAATGGTTACGATCGATATGTGTACGTAAATAATCAATCTAGTAAGTAAATTCGATGAGTCGTGTTTGAGATTGAAAAGGGTATAACAATATTAAATGCCACATTTATGTGATTAATAATATGAAAGTGAGCCCAATGCTTTTGTTATACGTGAAAATGTTGAATTTCGGCTTTGTACTGTGTCTGAAATGGTTAATGAGCATTAAAATGTTAAATGCTATTCACATGATAATGAAATTGTGAAAGTGAACCCAAGGATTTTGTATAAGTTAATAAAGATAAGTACAATATTGATAAAAATCTAAAAAGCGAGCCCTTGGTTATTAGTTTAGCTTTCGGTGCAGTTGGCATGTCATAGGATTCATAGCACTTGTGTACGAATTTTTTACTTCAGTCTTGGTGAGGTGAAGGGATGTTGTGTGTGTTTTACGAACTTTATGTTTCGGAGAGACAGAGGGGTGTATGTATATGTTTTTTTATCGTGTCAATACTTAGCAATGAGGTGTGATATGAGTATTTATAGAATGCTAATAAACCAATGAGCCAAATAAATCGAAATATGAAGTAATTGAATGTTGAGTGTAATAATGAAATGCAAAGTCATTGAGAGCTTATGACTTTTTTTGTGTTATGCTATACAATACAAAATTAAAATACAAGTAAAATAATTAATACTTGTTAAGTACGAAAGGGAATGAATGCTATATGAAATTGCATATAAAAGTGAATTATGAAATACTATGCTAAGATGGTATGAAAACTAAATTGAGTAAATATTTGTGATTGAAATAAAAACTATGATAATTTACCTTGAAATGCTTAGTATGAAACTTGATATGTGAAAGGTTTAGCCAATTTAAGCACTTAAGTGTTAAATGATGAAATTTGTTGTATTGTGTTTAATAATATCTTTGCTCTATGTGTTAGAAATCGACTATCTCATTAAGTTTTGCAAGCTTACTTTGTGTGTTCATTGCATTCTTGCAAGGTTTTGAAGTTTGAACTTTGTAGATTGATCGAGATTGCATTTAGAGCTCACAAGTCAATTTCACATTCGATTAGGTAGAAATTCTATTCTTGAACTCCTAAGATGGTAACACATAATCAAATGTTTGTGATATTGGTGTGATGCTTATTGCTTAATGTGGTTATGATGTTAAATAGTTGTTTGCATTGCCATGAAATATAAGGAAGAATTGTGTGTACATATACTATAAGCTTGATCGATCAACCAAAAACTGTTAAGAGGGGTTAATTGGATTTAAGAGTTTTTATGGAAACTTTATCAAAAATTAAAAGATTTTTGGCACAATCGATTTATAGTGGTTCAACTACTCAATGAATTCTACATCCATTATCCTAACTTTTCACCGCTAAGTATTTCTCAATTCATTAACTTGAATTGAACCTTTCAAGGACAAGTTTAATCTTTACAACACTATCTTTTAAGGCTTAGATAGAAGCCTCCCCTTTATCTTTTACAATAACTAAGATAGAACCACTCTAGTTTTCTAAGGCTAAACTATAACATCTCTCTTTTACAAGGTTGGATTTGTGTGAACAAGGGATACCTCTCTAGGTGGGTGTTTACAAAGTTTAAACTCACAATGAAATACAAAACTCTATACACTATGTACAAGAGAGAATGAAAGAAAGAAGAATTAAACTATTTTCTCTTTATATTTAATGTTGGATAGGTGTAGTAACCTTCTTCAAGTGTTCTTGAGGTGTATTTATATGTAGGAATGTGTTTATAGCCATTTATAGCTGTTTGAAATGAAATCTAATCGTTTGGTGATGAATTCTCGTGCATTTAATGTTTTCCTGCACATAAGTTTATAAACTTCTCAAATAGTATCAAAAAATTTTGAACGGAGATTGGAAATTTGATCGTTAGAACCTAAAGTTTTGAAATTTGAAAATTGTCTAGAATTATAAGTATGGAAATTTCTACAAAAGTATGGAAGCTTTCGTGCAGAAGTATGAAAATTATTGTAGGAGTTTCGAAACTTCTATCAAAGTTTCCAAGCCCCTTCAAGTTTGGAAGCTTTGCTCCATGAATTTCAAGAATTAAGTATTTATGACTTTTTGAAAAATGTTTTAAGTTGATGAATGAGCTAAAAAAAACGTAGAAAATATTTTTGAACATATTTTCAAGTTGTTGTGGACTTTGAATTTTTTTTTGAAATATTTGATTAAATCTATCAGCGTTGTTTTCGTCTGAGCCGAAAAATATTGTTGGACCTTTGAAAGCCCGTTAAAAGGTTGAAGTCGCCATCGATCACTTTGGGTTGAGTACGATTGAATACCCTTAAATTGGTATGCATATACATTGAGATCATGGTTGGGTTCGAGAGTCGGTTATGCGTAGTGAAGATTAGAGCACCGTATACGACATCCAAAAATTGGTACATAAAAAGGTTGTGTTGTCTCAAAAAAATTGTTAAGAAAAAATACTACATGTAATCACATCATATTAGTATAAAAAACTATACAAATTAATATAAATACAACTTTATGTAAAACCCATATTTTATTACTTAATAAATTAAAGTCATAGATGTCAAATAAAATATGTAAGCAATACATACCAAAATTTTAACAAAACTTACTTGACGAACCTTGTTTGAAGAAGCTTGAAAATCCCCCTTCCCCCTCGATCTGCTTTTTTCACCGACACTCTTGTGTAATTTTTTCTCTCATGTTTTTTAAGGTAATAACACCATTGCTGTCCAACCAACCAATAGCTTGTCTTCTATATGATTTTTTTCTTTATCACACGACAACTTTCCACTGTACAAGAAAAAAAATCACATTTCTTAAATAACTTCGGATGTCCTCGTTTTTCTATTTTTTATAATTATATTTCCAGTCATTAGTGTTAGAAAAATGAGTGATTTTGAAGATAAAAAAGGGTTAGAGGGACTATTAATTAGGACCACATATTTTTTTTTTATTCCGTTTTGTTCAATATTTCATGAAATTTTCATTATCCAAGTGACTTAAGACATGGCGAAAAATAGGCTGTTTTCAACTTTTATATACACCTTTCGACTGGACCCATGCATTTGCAAGAGGCCATTATATATTTGAAATGTCGGTCTTTATTGTCCCTGTCATCTAAATTTGTGGTTCAGGTTCAACCTAATCCACTAGGCTTCGACGTGGCGGTTCCCTACTGGTGAATGATTCTATCTATAGCTTTCCTAGTCAGCATCTTTGTCATCAGGTGAAGCTCCTGATCTGTATCCATGTAAGCACCTAAATCTGACAAGTGGCAAAAAAAATATAAGTTAGCATATGTAGCGACTAATTTTTCCAGAGCCGCTACGAAAAATAAAGAAATCATAAGCGGGAGTTGGGGATTCCTGCTTTTATTGAAAAATTATTTAAAAAGGGAAAATTTAGGAAAATTCGTATTTTGAAAAGTATGGAGTCGCCACCGGTCACTTGGATAAGATATACCGGACACTGAAAATAAAACTAGAGATTCAAATTGGGTTCGGGAGTCGGTTACACACGGAAAAGGGTTAACACCCCCGCTACGCCCAAAATTAGTACCTATAGGGTTTATATTGTAATTATTGAAATTTTAATTTAATTTAAAAATTAATTCCTAATATGCATAGTTCGAATATTAAATTTGCCTCGATATCCACAGTACCAAAGGAGATGACACCCGGAGACAGGGATGACACTCCCACTAAAATACCGGGATAAATGCCTAAAACTATATGCAATCAATATATGTATGAACAAATAAATAAGGCCTACATAAAAGGCAATATGTATATAATAAGGGTAACCATACATACATATATATACACACACACGTAAAGATATTTATAATAAACATGCATACATACACATATATTAATAATAACGCTATTAAATACACTAATATCAAACCTTAATATTAAAATTAGTAGTAAAAATATAATATACTAATAATCGAAGTCATCATCTTGAAAACCAGTTGTTTGACTTTCTGTACAAATACTTTTTAATTAACTATGATAAAGATGATGCATGATCATATTTTATGATGCAAAGATGCAAATGTCTATGCAAAGATGCATGTAATTTTCATATTTTGATAGGCAAATTTCGTCTTGGGATTGCAACCATTAATCATTCTTATGCTCCAACAGACTTTGCCCCCAAAATTCTGTTGCTCATTCTCTGTTCAACCTTTCAGGTCAAGTGACTTCGGTCGAGATCATCACTTCATTCAAGAAAGCCTTTTAACTTTTCAAATTCTATCAAGATTGCGCCATCTCTCGTCTATTCTGATTTGTACTCTTATGTGCAGAAGTTCTTTGTTGATTCATAGACAATAATGCCCCATTAACCACAAAAAGTGTTTTATAGTCTCATGTCATGTAATGCCCCATCGTCTATGCCTGGTTGATTTTTTTCATTAACCTTGTATTTAGAAATTCCTCTCTGAAGCAATACAAAGAAATCCTTTTGCTCATAAAATGCCAGTTTGCTAATCGGCATTTTAATGAAAGGTGCCTTTCTGGATTAACATACAGGACCTTGAAACCAAAATCTATATAATAAAAAAATAGAATATGAGCTCTGGATATCAAGTGCAAGAGCCTCTCAGATTCAACCTTTCGATGGTCATCCCAAGCATAGCTTGTGTCTGTGAAGAATTTGAATGTTGTGGCAATTCGAAGTCGTAAAATCCCCTTTATATGACTCAGTTTATCCTCATGATTATTGCGTTGCTACAGAAGACTACTCCTTTTCAATTCAAAGTCGTAAAATGGACTTGCTTAACCATTGGAGTGCAAAAATATCATTCTAAGAATAAATTTTTGGGTGCAAATGAGTGCTTTCAATTGTTGTTGTGTTATTATTATCATCTTCAAGAATTCATCTTTGATGCCAGGGTCTTGAACAGGTGGAGCAAAGCTTCCTTATTAGATTTGTCAATCCCACGGCTCTATCAGAGTGCTCCAAGATTTATTCATTTCGTAGTTCATTTCTTCTCTTTTCTTTTATATATATATATGTATATATTTCTATTCATTATTACAATCCATTAAGGCACAGAAGACTACACTTAGAATTTCAATTTCAAGCAACTCTTGCTGTTAAAATTTAGAGTTTTTTCATCATCGAATATCATCAAAGGAGTAGCAGTCTTCCTTTGTTGACCAGAGTTTGTTAGGGGAGATCACACCTTATCGTTATCACAACATTCAACTGATCTCAGAATCGATGTCGCATCTTGCAATTGATATCCAGTGACCTACAAAGGCAAGAAGGGATATACATATACATGCTTTCAAGGCCATTGTATGTTAAGCAAAATGCAGCCTTGATTAGCATGCAAATTTACAAACATATCATATGCCCCATACAAAAGGATCTTTGCTATTTCTGGGCAAAAATAACAAAGTTGATTCAATGCATTACTTCAAAAGAAAAATTCAAAATGCAAGGAATCAACAAATGAACATCTAAATTGGGAAATCAACATCTCCCCAAAATTCATTTCTACCATCTTTTTTTCTTAAAATTTCAACAAACCGGCCTCAATCAAACCTTAGACCTTGTTCTTCAGAGCTCCACAATTCTCTGTTGTGTGGCCTGTACTCCCCAAGTAGTAGCTACATACTGCATTGACATCATATCCCTCAGGATAAGGAGGATCTTTTGGCTTGGATTGGGCATAGGTCATCAATTTTTTCTCAACAAGTGTTGGGAGCAACTCGGTGTAGGTCATATGAATCAAATAAAACGCATTTGCAGGCTTCGCTGACTGTGAGAATTGATTACGTGGATAACCTTAAAGCTGACTGGTTGAGTGAGAACCCACCATATGAACATGAGAATCTTCTTCTTTTGAGAAGTTGTGCTGTAGGGATCATTTATCTTTCTCTTTTTAATGGCATCCTAGAGGCGCTCTCTAGTCATGACCAATTCTTTAAAGCTAACAACAGTATGGCTTATCAAGCGATCGCATAACACTTTCCTTAGAGTATCCATAAACATAGGAGTGGTTTCTCTTTCCTGAATTGGGGGTTGAACCTGAGCTGCCAAGTCTCGCCATCGTTGAGCATATTGGCAAAAACTCTCATTAGGCTTTTATTTTAAGCTTTTGTAGTAGGAATATGCTCGAAATCATCTCTGTTATATGCTTGTATTGGTCCACGAAAGTTTTTAAGAGGTATATCCTTGACTTAATGTCAGCTCGACTGAGTTGAGTGTACCAATGAATTGCTGACCCTATCAAACTATCCTGAAAATAATGAATGGGTAACTTCTAATTCTTTAGGAAGGTTGTCATTTTCTGGCAATACATTATGATATGTGATGAGGGGCAAGTGGTCTCATCGTATTTATTTGTCAGGCACTTTAAATTTCGGTGGAGAACTAGATCTTCTACAAGGCTAAGATCACTGGGATCATTTCCTTGTGTATACATTTTCTGCATGGCTTCTAGCTTTCCTTTGAAGAAACGAATACTCTCTTCACTTTTCTTTTCTACCTCAGCCTTAATCTTCTTTATTTTATCTGCCATGTTCAGATCAAGCACCTCATTCTCAAGGTTTACCCCTAAATCAGTAGGTTGACTCGTAGATACCCCCACTGGGTGGGTTGTAGATGCCCCAATAGTATTAATGTAGACTTTTCCTTTAGGGTTCATTATTTTTGTACGGGCTATATTCTCTTCTTGACCTTTGGCAGGGCCACCAGAGACCTTTTCCTTGTCGTCTCCTTTTCCAAGTAGAGCGGTTATCTGGGCCATAATCGCAGCCTATGATTATGCAATCTGATCACTAATTCTCTGTTCAGCTATATCCAAATGGGTCTCGAGATTGCTCTGTCCTTGCTCCAAATTAAACACTCTATCTTCTATTACTTTGATTCTCAAACGAATATTGTACTGGTGTAGAATGATTGTAGTCCGAAGTTACTCTTATGACATGAAATTGTCCCAGTAAGTTTCATGGTTTTATTAATTAATGCATGATATGTGTCATAAGAATGTACAAACTAAGAACTAGCATTAAATAAATGTGATAAAAATAAATGCGAGAATGAATGCAAATGCATGTGTTGATTCTTGAACAGTTCTTAGAAAGACCATCGTTTATGAGAATATGTCTGATTACAAGAAGCTAAAATAACGATTTACAGATAACAATTGTCTTGACATTCCGAATTCGTGAAACGATGATTGTATTCTATTTTTTGACGTCGTCTCCAGTCTGAGTGATGACCTCGTTGTTCTCTTTTTCTGCTGACCAAAAGGTCCATAGTAGTGAAAACTATGTACCTAGGGACATTCGAAAAGTTTGTTGACTTGTGCATACAAAATGTAGACAATTGTCTCTTATTTGGTAGATCTGGGTGCAAATGACTCAACTCTCAAATCGTGCGCACAAGCTACGTCGCCTTCTTGCTCTCGTTGTTGAACCATATTTTTTTATTGGTCTTCGTTCGACCCAACCCGATACTATAGCATTATAGCTCTCGGTATCACAAACTTCTCTCTTGTTTTCGACTGCCTTCTAAATTGGTGGACTGTTCTCAAATCAAAATGTATGATGTAGCATGCAACATAAATGCAAATAAAAAGATAAAACAAACACCCACTAAGAAAGAAAAAAATCATGCCAGTGCAGTGAAATAATAGAATAATGAAAGGTCAATTAACAATTGAAAAAACAAATTAATTAAATCATGAGATTGAAATATACGACAACAAACAGAAAATAAAACACTAAATAAGGCCTATACAGGGTTACGACTAAACAGACAGAATACTTATATAGCTCTTACAGGTGGGCTCCTATGGTCCACTATATGCGATTAGGTTCTAAAGAAAATGGTACTCGAACTGTCGCTCGGACATCAATTCGAGGGAATATGACCCATATATCATACGGAGGTGAAAACCCCACGAAATATAAGGACCAAATTCCAGAAGTGAATTGCAACACTATACGGAGGTGAAAACCTCACGAAGCGAAGTAATCACTCCCACTTAAGGGTTCTAAAACTATTGTATGATGTCAAAAAAAGTAAACAAACAAGACTAGGAATTAAAATTAAATTAAACCGAATTTAAATTTTTCTTAATAATTACGATACGAACCCAACTAAGGCTTAACTCTCTTTTTTATTTTTGAAAACAAAAAAATCTTTCCCAACAGAGTCGCCAAGCTGTAGCGACTAATTTTTTCAGAGCCGCTACGAAAAATAAATAAATCATAAGTGAGTGTTGGTGATTCCCGTTTTTATTGAAAATTTATTTAAAAAGGAGAAAATTTGGAAAACTCATATTTTGAAAAATATGGAGTCACCACCGGTCACTTGGATAAGGTAGATCGGACACCAAAATATTAAACTAGAGATTCAAATTGGGTTCGGGAGTCAGTTACGTACATGGAAGGGTTAGCACCCCCGCTACGCCCAAAATTGGTACCTATAGGGTTCGTATCGTAATTATTAAAAATTTGATTTAATTTAAAAATTAATTCCTAATATGCATGGTTTGAATATTAAATTTGCCTCGATATCCATGATACCAAAAGAGATGACACCCGGAGACCGGGATGACACTCCCACTAAAATACCAGGATAAAGGCCTAAAAGCAATCAATATATGTATGAACAAATAAATAAGACCCGCATAAAAGGCAATATGTATGTAGTAAGGGTAACCATACATACATATATATATATATATACACACGTAAAGATATTTATAATAAACATGCATACATACACATATATTAATAATAACATTATTAAATACACTAATATCAAACCTTAATATTAAAATTAATAGTAAAAATATAATATGCTAATAACCGGACAAAAATGAATGACCATACAGCAATTACATGTCTTCTGGGCAGACGTGGAGATATAACCTTTCAATTCTTGCAATTAATCCCAAATTAATGTCAGCGACTCTTGATAATTATGACTAGGCATTCTATTTCAGATTTTATTGTTAACTATAATTTCATACGTTAATCGTGAATTGAATATAAAAGATATAAAAAAAAATCTGATAAACTCGTTTATTTTGTGAATTAGTCAACTTTTTTTGAACAAAGGAAGAGATATTGTTTCTGCTGAGAATTAATCTCGTGACCTAAGAAAGAGGGAAGAAGAGAGTACTCATGCTAAGTTTAAAACTCAAGACTTAGAAGAAGAGAGGAAGCAGGAACTTTGACCACCCGACCATTATTATTTTCTCATTAGTCTGGTTTTGTTAGTTAAACAGTGAATGTTGCATGCATGTGAATGAACAACAATCATTAATGATGATTTATCATCAAATTAGCATTGTGACTCAGTTATATGTGCCGTTTCATTCTAACATTAGTTGTACAATCTTACCGAGACGGGTTTGAAAGATGAGATCCCTAGAATCAATGATTAAATTAATGTACAATCTTCAACACTTTGAACTCCATATTACAATTGTTGTTTGCTTGCCTGCATATAGAAACAAACTCTTTCCAAACTAAGTTCAAAACTTTTATGACAGGTTTGGGTCGAAAACCTTGACCCACTAAATTAAGGTCTGTCGGAGATTCAATGACTACCGTAGGGGTAATAGACGGGTACAGTTTCACGGATTTCGCACTTGTTTCAGTTGAGGGATGAATATGAGTTTGATGGGTAGTATGCGGGTACGGATGTATAAAATCATATCCGTCGTGGGTAGTGGGTAGGTGATGCATTTGAGACCTTACTCACACCGCATCCGCCCGCCTCCTAACTACCCACCATATGAATTTTAGACCATTTATGTTTGTAGACTTTAATTATGCCTTTTATTATGGTGTTTTATATACTAAGATCTTGGTTTGTTTTAAAATCTACTTTAATACTTAAGTTTGTAGACTTTAAACTCAATTGATTTTGTTTGAAAAAAACAAGGGTTTATGATCGAGCTTGAATTAGTCCAGTTGTAAATTTGTAATATGTGTGGTTAAGTAGAATTTATACCAGTGTAAATATGCTTTAGTTAAGTTAGCTATAGTTAGTTAGTTAGTTCAATGTAGTTAAATAAAATTTATACTGGTGTAAATGTGCTTTAGTTAAGTTAGCTGTAGTTAAATTTATATCGGTGTAAATGTATTATATATATACACTTGATCAATCAATAAAGTATGCAAAGTGTCACTCTTCTTTATAAAAGTCTATAGTTTGTTTTTACATAATTTAATACTAGTGGCTGCTTGTCTGACAGGTACCAGCGGGTACAAACGAGTACGAGTTGGGTGGTGTGTACCTAGTTGGGTAGTGGCCAGTGGGTGTGGGGATAGATTTGAGAATGTAATCACATGAGTGGGTGTGGATTTAAAAATTATACCCGCCGTGAGTGGTGGGTAGGTAATGGATATGAAAATTTTAGGTGGGTATGGGGAGGGGTATCCGCACCCGTCCCGCCCATTTGCCATCCCTAAATTGACTAGTGTTTTTACATTTAGGGGTTTAAAACGGTCAGTTTCTTTAATAACCGAACTAAATCGTCTAAGTTAAATTAATCGAACTCCTGAAACTTTAACCGTTGACCAAATTGTTTTTTTAACATGAACTGAATCGAACTAAGTTCGATTTATTCGGTCTATTTTTGAATTAACCGAAAATTTTTAATAAGGTTTTTTAGTTTTGTTTCAAAATAATAATTTAAATCACAATAAATTGAAAATGACTTTTTTGGATATTTTATTTTTAGATTTTATTTTCTTCCTTTTGAACTAAGTAAAGTTGAGATTAAAATATTATGGGTCAATGATGAGATTTGGATGTAAATTTAAAATAAATTGTTATATATATATATATATTCAAATTTTGGTTAATTCAGTTATTTAACAGGTTTCGAACTAAATTAACCGATAATCAAACTTTAAAAAGATCTTTAATCATTAACCGATCAAATACTTAATTAACAGAATTAAAATTTAGTTCGATCGATTAATTCTATTTGTTCTAACAATAAACACCCCTACTTACATCGAATGGGAACTGACCTGGATACCTTTCATCCAACACAGCAAAGCCCCAGTATGCCAAAAAAAAAAGATACAAGATCCCGTGTGGCGTTCACATGTCAGAAGGAGACATGTCCACACAGAATCTTAGCAATTTACATTGGACCAATAAGGCATGCTTGATTCCCTAGTGTCATACCTCAACTGGCGAGTACAATCTTCATTTTCATCTACTTGAAGTACCCAAAAGCCAAATAAAACAGAAGCTGTGGGTCCACCTCAAAACTAAGCTAACCACAAGATTATGTAAGAACTTTTTTCACCCACAAACTTGTTGCCATGTGTCAGCCCCTGGATTCTCTCCTCCCACTTGGGTTTTCCATGTTCCCTACTTCTTGTCAGTTGTCACTATGCTCACACTCAAAGTTAGTCCAGTATAGAGAGCTTGTGTTGTGTGAGAGATGATGAAAGAGGAGACATGTGATGCTGGTGGTGATGGAGGCAATAGTTGGGCTCGTGTCTGCGACACGTGCCGCTCTGCGGCTTGCACGGTGTACTGCCGAGCAGACTCCGCCTACCTCTGTGCCGGATGCGATGCCCGTGTGCACACTGCAAACCGGGTAGCCTCGCGCCATGAACATGTACGGGTGTGCGAGGTGTCACGGCCTTAGCCTTTAGTTCACTCGGTCGCTAAGCCGTGCGGCACTTGAAAATGACTCTTCCCGATCAAGTCAGCATTTTCTCTCGATTGATCTGCTCAAAATAAGCAAGCAACACATTAGTCTCGCGCCACAAAACCATTCTTCAAGCCATGGTCGAAACTATGGGGCATAGCGGATGCACACAATGACCCCACTTCCCCCGTAGGAAAAAAAAAAACAGTTTTTATTTTATTAGAAAAAAAAACATCGGTTACATTAGAAAACTCACCCACACCATCGACTTGGGCGGAAGGGCCGCCTCGATGGTGTGTAGGATACATACCTTTACCAAAGGATCAGCCCAAACTCTGCCATTGTCCACACCCCTACATATATGCTAAAAAAACATAATAGAAATGACCCGAGTAAACATTCTATTGTTTGAAACGAGGACACTTTTTCCTAACTAAAGAAATAATTGAAAACAAAGACTCTTCTTCCTAAAACATTGATGTGCTTGAAAATGGGGCATGGTAGAAGTGACTCGGTTAGGGCCCCAACTCGGTTGTGACACCATGTGAGGGGATGGCCACAACATCCTCCCCACCCTAACTTGTCGACGCCCTCGTTGACCGAGCCGCAAGAACTCCTCGATTTTCTCGCTTGAACGCCTTTAGGTCATGATCTTTCTCCCAACTTGTCTCTTCGGCTCCGAGACCTTCCCACTTGACCAGGTACTCACGAACATGCTTCTTCTTGGACACCGTAACAAACCTATCAGCAAGGATCTCCTCAACTCGACGTTCTGATGGGGGTTTGGTATAGATGGGGCCCCGATCACTCTGTCCTCGGCTAACATCTGAGGGGCTCGCATGAAAAGGCTTCAAGTTGCTCACATGGAACACAGGGTAAACTTTCATCCATGAGGGCGGCTTGATCTTGTATGAGTTCTTTCCAACTTTGGCCTGAATCGGTCTCGGGTCCTTCATACTTTCGCACCAATCGCGATCTCTATTCCGTAAGAACCGCAATCGTTACGCCATTAGCTTCACAAGCACTAGATCTCCAACTTTGAACTGCTGGTCCTTCGCCACGATCTGCCCACTTCTTCATATGTTTTGCAGCTTTCACTAGATAAGCCCGAGCAATCTCTGTATTTTGGCGCCACTCCTTTGAGAAATTAAAAGCTCGGGGACACTTTAAATTTGTATGACTCTAGAGTGGTGTGTGGAAGCCGCTGGTTCACGACTGTCACAATTTCAAATGGGCTTTTATTAGTAGCGAGAACTCTTTTGTGAATTAAAACAAAGTTGTGCCACATCCAACAAAGAAGGCCAATTTTTCTGGTTGGCTTTGGATAAAATGCCTTAAGTACTCTTCTAACAACCCATTAAAGCGCTCCGTCGCCCATCCGTGCAGGGATGATAACTTGATGACAAATTCAGTTTGGATCCCAACATCTTGAATAACTCTCTCCGTAAATTTCCGGTGAACCGACCATCCTCATCACTAACGATATCTTGTGGGACACCCCAATACTTTACCACATGTTTAAAGACTAATCGAGCTGTCTCCTCCGTCGAACAATATTTGGGGCGAGGGATAAATGTAGCATATTTTGATAACCGATCCACCACCACAATGACAGCTCCAAGATCCCCCACCCGAGGCAAGTTCACTATGAAGTCGAGTGAAATGCTCTCCCAAGGTCGTGCTGGCACTGACAATGGCTCCAACAATCCTGCAGTCTTTTATCGATCCACTTTGTCTTGCTGGCAAATAAGGCAAGTCTTGGTATAGTCCATAATATCCTCGTCGCATGCGGCCAATAATATCCTTGTTCCAACAGGGCGAGTACACCGCCAACCTTGGTGACCTGCCCCCGAGTGTCATGGCATTCGCGTAGTAGTTTCTGTCTAAGTTCTCCTGCTCTCGGGACATACATACGCGGACCTTTCGTTATTAGGATCCCATTCTCTACCCAAAAGGTCTTTGATTGGCCACTTTTCACCATCCTCAATATTGCCATCATCTGCGGATCCTTTCTCATATTCTCCATTATGAGTTCCCGAATGTCATTCGTCACCCTACTAGCTGACATAGGAGCAATTAATCTAAGGGTTTCCAGATCGGCCCTTCGACTCAACGCATCAGCTACCTGATTCTTCTTCCCAGATTTATGCTCAAAACTGAAATCAAACTCCGCTAAAGCGCTCTTGCCATCTTGCTTGCCTTGCCGATAGTTTTGGTTGTGTCGAGGATATGACTAGCGATTGTGTTGTCTGTTTTAACAACAAACTTTGAGCCCAACAAATAATGCCTCCAAGCCCTGAGACAATGGATCACAGCTAGAAGTTCCTTTTCCTGAGTTGCATATCTCGTCTCGGCACCACTCAACTTCCGACTCTCAAAGGCCACAGGGTGACCACCTTGCATGAGTACTCCCCTATGGCAAAGTCGGATGCATCGTTTCAACTTCCATTGGTTTCTCAATGTCCGTAATACTAGGATTGGGTCGTTCATCACAACATTTTTAGTCCTCAAAAGCATCATGACACTTTTTAGACCAGGCCCACTTCTCACATTTCTTTAACAAATTGGTAAGTATAGCTGTCCTCCGAGAGTAGCCTTCGACAAACTGTCTATAATAGTTAGCTAATCCCAAGAATGATTTGAGCTCACTGACACTCTTTGGAGTCGGCCATTCTTGGATTGCCTTCACTTTTTCCTCATCCATTTGAACATGTCTCTGCCCAACGAGGTGTCCTAGGAACTTAATTTGAGTTTGGGCAAAAGCACATTTCTCCCTTTTAACAAATAGTTGATTATCTCTGAGTCTCTGCAACACTAACCGCAAATGGTTTTCATGATCTGTCAAAGAGGAACTATATACCATTATATCATCCAAGTATATCACCACAAACTTGTCCAGAAAATCATGGAACACTCGGTTCATCAAGGTGCAAAAGGTTGCAGGCGCATTGGTTAGCCCAAATGGCATCACAAGAAACTCAAATGCCCCATATCGAGTAACACAAGTTGTCTTCGGTTCATCTCCTCGCCACTCTTACCGATGATACCCGATCGAAGATCCAGCTTTGTAAAATATTTCGCGCCACTTAGCTGGTCGAACAAGTCTGCAACTAAGGGGATGGGATACTTGTTCCGGACAGTCACTTTGTTCAGGGCTCTATAGTCCACACACAATCTCAGGCTCCCATCATGTTTCTTCTGGAACAACACGGGCGCCCCAAATGGCGGCTTTTTAGACGGTCGAATAAACCCGACTTTTAACAGTTCATCGAGTTGTTTCCTTAATTCAGCTAATTCCGGAGGGAGATACGGTGCGGGCATCTCGCGGAGGTTTGGCACCGGGGACCGATTCAATCTCATGATCCACCGTCCTTCGAGGAGGGAGCCCTTCGCAACCGATCCGCATGACATCTTTATAGTCCTCCAACACTCTCAAAATCCCATTTGGTACCCCTTCAAGGGTTGACTCCCCATGTAGGATAGGTAATATGACAAAAGAAGGTTCCCCCTTCTTCACCCGTTCTTAAATTATATTGCTGACAACATCTTTCTGCTTCTTGGTAGAATGGTAGCGGGTACCACCCCGGCAATCCCTAGAAACAATAGGCAGCTCGCGCGAGGATTTAAGATGGCCTGGGCTTTTGTCATAAAATCCAGTCCCAACACAACATCAAAATCGTCCATAGGGGAAACAGTGAGATCCACGCTTCCCTCCCAGGACCCAAGCTTGGCCTTCACCCTTTTAACACTTCCACAAATTTGGCGACGCAGAGTGCTTAACTCGCTTCATCTGTCTCACATCTCTAGTAATTGTTAAACCGCATCTCTGGACTTCCTCAGATGAGATAAAAGTATTTGTTGCTCCCGTGTCAACAAGAGCCCTAGTCGCCTTCCCATTTATCACCAAGTCCACGTACATCAAGCCCTTTCCCGGTTCTTTCTTTATGTTGTCCAATTGCGATTGTAATGCACTCGTAAAACGAATAGACCCAATCTCGCCAAATCGGTCTCACTATTCTCTGTAGGTGGGTTAGGGAGTGTGTCCCCAGGCCGTGAAAGTTCCAAAGCACTCAATGCACCCCTATGTGGGCACTCAGCCACGCGATGAGGCCCCTTACACATGAAGCATGCTAGGGGTAGCCTATTTGGCCCATTCCTCGTCGTAAAGCCACCATTCCCCCTATTCTGCACTGGCTCATTGTTTGGAAGTCCTTTCTCGGCTCCCCAAGTTATCGGCATCTCCCCTCTAGCCATCTTACTCCCATTACATGCATGGTTATTGCTCCCACTAGTTGGGGCCTTGCGTTTGTTTGAGCCATCATTGTAATCGTTAAGCCGCTCGGCAGCGGCCATGGCAGCGACTACATCCTGCACCCGTTGTCTTTGAATCTCAGTTCTAGCCCATGGCTTTAGGCCCTCAAGGAAAGCAAACATCTTGTCTTTCTCCGACATGTCCTTAATATCCAGCATCAATGTCGCAAACTCTCTCACATAATCACGAATAGTCCCAGTATGGGTCAAATCCCTCAACTTCTTCCGAGCATTATACTCCACATTCTCCGGAAAGAAGGTAGCTATTAATTCTTGTTTCAACTCGTCCCAACTTTTAATGGAACACATGCTATTTGTGAACTTGGACCTCCACCACAATTTGGCATCCCCTGACAAGTACATAGAAGCCATCGAGACCTTGTCTTCTTCTATAGAGGTGCGAGTAGCCCGAAAGTATTGTTCAATATCAAATAGGAAATTTTCAAGCTCTTTGGCATCCTTGTTCCCCTCATACCGAGGCTCGGGACCCTATTCCTCCGCCCCTTTCCATGGTCACTTAATTTCCCACAGCCACTTCAATCAAATTAATTTGAGCCTTAAGCTCCTCTATCTCATACTTCAGAGTACTCATTGCCTCCTTTGTCTCATCAGTGAGGTGTTTCACCATGTGAGCCAACTCCTGATGAGAAACTTCAATTGCTCGAACTCGTTCACTGGTCACCACATGAGCCCTCGGGGCGCCACCGCGGCTTCTAGCTCCTCATACCTATCGGGGTCTATGGTCCTACCCCTTTGTGCAGGCACTCTCTAGCGCCATGTTGCGCCGAAGTACCTGCGCCACCGCACACCTCGGTTTTTCGGGACGACTCTTGGCCCCGATGCTTACGCGTAGTCACCATCATTGGGTTGACTCCTACCACACTAGTTCCTGCACAGGAAGAATAATAAGCACCACAATGCCTATTAATAACTCAGCACCACTGTGCTTCAAGAGGGAGTAAGCACCACTGTGCTTTCCCACTCAAAAAAAAAAAACTTCGCACCACCGTGCACAAGAAGCAAGAGAGCACCACTTTGTGCATCAAGAGGGAATAAGCACCACTGTGCTTTCCCAATAAAAACTAGGCACCGCTGTGCACTAGCAACAAGGAAGCACCGTTGTGCTTGAATAAAAAAATTGAGCACCACTGTGCCACAATTAAAAAGCACCTCTGTGCTATTGATTACGCACCTCTGTGCTTTTCACCGCAATGAACAGGCAACACCACCCGAAATTGAGTGCAACAACCTTGCTCGGATACCACATGTCACGGCCTTAGCCTTTAGTTCACTCGGTCGCTAAGCCGTGCGGCACTTGAAAATGACTCTTCCCGATCAAGTCAGCCTTTTCTCTCGATTGATCTGCTCAAAATAAGCAAGCAACACATTAGTCTCGCGCCACAAAACCATTCTTCAAGCCATGGTCGAAACCGTGGGGCATAGCGGATGCACACAGTCGACCCCCAGCTTCCCCGTAGGAAAAAAAGAACGGTTTTTATTTTATTAGAAAAAAAAGAAACATCGGTTACATTAGAAAACTCACCCACACCATCGACTTGGGCGGAAGGGGCCGCCTCGATGGTGTGTAGGATACATACCTTTACCAGTGGATCAGCCCAAACTCTGCCGACTGTCCACCCCTACATATATGCGAAAAAAACATAATAGAAATGACCCGAGTAAACATTCTATTGTTTGAAACGAGGACACTTTTTCCTAACTAAAGAAATAATTGAAAACAAAGACTCTTCTTCCTAAAACATTGATGTGCTTGAAAATGGGGCATGGTAGAAGTGACTCGGTTGTGGCCCCGGAACTCGGTTGTGACACCATGTGAGGGGATGGCCACAACACGAGGCATGCGAGCGTGCACCTGCTGCCTTCCTGTGCAAGGCAGACGCTGCATCCTTGTGCACCGCATGTGATGCCGATATCCACTCTGCCAATCCACTCGCACGTCGCCACCAGCGTATCCCAATCCTTCCAATTCTGGGGTGCCTATATGTCCCCTCTGCCGCTGAAACATAAGATGGCCTTATGGAAACAGAGATAGACGAGACAATTACCGAGGAAGACGAGGAAGAGGCAGCCTCATGGTTATTGCTGAATCCTGGGAAAAACAGTACCAACCAGAATAGCGGGTTCTTGTTCGGTGGCGAGGTCGATGAGTATCTGAACCTGGTGGAATACAATTCAAGTGTTGAGAATCAATTCACTGATCAATATAACCAGCTGCAACAACATTATGGTGTTCCACACAAGAGTTATGGGGGTGATAGTGTCGTGCCAATTCAATCTACAGATGCCAAAGATCACTTGCAGCAGAAGCAACATCAGAGTTTTCAGTTAGGCCTGGACTATGATTCCTCTAAAGCTGCATACAGCTACAACGGTTCCATCAGTCACAGTGTAAGTTAACTTACTTTTGAGCCATTAAACATGACAACATGCTCTGCAAAGTTCGTACTTGTTTTTTAGTGTAAGCAAATTACACATCTTATTTTCTGCAATTAAAATCAGAGGGGCATATTCAATTCCCCCCCCCCCCAAACTTTATTCATTCTTATTTACTTTATCTTTATTCCAAAAAATGCAGAGCCAAATGAATACAGATAGACACTTTTGTTTGCTTTTCCCTTTTGTTCCACCATGTCAGATATTTGACATAATAATGCTTTTATATCAACTGTAAAACTGCATCTGTTCAGCTTTGTTGTAAACTAAATTATGTTTTAAACATGTATAATGAATCCTATCAAGTCCTGAACTTAAATGATATTTCTAACTTTCCATGAACCATGCCAGCTATCGGTTTCCTCTGTCGATGGAGAGGTTGTACCGGAATCAAGTATGAGCAATATCCCGACATGTCACACGAGGCCTTTCAAAGGTACGATCGACCTCTTCTCTGGACCTCCCATTCAGATGCCATCCCAGCTTACACCAATGGACAGGGAGGCCAGGGTACTTAGATACTGAGAGAAGAAGAAGACAAGAAAGTTTGGAAAGACAATAAGGTATGCTTCAAGGAAAGCATACGCAGAAACGAGACCTCGGATTAAGGGTCGGTTCGCGAAGAGAACCGATGCAGAAGTTGAAGTTGACCAGATGTCACTGATGAGGGAAACTGGATATGGCATTGTCCCTTCATTCTAAGGGCAGTGAGGAAAGGAGAAAGGAAAGGTCTAATGCTGATACTGTATGTATCTTTCTCAATCTGATTGATCAGAATCAATTGGATAATGTATGCTTTAGTAATTTTGTTGATTGTCTACATCATGCTCTACTCCTATCCTGTAAAAGAATACCTGTAATTTTGGAATCTAGTTCTTTGCTATTAAAAATATCCATTTCTTGGTGTTCCATGTTTTTCTATAGTTTAAAATGTTGCTTCCTCTGTGGTTGAAGATTTCCTAGTGCACTGCTTAAACACCGAGAAGGAAAAGCAACTCCATTTAGGGGTGAGCGTTCGATCGAGGCGATTCAAAAAAATTTTGAGTTACTTAAGTTGACGTGTCACATTTTACAACTCAAATTTTATTTGAAATTTTTTCATGTCAGAGTCAAGTTTTCGAGTTCCTATACAAATTTAATTGTAATTATTTATCATATTATAGTACAATTTGATTCCAATTTAAACGACTTTCTCTAATCATATAAGATATGCATCTAAACTTCTAAAATATATCATCTAAACAACTCAAACTTTATTTGAAATTTTTTTCTTCATATTTTTTTCTCATGTATAAATAAGATTTGTAATGTTATGAAATAAAAAAATATCATCTAAACTTCTAAAATATATTTATAATGTTATTTTTAAATAAAGAACTTTTGGAGATAATGTATTGATGAGGGTATAAAGGACTAAATTGAAGTTAAATAAAATTGAAGAAAAATAACATTATGCTAAATAGGTATTTTTAAACACATATTCCTAAACCAATGTAGAATAACTATTCCTAAACCAAATTTTGCAAACTTGAACGATCAAATTGAATAGAATGCAAAGTTAAAGGACTAAATTGCAAAAAGAATATATTTTTAAAAATATGAATTAATGTTACATAGATATTATATAGTGTTAGTAAATCATGTGGTTTAATTTTGGTCAAAAATAGACTTAAACCGAAAGAGGAATTGAAGAAATGAAAAATCATACAAAGTTGAGAGGCTAAATTGAAAAATGAAAATTTATTTTTTAAAACATGAATTGAAGTTAAATAGGTATTCTATAGTGGTTTAGGAGCATGTGGTTTAAATTTGGTCAAAATGGACTTAAAATGAATGAGAGATTGAAGGAATGAGGAAATCATACAAAGTTAAGGGGCTAAATTGCAAGAAGATGAAATTTATTTTCAAAAATATGAATCGAAGAAAAATAGTTATTCTACATTGGTTTAGGAATATGTGATTCAAATTTGGTCAAAATAGACTTAAAATGAAGGACAAATTGAAGAAAAATAAAATTAGGGACTAAATTGCAAAATTGTAAAATTCAGTTATTCGATTTTTCAAGTTCGCTAAATTTCAACTCGACTCGAACTCGAATTTTTTTTTTACAACTTGAATAATTCAACTGTAATAACTTAAAATTAAAAAAATAAAATTTTAAGTCAAGTCGAGTTTTGTTCGCCTTGATTTTAATATGGACATAGAACAACTATAAAAATTTTGTAATCTGCGTTTAGTTTTATATAAATTGATAGAAAGCAGAAAACTGATCATTATGCTCTTTCCAGTAAATACTTTGGAATAAAAAAAGTGTTTCGGACAAGTATCTTGAATTAATTCATGAAAGACAAAGCCCGGGCGATAAAGACCTAAACCACCCACAAGGGAATCCCTATGTGAACAAAGGGTGGCCGGCCCAATAGGGCCCAATGTTTGACAGTATCGGGCCCAATGTTTGAGCTGGTCCAACAAATGATTATGGATTTTCAACGAGAATTTGTTTCTTAGCTTAAAGGATTGAGTGTTCGTGATATGTTTTTTTTATTATTATCGGTATCTGACTTATTGATCGATTTATATAGGCTGGGTTTTATAGAGGCTCAATATAGAGTGATCCTCCAACCCAGCTTTATTCATTCACAACGTTAAAGTTTGAACTCATGATCTTATTTAAGGGACTTGTCGCCTCATCTTACTATACCAACTGGTTGTTGGTTGTGTAAGAGATGTTTTAAGTGTTCACTTATAATTTAAGTTAAGGGAATGCAAGGGACATAATAGTAGTTTTAAGCGTATAAAAGCAGCCTTAAGGTGCATTGGCTAATAAATACTTTTTTCAATAATCTTAGGGTGATTACAAAGATGGACATCATCCGTTCTTTTACAGGGACCACTTATTGGGTTCGTTAATCAATTAATTAATTCAATACAAAAAATTAATCCATCATATACTCTATTTTGTATATTAATATTTATTTTAAATTTGGACTCATTATATTTTAAGCGTACTCGTACTTATATTTTCGAAATGACTGTAACAATAATAATATTAATTGAATTAAAACTCAATTAATAATTCACATTATACACAGTTAGAAATGATTTATAGAGATAAATATGCATGTCATATGGGAAAAAAAGACTTGGTTCCATGGTATGAGAAAAAAATAGTTGATTCTTTGTGTTGGAATCTAATAAGATAAATATGATTACTTATTGCGACTAGCAATAGCTGTTATTGTGAAAGGAGAGCTTTTTTCATAATAAGAAAATGACTTTTATTTTACCTTTTAATTTATAGATTAATAATCATATATTGACTATATAATTCAATGATGATACATTATCTTAAAATTTTAAAATTAAATTTATTTAAATTAAATATTAATGATGTGTCGTCATTCTGCTCATTAATATTACATAAAATTTATACACCGCCAATACATCAAATATCCGCTCTTTATTTATTCGTTTACAAAAAATAAGTTAAAATTCTAATAATTATTTTTATTTTGTAGTAGTTTTTTTTCACTTTTTAATGATAATTTCTTTCTTAAATTTCATTAAATCGAAAGTGGTATCGAACTAAATTATCATAAACAATTTAAAAATCCGACCATTCCCACCCTAGCAAACTTATAATAAAAAACATAGTTTTTTCCTCCAAACTTGAGAAAATTATATTATAAGTCTAGCTCACTACATTACCTATGGTCGCAACCATTAAAAACTACCCACTTCACCATTATCACTTTTTTCTCCCTTCATTTATTCAACTGGTGAATCTTCACTAATTTTTTTTCATGTCATTTGAAAAATAGTTTTTTTTTTCTGGAAGTTATTATATAAGTGAGTTGATGACATGAAAAAATGGTGAATTGAATAATTTTGATTAGTTAAGACCATAACCGATGTAGTAAGACAATCTCATATAATTTCGTGTCGGATACGGATAGTTATTTCACATTCGGATCGAATATCCGATTATCTGATATTCGAAAATTCAAAATTTTTTTTATAGATATGAATCTTGTTATATTCAATATTTTTACTTGTTATATATGAAAAATTGAATTTTTCATGAATACATATCTTGTTATATTTAATAATTTATTGATTGTTATATTCGAAAACCTAAATTTTTTATGGATATGACCGCTAAATTAAAAAAATTAAATCAAGTCATAAATTCAGATATTCGAATATCTTATCCAAAATTTCAAATATTCAAATATCTGATCCAAAATTTCGAATATTCGGATACGAATCGCTAAATTGCCCATCCAAAAATTTCAGATCGAATATCTGAAATGCACAACTCTAGCTAATAACCCCAACACCGAAAGAAAAAAAATACAAACTTTCAAGGAGAGTTCATGAGTTTAAATTTTTTGAGACGATATTATTAAAAATGGTAACCCTATGCCCCGAACATAGACAGTAAAACGAACATACATATTACAAAGAAATTAAAAAAAACCCTTAAAATGCATTATATAAAGCGACTAATATTGTTGCAATTTCATCTACAAATAAACCTAATATCGTTTGCTTCAAAATCATGATCACATCAATAAATAATCTTTATATTCTAAGAAGAAAATGTTGAGTTCAGGGCCAACATTGCTATCAAGATTCATCATGTAAAACGCTTATGAGTCACGACTCCCTAGCACTCGTTCAAACTTAGCTCTCATGTACAACACCTCACCCTTACTCCCACCATCTTTCCCCACATTCTCTACCACCGGAATAACCTCGGCACCCACCAACACGCTTTGCATCGTGCTAAGTGTCATGGTCGTCTCTTATTATGTTGTGATCCTGCCTTGACAAGCTCATTTAGGATTGAGCAAAGGCGGACCGAACAATGATATGAACAATACCTAAGGGGCTACCAAGTCAAGGATGCAATGCGGGATACTTTGGAAAGCCATGAAAACCCTGTCCATAAAGTATCATCGGTTGGGACGAAGCAACATCTACTCGCGTCATACTTGGTAAGTTTATTTAGCTCTTTATGGGGAAGTGATCTGGTGTTGGGTCTCTACCATCTTCCTCGCCATGTGCTAGCAGCCGAGCTACCTTGGTGTAAGTGACCTTCTCTTAGGCTCATGTAGGGCCTAGGTGTGCAGGCATTGGGGCCAAGCGGATGACACAATATCTCTCTAGGATGATTTTCTAGGGACATGAGGCCCCATATCGTGCTTGTCACGGAAGTTAGGGGTTGACACCTACCATTTGCTAGGCCTTATGGGATACGATATTCGATGCGTGTGTTGCCTGACGGATGATGAGTTGACGCTGCCAAGTTAAGTCCTCGGATAAAAGACGTGTTGAAGGCTGACTTCTCTAGGTTGAGTCCCTTTCAAGTGTCATACGACATACCGATCTGGGCCTGGACGACATGACCGTGACATTTGGTATCAGAGCCAGGCTATTTGAGCTAGGTTGGTTGAGCATTTTTACACGGATAGTGTCCCTTTGACGATTGATTTCACACAAAGTGCTCTGGTAATGGGAGTAGTCGGTGTAGATAATGGTTACTTTAGGCACAAATGTGCCATTTGGATTTAGTACGGGGGTTCAAACGAATTAAACTTTAGTGGGATCAGTACACAGAGGTGACTGTCGTTAACCATTATGGTTGTTTCAGTACAGATACACTTATTACTTATTGCACAGAGGTGCAAACGAGCTAAACCTAGTGGCATCAGTATAGAGAGGTAACTGTCGTTAACCACTATAGTTATTTCAGTGCAGAGGCACTTATTACGCATTGCACAGAGGTGCAAACGAGTTGAACCTAGTGGAATCAGTACAAGAGGTGTCTGACGTTAACCACTATAGTTGTTTTAGTGCAGAGACACTTATTAACTTTTGCACGGAGGTGCGTACGAGTTTGTCATAGTAGAATCAGTACATACGAGGTGTCTGTCGTCAACCACTATGGCTATTTGGTGCTGAGGCACTTGTTACTTCATAATGGAATAGTGATAGAGGTGTCTATCGTTAACCATTATGGTGATCAAAGCATATGCGGTGCTCGATCTTGAGATAGCACGGTTGTGCTTGTTAGATAATTGTCATATAATCAGTGCACAAGTGGTGCCCGTCGTCAACCACGATAATTATCCTAGCACAATGATGCATGATAACACAGTGGTGTTTACTGGATGATTGGAGCAGAATTAACGTACGAGGTGTCCGTCGTTAACCATAATAATTATCCCAAATACAGTGGCGCGTGATAGCACGGTGGTGCTTGCTGGATGATTGAAGTAGAATCAGTGCATAGAGGTACCTATCGTTAACCATAATAATTATCCAGTGCAGTGGCTTTTGATAGCACGTTGGTGCTTGCTGGATAGTTAAAGTGGAATTAGTGCACAAGAGATGCCTGTCGTTAACCACGATAATTATCTAGTATAGTGGCGCGTGATAGCACGGTGGTGCTTGCTGGATAGTTAGAGTAGAATCAGTGCACAAGAGGTGCCTATTGTTAACCACAATAATTATCCAATGTAGTGGCGCGTGATAGCACGGTGGTGCTTGCTGGATAGTTGGAGTGGAATCAGTGCACAAGAGGTACATGTCGTTAACCATAATAATTATCCTAGCGCATGAGAGCTTGTGGCTTGAGGCACTATGGTGCTCGTCTTTATTTTATGTAGGGACTTCAGCTCATGGTGGTGGCTCGATAGACCCCAAGTGATTTGAGGAACTTGAGGTTGTCGTGGCGGTAATAAGAGCTATTCTGTCAAAATGATCGACTTTGAGAAATTGAGGGAATTTAACAGGAGTTGACTCAAACTGTCAAAGATTTTGGTAGTTAAGCTATAGACGCATTAAGTGACATGAAGTTCGAGCTAGATGAGATCAAGTCTCAGGTTAATTTGATGCTAGATAGCATCAAAGTGGGCATTGGGTTACATTCACTTGGCAAATGGTGAAGGCGCAATGCAATGTGTACCAACCAGGTATCATACGAGACTTGTGTGAATATGTTATCACTAATGTATTCGCTTGTATATCTTGTAATACAAATAATATAAAGAAAAGCAAAGAGACAAAGTACATTTATGCATCGTGGTGGCAACTAGAGATCATTTTACATCATTAAGCAACTAGGTGCAATATGAACCTGTACTTACCCGCTTAGATAGTGGCTATATGGTGACATATTCCATGCTTTGAAGGTCTCACTATAAGGTGGGACACGTTTGGCGAATGTGCTTAATGCCGAGGAGTAAGCCATTGCGTGACGAGTCATAGTTCACTTGTATATGGCCAGGTATGTTACTTTGTATTTTGCAGCTCTATTGCCAGATCGTATTGCGCAAAGAAGCTATAAGGCACATGTTCGAGTGGATCAATGGTTTGTTACATGTCTTTTGCCCGAGCCACAATCAGAGTAAAAGTAGAGAGCATGAATCTAGCACCTGACATTGAAGAAACGAAATTGGGTTATAATGAGTTCATTATCGGTCTAGATGGTCACGTATGGGAAACGTGGTCATAAGGAGATAAAAAACCCAGGACTGAGGCTTGAATTATGCGCTTGAATGTTTAGATGATGGGACTAGATAAACGTATTAAATCGAGCACAGATCGGAGATGTGCTGCTATATGTGTCCATATCGACTCATCAAGTGATGAAGAACTGGTTTCAACATCGATGAGGACATCGATAGAAGAAGTGTGGGAGAATGTCAGAACTATCCCTTCTTAGACTACATCGATGAGGACATCGATAAGGGGAAGTGTGGGAGAATGTCAAGGTCGTCTCTTATTGTATTGCGATCCTGCCTTGACAAGCTTATTCAGGACTAAGCAAATGTAGACTGAGCAATGATATGAGCAATCCCTAAGGGGCTACCAAGTCAAGGATGTAAGTCGGAATGCTTTGGAATGCCATGAATGCCCTGTCTAGAAAGTATCCTTAGTTGGGACGAAGCAACATCTACTCGCTTCATACTTGGTAAGTTTATTTAGCTCTTTAGGGGAAAGTGATCTGGTGTTGGGTCTCCACCATCCTCCTCGCCATGTGCTAGCAGCCGAGATGCCTTGGTGTAAGTGAACTTCTTTTAGGCTCATGTGAGGCCTAGGTGTACAGGCATTGGGGCTAAGCGAATGTCACAATGTTTCTCTAAGATGATTTTCTAAGGACAGTTTAGGGCCAAAGTGCTCCATATCGTGCTTATCGCGGAAGTCAGGGGTTGTCACCTAGCATTCTCTAGGTCTTACGGGATACGATATTTGAAGTTGACGCTTTTGAGTTAAGTCATTGGATAAAGGACGTGTTGAAGGCTGACTTGTCTGAGTTGAGTCCCTTTCAAGTACCGTACGACATGCCGATTCGGGCTTGGACGGCATAGCCGTGACACTCAGTACGTACTGTTTACTCATTGCACGACTGCCCCATGTGTACCCGTTCTACCTTCTGTTACAATACATGCTCAATATAGGCTCATAGAATGACTTCCCGGTTTGACCCGAAACCTTCTTGCACTCTAGCGCAATCCGGAGCAAACCCGATGCCATTTCTCTGACCAAACTAGAGGTGGACATGGTTAGTTCCAGGAGCAAAACTGGTTCAGACCAAGGATCATCCTGGACGGCGAAGCTGACGTAACTTCGGCGGTTGACGAATAGAGTTTCCATTACTTTACGGCCAATGGTATGGGTGATAGAAAGGCAAGTGGGGTGGGTTAGCCATTTGCACGTGGCGGGGAAAGCCATGATTTTGAGAAAACAACGGAGTAGGGAAAAGAAGCTAGAACCAACGCCGTGGAAACGTGCGGACGATGAAGAGGAGAGTGTTTAAAGGAGGAGCTTATGAGATATTTTTGGGTTTTCAGCAGTGATGTTATTTCTTGTACTTTGTAGCTGTAATTATCGAAGCTGTTGCTTTCAAGGGTTGCAAGTTCTTGATGGAATTTATGGAGATGGATATAAGCAATTATAAGAAGAAGAAAAAAATAAAAAAGTTGAAAGATTGAAGGGCGAAAGCAATGATGAGCGTGGTCCAGAGGTGGAGATTATGGAGGGCAGCTTTGATGATGGTAACGATGGTTTTATTTCTCAATTCTCACGCATAAGCTTTGATGATGGTAATGATGTTTTATATATTAACATATTGTTGGTGTCTCGCAACAGTATCGATACTTAAAAATAAATTTCGATACTTACAAAAGCTTAAAATATTATCAAAAGCGATATGTATCGATATTCGAAGTTAAATTTTGATACTTAACCACTAACTTAAAATGTTATCAAAAAGTTTAATATTTTTAGTTATGCATTTCATACCTTATAACATTTTCAGTTGGTGCTGTACAATATCCGCACCTTTTGTTAGACACGCCCGTATTCTTGCAATAGGCTTGCATGTTCCACGTCTGTCAGTGTCAAGATTTAATAAACGATTTTCCATTACCTTACCCTTTGTATAAAGGATAAATTATAGCATTAATTGTTATATTTTGAACTATTTTTATTTTAGGATAGCTTACGTAAATTAGTACTAAACTTTGTTCTTAATGTATTTTGATCATTAAAGTTTCAAAACGTTCAATATATTAACTGAAGTTAAGACATTGAACGCTTTTTGTCACTTTTAAACTCCAAATGATCGTAGATGATGGTCGTTTGGTCTTAAATTTCACTGGTCATTTCGTCTCGCTCCTTGATTATGAATTTGACCTCCATTTTGCTGAAAAGTGCTCAAAATTTCACGAATCGATCAAAAACCTTATGGTTTCTCTTTCATCTACTCCCTTTGCTATCGGATAGAGCCCTTTTTTGGTATGTTGTTTCTCTCTTGTCGATGGAGTTTTCCATCGTTCAGGTCTAGGAGAAGTTTATTTGTTCACCGATAAATGGATGCCGTCAAAAAGTTAACGGATGAGTGACAAAAAACCTTCAATGTCTAAACTTCAATGAGTAAATTAAATGTTTTGAAAAATGACCAAAATAAGTTTAAGAGTAAAGTTCAGTGATGATTTATGTAATAAAGTTCAGGAATGATTTATGTAATTTATCATTTATTTTAAGGGTAGACTACATCAGTAGTCACCGAACTATGGTTTCTTTCCTATTTTGGTCACCGAACTATTTTTTGGCAAAACATCACTAATGTTATGTTTCCTTCCTATTTTGGTCACCGAACTATTTTTTTGGCAAAAACATCACTAACGTTATGTTTCCTTCCTATTTCGGTCACCGGTTATTAAAACTTAACGATTTTGCTGACGTGGAATTTTATTTTATTTTTTTAATTTTCTATGTCATTTCTTCTCTCTCCTCGTAAGCAATATATGTTATTTTATAATATTTTTATTCAAACTAACAGGATGGTGACACGTGTCACTGCCTATTAGTAGAATAAAAAGAATAAAAAATCAAACCCCTTATGTAGCCAGAGAGATTCGACTAATAGGCAGTTACACGTGTCACCATCCTATTAGGTAGTTACATGTGTCACCATCTCTCTGGCTGTATAAAGGGCTTGATTTTTCATTCATTTTATTCCACTAATAGGCAGTTACACATGTCACCATCCTGTTAGTTTAAATAAAAATATTATAAAATAACATATATTGCTTACGAGGAGAGAGAAGAAATGACATGGAAAATTTTAAAAAATAAAATAAAATTCCACGTCAGCAAAACCGTTATGTTTTTAACAGCTGGTGACCAAAATAGGAAGGAAACATAACGTTAGTGATGTTTTTGCCAAAAAAATAGTTCGGTGACCAAAAATAGAAAGGAAACATAACGTTAGTGATGTTTTTGCCAAAAAAAATAGTTCGGTGACCAAAATAGGAAAGAAACCATAGTTTGGTGACTACTGGTGTAGTTTACCCTTATTTTAATTGTTAATTAATTATTATATTTGACTTTACTATAAAATAAGTATCTAAACTATACTCTTTTTTTTTGCTTTAGGTGCCTAAAGCTTTAACTCGTCATGCATGCCTGTAGAATTCCATTAAAAATTACAAAAAATGAAATTCACCATGCATAGTGTTTAGCAAGTTAGTGCTTGCTCTAATTTTTTTAGTTGTATTTATGGTGTTTTCTTTAAAAAATTGAAAATAGCGTGTTTGATAAATTTTAATCATGTTTCTATAATTTATTAATAAAATATTGAATTAATTGTTCAAAATAATAGAACATATTTTTGTTATATAGGAGACATACTTGAATTTTCGCTCAATATCTTGAAAATGTTTGAAACGACTCTATTTTGTTGTGTCGGGAAGGGTGTGGTTCGACTCCTTTTTGTTACCTAATTGCTGGTTTAAGTTGTTAGTTGTTAACTTATAGTTGAAGTTGTGTCCTTTTTTGTAATTCTTATCTTTAGATGACTTATCTATAAGAAATAACTTATATTTGAAATATATACATAGAAAAATTACTTTATAAATTTTAGTTTATACAAATTTGTATATTTTAGGGTTTAAGTTTTAAATTAAGGGCTTAAAGTTTAAAATATAAAGTTTTAAGTTTTAGATTTTGGAGTTTAAGATTTTATGTATGAATACGGTTCATGGTTTACACATCATTATCTTTAACAATGCCTTTGTAATTATTTATTGATACACGTGTTGTTTGTATTTAGTTTTTCCAACTAGTATCTTCCCATTAATTTGTTTTTATTTCTAGGGTAAATTACCTATTTGGTGTCCCAATTATTTTTTTTGGTAAAATAATAGTTAATAATATATTGTTTCGATTTTGGTATCATATTATTAAAAATTAGCGGTACATCTGACTTGACATTTTCTTATTAGGAGAGTAAAATAAAAATATTAATAAAAATATCACGTCAGCTTTGTCGTTAAATTTTAAAGTTTAGTTAATTAATCATTTTACTAAATAATTTAATAATAAATTATATATTGATGGGATAACTAATTTTATTACATTGAATTGTTGGTGCTCCCGAATTTTAAAGTATGTGGCCATTTTTTCAGAGCACTCAAGGGTGGGGGTCGATCCTGAATGAAGTTGAATCTAGAATTCTCCTTCTGTTCAACAGGACCTGTGTTCCGTGCTTATGCTCAAATTCAATGGTGTTGAGCCTTTATTAGTGCTCCGGGTTTCGAAGCAGTTTTAATATCAGTTTAACATTATTTTTGAAAAGTGCGAGCTCGTATGTCCGTGTTAGGTCACTATCTGGTCTTTCATTCCCTAGCTATTTGCTCCGACTCTTGGCATAAACGTGTTTCCCCTATTGGTTTGTTTCATCGTGGATTTGAGGTGAACCCAGAAGTCTGGTGCGGCCATTGATTGGTTCTGTCTCTTTGCTTGTCTGCTTGCTTTACGTTGTTTCTTTCAGTTTTGCTATTTGAATGGAGCTGTGTGGTTTGTCTTCTATTGGGTGCTGTGCTGTAGCCTGTAGTGGCTACCTTTTTACATGTTCGGATCGTTTTATGAAAAATTATAATTTAAACTGTTACCCTAGAAAACCTCAAAAAATTGCTTACTCTTTCTCTCTTTATCTTTTTAAATGTTTTAAAATTATTTTTTCTTACATATATTTTTATTTTTTATAATAATATTATGACCATGTTTGGCAATTAGCGGATAACTAATAACTGATAGCGGATTACATTAGCCGATAGCTGATTGTATTGGCTGATTTGATAAGCGGATTGTATTGGCTGATTTGATAAGCGGATTGTATTAGCTGATTGTATAAAAGTGTGATAAAATTAACTAATAGCTGTTTGATTATTCAAACAAACAAAATAACATATAAGGACATGATTATATTCGATACTTGTTTGAATAGTTTATTAGTTATCAATATTTTGTATCTATTAATATTAATTAGATTATAAAAATATTTTTTTAATATAATATTACTAAGCACATTTGAAAGATCTATATATTAATTTATTATTTATATAATTATTTTTAATATAATTTAATTAATTATTAAATTTAAATACAAATATAAATGTGTGAAAATAAAAAAAATAAAGAGTATTAGTTTACAAATGTCATGTAAATACATGAGGGTGAAGAATTAAAATAGAAAAAGTTCAATTTAGATTATTTGGAGATTTATTATAATCGTTAAGGGTAAAAGGGTATTTATAACTCTTATGTCAAAATCTCTAATTTTAAAAAAGCTCCTATTAGCCGTTTTTCAAAATTAGAGGTTTCACCCCAATCCGCTATTCGCCAAACCTCAAATATTAGCGAATTTGACCGGTCAAACTTCTAATATTAGCTTAAACATCAAATTTTAGCTCAAACTTCTATTTACCAAACATGACCTATATATATTGTTATTTGATCCACTAACGTTTTAAAAATTTAATTCCGCAAATGATGTTTAAATATTGTCACATATCTTAAATCTTAAACTCTAGATACTTAAACTATAGACATAAAGTCAAAAAATACCTTTAACGTTTGACTGAATAGTCAGTTTGGCCATATTATTTTTTGAATTAATTTAACCATCAACGTTTCATTTTGGATCAAAATGACACTTTTGCATATGAAAATTGTTAGTCAACTAATAGTAAATGACTCAAAATGACGTGTCAAACCTACATAGTGTCATATAAACAAAGATGTTGACTTGAAAAAATGTCACATCAGTCAAAAAATAATTTTATAAAATTATATATAATATATTTTTTCGGCTGACGTTTTATTCTGTCAAGTCATTTTAAATTATGTACCGTCAGTTGACTAACAATTTTCATATGTAGACGAGCCATTTTGACCTAAATAAAATGTTGAGGGTTAAATTGCTTCAAAAAAAGGAACAAAAAGATCATTCAGTAGACATTTTTTAACCTTAAGTCTAAACTATAGTACTTAATCTTTAAATCCTAACTGTCACAAGTCATTTATTTAACCTTACTCGTGAAGTTTTTCAATTTCAGGACAATGCATGAAATAATTTTTCATATTATATACACCAAAATCATATTTTTAAATTCAATGAAAATTAATGTAACACTAATAATTCATTAATTTGGAAAGATACAAGAGACTCGATGTGTTCTTGCTTTTTTTTTTGGGTTGAGTTAGATTGAGTTTAGGTTGGATTTTGTATTGTATTAGTACAAATTATATTTTTTTTTATAAAAAACAGTACAAATTATACTTATTTAAGCTCAATTTAATTCAAAATATGAGTCTTAAATAGGACCGTCCATATATATAGTATATATTAAAATAATTTATATTATCTTAATTAATATTTAATAACTTTATATGTTTTTATTATTGTAATTTTATAATAGGTAAGTGCTGGGAAATTAGGTTTTCAAAAATTAAATAAGGAAAAATTAATTACTGAATTTAAATTATAATATTTATTTGATATTTTGTTTAAGATTAAGTACCGGTATAATTACATTATTTAATAATATAAAATTCTAAGAATAATATATTTAAAAGAAATAAAATTGTGTTGTAAATTGTCTCCATTAAGTGATTGGTATACCATTATCTACTTATTATTTTCACACTTTTAATTAAAGATTATAACAAATAGTTTTTATTTTGGGTTATCAAACACATATACAAATTAAGTCATTACAAATATAAAAGTTTTAGTTGATTGAATTTTCTTAATATGTTATCAAACATGTCCCTAGTTTTTGTGATGTAAATTATATGACATATTAAAATAAAGTAATACTATAATATATTGCAATATTAAAAATGGACTGGACTCGAGATTTAAAATATTGGAACTCAAATCGGTTCATATTTTAAATATGTTTAATTTTATTGTCCAAGTTAATTTGCAAGCCTAATATATTTTTTTAAATTTCTCAAATATTTTTTTGGGTAAGTGATGCTTCCATTCTCACTATCCAAAGAAGCATTAATGTGTATTATATAATAATATGATGTGATATAAACGATGATTTGAGGATGAAATTAGAACGTTTAAAAAGTTAAAGGACCAATTTAGAATGAGAGTCATAGTTTGAGTATGAAACTGGAATGCTCAAAAGTTTGGGGACCAATTTAAAATAAAAATCATAGTTTAAAGATAAAATTAAAATATTTTAAAGTTTAAAGATTAATTTAAAATAAATAATATAGCTTGAGAACGTGTGGTGCAATTAGTTATAGTAAAAAATATTAAAACTCGATTTTTAAATAAGTATACTGGAAAGTTATAACCTAGTCTTTTACGCTTTAGGAAATGGAATGCACACGCCGCTTCGACGATAAAATCTCATCCGTAGATTTCAGATACTCCATGTGGCATAAACAACGGACAGGATTGTTGGTCCTACGCATTTGAATTCAAATTTCTGTTCAAAAGTTAACGTTACGATTTTTGAACGTCTGAGCTTTGGACCCGAGCCAAAAACCGAAGCCAGGACCATCGGAAGAAACAAAATTAGAAGATCGCAATATCAATGCAAATACAAAGAGAGAGAGAGAGAGAGAGAGAGTGAGATCCCACAGACAAGAAGTAAACATATCCTAATTTGATTGCGACTACACCATTTCTCTCCTTTAATCCCCTTTCATTTTTCCGGGGTTCTCTTTGTTGTTTTTTCTTCAATTTTTTTTTGTTGTTAAAGAAAGAAAGATACCCAGAAAAGATTCCCAAAAGTATGTTCCTTTTCTCAAAATTTTTGGTTGTTAATGCATACGGAGATGAATGGATTAATGGGTTTTATTGTAACTTTGTTCTGATGAGTTTGATTTGATGTTTGAAAGGAAGAGCAGAAGAAATTGATTCGAAATGGAGTCTGTTACAAGAACTGGGTTCCATGACCTCAATTTGGCTTCAAGGAAAGCCGAAGAAGCCGGTTTGTTTTCTTTATTCGTTTCTTTTTATGTTAGCAATGAATGGGAAAATAAACAAGAAAGTGCATTTCCGCTTTTTTTTTTCATTGCAAATAAGGATTCCTTTATTTAAGAAAAAAGTTTGATAATATTCAAAAGTTTATTTAAGAATTTGCCAAATATTACCATTTTGTTCACTGGTTTTTGTAGCTTTGAGAAGATATGTTGCTGTTGCTTGGTTAGAAACGTTAGTTGGCCCACTGGGGATATCAGGCCAGCCATCAGAGAAAGAGTTCATTTCTTGCTTGAGAAATGGTTTGATTCTCTGCAATGTCATTAACAAGATCGATCCCGGTGCAGTCGCCAAGGTAACATCAGATTTACAATCTTTTGTTTCACGTTTACTTCAATCTTATCTTATAAAATTGATCCCCTTCCCATGAATTTTAAGGTGGTGGAGAGCAATTCACATGCACAATCATTCAACCGGGAGTTTAAGCCTCCACGAGCCTATCAATACTTTGAAAATGTTAGGAATTTTCTTGTTGCCATTGAAGAGCTTAAACTGCCAGCATTTGAAGCTTGTGATCTCGAAAGGGTAAGTTCAGATGATACATTGAATAATCGTTGTAGTTTCTGGTTGCAATTTTATGTTGAAATTCATGAGCTAAGTCAATTCTTGGGCCAGGATAACTTGGAGGCAGGGTCTGCATCAAAGGTTGTAGATTGCATATTAGCCCTGAAGTCATACCATGAATGTAAGCAGATTAATTGTGGAAATGGGAATGGATATTATAAGCTTACAAGGTCTCCCATGGTTATGCATTCTTCCACTAAGATCCACTCGCGAGCCTCATCAGAATCTTGTAGGAGGTTGGACATGTCTGCTGCTTGTGATAAACAACCACCTTCCAATGGCAAAATCCATAAACTTGAAGGTTTCGGTTCGTTTTTCTTTGATGTATTTCTTTCCCATTTTGTCTGAGGCTTTCTTGATTCTGTAAGACAGTAACTAAAATGAAATATGCATTAGAGTTTAGACAAGATAATCAGTACCACTGGTTTTTACTACTAATGCCACTTAAATTCATTTCTTTTAACATATGTATTATTCAAGGCATAGGCATCATCCAAAGCAAACACTGTTTTAGAGAGAATATTAATCAAATTCCTTTGTGTGATGCATGTGTTTGCAGATACAATCGTGAAGCTACTTGCCGACTACATGGTTGACACAAAGGAAAACATTGATGACAACTTTTTGGGTTCTTTCCATAATAGAAATCCGGTAATATACACATTTTTCATACATTGACCTTGTTCTATTCAAGATATTATGTCTGAAGAACTAGACTTTCAATATATATATATATATTTATATTTCCTGTACTAAGTTCTCTTGTGTCACAGGATTCAGTCAAAGTATTGAGCAAGATGATTTCAAGTTGCTTGGAGGAGCAACTTCAAAATAAGATCCCTGAGGTGAGCTCAGAGCAGCCAAGAAACACTTTTCGTTTTCTCTTGTTGAAAATTTCATATATATATATATATATATATAATCTATACTTCTGAGAAATTCCATAAGATTGCTTTACGTGGTTTATGGATATCTTGAAACTTATTATACGGTACCAGGTGGTTCCTTTCTATTTCCCCCTTCTTTCTTACTAGTAAAGTGCAAAAGGTACCTGCCACCTATATGTCTATATCTTGATAAAAAAACACTTCTCGTCTAAATGAATCATTAGGGTAGATTGCTTATTTCCCCACCCAGCTCCAATTTCTGGTCATATGAACTCAGTCTCATTTTGTCCTTGAGATTACTGTGTTTTGTGCTTTTAAACAGTACTCATTTTCTTTTTTCACTTTCAGTAAATCTTTGATTGATTATAGTCGTCTCCTTTGTGCTCCAAAACAGCTGAAATCAATGTTTAAAGATTTTGTAAAAGAAAGTAATGGCTCTGCTGTTCACTCTACATCTATGCCTCTAGAGGATATATCTTCATTTGGAAAATTTCAGGTATATATTCTCACCATCTATATAATTTTTTTTTTTTCTGAATTGATTAGGCTTACATGTTTTAATGCCAGTCTTCCAGAATAATAACATTTTGACCTTTGTTATCCATATTCAGGTTATTCAGGTTGATGTAGGAAATAGATATATGCCTTACATGCGGATACTCAGCATTTTCTAAGTTTTCCATATATTTTGGAGGATCATATTCGTATCCATGTCTCTGAGTATGTGTTGGACATAAGTATATTAAAAAAATGAAGAATAGGAAAACATAATTTTTGACTTTGCATAAGCTTGTAATTATTTTAAGTAACTTTAACCTCAGCTTAGCTATCAATTTGAGCAATAAAATGCAAACTTCTGTGGGTGAATAGTAAATTTTAAAACCCTTCATTTAAATATGAATGGAAAATAGTGCAGCTTCTAAGTTCACCATGTAAAATAAAATACTTAAAATAATTTGAACTTATTCATTAAAAGATTGTTCGTTGTTTTGCTCGAGTATCATTATATATATATGACCATGTAGATATTAAGCTCTCCTTACATGTTCTGCCTCAGCCTATATAACAACCTTATCTGCTGCTTTTGCACTGGTTATCATATTTGTTGGAAATTCTGATAAGCCCTGCTTCATTGTTTTTGCAGGGATCAAGAGTTCACACGAAAAAGGCAAATCACAACCACTTGAATTTATTGAAAATGCAGGAAAAAGAACTTTCAGTATGTGTTTCTTTTGCTTCACCTACTCTGTATTTGATGCAAAAACATTATGGAAAATAGCCAATGGGTGTTGAATACATGTATGTGGTAGGCTCAACTTTTTAAATTTTCGTGCATTTGAAGGATCATACACATATTTTATGTCCAAATATATGCTTGGTCACAATTGTTGGTCATGAGTTCTCTAGGAAAAACGAAGACTCCGGTAACATAGATGGAAAATGTTGCATTCGACTAGTTTAGTATTCCAGACAACAAAAAGTGCAAGGGTTCTTTCTCATTTTTGGATTATTCTAACATGTGAGACGCATTAAGTTTCTGTCTGCTGGTTTGTTCAGAGAGTTAATCTAAAATTTTATTCAATAAAATAATAATAATGTCTAACAGTGATGGATATAGTCCAAATATATTGAATCATTCCTCTGTTAATCATGGTGTTTTTTAATTTTTTTCAGGACCTCAAGGATTTGTTGTCAACAACAAAAAGAGATTTTGAAGACTTACAATCACAACTGCAAAAGGATTTGAAAAATATAGGTATGTTACCTTAACAATCATCGAGTAACCCTTGTTGAGATTATTTTCTACATCAAGTTAATGTGTCTGTTCTTGTGCACGGTCCCAGGAAGTCAAGTAGAACAGATGTCCACTGCTGCAGTTCAATATCACAAGGTGGCGGAAGAGAACAGGAAGTTATATAATATGGTACAGGATTTGAAAGGTATAAAATAACGGTTAACTATGTATCATAGTTATGTTTTAATTTGGAATCTCTGTCATGTTCTGAAAAAAAAATATCTGTAGGAAATATTCGAGTATTCTGTAGAATTAGACCTGCTTTCTGTGCTGGAACAAGAAATGTAATAGATTTTATTGGAGAGGATGGTTCACTTGTGATTTCGGACCCATTGAAACCCAAAAAGGATGGAAGAAAAGTCTTTCAGTTTAATCGTGTTTTTGGTCCAAGTGCAACACAAGGTATAGTGTAAGAAAATTCAGCCTACTGTTAATTGTTTTGGTACATGGATCTGATTTCTTTACACAATGACTCTTATTTTTCAGATGATGTGTTTAATGACACTCAACCTTTGATTCGATCTGTCATGGATGGTTATAATGTTTGCATTTTTGCATATGGTCAAACTGGATCAGGCAAAACTTATACTATGGTAAGACCTTCAATTTGCTGCATATTAAAAAAATTGGCAAACAGTAGTTTCTTGATCTGATTTAGACTTAGTTTGGTACAATTTTTCATAGTCAGTATTCATATGGTCTAGGCCTATGTTATCTAGACCTTAAAGTACACATGTCTGGCATTTATATCCTACATATATTCATGCATGGATATGGAGGTAATGGTCCAATATATGAAAAAGAATTTTACCTATGTTGGACGTATATTTCTCCCTGAATCCAGATGACATGTCTGGCATTGAATTGCCATATTTTAATTTTCATTTTTCATTTGTTGCTTATGGCACGAGATAAAAGGTAGTTACATGTTATTGCATTACTTTTCCATGTTTTCCCCTTAATTGCAGGATTTTACCTCATCTTTTATCTGACTTGGGTTTATGATGACAGAGTGGCCCGTCAGGAGGATCAACTAAGGATTTGGGGATTAATTATCTAGCTCTCAATGATCTCTTTGAAATTTCTAATCAAAGGAAAAGTATCATAAGTTACGAGATTCGAGTTCAAATGGTGGAGATATATAATGAACAAATCAGAGACCTTCTTTCAGAAGATTCATCATCCACCAAATATCCTTTCTTTCTGATTTCTGTCTTACAAAATAATAATTTGCCTTCTCACCTTGCAATTTTTAAAGCTCTCATGTAAAATGCTTTTGGTGACCTTAACTTGCACAAGTTAGAGATACGTAGCTGCACTAATGATAATGGCTTAAGCCTTCCAGATGCTACATTGCATACTGTGAACTCCACAAGCGATGTGCTAAATCTAATGAAATACGGGGAGGTGAACCGTGTTGTTTGTTCAACTGCAATCAATAATAGAAGTAGCCGCTCCCATAGGTTAGTTTCAAAGGGTTGATTTCAGTAATAGAAGATTGCTTTTTTCATTTAGTAGAACAAGGAGGTAGAAATTAAAGGGGGGTTGTTTAAGTTTTAAGATGATGATTGTGTATTTTACTCTGCAGTATCCTAACAGTACACGTTCATGGGAGAGATCCATCTGGTAACATGCTTCGTAGTTGCTTGCATTTGGTGGACCTGGCAGGAAGCGAGAGGGTGGACAAATCGGAAGTTACGGGAGATAGGCTAAAGGAGGCTCAACATATTAATAAGTCCCTTTCTTGCCTTGGAGATGTCATAACAGCTTTGGCTCAGAAGAACTCTCATATCCCTTACAGAAACAGCAAACTCACTCTTCTCTTGCAGGACTCATTAGGTTGTTAACAAAATCTCCAGCTTATTAGTTTCATAATGGCACACACTGTTCTCCATTTAGACTATGTTTTCGTTGTTTTTAATTAGTACTAAGGTCCTTAAATGTACCGAAAAGTAGGAAGCTTGTTATAGTATTTTGCCTTTATTGCTTAATGTGATTGATGATGCACAATCTTGAGTTCCTTCCATGGTGAAAGTTATTTGTCTTCAATGATATTTTATTTCATTGATATTTTCCATATGGAAATCTCTAGGTGGGCATGCTAAGACATTGATGTTTGCTCATGTGAGTCCGGAGGAAGACTCTTTCGGAGAAACAATTAGTACTTTGAAGTTTGCTCGGAGAGTATCAACAGTGGAACTCGGTGCTGCTCGTTTGAATAAAGATAGCGGTGAGGTTATGCAGCTCAAAGAGCAGGTAAGCATACATTCAAACAATTACTTGCATCATTTACTTAAGCAGTTCAACACGAGAGATTTGGCTGTTATCTTGAGGCTGCTGTTGTAACTATTGAATAATTTTTTTAGATTGAAAACCTCAAGAAGGCATTGGCTAATAAGGAAGCACCAAGCACCCCATCATACAAAATTAAAGAACCTAAATCTCCATGTGATAAACAAAGGGTAACAATTGAGAGAACTCCTCCACGTATGCGAAGGTTGAGCATTGAGAATGACAACACCATGAAGTCTGAGAAAGCAATGAATGTTGAAGACAGGAGAGGTCCAAAAACCCCATCAACTCTAACTCGGGTGAGGAGGTTGAGCTCAGAAGGGAAGGACAATAGTCAGATAAAACTGTCTGCGGATGTTAGTAAGTCTTTACATGCTAGCACGGTATCTGCACAGAAATATAGTCAGTTTCAAGATGCAGAACAGTTTGAGAATCTCAGCAATGGAAGTTCAATGATGGAGATTTACCCTTCTAAAGCTCCTCGAAGTCCTACTAGTTCCTCCTTTCAAAAGCATGCCCTGAAGACAGATTGTCGAACGAAAATTCCTAGACTTCAGCTATCGAATACACCTGAGCCAAAAGTACACGCTAGAAATGACATTCAGAATGTCATGCAAAGTGTAATTTCTACCGAGCCCCGAACTGCAACTGTTAAAGGATCTCAAATAAGGAAATCTCTGCGTACAACCATCGGGAAGCTGATCAGTGGATCTGAAAAGAGGTAGGCGAAAGTCGGTTCTTATTAGCTTTTTATATAACTCAATGACTAATAATTTTTGCCTCATCCTCATCAATACTGTATCCACCAGTTACATCAAGATGTGAACAACTCTGCCTTCTTGACTGTGTACTTCAATCTGAACATCTTTGCATTAAATTTCAGGAACCTACAGAACACATTAGAAGTCAAGTCGCCCGTCACAAGGGATATCAGCGATTTGAAGTCACCAGTCATGGCCCATGCAAAAGTAGCACGTAGGGAATCACTTACCGGTGTCCAAACATCAGACAGGTCCCGCAGATCTTCTCTCGGAGGGAAGCCAATCGAGTCAAGTAAGTGTCAGCTCATTCTTGCCAGATTTTTGTGCTGTCTACTTAAGTTACTAGATTTCTTTGGACACATACTTTTTTTGTGTTGATAATCGAAGCTTCTTTTGGTATCTAGGTACACCTATGAGCAATAACAGGAATGCCAAGACGCCACCTCCAGTTCACCCATCAACAAAGACGACAAAACGGTGGTTGTAATCTTTGTAATGGTTGAATGCTAGGATCAATTGATGTAGCAATACTTAGTTGCTGACATTTTTAAAACGGCTACAGCAAGTTGACTATTAGAATGAGTTGGTGTACATAGGAAATAACTGAATGTTTTTTGACTAATAAGCAGCAGCTTACTGGTCCTTCTGGCCTCAAAGTTGATATACTTTCTCAACTGTAATTGTTTCACTATTTTCTACATCTATCGTCTATGCATACAAGTATGAACTCCAAAAGAGTGAAAAATATAAAATACACATTTTAAAATTTAGTCACTATATTTTATTTTTACAAAACTGAATTTGTATACTATTTTTTATTTGAAAATATTGGTTCATGCCTTAATTTTTGTTCAATTCTACTCTTAATGATTCTGCTTTGGAATATAGACGTAATGTCTTTCTTCACGATGACAAGCTACGACCAAAGGAACTTATTGCAATGAATGCAAGGTGTTTACAACAAGAGTTCATCGCTGTCTATGGTTTTCCTAGAACACATGTTTTGCCAGATGATAGCACTTTGTGGAAGAAGCCACCATCATTTACTATTAAAATTAATGTCGATGGAGCTTTTTCGACTGCAATTGGTGTGTTAGCTCGGGACCATAATGGTCTTATGTTAGCTGGGAATGCAAGACCTCTTTTTGTCTTGCAAGACATTGAACCAATTGAGGCCCGGGTTTTTATTGCTAGAATAATGTTAGCTGTTGAAGAAGGATGGTTTTTAGTTGTTGTGGAGGGCGATGGGTGTCTAGCTTGTTGTCTACACCCACCGAGGTTTAGATGTTGGGTATGCTTTTACAGGACGTACTGCTGGTTTTAGTGTTCAACATGTACTGCGAGAAGCGAATCAAGCTGCTCATACTCTTGCACATTGGGCATTAGATCGTGCGTCTTCTACTTGGTTTTATGTGGATTGCTCTTCTTGTATTTCGAATGATGTCCTCCATGATACCATTTATAGCTAATTTATAAAATTATTATTTTCTTAAAAATAATTATAAAAAGGTAAAATAACTTTTTAAATCCTATACGTTCACAATTTTTTTTTTATCAATTTGACACTTTAAAAGTTATAAACGTAAATGATTGAAATTTTGTATTGTTCAATTAATAAAAAATACTTGTTTATACTTCATTTGTTTATATTTTTTATTTAGTTCAGTTAATTATTGAAAAGTTTACAATTTGGTTGGTTACATTTGTAAAACTACTAATATTTTATCGTTAGAGTTGTGATATAAATTCTTTTAAACTTTGGTTTAAATAAAAATCTTATTTTTATTAGATCTTGTTTACTTTACATAATTAAATGTGAGAAACCTATGTTGAGTAGAATTACTTTTTATGCAAATTTCCTTTATAAACAAGCAATTTATTCCTATAAATAGATACTAATGATTAGAGTTTTACACAACACAAGATACATCATGTAGATTAATGACTCTATAGAGCGTTAAGCCGTAAATATGTTGTAATCTTTTATTCTTCATCAAAGTGAAAGATCTCATTTTCTACCCGTGGTTTTTCTCGTTGTGTTTTCCACATAATCTTAGTGTTATTTATTTTCTTGTTTTGTTTTTATTTATTTCGCCATTATCGTCCTCATTGGTATATCTCAGGTATTACAAACTAGTATCAGAGCTCCATGTTTCTCATCTTAGTCACAATAACAACAAAAATGAAGTATGATATTTTGTTATAGGATCACAATACAAGGTTCTTGTTATGATAAGTGAAGATTCGAGATGTACTTGCACAATAAAATTGGATGTTATGTTGGAAGAGTTTGATAAGATGACACCAAAATAGTCGGATATAAAAAAGCATCATAAGGATAAAAAACTGTATCCCAAAACTTGACTTATAAAATAAAATCACTTTACAAAATCAAATCGGGGCAAAATCTGTCAGATTTGAATGATTTAATAGTCCCTAATTATAAGCCAAGATTGACTTTCCATTTTCTTCAACCTCTCAACATCCCCTCACCATTATTACTCTTCCTCAACCTCTCAAAAGCACTTAAAAAATTTACTCGATGAAAGTATATTGTGAGAGAGGCACTGCAATTCTAGATGGTTGAAATGAAGAACATTAACAGAAATTTTTTACATGTTAGTGATTTTATGAATTTTTAACTATTTTTAAAATACAATTAAACATAATTAATTTTGTCAAAAACTTTTTTAATTTGAAAGATAATTTCGAAAATTCAAGAAACATTTTAGGAATCTTCTTGCATTATCTATGTTTTTATATTTTTGTTAGAATTATAATGTTTTAATTTGTTTTGATACGTAATTAGAATTATAATGGATGAAATGAAAGCAGATGAACTAAATTAACCAAAAATATAATAGAAATAATAAAGTAAAAGTTTATTATAATATAAGAATTAAAATATGTAGTAAACCTGAGATCCATTAATTAATTGAGTTACAAAAAATACTTATATTACTTTATTTTATATGTGATCGAATCTTAGCACGAAGTGTTACCATCTGGTAGCAGAATCCTAGTGCTGGGCTAGGAGAGGGCATGTGAGAAAGGAGGCATAGTTGTAGGAGAAAATGAACGGCCAAAGGCCGGAGTGTGGTGGAGATGAAGAGCAACTGGAGATTAGAATTAGGGATTGAATGTAATTTTAGAATTTTATTAAAGTTGGATCAATACAAAAAATAGATGAGATTGGGTCTCACCACACACCGGCCTTCGACCATTAATCTTCTTCGACAACTATGTCGTCTTTCTCAAATGGTATCTGAGCCTATCGATCTGTCCTGTAATTTCGTCGTCACCACCGCCACCGACGAGTCGTACATTCAGATTGACGATCTGGTTGCTTCAGATTTCATATTTGATGATTTTTTGCCGCTCTCATCTCTAATCAGATTGAAGTCCTGTTCACTGTTTGTAGCGGATATTTAGAATCAGATTCATTTTAACTCTTGCATGCTTAGCATTCTCTATTATCGTCTTCTTCGCTTCATCGTCTGGTCACCGATAAACTGTGATATTAGTTCATCTCTCAATTTTTGGTTACTCCAACTGATCTGTCTCTTTTAGTTTTAACTTCAATGGTTGCATGTATTTTGCAAACCTTCAAAGATTTGAGGATAATCTTCTCTTGCAATCTGATGTATCTCTTTTAGTTTACACGTGCCTTTTAGTTTTAGGGTTAGGATTTTAGTTTAAAGTTTATGAGTTTAGGCTGTAGGGTTTATAATTTAAGGTCAGTATTTAGAATTTAAGGTATATATTTTAAGATTTATGGTTTAGTTTTTAGGGTTAGAGTTAAGAGTTTAGAATTTGAGTTTTATAGTGTAAATATGTAATCTTGTGTAAAATTAATTTTATACATGTGTATCAAAATTTTACCCATAAAAATATATAAAAAAGCTAACATGTTTTACAATCAATTTATTTCATGTAGGGTAAAATGCACAGATCATCACTCAACTATCTTCTCACTCCTATTTTGATCACTCATCTTTTTAACTTTTCAATTTAATAACTAAACTTTATACATTAAACATTTTTGATCACTCTTGATTATTTTATTATTATTTTTGATTTTTTAAGATTACTAAATATAAAAATAATTTAAAATAAATAATAAAATATTATTTTATTATTTTCAAATTTTAAAATAATTGTCGTCGTTTGTCATCATCGTTAGCCTTCGAAACCGGTGTTTTTTTGACCCCAAATTGTATAGGGAGACTCGTTTTGACATGCTGAGTCCGAATCCGGTGGTTGTTTCACCAAAAAATGCCCTGAAACTCGCGAATCTCGACTTAAACGTTTTGGTTTCCTCATTTTCGATCTCATTTTCGTGGACTTAGGAGCGCTTCCAACAAAATGGAGGTCAGATTCAGACTTAGGAGACGAGACGAAGTGACCGGTGAAATATGGGACCGAACGACCACCATCTATGGCTGTCAGCGGTGGCATCCGACGACGGCGAACAATGGCCAACGAGCAGCTTGGTTTTACTTTTTATTTTAAATAATTTTTATATAAAGTAATAATAAAAAGTCATGTTATACTAAAATAATAATAAAATATTCTAGAGTAACAAAAATATTTAATGTATAAAGTTTAGTTATTAAATTAAAAAAATTAAAAGTTGTGTGACCAAAATATGAGTGAGAAGATAATTGAGAATTGTAATACCCAAATATTGACCGGGCTTAATAATAAATAAATAGTAAAAATAAATATAGTATTATAATAGCCCAAATAAATAAATAATAGTCCACAGTCCATTTACATTCCAAATATTAAATACAAGGCACAAGTTTTATTCTAAAAGCCCAAATTTCTTTACAATCCAAAACCCTTTCCTAAACAAGCTTTTCCTGCCTAAATTCGGATAAGTTGCAACCCAACAAACACAAACCCATTTTTTCCCGCTCATTTGTGCCACGTGGCGTTCTCGGATTGGTTCAGAAAGATATCACGCGGATAATGGTTTTCTTCTATCCGAGCTGGATCTAACTAGCATCCCAATGACGTCATCCCATGTCCACCTATAAAAGGAGAGAGAGAATGTCAGAGTTTAATAATGATTGACCATTAATAATCATAATAAATAAAGTAATACTAATAAAAATAATAAATATAAGAGGAGAGAGATTACCTGGGAACCCGAATGAACATTGGGAGCCGAACCGCCACCAGAAAGTGCAAAGGTCGCTGGAGAAGACGGCCGGAGTAGTTGCTCTGCCGTCAAAGTTTGCCGGAAGGTATATCCCGATATTCTCCTTTCTATTTCTGAATTTAAAACATAAAAACAAGTTAGACGTAGTTTAAGATCTAAAAAATAGTAGAAAAAATATAGAAAACCTAAATACTTATCTAATCTGAAGTTACGGCCGGTGAGGATTTGGTTTGGTCGGAGTTGAAAATGAGTGATGGGAGTTCGGGTAGTTTTAGGCCGGGGAAGAAGGGTGGTTCGGTCGAACCGGGCTAGACTAGGTTTTTTGGTGGAAAACGACATTTTTTTGGGTTTTTAGGGTTTGAAATAATTTATGGCACGACGGTCGAAAATCGCCTCACGACGGAGGACGGCAGCTGGAACTAGGTTAACGGTGGTCGAAAAGAGGTTAAGGATGATCGTAGTTGCAGAGGTGACTAGAGAAAGGTTAGGGATGATCGGAGACGATGACCGGAGGTGGCCGACATCGCCTTCAGCAGCCGACAAACATGCCGGAAGGGTTTAAGGTGGCAGACCTATATCTAGGGGTGGCGACTAGGGCAAGGCCAAAGTTTTAGAGTTTTGCTCGATTTGGGATGAACAACTAAGAACATGATAGGGTTTTGGAGTTTTTAATATTGGAAAACAAGCTAGGAGAGGTGTTTTAGTGTTCTTAGGGATCAAAATGGGGAAAATATAAAGAACAAAGATGAATTTTGGGAGAATATGGGAGTTAGATCGATGAAAAACAGGGAATAAGGTGTTTTGGTGTTTGAAGTGGATCAAAGTGAGATTTTCGGACGGTTTTGAAGACGAATAATGAAGAACCATGGGTTTTGATAGAAATGAAGGGTGATTTTCTAGAAATGGGAGGTTAGAGTTTAGAGGATTTAGTGAGAGGGAGATAGAATGGAATTTAAGAGAGAGGGAGCAAATGGAAAAAGGCCGAGTTTAACTCGGATTTCCCCTCTTATAGCTGGTGCGGAACGGTGCCGTTTTGGCACCGGGTCAGGGGAAGGTCTGTTCACACTTATCTGGGTCGAGTCAGATCTGCGTTTTTAATACGAATACCATTTGGTTTTGGCCCAAAATTTTGTTTTCTTTCAATTTGGTCCGATTTCCCTCCAATTTGTCTCCTGACTTTGTAATTAATCCAATTTGGTCCCCTATGTCTTGTAATTGTTCACCTTAATTTCTAATCTCTTTCAATTGAGTCACCTTTGCTTTGTAATTGGGCTTAGTTTTGTAATTGTTTCAATTTAGTCCTTATAATAATAAAATGAGCTTTATATTTCAATTGTTTTCAATTTATTTATTTATTTATTTAATTGTTCTATTTAATTTAATTGCTTTAAATTAATTTCTTGATGCATGTTTTTAAATATAACATGTAGTATACTATTTAGACATTTTAAAACACTTAGACTTAATAATTGTTTAGAGCTTTTAGTCTAGGTTTCTCTAATTAGGATTCAATAATTAAAATAGGATATATAATTGTAGTAACTAAATGTATATTAAATATAAGGCTTAAAATCCCAAATTGGATGGTGTTCCATTGTTTACAATGGGGTATTTATCTCAACATGGATTTTAGTGAATGTATTTAATATATATTTATATTTACAATTGAATATTAATGTGGTTCACTAATTGGAATTAAATAATTAATTAAGATACATTATAGTTAATTAAATATATATCGAATAGAATCTTTGAGGCTCAAACTTGGATGATGTTCCATTGTTTACAATAGGTTGTTATCTCAACATTGTTTTAAAGGTGTATATTCGATATACATTTTTACTTATAATATTGACTCAATTAATTGATTAGAGCCTTAATTCGGACTAGAACTTTAATTAATCAGAAGGATTAATTAATTAGGTATATGATTAATTTAAAGGCTTTAAATATATGGAAGGTATTCAAGCAATTTGGCATTTTCTCATAAAGCCATTAAATTAATTAATATTCATAGCATAAATAATTAATTAATTAGAGCCTTTTAGGATTAATACTTAAAATCAACAAGACAATAAAAGGACATTCATAAAAAACCTCTTATGTTGGAAATTCATTTTTAAATATGAATAAGGGTGCCACCTAACAGGGTGCTTTTAATCTTCTATTCGAACAAAATGAATTTCCTTATAAAAAGATATCTGCATTCGGAATTTAAATTCAATTAATAATTATGGGATAAATTAAATTCAAATAATTATACGAAATGCCAAAATGCCACGTAAAATTAAGGTACCGATAACAGACATTTGTGGGGGGGGGGGCTAATCCTTCCCCACACGTAACCGACTCCCGAACCCAATTTTTAAGACAAAATCTCTGGTTTGTTTTTCCGGTGTCCGGTCTACCTCGAAGTTATCAGTGGCTTTTTTTAAAAGATAAATAAAGGAAAATCCAATTTAATATGAAAAGCCCTAAATTTTCAAGATCAAATTAAAAATGGCAAAAAAACCCTAATTTTCTAAAAGATCGATCGTCAGGATATTTTTATACACCCAATTTCAAAAATAGTCGCGACAAGAATATGTGTATTTTACCCTTTCATGCATTACCAACTTTTTCTAAGCCATAATTTTTTATTATTCATAAAAATTCTCAAATGGATACAAAATTCTCAAATGGACACCCTCTAGACTCATGAATAATCAAGGACAAGATGTCGCCTTATAATCTCTTCTCTTAACTCGTAAGTTGACAATGTTTTATCTATGATGTATCACTTGTTTCTTATGATTACTCTTTGATTAAGTTCTACTAGTGCCCGCCTCGATTTCATCATGTGGTCATCACTGCTCTCCGATAACGAATCAATTGCCGCAACTCAGTGACATATCTAGAATATTTTTTGAAGGTGGACACAAGTTAAAATATTTTTGAGGGTGGGCACAAGTCATAAAAATCTTAGGGTGGGCACAAGTTATTTTTTAAGGTCTGATTCATAAAAATTAAGAAAATTGATGCTAAATATATGAACTTTTAAAAGTTCAGGGTGGGCCCATATATGTGGCTCCACCATTGCCGCAACTAGCCTCTCCGCGAAACCAAAAGACCTAGTAGCAGGTAGCCCTTGTTAACCCTCCCCTCATCTCTAGTTTCTCGAGGAGCTTCTGATGGGATGGCACTGACGTATATAGGATCCGATCGTTCATCGTAGCCCTTCAGGCCTTCTATCTTTGCAGACGAACCACTGTTCATCCCTGCATGTTGTTGTCGGCGGATCTCGGTGGCAGTTCGATAGAGACTAGTTTTCCCAGCAGCTCATGGCGCTCCCAACGAAATCGTGGCAGTGGTTCGAGAGAAAGGTCATTGTTTTCAAAGATATAGGGCTTTGATGGGTCGGGAACGACGACCGAGTTCCTTTGTCGAAATTACCCCGGCTGACTCCTCTTCCACCCCTTCGGCCATGATGTTTTATTTTTCAATCTTTGATTGGGCTGGTGTTTTAGGCCTTTTGTGCCCCTGTTTGTTTCAACCATGAGTATCGTATTTTTTTGAGCTTTTGTCATCATCTCTTTGTTATCCTTTCTCATTAGTAATGGTATATCCTTCCTTTGACAAAATAAAATCTCTTCTCTTAACTCTAAAATGAAACATAAAGCAATCTGCGATACCCTCAGTCACCAACAATGAAAACTTTCGATACAACGCCCGAAAAAAATTACACCATTATGAACTCAACAAGTAGTTTTAGTGGAAAATTGCACGATGTTCATTTTAAGAGATTCGAGTTTAAATCGCTTTGTTTGCAAGATACGTGTATTGTTAAAAAGTTTTTTAATAGTCTAAAGTTTACAAGGTAGTATCTGTTCATAGATAATTTAAACTAGTCTAAAAGTATTTGTTTGCAAGATAAGTTTAAATTGTTTTGTTTGCAAACGAAGGGGAAATCATCCCGGCGCCTCTCCGATCCAAAACATCTCGGCGATCATTGATCCAAAATCCAGAAAGGATGAAAAAAATCATTTTTAAACTAGTAAGAATAGATATTACACTTGATCTTAGACAAAAGGCCAAGAAAGCTATTAATGACGGGAATACTTATCACTATACTACAATTAGGGGTGTACAAAAATATCCGATTCGAATAATCCGATCCAAAAATTCAGATATTCTATTCATTTTTTATTTTCTGATAATTCAAATAGGATATCTGAAAAAAATTCGGATGATCGGATCAGTTACGGATCAAAATATTTTGATATATCCGAATAAAAAATAAAAAGATTTTTTGCTATATTGGGGTTAATTGTTATTTTGGTTTTTTCACTTTTGACTGTAGTCTAACTTAGCATAATTACTTATCATTCTGACTCTTTCAAGTTCTACTTTTATTCAATTTGATCCTTTAACATGTTTATTTTGTCTTAATTTTGTTACTTATTTATTTATTGTATTGTATATCTATTATTATAAGACACTATTATTATTTTTTGGTAGTTAGTATATTTTTATTATTATAAAAACAAGGGTAAACGACAATGGAGGTCACTCAATTATGGGTAAGGTTACATTTGGGTCACCCAATTATTAAAGGTTACATTTGGGTCACTCATCTATGGGTAAGGTTACATTTGGGTTTAGTTATTTTTTCTTTCAAATTACTTGTATACCCTGATTAATACTAGAGTACTCCATTTGAAATTATTAATTAATCTAATACACAAACTGATATATATATATATATATATATTTTAAATATGAAGGGTGACCTAAATGTAACCTTACCCATAATTGAGTGACCCAAGTATAACTTTTAATAATTGAGTGACCCAAATGTAGCCTTACCCATAATTGAATGACCTTTGTTGTAGTTTACCCTAAAAACAATTATTATATAACATATTTTCATATGTGTATTAATGTTGTGTGCGAGCTGTGTAATATTCTATGCACACCGATTGTGGGTGTGTATTTTTGTTTTTTCCAGTATTCTTTTTATTATTATAAAATATGATGCTTTAGTAATTTCGATCACATATTACCATAAACCATAGTTTCATGAAAAAAATCAAAACGTGTATTCATAGCAGATTCACGTACATGCAAATAGGGCCGGTTCAAAGATTTTGAAGGCGTGTAATTTATTAAAATGAGGCATTTAATTTATAATTAGTAAGAGATATAAGTTTTTTCTTAAAAAATTACTTTAATACAAAAATATTATTAGATTATCCTCTTGAACAACAAAAAATTGACTTATAAACATCTAAAAATCAAAGATTTTTATAAAGTTTTAGAATAAATAACCCTAGTTATGAGCAAAAACCCTAGTTCGCTTGCCATATCGGTATCGTACGGCGGTCCAGGTGGCCGTCCGTCGGACCCAGTTGTACAGTTCACGGTTCCCAAACCCCTCGAGTGTTAAGGTTCGCTGGTGGCTGCTGATGTGCAGCGGGATCCTAAGAAAGTGAGGGGTAAGGAGATTGATTCGAATGCTGTGGACTTATCCAGTGATGCCTATAATGTCGATCTTAGCTCTGGAGATGAAATGGATATGCAGACTGTTGTCGTCGAGACTGCTGCAACTGAGAACAGTCCCACGGCAGAGATGAGTCAAGGCAAGGGTGGTGCACCATCGTATGCCAATGTAGCTGCTGCAAACCCTAGTGTGGAGGGAAATAAATCAAATTGGAATCAGAACAATGATGATGTGGTGGTTTTGGAAGCAGTTTATATCATTGATCTGTCTGGTCTATTTCCATCGATAAAATTTTTTGACCGGGTGCACGAGCAAATTGATAACAACATGCTTAATACGGTTATTGTCAGGTTATTGGGAAAAGCAATTGGTTTTAAGACTCTGTAGGCACGTATCCAGGCGTTGTGAAAACCGGCGGGGGAATTCCAGTTGATTGATTTGGATAATTCGTATTTCTTAGTGCGTTTGGAGAAGAAGAGCAATTATAATAAGGTATTGACGGAAGGACCGTGGAAGTTCTACGAGATTTATTTAACGGTCCAACCATGGAATCAGTTATTTTCTACGTCGGAGAAACATCCGTCCCATGTGATAGTTTGGGTTCGACTTCCTGGTCTTCCTTATCGGTATTATTCTAAAGCCTTGTTTCACCTCATTACAAAGATTGTAGGTAGAGTTGTGCATATTGACTACAATACTCAGGGTGGTGAACGTGGTAAGTTCGCAAGGTTAGCCGTTATGGTTGATTTGAATAAGCCATTGCTTCCTTGTATTGGAATTGAATGGCGGATTCAGAAGCTTGAGTATGAGGGTTGCAAAATATATTTTTCACTTGTGGAGTCTATAGACACTCTAAGAAGAATTGTGGGAATATGGTTACAAGTTCAGATGGGTCTGGTATACCAAAGGTTAGAAGTGATAAAGCGGAACCTGCGAGACCGTTGGAGTCGAGTGAAAAAGAGTTGTATGGTCTGTGGATGTTGGTTGATACTCGTCAACGTCGTACACCTAATATGTATAGTAAAACTCGGGCGAATAGGAATCGGGGAATCAAATGGCTGGGGCTAGTGGTTCACGGTTTGTTGCTCTGGTAGATGACAATGTAGTTGAGGATGTAGGACATACTATGGATGCGGTGGTGCATGAGAGGGGCGAACCGCCTATAGATAATGTGGTTCCCGTATTCGATATGGGTCGAGGGTTAAGAGCTGGCGTAAGGGGGTCTAAGGTGGTGAAAAATGTCGCATACCTGGCATCGAATCCTAAGAAGAAGGCTAAGAAGCCAGCGCGTACTGTGGATAATGTGAAGGTTGTACCGATAGGGAATGCTAAGGAGGTCGAGGTGAGGTGTAAGGAGACAGAGCATGGTCAAATGTATCATATTGCAGTGACCATCGTGGAAAAGACAAAAAAGAAAAGTGGTTCAGTCGGGGGGAAATAACTAAGGCTCGGGCACAGCAGGTCGATCATTGAATGAGGGTACTCGCTCTGGGCTCCAGGTTGAGAACTTACGATAACAAAATTGTCTTTCCAGCGGTGCTATTGGATTGATGCACAGCTTCTCAAAGTAATTAGACACTTTGGAACCGCGAGCAGGAGGGGAAGCTAGTGTTTCAATTGAGGGAATTGGCCATGTTAGCGTGCCGAATAATCTGGGTGTGAGTGATGGTATCGTGCAAGACTCATCCGTGAATGGGGTAGAGGCTGCAGACCCAGAAGGCTCTACTTAGGAGATGGAACAATAAGTTTTGTATACTTTTCTATTTTGTTTATGATGACAAATTTATTATTTTGGAATTGCCAGGGTGCGACTAGCATTCATTTCCGTGGTATTTTCAAGTCTTTGGTTGCTGAGCAAAAGCCTACCGTTGTTTCTTTGTTTGAACTGAGGGTGAATGGCCGTCGTACTGACCTTATTATTGCTTCGTTGGGGTTTTCCAATTTATTCCGTGTTGAAGCCATTGGTTTTAGTGGTGTATTGTGGTTGCTATGGGATAAAACGATGGTGCTAGAGATTTTGCATATATCTAATTAGTTTCTTAATTGTCGCTTTCGTCATTCAGATGAGGATCAGAGGGTGCATCATACTACTATCTATGCGAGTCTTGATACAGCTAAAAGAAAGCTTGTTTGGAACAAATTAGTTAACTTGGACCCGGGGCCACAGATACCTTGGGTGGTGGAGGGAGATTTTAATGCCATTCTTTCGCTTGACGAGCGTCATGGGGGTTCTAGTAATGTGGTGGGTGGAAGTTAATTATTTGCTGAATTCTTAATGAATGCGAGTCTCATGGATTTAGGATTCTAGGGTTACCCTTTCACTTAGAGTCGATGGGATGTCTACCAACGACTTGATCGGTGTGTGGTGAATAGTTGTTGGATTGATCAATTTCCTAACTCTCATGTTTTACATTTGGACACAATTGGGTCCGATCATCGCCCATTATTATTGAGGTTAGATGAAAGGGATTACTCTTCTCGGCCTCGTCTGTTTTGTTTCATTGAAGCATGGCAAGAGCACCCACAGTTCCAGGATTTCCTCTTATCAGTTTGGAAAATGAAGAGGCCACTTGAGGAGAATATGGGGGATTCTGGGATAAGGTTACAGTTTGGAATACAGATGTGTTTGGTCATACAACTCAACAGAAGAAGAGGTTAAAAACAAGACTCTGGGGCATAGACCGAGCCCTTCAATCGGCGCATTCAGAGTTTCCTGTGGATCTTGAAAATAAATTAAAGGATGAGTTGAACAATGTTTGGAACAGGAAGAGATTTTCTGGCGGCAAAAAGCTTGCATTAATTGGGCTGTACATGATGATCGGAATACTAATTTTTTTACGCTTCTACAATTGCTCAACACAAGCACAACAATATATCGACCGTACAGTTGGATGATAATACTTGGTGCTTTGATCCGGTAAAGCTTGCGGATGTCGCCCTTGAGTTCTATCAAAATCTCTTCACTAGCTCGATGGGGTGCATGAGCCGTATGCAACGAGGGGTAGGTTCTCTAATATGCCGCAAGACCAACTTCAAACCCTTCATAGTCGGTTACTGTTGAAGAGGTACGTATAGCTTTATTCACGATGGGCCCTATGAAAGCTCTGGCGTTGACGGGTTTTATGCAGCATTCTACCAACACAATTGGCTGATTGTTGGGGCGTCGATGTGAAGCTTTGTTAAACAAGTTTTCGAGAGAGGTATCGTACCGTCTGAGATCAATAGAACTTTGTTAGTGCTGCTGCCAAAAGTGTCGAACCCTAAAAAGATGAGCCAATTTCGACCCATTAGTCTGTGTTCGGTCATTTACAAGTTGATCACATAGATCATTATGAATCGAATTAAACCGTTGCTTCCAGTATGGGTGTCAGAAAATCAGACAATCTTTATTCTTGGCGAGCCACGGATAATATCATCATTACTCAGCGATCTTTTTTTTCCGCTAAAAAACGAGGTTTTAATGTGTTTGGGGGTCTTTCGGGTATTTAAAAATATATTCGTGGGGTTTTATAAAAACCGTATTTTATTTAAAATGGAGTTGCCACCGGCCACTAAGGTAGGCCGGACACCATAAAACCAGAGATTTTAAAAATGTTGGGTTCAAGAGTCGGTTATGGATGGGGAAGGATTAGCACCCCACACCGCCCAAAATTGGCACTTTAATAATTACCGTTTTATTATTATTGGACTTTCCGGATTAGAGTGACTATTAAATTAAAATTTGGTTATAAGTGCAAGTAGATTTTAAGGGTCCCATTATTCGAGAGTAAACTGACAAACCACTATCACTGCGCTTGATAATGGACACGTTTACGCTCGAATAAAAGGGCCCCGCATTGACAATTAATATCTCGTTATGCAATCTTAGAAAACAAAACATAAAACATACAATTTACATTGACATGATATTTTAAAAAAACATAAAATATGAGTATTACAAAATTTAAACAAAATAATTAAATGCATGAACATAATATATCACAATAATAAAACAAAGTATGCACATAAACACGAAAAAAAGAAAAACATGCTTTCAAAAATAATTAATTAAATCTAAAATGCCTAGACACCTGAATACGAATCATAACCAAAACACGTGCATGACATATATAATATGATGCTAAATTATTGAGACATCAATGCCATGATAATACATTAAAGCTTAACATACGACATATTTTATGCACACATCAAAATAAAAAAACAATGCATCATGTAGAAACACACTAACATGTAACCTAAAAAAGAATATGGAAATTTATTTTGGCATACAAAAACATACTACATGCGAAGAAACTACGACCACCTAAAACCTACATATATATATGCATGATGAACAAAAGAAATAAAACACAAAAGAAAGTATGATACCGTAAACAATCGAAACAAACAAAGGGCATGTTAATATACGTACATGATACACAAATTAAACTAAACATATAAAATAAGCATGTATACGAACAAAATAAATTAAAACACGAAGGCATGGTATCAAAAAACACATGTTGTAAAACATAAATATACATGTAACATGAAAAAAATCATACATAAATAAAGAATGATAAACATACTAAAAAAAATGCAAACATGCTAAGACATAAAACAAAAAGCAATAGACATAAATAATTAAAACATACTAAAGAGGACTGAAATTAAATAAAATGAAACAAAAATGGCAGAAATCAGAGCGATAAAAACATGATTTAGGGACGAGAATGCAAGCTCAATGAAACTTAGGACCTATTCTGTAAAATACCCAAGGGGCAAGCCCAAAGTGTGAATTTTGAAAACGCTGGATGGTTAGGGGGATAATTTGACCGCTTTAAATATGAATGAGGTTGATTGAAGGGCTAAATTGAAAGGTTTAAGAAAAAGAGGGGGACTGGGATTGCAAATAGACCAAGGGGCAAGACAAATTTGAAAAGAACCGAAATGCGGTGGGACTATTGAAGCAATTAGACCATTTTTTAAGAAACAGGGCTCTATAAAGCCCATTTATCCGGCTTAATTGCAATTTTCCCATTTTTTTAAAACTCTGATTAAACACCCTCCCATCTCTCACTTTATTTCCAGAAACCCCCGAAGAAACCCTAAACTTCCTTATTAGGCCGCCGCACTCTGGGAAGTCTCAGGCGAGTCGTGGTCGTGATAGCCGGCTCGAGCCATCCCTAACCTCCAACCCGACAAACCAAGCCCCCAACAAGAACCAAAGAACTCCCATTTGATTTTAAACCAAAAAGATGACAAAAAAACCTAGACCTATAACCTTTTCGAACCAAAAAACCTTAGACAGCTCGCCCCTTTTAGGGCTTGTCGCTGGTAAGCACTGGTTTTTTCACCTCGAGCAAGCTTGATTTCTTTTTTTTATATTTTCTTTTTCCTTTTGTTTTACACGCATGCATGAGCTGAGAAAGGGAGGAAAGGAAAAAATTACCACTCGGAACTTTTGTTCCTTTTTTTTTTATATTTCTGGTCACTGGAACCGAATGTTTACAATTTTTGGTTGGATACATATACCCCCTGATGATTTTTTGGTAACCTAATACATAAAATCACATATATTTTTATGATTTGATAACTGACAAATTTTCCCCTTTGTTTGTGTTTTCTAGCAACTCTGGTACGGTGGTTGGATAACCGGTATGGTGGAGGCGTGGCGGAGGTGACTCATTCGGTCAGAGTGAGCCTCGGCCGTTGGATCAGATCTAATCCAACGGCTGAGACGCTTTGCTGCATGGACGGCTCCGATGCACTCTAGAAATTGGAAGGATGGCACCAGATGGCGACACGTGGTGCGCGGCAGCCGAGGAGCCCAACGCGTGGGATGCACGCGTGCATGGGAGGTTGAACGGTCCACGCTTGAACCACACGCGGCAGCTGAGGAGGCCTATCCCTTCTATCGTGGCCGTTGGATCAAAATTTGATCCAACGGCTCCTGGTGGGTTGCGCAAAAGAAAATGATGAATTAGATATTAGGGTTTAGTTTATTGGACTACTGGGCTGGCTGGTTTGGGCTTTGAATTATTATTTTTTGCTTGTAATATATATATTGGACTTGGACTCTTAATATACATACTTTGGATTTTACCTTATACTTAGCCCAATGCTGATAACAACAACAACAACAACAATAATATTAATAATAATAATAATAATAATAATAATACGATAATACATACATACGTACATATGCACACACACACATACATATAACACATGCAAACATTAGTTAACATAACATACTAACATACATGCGTATATAATTATACATACAATTAACGTAAATGTCCACACATTACACATTCATACAATGCACACATAAAAATATAAACATACATATGACACACATATACTATAGTAAATGTTAACACATACATAACATGCACTCACATATGTCATACACATATCTTGCACACATTAATCACATATAATAAACATATAATGTAATATGTATATTAATTATTAGCTATTAAACTAATGTAGATTAACACAATATTTACACCGGATAAAAATAAGTGATTACAGTTGCCCTTCTTTGCTTGTTCTTGTGAAACAAGGACAAAGCAAAGACCAAAAGCACTCATTTTTATCCGACTTCCCTTTTTAGCTTTGGAATAACGTGTTCTTCTGGAACTCTCCACCTTTCTTCATTCGGTCCTTGAGCGGTATGCACCTGAATTTAGAAATCTTGATCTTAAGAAAGACGATCCTTACAAAATGATTAATCTAAGAAGTTGATTTTAAGAAAAATATCCATATGGAAGGATAAATTAAGGAATTAATTTTTAGAAAAATATCCTTAAGAAATGATTGAATTAAGAAATTTACTTTTAAGAAAAACATCCTTATGGAAGGATAAATTAAGAAATTATTTTTTAAAAAAATACCCTTAAGAAAGGATCGAGTTAAGAAATTTGATTTTAAGAAAAAATCCTTATGGAAGGATAAATTAAGGAATTAATTTTTAGAAAAAAATATCTTTAAGAAAAGATTGAATTAAGAAATTTAATTTTAAGAGAAACATCATTATGGAAGGATAAATTAAGGAATTAATTTTTAGAAAAATATCCTTAAGAAATGATTGAATTAAGAAATTTAAATTTAAGAAAAACATCCTTATGGAATGATAAATTAAGGAATTAATTTTTAGAAAAATATCCTTAAGAAATGATTGAATTTGATTTTAAGCAAAATCGTCTAGACATCACAAGGAATCCATTCAAGGTGAAGACTCGAACATCTAGTGGCATTTTCTCTAATCAATATTTCTTCTTCTTTCGTTCTTCTTCTTCCTCCATTCTATTTTCTTTTTTTTCCTTTTTCTCTTTTTCTTTTTTTCTTCCTTTTTTTCTTTTTTTTTTCTGGGGTAACCATCCTTATGAAAGGATCCGACTAAAGAAGTCAATTTTAAGAACAACATCCTTAAGCAAGGATCCACCTAAAGAAGTTGATTTTAAGAAAAGCATCCTTATGAAATGATGTCATTAGAAAATTTGGTTTTTTAAGAAAAACCTTAAATGATACCTTGGTTTTATCCGTCTAGAAATTCGTCAGAGTGGCGGTTCAAAACTGTTGACATTTTCTCTAATCAACCAATCTTTTTTTGGGGAAGGTGACACCCAAGCACGTGTCTTCTGGATCGATGCAGAGGTGCAAGAAGTCTTTGTTGAAGTCTTCTTCTTGGAAAATATCTGTCCGTCTTCCTGTATGAATGTTTTCCAATTAAGAATGATACATGAGCATACATTATGATGTAAAGATGCATATGTTCATATAAAATGCTATTCTCACATTTGTTGGGGATGCAAAGGTGCAACCTATTCATGTAGACTCATAAGGATGCAATGATGCATGAAACCCTATCACAGTCTTCACAGACATCGTAATACTCAAGTCACCACTTGCTGGTTAAGCAGGCTTCGTCATGTGATTACAACCATTAATCATTCTGATGCTCCAACAGCTTTCGCCCCCTAAACTTTGTTGCATATTCCTTGTTCAACCTTTCAGGTCAACATCATCTCTTTACTCAAGAAAGTCTTTCGAACCATCTGACATCTCAGGTCTATTTTGACTCGAATTCTTATAACTATATCTGTTGTTTCACGGGCGATGGTGCCCCACTAATTTTGGGCTTGAATTCTTTCTTGTCTTTGACCCATCATGTAGAGTCTCTATCTGTCTCAACATCGGGGTGAGCTAAAATGCCCCAACTTCCCCAAACCCATCTCTGAGTTCAATCTATGTCTTTAAACTTAAAAGAAGCCCTCTAAGGGGAGCTGAATCTATTTCTCTAGGCTTTAAATCCTTAGAAAAAAGAAATATAAAGAGGCAAATTGCTCATGTATCTTCTGAAAAGAAATTGGATTTTGAAATGAACGACAAGATTTTGAAAAAAACAAACACTCTTTTCTCTTTTTTTGGCTAATGCTTGATCAGAAAATATTGACAGCCGTAGTGATACGTCAAATCGTATACCCTGAATATCAAGTGCAAAAACGACATTGAGACAACTTACCGGCGATTGCCCCTAAGCGTATCCTGTATATAGGGGATCTCAAAAGCTGAATTGGTATATGAAAATGTGAAGTACATTCCGAGTTATTTTGGTTGTTTTTTTTTTCTTTTTTTTTTCTTTTTGTTTAGGGAATTCAACTCATCACATTCTTTTGGCTCGAGAATATTGATGGAGCAAACAACAATACCCCGAGTTACTCAGCATTGTCATGAGACGAAAATATTACCATCACTCATGAAGCGATTTCTCTTATTTCTCTTTTTCTTCTCATTTTCTTTCTTTCTTCTTCTTCTCTTCTTTTTCTTTGTTATATGGCGTATTGACATCTTATCGCTTCAGAGGAGTGCCCCAAAGTTGCAACACTCTTATCCGAGACTTCGAACATGCATATTACCAGGCTGTGCCTATTATCAGGCTTCGAACATTGGAGTGCTTTTTCTTAGGATTTCTTCTATCATTTAATTTAAAGATGGGATATGCCATTTTTTATTTTTTTCCTTTTTCAAAGTACAGTAAATTATGCTTAAGTGAGGTCATTAATGATTGACCAAAATAACTCGAAAGGTAATTAGAAATTCGACTTCTCCGCAGCCTTTGATTTCCGGTAAATACAGGTTGCTCAAAACCAATCACCTAAGTTAAAATGATGTCCCTCATGCAATTGATATACAGGGACACAATAGCCAGATACATGTATATATATATATATTTTTTTGTTTTTTGTTTTTTTATTTTTATTTTTTTTTGCAAAAATATGAGTATGCGCATGGAAAAACAAAAATTGACCCCTACCGATGAGTGAAATGTTTTAACGAATCAAAGAATGAAAATCGATTGCTAAACATGCACAAAAATGATATGCGAAATAACTTTCATTTTACAAGACATATGCCCCTACAAAAAGTCTTCATTACTTTTCGGGCCTAAAATAGTAAAGCTGACTTTGCAATATCTTTGAAAAGCATGAAATCCATTTAAGCACCTAACTAGGAAGTTAGCACCTCCCCAAAATTCATATCTGTCATTGTCCTTAAAACTTCAAATGACCGGCTTCGATCAAACTTTGGGCCTTATTTTTCAGAGCTCCACAATTTTCAGTTGTGTGGCCTGTACTCCCCAAATGGTAATCCTATACCGCATTGACATCATACCCCACCGGATATGGAGGATCTTTTGGCTTGGCTTGGATTGGACAGAGGCTAACAGCTTCTTTTCGATAAGCATCGGAAGCAACTCAGTGTAGGTCATAGGAATGGGATGGAATACATTTGCAGGTTTTACGTATCGTGAAGACTAATTACGAGGATGACCTTGGGGCTAATTGATTGGGCGAGCACTCACCATATGAACATGAGAATCTTCTTCCTTCTGAGGAACTGTGCTATAGGGATCTTTTATCTTCCATTTCTTAACTGCATCTTCAATGCGCTCTCCAACCATGACTAAGTCTGCAAAGTTGTCGGCATGGTGGCTTACCAGACGATCGTACAACACTCCCTTCAAAGCATCCACAATCATGGGAGTAATTTCACTTTCCTGAATCAGGGGTTAAACCTGAGATGCCACATCTCACCATCGTTGAGCATACTGACGGAAAGTCTCATCAGGCTCCTGCTTTAAACCTTCCAGCACGAATCGATTCAGGGTCATTTCTGTTATATGCTTGTGCTGTTCTATGAAGGCTTTTGAAAGGTCTTTCCATGACTTGATATCTACCCGACACAATTGATTGTACCACCGGATGGCTGCCCCAGTCAGACTATCTTGGAAGCAATGGATTAAAAGCTTTTCATCTTTTGCAAAAGCAGCCATCTTCCGGCAATACATGGTAATATGCGTAGAAGGACACGAAGTTCTATCATATTTATCGAAATCAGGGGTCTTGAATTTCGGTGGTAAAATAAGGTCGGATACTAGGCTCAGATCACTGGCTTCATTCCTTGTTCCTCTACAGTCTGTATGGCTTTGAATTTTTCCTCCATGAGACGAAACCTTTCTTCCTATTTTTTCCACTTCATTTTTAATTTTCTCGACCAAGTCCAGATCTAGCACATCTTCTTCATAGAATGCCTCTGTATCCACGGATTGGCTTTTAGATGCCCCTGCTTGATGACTAGCAGATACCCTTGAAGGGTCAATGTATATTCTCCTAGCAGGACTTGGCGTCTTTGGTTGAGATTCGGTACATTCTGGCTCCTGGGCGATTTCGTCTTCAACATTTTCTTTCCCAAGGCTTTTTGCTAGTAATGCAGTTATGTCGGATACTCTCGCAGCTTGTAATTGGGTGATCTTCTCGCTGAGGTACTATTTAGCTTTATCGAAACGTGCTTTCAAATTCTTCTGCCCTTTTTCCAAACTGACTATTTTGCCCTCCATTAGTTTGCCTTGGAACCAAGTAAAGTATGGATGCGGCTTATATTTTAGTTTCACACTGCCACAATATTTACACTATTAATATTATTGCAAAAATAGAATGCATGTATAATGATGCAATGCAAGAATGTTATGCAAATACATGTATTGATTTCGTAGGTGATTTGTCCCTATAAAACATCTTTCATTCAGACCAAAAGCTTTTATTACATCAGGTACTAGGATTTTACAAGTAACAGTGAGCTCTAGCACCTAATTTTTTGACCTCATGCAATAGTCTTGTTAGCTTTCCTTCGCGGTCCAACACTGGATCCATATTCTGGCTTACCGGTATTGCTGCATCAGCTAAGTCTGCTACCTGTTGGGCCACTTGTCACGTTTGAGTCATAACAATCTTCATGTTTTAATCTTTATCGTGTATTTTCTGCTCGGCTTTTCGTAGCTTGACAGTTACTTCTTTGAAACTTTCATACCCGGCCTGCTTGTATGCTTCAGCACGAATCTCGTTGGTATGTAATGAAGTCTTGAGCCTTTCTATCTGCTCTCTGAGTGCCGCGTTTTCTATTTGAAGGTCTTGAGATTCCTCCTTTTTTGATGCAGACTTGATTTCAGGATCTCGTCCAAAGCCAGACTGCTTTCCAACTCACCTTGGAGGATGTCACGTTGGCTCTCAACTTCTTTCAGCTTTTGTGACAATAATCTGGCTTTATTTTTACTAGTCTTGTATTTTTGGTTCCAACGCTCCATATCGTTCTTCAACTGAATCATGCCATTAACCCATTCTTCAAAGGTGTCACCCAGACCGACATTCTTGAATTCAAAGTGCAACTTCTGATACTCGTCTTGTGTACCCTTCGGTATTTTGCGCGAATCATACCTCTCCTGCTTGAGCTGGCCGTACTCGAATTCAAGTTCATCTTCTGAGATGCTTTTACTCTCGGTTCTTGAATTTGTCTCATTTGAGTGATCTACTTCTGTGTTACCCGAACCTTGGATTGGGTAGTGACCCTTCTTCGACTTTGCCCCTCGGACAATGGCAGCTCACTGTAGAATCGGGGTTGTCCATCTTCGAAACCCAAAACTCCCATCCTGATAAGATCTTGAACACTGTTCTTCAGGGCTCCGCAGTTCTCAGCGTGATGACCCGAACCCCCTATGTGGTAGCTGCACCAGATACGACTGTTGTAACCTTTCAGACAATGAGGTCTCTTTGGTACAGATTTTACCGGTATGATAAGATTCCTTTCAATGAGCAACGAAAGCAGCTCGGTGTATCTCATAGGTATAGTACAATGCTCCTTTACATCATTTGATTATCGAGCTTCTCTTAGTCTTGCCTCTGTTTCCTGGGTATCTGCCCCAGATATGTCGTATGTCTGTGCCTCGAGATTGATCACAAAAGGATTTGACTTGTCGTATTTAACGGTGTTGTCTATCTTGACATTCTGACCATTCTGTTCTGCATTCTGATCCTTGATCGATTCTTCTATGAGTTCGACGGGTTGCTTACCTTTCATCATAGCATTTATTTGGTTCATCATTTCGGCCATTTGCTTTTTTAATTCTTGTACTTCACCTTACTCGTTACCAGAACTGACACTGCTTGCCGAATCTGACCTGAAGTCTCTGAACGATCCTTCTTCTATTGTCTCTGAGCTAGACTCAGGATGGAGCTCCGGAACTGAACCTTCTATAGCCTGGTCAAAGAACCCTTGGTCCATCATGAACGATCTCTATTATGGGAGAAACCACTCGAGAATCAATATCCTATGTAATGTGAATGCGACGATATATGTAAAAACAAAACAAAAACAAAAAAAAGAACAAGTCAGTATCTGTTAAAATCGATAAATACATAAATAAAAGGCAAATTAAATAAGATAAACACACAAAACAACACTATTTACATTCCGTCTAAAACACCTAGGTTATCCGCATGGCTCTAAAGGGTGGGTTTCTATATGTTCTTTACATGCAGTGTTGGTTCTAGGAGGTACCCGAATTGTCCTTGTTGTCCTCTACTAAGAGTAGCAAGGCCCCTGATCATCACCCATTATAGGCTCCTTTCAACTGGGTTCAATTTAGGGGGACCCATTCGCTTATGCCTGCACGGAGGAACGATATCCTTACGAAAGCATAAGGTACTCGATCCCCGAAGGTACTTGCTAGGCCTACACGAAGGAATGATATCCTCACGAAAGCATTAGCGTTCCCCTCACTTAAAAGGACGGTTTACATGCCAAATTTTAAATGCGTTAAAATAAACGCACAATTATAACCAAATTTTAATTTAATAGTCATTTTAATCCGGAACTTTCGACATTAGTAAAGCGGTAAGTATTTTGAAAAAGCTTGACTCTCATTTGTTTTTGAAAAACAAATAGTCATCCCCAGCGGAGTCGCCATCTGTAGTGATATTTTTTTCCGCTAAAAAATGAGGTTTTAAGGTGTTTGGGGGTATTTCGGGTATTTAAAAATATATTTCGTGAGGGTTTATAAAAATCGTATTTTATTTAAAATAGAGTCGCCACCGGCCACTAAGGTAGGCCGGGCACCATAAAACCAAAGATTTTAAAAATGTTGGGTTCGGGAGTCGATTACAGATGGGGAAGGATTAGCACCCCCACGCCGCCCAAAATTGATACTTTAATAATTATCGTTTTATTATTATTGGACTTTTCGGATTAAAGTGACGATTAAATTAAAATTTGGTTATAAGTGCGAGTAGATTTTAAAGGCCCCGTTATTTAAGAGTAAACTAATAAACCACTATCACTGCGCTTGATACATGCCACATTTACGCTCGAATAAAAAGGCACTGCATTGACAATTAATATCTCGTTATGCAATCTTAGAAAACAAAACATAAAACATACAATTTACATTAACATGATATTTAAAAAAAAACATAAAATATGAGTATTACAAAATAATTAAATGCATGAACATAATATATCACAATAATAAAACAAAGTATGCACATAAACACGAAAAAAAGAAAAACATGCTTTCAAAAATAATTAATTAAATCTAAAATGCCTAGACACCTGAATACGAATCATAACCAAAACACGTGCATGACATATATAATATGATGCTAGATTAATGAGACATCAATGCCATGATAATACATTAAAGCTTAACATACGACATATTTTATGCACACATCAAAATAAAAAAAACAATGCATCATGTAGAAACACACTATCATGTAACCGAAAAAAGGATATGGAAATTTATTTTGGCATACAAAAACATACTACATGCGAAGAAACTACAACCACCTAAAACCTACATATATATATATATGCATGATGAACAAAAGAAATAAAACACAAAAGAAAGCATGATATCGTAAACAATCGAAACAAACAAAGGGCATGTTAATATACGTACATGATACACAAATTAAACTAAACATATAAAATAGGCATGTATATGAACAAAATAAATTAAAACACGAAGGCATGGTATAAAAAGCACATGTTGTAAAAGAAAAATATACATGTAACATGAAAAAATTCATACATAAATAAAGAATGATAAACATACTAAAAAAATGCAAATATGCTAAGACATAAAATAGAAAGCAATAGACATAAATAATTAAAACATACAAAAGATGAATGAAATGAAACAAAAATGGCAGAAATCGAAGCGATAAAAAAACGATTTAGGGACGAGAATGCAAGCTCAATGAAACTTAGAAGGACCTATTCTGTAAAATACCCAAGGGGCAAGCCCAAACTGTGAATTTTGAAAACTCGGCATGGTTAGGGGTATAATTTGACCGCTTTAAATTTGAATGGGGTTGATTGAGGGGCTAAATTGAAAGGTTTAAGAAAAAGAGGGGGAATGGGATTGCAAATAGACCAAGGGGCAAGACAATTTTGAAAAGAACCAAAACTTTGTGGGACTATTGAAGCAATTAGACTATTTTTTTATGAAACGTGGCTCTATAAATCTCATTTATCCGGTTTAATTCCAATTTTCCCATTTTTTTAAAACTTTGATTAAACACCATTCACTTTCTCACTTTATTTCCAGAAACCTCCGAAGAAACTAAACTTCCTTGTCCGGCCGTCGCACTCTGGGAAGTCTCAGGCGAGTCGTGGTCGTGATGGCCGGCTCGAGCCATCCCTGACCTCCAACCTGGCAAACCAAGCCCCCAACAAGAACCAAAGAACCCCCATTTGATTGTAAACCAAAAAGAAGACAGAAAACCTAGACCTCTAACCCTTTCGAACCAAAAAAACCTTAAACGAATCACCCCTTTTAGGGTTTGTCGCCGGCAAGCACTGGTTTTTTCACCTCGGGTAAGCTTGATTTCTTTTTTTATATTTGCTTTTTCCTTTTGTTTTACACACATGCATGAGATGAGAAAGGGAGGAAAGGAAAAAATTACCACTCGGAACTTTTGTTCCTCTTTTTTTTTGTATTTCTGGTCATTGGAACTGACTGAAAGTTTACAATTTTTGGTTGGATACATATACCCCTGATGATTTTTTGGTAACCTAATACATAAAATCACATATATTTTTCTGATTTGATAACTGACAAATTTTCCCATTTGTTTGTGTTTTCTGGCAACTCTAGTACGGTGGTTGGATAATCGGTATGGTGGAGGCATGGCGGAGGTGACTCATTCGATCAGAGTGAGTCTCGGCCGTTGGATTAGATCTGATCCAACGGCTGGGATGCTTTGCTGCATGGACGGCTCGTATGCACTCTGAAAATTGGAAGGATGGCACCAGATGGCGACACGTGGTGCGCGGCAGCTGATGAGCCCAACGCGTGGGATGCACGTGTGCATGAGAGGTTGAACGGTCCACGCGTGAACCACACGCGACAGCTGAGGAGGCCTCTCCCTTCAATCGTAGCCGTTGGATCAAAATTTGATCCAACGGCTCCTGGTGGGCTGCGCAAAAGAAAAATGATGAATTAGATATTAGGGTTTAGTTTATTGGACTACTGGGCTGGCCGGTTTGGGCTTTGAATTATTATTATTTTTGCTTGTAATATATATATATTGGACTTGGACTTGGACTTTTAATATATATACTTTGGATTTTACCTTATACTTAGCCCAATGCTGATAACAATAATAATAATAATAATAATAATAATAATAATAATAATACATAACAATAATAAGGTAATACATACATACGTACATATGCACACACATACGTATAACACATGTAAACATTAGTTAACATAACATACTAACACACATGCGTATATAATTATACATACAATTAACGTAAATGTCCACACATTACACATTCACACAATGCACACATAAAAATATAAACATACATATGACATACATATACTATAGTAAATGTTAACACATACATAACATGCACTCACATATGTCATACACATATCTTGCACACATTAATCACATATAATAAACATATAATGTAATATGTATGTTAATTATTAGCTATTAAACTAATGTAGATTAACACAATATTCACACCAGATAAAAATGAGTGATTACAATGTTATACATTCTATTCAACGAAAGACTGGGCTTCAGGGGTGGATGGCAATCAAGATTGACTTGGAGAAGGCTTATGATAGGTTGGAGTTAAGTTTTATCGACGACACTCTTTCAGATATTGAGATCCCAGATAGGATACAACATCTTATTATGCATTACCTCTCTTCGATGTCAACTCAAATCTTATGGAATGGTTTACCGACTGTATTATTTTCTCCTTCACGAGGTATAAGCCAAGGTGACCCTATTTCGCCTTATATATTTGTTTTATGCATGGAAAGCTTGGCTCAATCCATATAGATGGTGGTAAATGTTGGTTCTTGGAAAGCTTTCAGTACTTCAAAAAGATGTCTATAGATATCTTATTTGTTTTTTGCAGATGATATATTTTTTTGCTAGGCATCTATTCCATAATGTATGGTTATCCGCTCGGTGCTTGACAAATTTTGCAAGGCTTCGGGTCTAAAGGTTAGTATTGCTAAAATGACTATTTTTTATTCCTAGAATGTATTACGATCGGCTAAACTTCAAATGAATACCTTGCTTGGCTTTTAAGAGGTCACGGACCTTGGTAAGTGTTTAGGGGTCCCGGTGCTATATAAGAGGGTCACATCTGCTTCTTACAAATACTTGATTGATATGGCCCAAAATAAGTTGAGTGGGTGGAAAGCAAAAACTCTTTCGTTAGCAGGTAGGATTACTCTGGCTAAAGCAGTTCTATCTGCTATTTCTACGTACACAATGCAAACGGCAGTGGTACTAAAAAATACTTGTTTGGAATTAGAGAGAATTATCCGTCATTTTATTTGGGCCGGTGTTGATTCCAATTCGGGGGTGCATTTGGTTAAATGGTTTGAGGTATGTCGCCCGCTAGCTCATAGGGGCTTGGTTTTCGTAAGGTATCTGTTCAGAATGATGCTTTTTTAATAAAAATGCTTTTCAATTACTCACGCGAACAAACGCGTTATGGGTTCTTTTTTCCGGGTAAAGTACAAATATTTAACTGGGTACCGGATAATATAAAGAATCATAATTGGTCTTCTTTGTGGCAAGGTTTGAGTGTCATTTGGAAGGACGTTAGGAGAACATTATGCGGAATATTGGTCATGGACGCGATGTGAAATTTTGGACGGATTCATGGGTACCAAACATGGGTTCGTTAGTTGAGTATGTATCGTTCGGTGCTGCTATTAATATGACGGTATCCGTGGCAGCAATGGCATGTTTTTCAGCATTTGCTTATACTGTTTTTGCTTCTTCGGTTAGCTGCAGTCAAGGGTCTGAACCAACAGATGTCGACTGACTAGATCAGTTGGTCTGGTGCCCCCAAGCGTCGTTTCTTAGTGAGATCGACGTACAGCCTTTATGATCGGGTACCTTATGGCCCCCATAATGCTGTTTAGCGTGTGTTACACCGGTTTCGTGGCCATCAACGTATCCGAACGTTCCTATAGCTTGTATGTTGTGACAAGATAATGACTAATGGTGAGCGAGTTCGTCGTCACTTCTCGATTGATGGGCGTTGTCCTATTTTTGGTTGTGGTTTTAAGGATGTGAATCATTTATTATGTTCATGTCCGTCGGCAACTATGGTTTGGACGGCTTTGATCAAGACTGAGCGGGTAAATGAGTTTTTTGCATTGGAGTTTCGGGAGTGGTTGCGGATTAATTTAACTCAACAGGCTTATTTAGCTAAGGATGGGCGCGATTGGGACCTATTTTTTGGATCGATCATATGGAATGTATGGTTGTTCCAAAATTTGGTGGCGTTTGATAATCCTTTGGAGGATCAAGGATCGATTTTGGAACATAGTCGACATTTGCAAAGTATTGCGTCGAAAGCGTTGAACCACAATTTGATTCGATCATCAGGGGTTGTTACTGCCCAACCCGTGGTTGCATGGTATCCTCCCGTCCTTAGGTGTTTCAAATTGAACAATGATGGGGTACGTCGACCACATGATGGTCGGGCTTCGTGTGGCAGAGCATTCAGGATAGTGAAGACAAGTGGATTGTGGTTTTTGCGAAGTTTATAGGGGTGTGCAGCATTGTAGAGTCAGAATTGTGGGGAGTGTTTGCCGGCTTACAATGTGCATGAGAGTTGCGGATTTGAAGTATTATTGTAGAAGTGGATTGTTTGGATGTGGTATGGCTCATGCAAGGTGACCCAATTATGCAAGGGCCCCCGAGGATTGTTCAGCACATTCAGGCGTTGTGTGACCGAGATTGATGAGTGTCTTTTCAGCATATTCGGCGCAAGGGTAATCGTGTGGCGGATAGAATGGCTCGACTGGTTACGGATGGTGATTTGTTGATACATACTTATATTGTACATCCGATAGGAGTGGAGCTTCTGTTATAGTTTATCTTTAGTTTGATTTGTCGGGTTGCGGCTGTGGTTTCTGTAATTGTTTCCAGAGGTACTATTTTTCTCAATTTAGGCTTATGAAAGTTTTTAATGACGTTGACGGTAACATTTCCCTTTTCATTAAAAAATCAAAGATTTTTACTTAAAAAATGTCATTCTTTTTGCATGTTTTAAGTTTTAGAGAATTGTTATATATATACACATAGTTCTATATATATTTATAACTTTTTACAAATAATCAATTTAATTTAAGTTCTCTATTTTTGAGCCATTCTCTTTTGATGGCCCTGTGCGTCGCTCCTATAGCGCCTGTTCAGACTGCGTACAAACCCGATTTTGTTCGTGAATTCTAGTTTCAAGTGCTCAGCTGTATCATAACTCTTTATTATTCGAATAGCCTAAATCATAGAGTTGTTTCATACCCAAACAAAATCATCAAATTAAATTATCACGAAATCCAAACTGAAATTCTATATATTTATGAATCTAATTTATTCCATCTATATTTTCATCAATTTTATTATTATTATTATTATTATTATTATTATTATTATTATTATTATTATTATTATTATTATTATTATTGAGAGTTGAGACTCTCGTAGTAGGTTTATTTTGAACATCTACTATTTATTTTATTGTGTTGTTGAAATTTTTGTAATATGTTTATTTGAACTTCTTGAGCCTTGGACTTAAGAATTAACATGTTAATTATGTGTCTGAATATATATACATATATATGGAGTATAGAAGAGGTTTAGAGGATGTTAAATAATGTCATAAAATTTAATTTTTATTTTCAAATCAAGTTATTTTATGATATATACATCTGGATATCCAATTGGAAATTTGAATATCTAAAATTTTAAATCGGATCGAATCCGGTATCCAAAAATAACACCCCCTAACTACATCGACTCATATAACTCATAAAATATAACGATCTTGCGTCAGTTGATTTAAATGATGGGTGAACTATAAATTTCATCACTCAATTTTACACTCACTCCTATTTTAGTCACTGAAATTTAATTGTTTTTTAATTTAATCACTTAACTTTTAAATTGTTCATGTTTTAGTCACTCCATTGTTAAATCAGATGACATGGCTTATTTTTTTAATATTTTTCTACGACGTGACCTATTTTATCACTATTTATTCACCATAGGATTAGAATTTAAAAAAGAAAATTAAAAACTGAAAATCACACCCCAAACCCTAGACCACAAATCACAAACTAATTTTTCCCATTTATACAGCCATTTGTGTTAGTTTCTGCTTCAATCCAATGGCTTCTGCAGTGAAAAACCTACAATTTGGTACAAATTTAATCAACCATTATGCAGAAAAGTGGAGATGATTGAGGACAAAATATCAATTTCATCAAAAGTTCACTAGATTTTCAGACATATTCAACATGCTGTGAACACCAACAAGGAATTAATCAAAGAAAAAGAGGAATCTTTTCAGGAATTAGAACCAGAAGTTCAAGTGCTCCAATAAACTACTTTAAACAGTAAACAATTGAGCACATTAACCGCAAGAAAAACTTTGCTGCAGAAGTTGAAGAGAGCAATAAAGGAGAATTTTATAGGTTTGGGTAGGCAGAAAATTCAATTGAGTAGTGTGGGCATTGAACATTTAATATAAGAAGAAACAATTAATGATGAACAGAGATGAAGGGTTCGTTTAATACTTTAATTACCATCCACTGTTGGGATGAAGACACTGCAAAAATATGCAGTTGATAGCATCATCTCTTTTCGTTTCGAACCACAATAACCGTTATATGTTCATTGTTAAAATCAGTCACAACCTTAATTATGCAAATCATCATTGCACTTTAGTCTTAAACCTATTCTGGTCATTGAAGTTTTAAAACATTCAATTTACTCACTAAAATTTAGACCGATAGTTTTTTGTCACTCCTTCGTTAACTTTTTAACGACTTTCATTTACCGGCGATCGAAGGAACTTCTCCAAGATCCGAATGATGGAAAACTTTATCGGCACAAGAGAAGCAACATACTGAGAAATGGTCTCCATCCGATGGAGGATGAGAGAGATCGATGAGAGAGAAACCAGAAGGTTTTTGGTCGATTCGTGAATTTCAGAGCATGTTCTGACAAAATTGAGGCCGATTTCAGACTCAAGGGCCGAGACGAAGTGACTGGTGAAATTTGGGACCGAATGACCCCCAACTACTGTTGTTTGGGGTTTAAGAGTGACCAAAAACATTCAATGTCTAAACTTTAGTTACAAAAAACATTCAATGTATAAACTTCAATGAGCAAATTGAACGTTTTGAAACTTCAGTGACCAAAATAGGTTTAAGAATAAAGTTTAGTGATGATTTACATAATTTATCCCAACCTTTAATAGAAGTCGTTGAGGTTGAGAGTGAGGGTGGGGTTTGTGATGTTGGTTTTAGGGTTTAGGCATGAGTTTGGGGTATAATTTTGGGTTTTTAATTTTTTTATTTTAATTCTATGTGGCATAAACAATAATAAAATATATCACATCATAGAAAAATATTCATAAAATAAGTCATGTCATCTGATTTAATGGTGAAGTGATTAACTTCGAAAAGTTGAGTAATTAAATTAAAAATTTCTAAATTTTTGTGACCAAAATAGGAGTGAGAGTAAAGTTGAATGATGAAATTTGTAATTTACCCTTAAATGATTGACGGTTGATGGATATTACTTGCTGATAGTATTTGCTCTGTTTTTAATACTGAATAAAACTCTCACACATCTTACGAATAAAATTGTTTAAACTCGAATAATTAAAAATCTATTATTTTTCAACTAAAACCAATCTTTAAATTCAATATTTATGTGATATAAAAAAAATCAACATTTATGTATATTTAAAGCATGATGAATACTTTTGTATATATACCCTAATCATAGTGGAATATATGGGTATGAGCCTTTTTTATCGAAACATGTGGGTATGAATTGAAGTTATAAAAGTTTGCCTCAGAAATGCTTTGTCAACATACGATAACTTTTCCCCAAGATGGTGTCCTTTTCTACTACATAGTGCAATATAACAAATAATTCACCCTTTGATCAACAAAAATAAAGGCAAAGGAAATTAATCGTTGTGTCATTTTCACCCCACCAAGGAAATTGAATTAACATATTAATGGCTGACAGATAAATCGGCAAAACACTGAATCATCACTTTCAGTTTCTTTTGTTAGAACCAAACCATAATAGATATGGAATCTAAACCCAAGATCTATCATGTCAAATCATCAAGAACAATAAATTGAATGCGTAAGCGTACCTGAATTAATCGATAGATGAAGACCTTGAATCCTTTGATGAAGATCGCCTAAAAGGTAGTTGAGATCTTCCAAAAAGATAGGTTAGCCCTTGTCGTAAAAACTCTCTGACGGGGACAAGAGTAATACAAGTTAACCTATTTCTTGGGGACCACTACCTCTTTATATAGTTGATTTAATAATCAACTATTAAGTATTTATAACTCTGCCCCTCATCGAATTATAAATACATCTTATGGTATCTATACTTTTATTTCTATGACATTTTAATACCCATGACACGCCTAACATAATTGGTCACTTAATTTTGTGTCATACTTTAAAATAGCAATATACATTGTACATATGTGCCCACTATTACAGATTTTAATCCAACAATCTCCCACTTGGGCAACATATGTTTCTTGACAAATGTATAACCTTATGAGCTCAAAAATTTGCTATTATATAATAGGTATTCTGTAACAATCTCGTCCATCAACTATATCCATATAGGATCAAAGCAGCCTTTGTCGCATCAATCATGACAAGACCCATCAATGGTCACGTATACAAATATAGTCAAATGGCATAGATCAATCATGGATGCGTAACATGGAAAATTACATGAAATGTGAACCGAACATGTCTATTTCCAACTGGTCCTCCTAAACCTTAGTGAGATCAAACTTTACTGAATTCAGAGTGTGCATAAACCAAAAGAACTTTATTTCTGCAGAAAATAATCTTAAAATAACTTTAAACTGAAGTAACCGAAATTGTGTCTAAACCAAATGAACAATTTTCAAAATTACAAACTCCCACTAAAACTGAATATCCTTAAATAACATTACACCCACATGAGTAGTGTGCTCATGAAAGACCTAGGGTCTCAGTTTCTTAATAAGCGCGCAATTATAGAGTTTGTACCAGCATGCTCTATAGACACACAACCACTCTGAATTTTCTTTAACAACTAGGAACTTAATATTTATGTGCTTCAAATTTAAAGTGTTCCTATTGTTTATAGAATAAATGAATGCATATTTATTGTCACAAAATAATCGAAATGGTCTTTCTATTCAATCTATAATTAGCAGCCCATGTGACAATTCTTTTGCATCAATATTCTTATAGAATCGAAGTCTGTAAACTTCATGATCTCTAACTTACCAGAACTCCGATACGTGAGCATGTAATTTTTTCTCTCTAAACATATCTCATAACCCTGTTGGCTGCTATCAAATGGTTCAAACTAGAATTGCTTAAATATCTGTCTAACATTCCAATAGTGTACGCAATATCCGAACGCATACATACTTGAACATAAATTAGATTCTCTATAGCTTATACATATGGAATCATTTGTATTTTCTAAATTTCAAGGTTACTTTTAGGGCATTGTGTAAGACTAAATTTGTCTTCTTTAGCAATATGAGTATCACTTGGTTTACTCCCACTGAACTTGTAGTATATACAATTGGCAACCAAATTTATCTCAAAGCCGAATGAAATAATCAATATGAAATTTATAATTTCAATAATGAGAGTCCTACTTAAGCTCATAGATGAATTTATTTAATTTACATATCATTGATTTTGTATCATTAGACACAAATCTATGATTGTACCATATAATTCATTTCTCTAATGTCGCCATTGAAAAACACAAGCTTAACATCCATCTTATGTAGCTCAAGATTAAAATAAGCAACAAGAGTCATGATTATCTTGAAAGAGTCTTTCAATGAAACTTGAGAGAAAGTCTCCACAAAATCAATGTCTTCTTTTAGAGTATATCCTTTAGATACAAGACATGCCTTATACTTGTCCACATTATCATTTGCATCCCTCTTGGTTTTAAATATCCATTTACAACCAATTGGTTTGCACCTTTAGGTAATGAGACAAGTTCCTAAACTTTATTGTCTTGCATAAAATTATACTCTCCTTGAATAACATCAATCCACTTTCGAGTGTTAGAACTTTTATGATCTGATAAAAAATTATTGAACATTTTCTATCATTCCATTGTTATCCTTGTTTTCTTGAAGAAATACAAAGTAATAATCTAGAATAGTATTTCTCCTTCCTCTCGTGGATATCTTTAATGACACTTGTTTTTTAAGGTTGTTGAGTTTGTTCTTCTAAAACAATTACCTTATCTTGAATGTGAGTTGTTCAACATTGTTTTGCTGAGGTACTTGATTCACTTCTTGATTAATGATAGGTGTGAAAACCTAAACATCATTAAAAGTGATAGTATGAATTAAATTATAATCCAACTTATCCTCAATATCAATGCATCTAACCTTATTTCTCCCTCCAAACTCAACATCCTAAAAATTTTATCAATCTCTCCTTAAAATAATCCTAATTGTAGGATCAGAAAATTTACAGCCCATGGATCACTCAAAATAACCAAATTAGTTGCTCACTTTTGATGTTTAATTTCTTCACACGTGTCCTAACTTATACAAAAGAATAAATATTTTGTAACTTATTGTTGTTTCTTTTGAGTAGGACCCTTAGCAACTTTATTATAATATATTTTTTGTCCTTATTCTTAGAGACACTTACTAAATGAGCACTAACCGAATGAGTACTTTTACACTTATAATACTTCAACTTTTCTTCCTCTTTAACACAATGAGAAATGAGCTCAGCTAGATCCTATTTCTCCTTTTGACAACTGTAACTATTTTTGAATTGGTTAAACTATATAGGAAGAGGTACCAAAAGCATAAGAACAAATAATTGTTAGAAAATTCGATCTTATGTGCCTTAAGTTTTGAAGCAATATTAAATATTTTCATAATATACTCCCTCACATTTCCTTGATCTTTATACTTCATAGACATCAAGTAAGTCAAGTGATACCATAACCTTAACATTTTTAGTAAAATGTTTCTCAAATTTATCGAGGAAACCCTTAGTATGAGTAATATCTTTAGATTTGTGCTCCTAAAGAATTCTAGAATGTTGTACTTTATGATCATTAAACTCATGCAATTTGAATGAACTCACCTCTCAAAATCCCTTTTATGGGTGCTTACCGCCATGAGAGGTGCGAGTTGTTCTTCCTTAGTGCAAGGTCTATGTTCATACAACCAAATACTTTATGTAAGTGTCTTTTCTATTCCCTGAAACTAGTTTCACTAAACATGAGTGTAGAATGTATTTAACAGATATTCTGACAGCAAAGATAAATTACCTAAATATAGAACAAAATAAGCAAATAAAATAAAAACAAGCCCACATAAATATTCATAAGTAAACAAATAAATTCAAAATAATGGCTAGTTCCCCTCAAGATACCAAGCACAATATTAATATCAAGTCTTTGGACAGTAATATTAACTATAAGCGGCACTATTGTTGTAGCGGTCAAACATTGACAATAAACTATGTCAAACAATAGATTAATCTTTGGACTAACGTATTGTTCACATTTATCACCACAGTTGTCGTTGTAATTCGGTCAAATATTAACTTTCCTTTGGGCCAATTAATAAACGCAGGAATTACAAAAACACATAATTATCTTAATATTTTAAATAAACTAATCTACACAAAAGCGGTCACTTTGGTGACATTATGTTTCAATTAATCCATTAAAATATTAGACATCTAAAGCCAAAATATAAATTTAATTGTTTCAAAATATTTGTCTTAATTTTATCTTTAAAGATAACCAAAAATAATAATAAATTTGAATAAAGGTAAACCTCATATCAAGATATCGGACACTCCATTAATATTTTATCTTTGGACAAAATATTAACTTGCAAGTGATATCTTGGTACAGTAATCAAACATTGATAATAAGAATATGTCAAACAGAAATCTTCCTTTGGGCCGATTTATTGCTCACATATAAAGCTGAATAATTATCACATGTTTATTACCACAATTGCACATGTAATAATGTTAATTATTAACCTTCCTTTGGGCCGGTTAATACTAACATAATTCGACTTACACGCACAAAACCTTCTATATTTTAAAATAAAATAATTTTCACAATAGAGGTCACTTTGGTGACTTAATGTTTAATTAATTTATCTCAAAATATATAATATAAATATACCGATATTCAAATTTAAAATTTTAAGGTCGTCTGAATGGGGCTATCAGAAATAAAAAAACCAAAATCTTTGGTTGTTTCTTAAAAAATTCCTTAAACATACATTTGCCAAAATTTTGATTATAAACTTAAAGGCAAGATTTAGAAATCGTTAAACTAAATGCAATCAATCCTTTAACTTTATATAAATGAATAATTCATACAATGATCGCATAAAACTTTAGTATATCCATAAGAACCCAACGATCAAAATTAAATTTTTTGATCAAACTGAATCAAATAATCATTAATACCAAATGTAAATATGTATATTCTGTAGATAACATTAACGACATAGTAAAGCATAATGCCAAACAAATTTAAGCAAATATTTTGCACAAAACTAAACATGATTCAACAAAATTCAACCATAATTTATTAGATATAAACCGAATATAAAGCTTCGAGAGCTAACCTGATTATAAAATTTCCAAGTCACGGTAAATTTACCTTGACAAAGCATAAGTCAAATTTTTTTTCTTAATTACTTACGATCAAAACTAAAATTTTGATCAAACCGATTCGAATATATATTTTAAATTGAATATATATCATTGATTGCATACATATAAATATTTTAAAATTAAACATTATAAATCATTCAAGATAAAACAACCGTATTAACCATCAATTAAAACCCTAAATTAATCGATAAGAAAAACATAATAATCTTATAATTATAAACACCATGATCTGCCGACTTTAGAGTCTCAATAGTCGCTAACCTAAATGAACATAACCATAATTCCCTTGAAAATCTATACTTTCATGATTGGCAAATATACAGTAACATCAAAGATTAAAAAAAAAAAACTATATCGCATAGGCATAATTGTAAAGAAATATGATGATCGTTTGTTATTAAAGCCTTTTTCTTTATTGCCGCAAAACATAAGTTATTCATTCGAAAATTGATGCGGCGCTTTAAACAAAAAAAAAGTTTGCGATTCTGAATTTTCATAGAAAATTAATGGTTCTTAATAATTCAACAAGACGAGTCTTTGATGCCACTTGTTAGAACCAAACCATAATAGATATGAAATCTAAACCCAAGATCTATCATGTCAAATCATCAAGAACAATAAACTGAATGCAGAAGCGTACCTGAATTAATCGATAGATGAAGACCTTGAATCCTTTGATGAAGATCACCTAAAAGGTGGTTGAGATCTTCCAAGAAAATAGGTTAGCCCTTGTCGTAAAAACTCTCTGACGGGACAAGAGTAATACAAGTTAACCTATTTCTTGGGGATCACTACCTCTTTATATAGTTGATTTAATAATCAACTATTAAGTATTTATAACTCTGCCCCTCATCGAATTATAAATACATCTTATAGTATCTACATTTTTATTTCCATGACATTTTAATACTCATGACACGCCTAACATAATTGGTCACTTAATTTTGTGTCATACTTTAAAATAACAATATACATTGTACATATGTGCCCACTATTACAGATTTTAATCCAACATCTTTTCCCCTTCTCTTATTGTTTTGAAAACAAATCACGACATCCGGATATAACTATTTTACTCAAATATCTTACTTTTAATTATTATTTACGTATCTGATACCCAAATAAAATTATTTTTGGATTTAAAATTCTTTGCAGGAATTTGTCTTGTTGGTACAATCAGTTTCATTAAAATAAATAAATACCTATGAAACTTGTCATACCAACATAATGAGTTTATTTAAAGATGTTAGATTTAAAAATAATTTTATTTACGTGTCAAAAATGTAAATTATAATTAGAAAAGAGAGTTTGGGTAAAAATGCCACTGTCTGCTCATATATAACCCCAACACAACCAGATTTATTCATATTTTCCTCAAAGGATTAGTATTTGGAAGAGACTTTCATCCTTTAGAATGAGAAACCGAGAAAATTCGGTGGTTGTTGTGATGGTGCCAGTTCCAGCACAAGGCCATTTAAACCAGCTGCTTCACCTCTCTCGGATCATCCTCTCCTATGGCATCCCCGTCCATTATGTCGGTACATCCACCCACAACCGCCAGGCAAAGGTCAGAGTCCACGGTTGGGACCCCCTAGCCGTGGCCAGTTTCCATTTCCATGACTGTCAAGTCCCTCCGTTTTCTTCCCCTCCTCCGAACCCCGACGCCGCTATCAAGTTCCCTTCCCATCTCCAGCCATGTTTCGACGCCTGGTGGCATCTTCGTAATCCCGTCGCTCAACAGTTACGCACGCTTTCTTCCCGAGCAAGGAGGGTGATTATCATCCACGACTCGATGATGGGATCCGTTGTTCAAGATGTTTGCTCGATCCCAAACGCAGAGTCGTATGCTTTCCACACTGTTTCCGCCTTTACTTTCTTCTTTTTCATGAATTCATGTGGCGATTGTTGTTAATGCTCAATTGTAACATTTATTTTATGGCTATTTAATTATATTATAAATAGAATTAAATTGTATAGTGGAAATGATAATTTTGTCCTCACTATTTTTCATACATCCAAAAAGCAAATGTCATTTGCTTTGAAACACTATTTGGTTTTTATAAACCTTTCCTGAGTGTTATTTTGAGTTGAGAAATAGTCTAATCCATCTTTCGGGCGTAAAAAATTTGGAGAGCCGTGCTAACCTCAGGGGGCATTCGTCCATTGTAGCGATTACACACGAATTCGCTTCTAAGGCAGTAGTTAATACCACGACACGGTTTGATTTGATTTTATTATTTTATTATTTTTTAGTCAATACTAATGTCTCGTTTTGCACCAGTATATTTTTCCAACAATTTAAAAGTGAATTCATTGTACTGCTGATAAAACATCTCTGAGCTTAGCAATAAAGACTTCCAACCGGAGAAAATACTCAACAGTGGTTCGGTTAGATTTGTTCCTGCCTTTTATTGTGAGTTATATGCACACAATTCTTTATATATAATATATTTTATTAAAGATGCCAACGCATGTCTTTAATGCTTTAATATCGATGAAATGCATGCGTTTAATGTTTTTAACAACTCTTTACTAGCACTACATTATTATAATGACAACCATTATAATATCAACGGTTGTAGTGCTTGTTAAGAAGAGTGTGCAGAGATATTATATTCTGTTGAATTTGTAGCACCCTAATTTCTGGCTTTAATAAGCTTTTTAGCCATGTTAAACATATGTAATGTTTTTTGTGCTGCTGTTGTGAAGTTTCAATAGGTTAAAAGCATTTCATGTGATTAAGCTCCTTAGATTGTCATAATTGAATTTGAGCAGTGTGTACTTCAAATTATGATGGAAGGACAATTTAAAAGAATACATGTTTTTACGGTTTGAATATTGCTTTTAAGTGAATATTAATTTTGACTGTTTCAACATGCTAGTAAATATTACTAAGCACATATCAAAAGTTTGCATTTTAAATCTTTACTGTTGGCAGTTACATGGCTTTTAATTCTATGCATGAACGATAATTATAGCCATTCCTTTTTAAAGGCTTTTATAATATCATTTTTTAAGTTATAAAAGCAGATCTTAAATGTGAATAAAGTGATAAGAAATGGCCACTAAAATAGTTGTAAGTGTGATTAGCAATTTGATATTTTCTTCATATTGTGAAAATGATTAGGGTTTGTCGTACTAATAATTTCTTTTGAGAAATTTATAAAGACAACATGACAGTTACAATTTTGGAAAAGTATGAAGATGATGGCGTTGAAATGAAAAATTCTTCATGTCAAATGTTCTTATCCAATGGTTGTTTTGATTGCCAAAAGCTACTAAAGATAAGAATTCTATTACTATCAGTTAATTATCTTCAATTTTACTGTTAGTAAATTATTTTTGAGGCTAACCATGTATAATATTCATTTGAGTTTATGTGATCGTCTTGGTAGATTCTGAGATCGTTTTGATTAAAAGATAATGATGAGAAGAATGAAGATCATATGCATGGTGAGAATAAACAAGTCTACTATGATATTATGGTTCTACCTACGAGGTCAGATTATTTAGACTTGTTGTCTATTAATTCATGCTTTTATATACATGAATTTATATTGATCCTTTAAGTTAGTCTTTAAAACTTTGTGGATGTATTATGGACTGAAATAAACAACTAATATAAGGACTAAAGACTAAGGTAGTAGTGAGCCCAAAATGTGTATGCTTAATGAGATACTATTGTGAGTAAAAGTATCAAGCATAATTTTTTAAGAGACCTTAATTAAAGAAAGAGAAAATTCATAAATGACTTATCAGAAAGCATTATGAAAATGCATGTCTAGGATTTGTTTTATGAAAGACCTAGTACTTAAGCATGCCTAGTGCATCACCTCTCTTTCATGATAACCTACCTGGTGCATTGTTCTTTAATGTGCTCACTTTTATAAAAATACTATGACAAATAATATCGCTTTAAACTAAGTATAGAAGTTAAAAGAGTTGAGATTAATTTGGTTGAGTAGAATACCAATTTAGTCATAGTAAATAAAATATGTGATGGTCTCTTTAGGACTACTATGGTAAATAATATGAATGAGAATATGATAGACGTTAGTGCTACTAAAAGATTGCTTGTAGCAATTAAATCTCTTTGAGTTCTTTTCCTAAGTAGAGGAAATGAAAGAGATAGTCTATCTCCGGAGTTGTTTTGAAATCTCTTGTAATAAACTTGAGATAATTTTTCTGTTGCTAGGAAAAGTTAAAAACTCCTCATAAACTTTTTTATAATTTTCCTAAACACTTCTTACGAAGAATTAGGAAAACTGAAATTCCTTTTGAATGAGAAAAAGTCATGAATGACTACTGATGAGATATAAGGAATTTCATAATCGTTTGAGATTATGCATACTAATCTTAGTGATTAGTAAATTCTCAAAACCTTGAGAATATAATCATGTGTAAACAAGGTTTGAGTTTGTTAAAACATAGTTTTATTGGTAAAATTAATAGCAAACTTTACTCTAGCATGATTGAGTATTTGTTTACACATTGTCCAAGACACTTACGGATTTATTTCTATCTTAATAATGTTAGAAATGTGGGGGTGTCTTAAAATGATGATTAAAGTCAGATAGGAACCTAGTTGATCCGCTTACCAAAGGTTAAAGTTGAAAGTTGGTTCTAGATTCGTCGAGGGGGATATGTCTAAAACCCATTGGTTGAGGAATTCATGGTGGATACCAACTTAGTTATCTAAGTTCAATGTGGTCAAATGAAACCATGAAGAGTACTCATAGTGTTCATTTATTACTACCTATCCCTATGACGAATAATGTACATGCCCAGGTTGAGCTTTATTACTCTTAATAAATTCATAGCCTAGGCTTTGGGTGGTCTTAGTGAGAAAGACTTGATGAATTTATCGATTTTGGATGAATACCTACTCTTAATAAGTTCATAACCCAGTGTTGAGTGGGTGGTCCTAACGCTAAGGACTAGATGAACTTGCCGCTAAAAAGGATGAGTTTTCTTAAACTCTTAATGAATTCAATCCCAAGAGTTTGGGTGGTCCTAAATGAGAATGACTCATTGAATTCACCAGTTAAAGAGGTTGAGTATTTATTCTTAATGATTTCTTATCCCAGAGTTTGGGTGGTTCATTTGATATGAACTTGAAGAAATTCACCTTTTTTATTTGTGAGGATGAGCTGTTGTAAAAGCTCTTAATTATTTCATAGCTCAGATTCGGGTGGTTTATGTTGAGATAAACCTGATGAAATAACCTATGTAAGTGAGAAGGACTAGCCACCTTCTATGAAAATCGTTGGGCCGTTTTTCTAGTACACTTACTAGAATCCAGAGGAAAAAAGGGCTATATATATTTGTATATATACTTTGTAGACACATCGAGGATTTCAGAGGATGAAAGGGTTAGTTGTGTGTTATAAGTTCACCCCTATCTTAGAATGTTCCATATTCGTTCACTTATCTAAGAAAAGAATTACTTATTCCACTATGTACTAGTTCCAGATACGTTCTCTAGTGCTTAAGCAACTAATCTCGCTATTGCTCTTTTCGTGTTTTAACTTCAATGCTCTCATTTTTACGAAGGATATCCTTTCACATTAGTGGGGGAATGTTGTTAATGCTCAATTGTAACGTTTATTTTATGGCTATTTGATTCTATTATAAATAGAATTAAATTGTATAGTGGAAATGACGATTTTGCTCTCACTGTTTAGCCTATAAATAGTGGGCAATTTCACTCATTTCATACATCCAAAAAGAAAATGTCATTTACTTTGAAACACTCTTTGGTTTTTATAAGCCTTTCCTGAGTGTTATTTTGAGTTGAGAGAAAGCAGTACCATCAAAGTCCACTCCATCTTTCGGGTGTACGAAATTTGGAGAGCCGTACTAACCTCGGGGGCATTCGTCCATTGTAGCGATTACACACATTGGGGCGAATTCGCTTCTAAGGCAATGGTTAATACCACGGCACGACACATGTGTGTGTGTTATATTTTGATATACAAATTGTGTACAAAATAAATTACACAACTCTTCATATTTAAACTATAAATCTTAAAATCTAAATCTCTAACCCTAAAATCCTAAATTTTAAATTTTATCCCTAAATCCTAAATCTTAAATACTACAACCTAAACCCTAAACTGAGCCTCTAAACCCTAAAATTGACAAGTTTATATAAACATTAATTTATGCACATGTGTATCAAAGTGTCTCTATACCCTAAACCCTAAACTCAAATTCTATTAGATTTCAATCCCAAAAGGATAGTGCTAGTAAATCCTAAACTCAAATATTTGTCATTTGTTTTCCTTGAATAAGTGTGGTACATGGTTAAGGACTACTATTAAAGATTGGTTGAGTTTGCAACACAACAACCTAATTTAAGGTTAAAAAATGACAAGTTTTGAAACTTGTCCAACAACCTAAAATATTATTTTTTTTGTTAACATTTTATGTTTTTTTTGTTTTTTAAACAAGTTTTGAAACTTATAAACAAAGTTTCAAAACTTGTAGAAAAATATTAACCTAAAATGTTATTAAAAAATATAACATTTTAAGTTTTTAGACAAGTTTCAGAACTTTCCGCTTTTTAGCTTTAGATTAAGTTATTGTACTGCATACTTTCATTAAAACCTATAGAAAACTTCCTCCAAACATATAGCTGGATGGCTTACAAAAACCTAAAAGTCGAAGTCACTAGTAATAAGTAGAAAAAGAAAAGAAAAATAACTGGATCTTGTGTGGTATTATATAAGCACCAGTTAAATTATTTATTATTAATTAAAAATGAATCCACATTTAAATTATTTTATTAAATGTCTCACTAAACATCTATAAATATTTGGTTAATGATTAGTACTCGTGTAAAATATGTGTAGGGGGTGGAATTATGATGCAACAAGGTGGGTGGTGACAGAAATCCTCTGTTTTTTTATTCCTATTTATTTTTTCATACTAAAAAAATAATTAGGGTTTAAAGTTAATGTTTAGAGTTAGAGTTTAAGAAATTGATGGTAAAGTGTATTTTTTAGGATTTAAAGTTTATGATTTAAAATTTAAAATTAAAACTTAAAATTTAATTTTTAATATTGGGCATAGAAAAAAATATAAAAAACATATAATTTTTGTTTGGGGTGGTTGCAAGAATGAAGAGAGAAAAAGGAGAGGCAACATTCATTGGGGAACCTGTGGAGATTCTATCTTCGACCCTACCAAACCCCAGTTGGCCATTGCTAATTTGCTACTAAACTTTCTTTGGTCAGATCTTTAAATTATTATTATGAGCTATTGCATATTTCGGCTTTAGGTATAGCCGTGTTTAAGTTAAACCAACTTGAAAAATAAATATCATTTAATGATCGAGTTCAGTTCTATTATCAAACCTACGTGTATCGTTAGAAATTATATCATAGATTTAAGGGTGGAAATGGGACGGGTCGGGACGGGTTTGCATTTTCCGCTTTTGTGGATACGGTTTTAGAGAATCCCTATTAAATATTTCGGGAATTTTTCGTTCTCATATCTATCTCTTACGAATTCTCACGCTTTTCGGTTAATCCTCGTACTTAAAAATATATATTTTGATCAGCAACATATGATTTATTAAAGAAAAAATCATACATCAATTGTCATGTGCCTCATTAAAAACTTCCCTAACCTAAAATGGAGGAAAATAATACAAGCACAACAATTCGAACAAAGACAAAAACTTGAACAAAACACCCCCAAACACCCAACAACACCCATCGACAGCATCTGCAAGCCAAGACGGCAACCAAGTGCTCAAAACTCCCAGGTACGAACAGCAAACACTCGAACACATCAGCCTCATTCCAAAGCACCAAACAAGCGCGCAACACGCCCAGACCCACGGCCAAACACAGCCACAAACTAAGCACACAACCCCCACCACAGAACCAGACCAGCACCTCCCCACAGCCCGTCTACCAACCATCACTAAATAGACAAGCACAATCCACACCCTCTTGAGCAAGCGCATCCGCAATAACATTCACCTCGCGGTACACATGTGTAAAACAAACACACGACAACGCCTTACAATGTGCATCGATAAGAACCAAAATATCCCGTAATTTTCAAGGACGGCGATCCTTGTGCGTAATCCAACTCAAAGCCACAACCCAGTCTGATTCAACGATCAAATTCCTTTCATTCCGCCATCGAGATTCAACAAAAAACGAAAGCGCACACTCCACAACGTGCAATTCAGCCTCGTTTGAATCCATAATCCCCATAGGTCCATAAAACACAGCCAAAATAAAACACTCATCATTTGCTAAATTATTTATTATAAGATATTTATTAAATTACAATTATATATATTCTTTTTTAATTTAAAGTATAATATTTAAAATTTGTTTTCTTTAGGAAAAGTTTTCAAACGTGACTTCTTAGATTCGACCTGTTTTTTATGGGCTGGGTTTAGGGGTTACATTTAGTGGTATCAGAGCTAAGTTCAACCCTCAGATTGTGAGGCTTACATTAAATTTTAAACCAAAAATGATTTTTGCATGCATATTAAATATTTTTGGGCAAAATAGAATTTTTTGATAAATATATCATTTAAAAAAATTAAGATATATTTTGAATAGAAACTCCAAGTACCACCTCTAATTTTAGGATTATTTCCTTTTGTAGATAGATTACTATGTCACCTTTTATGTTGGAGAATGGGGAATTCAGGACGAAAAATTTTAAGTTGTGCCAGTTAATTTTTGGGATCTATCGTTAAGTTTGGAAATTTCGATGACAAATTTTTTTAAGGGTGAGAGAGTTGTAACACCCAAAAAATACCCCCAATTCAAAACCTAATTTTGAAATTCCTAAATATTAAAAACCCTATTTTTTGGGAAATTTGAAATTTATTTTCCCTAGCTTCTAAGGACTAAATTCTAAATTTTAGAAACTTGATGCAATAGCCGTAAAATCTAGGGACCTATCACGCGATTAACCCATTTTGTTTTAAAATTGAAATTTGGGGCCCTAATGTTTAAAAGAGACTAAATAGAATTTTCATTGAACTTAGAAGTCAAATGTGTAATTTCTTGATAGTTTAAGGATCACATGTGAAATTTACTCATTTATTTTAAAACAATGTTTTTCCCGAAAGTTTCTTAAGGTTTTTATATATTACGACTTTTCTTTTACTTTATTTATTTTAGTAAAATCCTTTATTATTATTGTAATATATATATATAACACTTTCTTCTTAAAGGGAACCCCAAAACCCTAAAAAAATGCCACCACTCTTATCTCTATTTAAGCTGCCGCATCTCAGTAGCATGCCATGAGAAACCCATCGGCGAATTGAAAAACAACCAATTTATCAGTAAACATCGCCGACTGTATTTTCTCTATTTCGGTTCTTTACCTCTCGGTTTCTAATCAGATCGCGTAGAAGACGAATTACCACACCTTTCGCCTATTCGATCTGACCGTGTACATACCACGAGAACTACACGTTCCGATTCAGCTATATCCGAACGTGAGAGGCGTCGTTCTCGACATTAGAGTTATTGTTTGCTTAAGGTGTGTTTTCTTACGGTGCTATAAATAAATAATTTTTATATAGTTTTATATCTTGCTTGATTATGATCTGCATTATGGCTTGTATAGTTGACATCATATGCATACGATTTTAAAATGTATTTTTAATTATGATTTGTGAAATATTTGATTTATTAAACATCATAATTTACGAAAACTAGGATTTATGGATTCTGATTTATGGTTTATGACGTATGTTTATGGAATATCGGATTTATGGAATTGTGTTTATGAAATTTGAGTTTTAAACATCATATATGTATGAGCATGGGTTGAGATTTGTATGGAGAAAGTTAAGTGGTTTTACTCTTCGGGCTGAATTCCACTTCGGATTGGCGGACGTAGCGAGGAGGTTATGAGAACCTTCATCATTTTTGGCGGACGTAGTTGGGTGCAGTGCATTTCGCTTGTGATATTGTGCCATTTGTTTTATGTTTTAAAGAATTTTAAGAAAATATTATTATGTTTTATGATTATGGTTTTCCTTGCACTTTAGAGACACACTAAGCTATTTAGCTTACTCCCCCATAGTTTCCTCTTACAGATATCTTTGGACTTTAGGCGACGTGGTACTTGGAGGTTCTCAAATTTTATCTGGTTATCTTATTATTTAGTACGAAACTATTTTTAGTTATTCCGCTTATTATTTTGAGACAATTGATGTAATTTCATACTTTGAGACGAATTATGTTTTGGGATTATTTTTAGCATTCATTTACTATTTTTAATATTATTTAGATATTTTTATTATATATTTGAATATTAATTATGACATTTGCTAAATTATTTATTATAAGATATTTATTAAATTACAACTATATGTATTCCTTTTAATTTAAAGTATAATCTTTAAATTTTGTTTTCTTGAGGGAAAAGTTTTCAAACGTGACTTCTTAGTTCGACCTATTTTTTCTGGGCCGAGTTTAGGGGTTACAGAAGTTCTTCCCATGTTTTGCTTCAAACACCGAGATCACATATCCACACAATCAAAAACCATGAAACCTCTCAATTGCCTTTCTAGCCTTAACTCTGAACAACATTCTTACAAACACAAAACGCCTTCCATTCTGCGTCCGTTTTCGAGGAATGAAAACATCTGCGACTTGTCCACAACAATCAAAAGCCAGACGTAGTCCTTGCCAATGTATACCTTCAGACAGATTACCCACATACAATGTTACGCACTCGTTACTCCGAACACCATTCCCCCCAGACGCCATTACTTTTTCCGAATTATGATGATTTTAATTTAAACCCAAAAAATATTAAATCACCAAAATTACAAGCATAAATGATAAATTTAGTTTTACCAACAACAAAAAAATTATTTCAAAACTATAAAATATGACTAAAATATTAACTATTGAAACATGGCAGTCTGCACTACATTTAAAAGAAAAATATGTAATTAATAATCCAAAGTTCCAAATCATGATCCGTTTGTTCTAAAAGTAACTAGATTTAACAATCTTTCCAAACATATAAACTACATCTTCTATTTTTTTCTCGTAATATTTATGGCAAAATTTTGAAGTCATTGTTATTTTTTAAAACATTTGCAGTCTTTTCTTCTGACATTTGCTCACACAAAAATTAATAACTCATAGTATATAACTCGAAATCAAGAACTATTTGTTTTAAACGAATTTAGACTTCCGTATGGTTACATAAATATAAGATTCACAACTTAATTTATCTTGTAGAATTTTTAGTGATTTTTCAAACTCACTGCTAAAACTGTTTTATAAGAAATTTGCTGCCAAATTTTTATGACCTTTCAACATTCAAATATTCATATTTTTTAAAACGCATATCGAAATCGATCACCATGTATTTTAAACAAAACTAGACCGAATCACATTTACAACGATATATAGATCACTTTCTAATTATTTTTATGGAAGTTACGAAAAATTTTCAAACTTACTCCTGTCGGCCATACTCAGGTTATGTGAGATTAGATTTTTTGTTGAAAATGGGTAAATTGCCCTTATGGCCATCCAACTTTGTAAAACATTGGGGATCCTTGTAGATATTTTCAAGGATCCCCACTGTGTTTTATACGAGTACACTTCGATTATCCTTACGGTTCGAATATAACTATCCCCGTTCCATTTCCATTTGAGCTTCGTTGACAAAACTTCATTGTCCCCGTGGGTGAAAATTTTGATTATTGTCCATACTTGTCTGTTCGAATTCCCACAATTTTTAATTATTCGATTACCACCCCTACACAGACCATTCATACCACCTAAGATATAGGCCGCAATGAAATTAATACACATCATTGGTAAAGAGTAAAGAGCCGGAAAAAAAATCTTAAAACATCTTTAATCACTTGAAGCACATTTAAGAGCTTAAATGGGTCCGCTGAATTGATGTTATGGACACTAATTAATAATTATTTAATCTGAATAATTTTTTTCGCCTATCTTCAATATTAAAATTTATGACAAGTGTTTATTTTTTCTCTAAATTCATGGAATACAAAAAGATTATTCATTAAATTCGTTTGAATAAATATTTTATAAAATCAAAAAATAAAATTTTAAAATTCCCGATAAAGCAAACCACTAACAGAACTTGAAAATAAAAGAAAAAGAAATATCCAATCTTTATTTTTGTCAATTTTTTATTTTTTTCATTCATTGCCTTGGGATTCGAACCTCTAACCTTACTTAAAATACTTAACATCTCATCCCGCTATGATGGTTGATAAAAAATCTTTTAATTCACAGTTTTGTCCTTAATTCATTCAGAAAGTTCTAGCCCCTAAATCGAGGTATTACACCATCGTTACCATGCCAGCTGTCGTACATCGGCATCGGCAGTCAAGGACAGATGCAAGATTTTAGGTTGGAGGCGAAAATATAAAAATTTAGGGGACGAAAATAAATTTTCAATAGAAAATATATAGAAAATTAAAAAAATATCTAAATCGTATAGGAATTTCAAATTTGTAGGGGGCGACCGCCTCTTTCAACCCCTCAGTCCATCTTGTCAGCAGCCACTTCCGACCACCTCCTAGTTACGATGGCCTAAAACAACTAGAAGGTTTCTCTTCAATCTCCTTGATGACCTAAGCCCAAATTCACAATCCTCTTTCGCTAAAACCTTTTAAAACACCGTAGATCTAAAAGAAAGACCTCGTGAAGAACTACCTCCGCTCACGTCATGTCCACCGTCCGATGGTCGATCCCTCGAAGTATATTTCTCCTCATGTTGCATCTACACTATCCACCATTCGATCTGAAACTCGAACTCTCAAACCCCTAGAAGGTAAGGATTTTTCTCTCCAAACTTTTTTTCTAGTATTTTTTCTTTTTTCTCGGTATTTTCACGTCTAATCCTCTATGAATATTATCCTTTTTCTTTTCTGAATCCCCCTTAAACCCTTGTTTTTTTTTTGTCGATTTATAGGTGGTTCGAATTAGGGATATGTATTTTTGGATATCATATCAAATCCGGAAAATCAGAAATTCAAAATTTTAGATTAGTAAAATAGTGATTTGTTTTTTTATCCAAAAAATCAAATATATAGTTATTCAGATATTTAGATCGAATATTCAGATATCCGATTATCAAAATATATGATTTGGTTTAATTACTTTTTCGGATTTGGCGGTCATATCTATGAAAATTTTGGATTTTTGAATATAACAATCACCAAATTGTCAAATATAACAAGATTCGATTTTTCAAATTTTCGGATATAACAAGTAGCAGATTGCTAAATATAACAAGATTCATATCCATGAAATTTCGGATATTTAAGATTTTCAGATATTTCAGATAATTTGAAACTTGAAATATTGAGATCCATATTCGATCTGGAAAATAAAAAACAGATCAAATATCCAATCCAAAAATAAAAATAAGACACAAACACACAATATATTGGACAATTAAATATATTCGAACCCACAATTTAAATGTTAAACTTATAACAAGAACATTATCAACCAAATTAATATTTAATTGACATAAATTTTAATAATATTCAAAATACAACTCATATGAAGAAAATAATAAAAATAGTTTTAAAATAAAATAACAATTTTGCAATGTTATATAAGTATACCATCACATGCCAAAAGGTTAATGGTGACATGTTAGATGTACATAACCTCGAAAATCCTTGGTATTCAGGAGCAACAAGCTGTTAGATGTACATGGACATCATAGCCAATGGTCCTGCCCATAAGTTATTCAAATGTCTCCATCTAAACATCAAGGAGGTGAGCACCCCATCTTGCCTTTTGATTTAATTCAGGGGGCCATGACCATGTGTAATCACTCATTTTTACCTGTAAATACATATTAGTGTTGCATGTATACTTAATATGTTTATTGTTTACATGAGTATTAATAATATATATAAGGTATGGTGCGCATGTATATTATAAGCTATATATGTATACATATTAATGATGTATGTGTGTCGCGTATGTATCTAGAGTACGAGCGTATTTGTTTAGTGTATATAGATGTTATGTTAATTATGTGTAGGATTATATATACGTATGCCAATATGTTATACTTGTATAAGTATATGTTTGTATCATGTATGTGTATTGCTGTTATAATTATATTATTATTAATATTATTGGGCTGATATGAAATGAAATCCAAAAAAATTATATATATTAAATAAATAAATTACAGTCCAATTCCAGTTACAAATAGTTACAAGGCCCGGTTGGCCCAAACCTTATCTAATTACAACTGTGTGTGCAGGTGGCTGTGGGCCGTTGGATCAAGATCTGATCCAACGGCCACGATCCAACCAAGAAGCCAAAATATCTGCCAGCCGCGTGTTCCACACGTATGGACCGTTCGAATGCCACGCACGCGTGTGGTCCACGCGCGGACGCTTTGATATCCCACGCGCGCGTGAGCCCCACGCGTTCTGACTCCTCGACTGCGGAGCTCCACGTGGCAAGATCTGAAGCCGTTTCACCAAATCGAGGCTTCATCCAGGCCGTTCGTCCTTCAAGCCATCTCGACCGTTAGATCAGATATGATCTAACGGCCGAGAACGCGTCTGGCCGCTGGCAGAACACCCATACCGCCACCATGCCGATATTCAACCACCGTGCTCAAAACATGCCAAATACAACAAGCAACAAGTTTGTCAGTCCGGATATGAAAAAGCAAGATGCAACTTGTACAAAACAAAGAAGCATATATATGAAACGGGGACTTTTGTAACAAAAAGAACGGAGAGAGAACAGAGAGGTGGTAACAAAAAAACAGGGGGTGGTAACAGAGAAGATTGTAACAAAAAAAAACAGAAAGTGTATTGTAACAAGTTTTTTCAGAAATACAAAAAAGAGGCAACGCAAGTCCAGTGGTACATTTCTTGTTACTTTTATCGCATGCATACAAAAGATACGTAGTAAAAAAAAGGAGAGAGAGAGTTAGAGGTCATTACCGTCACCGTTTGTGGGTCTCCCCTCCTCAGTGATAAGCCTTTCGGCTTCCCCAAGCCGGATATGGTGAACTGGAGGAAGGGGAAGGCCCCTTTGTAGTTTTGTTTTTGGTTAAAAGTGTTTTTTTTGTTCGTATTTCCTAGATCTAGGGCGAATAGAGGTGTATCCTCTGAATCCAACCTCAGATTCGTGTCGAGGATGGAAAGGGGGTTATTTTGGTGTGTTTTGGAGGCTCGCCGGCCGCCGGTGAGGCTCGCCGACGCCGGTTAGCGGCGGCCGGCGGCGGAGAACACGGCGGCCGGCCGCCGGATTCTGGGTTTCAAGGGATAGTTGAGAGAAAATGAAGAACATAAGCAATATTACAAAACTGAAAATGAAAGAAATGAGGGGAAATTTGATTTCGGCCTAAAAAGAGGGTTTTTATAGTTATTATTATTTCGTGAAATGGGAAAATCACACACTTAATCCCCCCGCGTTTCCAATATTTTCATTTTTGTCTTGCCGCATGGTATATTTACAATTATGGTCCCTCTTGTATTTCAAAATCTTGCAATCCAGTCCCTAAATTACACCGAATCAGTTTCTAAATGGTAAAATTACGCCTTTAGCCATCCCGCGTTTTTGAACTTTTCATTTTGAGTCTGCCCCTGGGTCTAATTACAGTTTGGATCCTTTTAGGTTCTGTTTGTTTCACATTTTCGTCCCTAAATTACATATTATTCTTCTTTAATTTCTGCCACTGACTTTTATTTTTCTTTCATTTCAGTCCCATTTCTTTGTAAATACTCATGTTCGTATTATAATCGTATATGTTAATGTATTTTTTGTCTTATTTTATATCCCTCGTATATGCCTCGTATTTTATGTTTACATGTATATGTGTATTAAGTTTATGATAATTATGTATCCCTTTTTTGCCCAGTTATTCATATTAAGCATGTTATGTTTTAGTTGATTCGTACATGGCATATTTTGTATTTTTATATGTGTGTATGTTTTCTTGTTTTTTAGGGTTACATGTTAGTGTATTTACCCTTTTTGTACGATATGTTGTCCTATATATGTTGAAATATGTTTTATTACTAGTATGCATGTCTTTTTGAAATATTTGTTCGTCTATACGTACCTATTCCTGCCTTGTTATTCTGACTTGTTAAAGTTGTTTTTTTATCTATTATTTAGATTAATATGTATATATGCATGTTTTAGTCTAGTATATTATTTATGTTAGATTAGTATTTTGTTATGTCAATATTTATTGCATTTAAATATTTTGCCATGTTTTATATTTTTGCCACTAAGATTGCATATGATATATAAATTGTTAATGCGGTGCCCTTTTATCCGAGCGTAAACGGGGCGATGACGTAGTAGTGATAGTGGTTGGGCGTTTATTCTCGGATAACGGGCCCCTTAAAATTTATTCGCAATTATGACCGAATTTTAAAATAATCGTCACTCTAATCCGGAAAATCCAATATTAATAAAGCAGTAATTATTAAAGTACCAATTTTGGACGGTGTGGGGGTGCTAATCCTTCCCCATCCGTAACCGACTCCCGAACCCAATCTTTTTGAATCTCTGGTTTTATGGTGTCCGGCCTACTTAAGTGGCCGGTGGCGACTCCATTTTTTAAATGCGGTTTCTTTTAAAACCCCATGGAATAAATATTTTATATCCAAAAGAATCACAAACACCTTTCAAAAACACTTCGAAAAAGCCACGTTTTATTTAGCGAAAAAAAGACATCGCTACAGATGGCGACTCCGCTGGGGACATTTTTGTTTTCTAAAAAAAACAAATGAGAGTCAAGCTTTTTAAGTAATTACCGTTTTACTAATATTGGAAATTCTGGATTAAAATGACTATTAAATTAACATTCAGTCATAATTGCGCGTTTATTTTAACGCATTTAAAATATGGCATATAAACCCGTCTTTCTAAGTGGGGGGAAAACGCTAATGCTTTCGTGGAGATATCGTTCTCCCGTATGGGCCTAGCAAGTACCTTCGGGGCTCGAGTACCTTATGTTTTCGTAAGGATATCGTTCCTTCGTACGGGCATAAGCGAATGGGTCCCCCTGAATTGAACCCGGTTGAAAGGAGCCTATAATGGGTGATGATCGGGGGCCTTGCTACTCTTAGTAGAGGACAGCAAGGACAATTCGGGTACCTCCTAGAACCAACACTGCATGTAGAGAACATAGAAACCTACCATGTTAGAGCCATGCGGATAACCTAGGTGTCTTAGATGGAATGTAAATAGGATTGCCTTGTTTGCTTATCGCATTTAATTTGCCCTTTTACTACGTACTTATCATTTTTGTCCGGTACTGACTTATTTTCTTTTGCTTTGTTTTTGCATATCATCGCATTCGCATTATACAGGGGCATTGATTCCCGAGTGATTTATCCCATAATAGAAGATTGTTCATGATGGACCAAAGGTTCTTTGACCTGAAGGAAGGGGGTCCAATTCCAGAGTTCCATCCCAAGACTAGGACAGTGACAGCCGAAGAAAAACGATTCAAGGACACCAGAACAGATTCGATAAGCAGTGTCAATCCTGGTGACAAACAAGATGAAATACAAGAACTAAAGAAGCAGATGTCCGAGATGATGGACCGAATGAATGCCATGACGAAAGGCAAGCAGCATGTCGAACTCAGAAAAGATTCGGTCGGGGAGCAGAATGTGGAACAGAGTGGTCAGAATGTCAAAATAGACAACACCGTTAAATATGACAAATCGAATCCCTTTGTGATCAATCTCAAGAAGCAGACAAGTAGCGTATCTGGGGTGGATACCCAGGGAACAGAGGCAAAACCAGGGGAAGTTCGAGAATCTAATGACATCAGAAGACATTATCCTATACCCGTGAGATACACTGAGTTACTTCCGTTGCTTGTCGAAAGGAACCTTATCATACCAATGAAGTTTGTACCGAGAAAACCTCCTTATCCGAAAGATTACAATAGTCGTGTTTGGTGCAGCTACCACATAGGCGATTCGAGTCATCACACTGAAAATTGTAGGGCCCTGAAGGACAGAGTTCGGGATCTTTTCAGAATGGGAATTTTGGATTTCGAAGACGGACAACCCCGATTCTTCATCCAGCCAGCCGTTGCCCGAGGGGCAAAGTCGAAGGGAGGTCAATACCCAGCCCAAGGTTCGGATAACACAGAAGTGGGTCACTCAAGCGGGATAAAATTAGGAGTCAAGAATAAAAGCGTCTCAGAAGGTGAACTTGCATGCAAGTACGGCCAGCTCGAGCATGAGAGGCACAATCTGAGCATGAAATTAAAGAACATACAAGACGAGTACCAGAAGCTGCACTTTGAATTTAAGAGTTTCGGCCTGGGTGACACCGCGGAAGAGTGGGTCAATGGTATGATTCAGCTGAGGAACGGTTAGGAACGCTGGAAGCAGAAATGCAAGAATAGTAAGAATAAAGTCAGATCATTATCACAGAAGCTGGAAGAAGCTGAGGGCCAACGCGACTTTCTCCAAAATGAGTTGGAAAGCGATCCGCCATGGAAGATATCCTGAAATCAAGTCTACACCAGAAAGGAATGAATCACAAGCCTTTCAAATGGAAAACGCAGCACTCAAAGAACAGATAAGCGAGGCTCGAGATCGCTTTACATACCGGTGAGATCCGTCTTTGGGCGAAAGACTCGTAAGCTACAAAAGGCCGAGCAAACAATACGGGAGAAAGACCGGGACATGAAGATGGTTACGACTCAAGCCCGACAAGTAGCTCAACAGTAGCGATTTAGCCGATGCAAAGCAGAGCACCAATAAGCGAGAATATGGATCCGGCATTGGACAACGAAGGAAAACTGACGGGACTATTAAATGAGGTCAAGACATTAGGTGTCAGGGCTCACCGCTATCTGTAAAACCCTAATACCGGATGTAATGAAACCTCTTGGTCTGAATGAAAGATGTCCTATAGGGACAAATCACTTGCGGAATCAATGCTTTATTGCATTTATGCATTGCATTTGCATCACGTTCTTTGCATTGTTTTATCATCGCATGGCACTTCATCATTTAATACATGGGGTTCGATGGCAGAATTAATCGGAACATGGAACGAATTGAAGAGTCGAGGCTTGTCCAGTTAGAAGAAAAAATCGAGAAAGAGCTTAAGAAGAAAGAGAAGATAAATGTTTTCAATACGAGGGAACTCTGCCTAGTCCCTGATTTGGTAATTCCTCCAGATTTCAAGGTTCCCGGTTTATGCGATATGACGGAACCAGCTGCCCAAGATTCACTTAACCATGTTTTGTAGAAAAATGGAAGGATACATGAAGAACGAAGAATTGTTGATCCACAATTTCCATGATAGCTTTGACGGGACCATGAGCGTGTGGTATAACCGTTTGAACAGAAACCAAGTTAGGTCATGGGGTGACCTCGCTAATGCCTTCTTGGGTCAATACAAATATGCTTTAGATTTAGCACCTTGTCGCCAGTTTCTCCAGAATGAGAAAATGAGGCCAAATGAAAGCTTCGGGAATATGCATTAAGGTGGCGATGTCCGGCGACCCAAGTCCAGCCCCTATAGCGGAAGAAGAGTTGACTCCCTTATTTCATGCAACGCCCCCTCTCCCTTCTTCGATGTGATGTTGGAGAAATCGAGAAACGGATTCGAAGATTTCATGACGATTGGAGAGAGGATAGAATATGCAATCAAAGAAGGAAAATTGGGCCTAAAGTCTAAGGACCGGCGAAGATAAGATAGATAAGGATGGAGAGGTAAATGAGTGTCATCTCCGTGGTTCGCGTGGTCAGTAAAAGAAGGAGACAGACTGACAAATCGGGGTCATCAAGGAAAATTCCTCGGACGAGCGCAAATTTGGAAGTGTTTGGAATATCTATCTCGGACATTTGGCCTCATCTGGTAGGGTCACTATCTTGTTCCTAGGCCGATGAAGAGTGCACCTGATCTGTATGCCCATAGTTTTGACTCGAGTAGCACATGCGAATTCCATATGGGGCACACCGGGCATCCCACCGGAAAATGTAGACCTTTACTGGAGAAATCAAGAAGCTGGTCAATGATGGAACCCTGACACAAGAGCTGATCAAGCAGTGGAAGACCAAGGATGAGAAGCAAATCTACATAGTCTCTGAAGAAGCCATAGATGTCTCTACATTAAAATACCTTCCTGAAGTAATACAAGGGATCAACTCTATGTGGCCCCCATGTGGCGAAGATCTTTTGTGATGGGGCATGTTTGTTGATTTTTATTTTCAATAAAGAACACATTTCGCTTAACATATAATGTTTTTTAAAGCACATAGATATTTTCTCGCCGTTGTAGGACGCTGGATATCAATTGCAAGATGTGACATTAGATAGATGTCGTGACAACGATGATGTGTGATCTTCCCCACCGGACTCTGGTCAGCAAAGCGAGATTATTACTCTTTCGATGATATTCAAGGACGAAAAAGCTCTAAATGTCAACCATGTAGAGTTGCTTGAAATTGAAACTCTAGGCATAATCTTCTAGGTAGTAAAATAAAAATAAACAAAAAAGGAAGAGAAAAAGAAAAGAAAGAAAAAATAAATGAAAATAAAGAAGGAGAAAATAATAATAAAAAGTACTCCTATGTTTGAAACCTGGTAATAGGCTTGTTCGGATAAGAGTATGGAAATTTTGAGGCACTCCGCTGAAGCGATAGGGTGGAGATACATCATCCAATTCAAGAAACCTTAGCTTCATGAGTGATGGTAATATTTTCAAATCGTGACTATGCCGAGTAACTTGGGGCAGTGTTGTTTGCTCCATCGTTGTCCTCAAGACAAAGGACTGTGACGAATTGATTTCCTCAAATAATGATAAAAAAAACAAAAAAATAAAAAAAATGAAAATAGGCGATATCATAGGAAAAATTAAGACTCGCACCACCCAGAACTCTATTCCTAGAGTAATATTTATGCGCTCAAGTGGTTATACAAGCCTACCCTTTTGGGGGCGGAGTAGATAATGAGAATTGAGAAAGAGTAGTACTCTGCAGCAACGCGGTAATCATGAGGATGAACCGAGTCACCAGGGAAGACTTCACATCTTTGAATTACCAAGTGGTTGAATCTAAGCCACTCTTGCACATGATATCCAGAGCTCCTATGCTGTGTTTTCAAAATCTTGTATGTTAATCTAAATGATACCCTTCAGTGGAACACCAATCAGCAAATTGACAAGTTAAAGCAACAAAATTTCTATGTATTACTTCAGGGGTAAGATCCAGAACACAAGGTTGCGGATACTATGGGAGCCCCTAACCAGAAATGACCTCACAATGCATAGAATGAAGATGATAACAGAGGTATAGGTGTCAGACAGCTCAAGAACAAGAAGCGAATTCCAGCCACGATGCCTTGTTTGGTTCAAGAAAATGAAGGACGAAACATGACAAGAATGAGCTTACAAAGTGAGGGGACGGTAAAAAGTAAACAGTGAGTCTCCAAAGAATTAAAGCACAGAGATCGATGAACGGTGTCCGTCAAGAGGCAACAAGAAGATTGAGGTTAAGAAGCATTTTGCTCACCCCAATGATGAAATTAACAAATACTCAGAATGTTGGGTCAAAAGAACTGGAAGATAGCCGAGCACGATCGAATGGGGCAATGCGAAATAAAAAATAGTAAGAATCTCTGCACACGCATGATATAATGTTTGTTGGTGAAGCAGACAGAGACCCCGAAGAAGAAAGGCGGGTGCTCGTGCAAAAGAACAAGAGCAGATGCCCATTGAGCAAAATTTGACAGAAATGAAGATCAAAATTGAGCATACCGCTAAAGGAAAGAAAATAGAGAAATCAGAAGAATGACTTTTCAGGACATAAGATTAACAATAAAAAGAAAAAAAAGAGAAAAAGAAACAAAGAAAAAAGAAAAAGAGGAGAAAGAAAGCACAACATTACATGCATCATATAGATAGGGGCATGTCAATTTTGCTTGTTCCTAAACAGGTATTTGAAGAATTATCGAAGAATTTACCAAAGTCCCGAAAGAACCACAGCCATGGCGGCGTGATATCCAGATGTTAAATCCTTCGGGTCATCGATAAGTCCTTCGGGCACGATGTTAAGTCCTTTGGGCCACCAATAAGTCTTTTGAGCGTGGTGATAACTCCTTCGGGCCATCAGTAAGTCCTTCGGGCATGATGCGGCAAAGATATCGGCGTGAGTCCCCATAGAACAATAGCCATATCGGCGTCGATCCGGATGTTAAATCCTTGGGTCATCGATAAGTCCTTCGGGCACGATGTTATGTCCTTCGGGCCACCAATAAGTCTTTTGAGCGTGGTGATAAGTCCTTCGGGCCATCAGTAAGTCTTCGGGCATGATGCGGCAGCATATCAACGTGAGTCCCCATAGAACAATAGCCATATCGGCGTCAGATCCAGATGTTAAATCCTTCGGGTCATCGATAAGTCCTTCGGGCACGATGTTAAGTCCTTCGGGCCACCAATAAGTCTTTTGAGCGTGGTGATAAGTCCTTCGGGCATGATGCGGCAGCATATCGACGTGAGTCCCCAAAGAACAACAGCCATAGCGGTGTCAGATCCAGATGTTAAATCATTCGGGTCATCGGTAAGTCCTTCGGGCACGATGTTAAGTCCTTCGGGCCACCAATAAGTCTTTCGAGCGTGGTAATAAGTCCTTCGGGCCATCAGTAAGTCCTTCGGGCATGATATGGCAGCATATCGGCGTGAGTCCCCAAAGAACGGCAGCCATAGTGGCGTGAGACCCAGATGTTAAATCCTTCGGGTCATCGGTAAGTCCTTCGGGCACGATGTCAAGTCCTTCGGGCCATCAGTAAGTCTTTCGAGCATGATGATAAGTCCTTCGGGCCATCAGTAAGTCCTTCGGGCATGATGCGGCAGTCTTAGTAGCGTAGGTCCAAAAATGGCAACAGCCTCGTAAAAAAAAAAACCCTGCATTTTCAAGCCCCAGTGAAAGGTTCCATAGAGGGAGAACCCTAAATCCAGAATCTCAAAAAGAACTCTCAGTCGAAGGAATTCACCTATGACACAAGGTTATATAGGAAACCTTTTGTGTCGAAAGCGAAGAGTCTTATATAGGAAAGGCTCCGATCTTCACTGTCTTAGAATGAAAGGTTCTATATAGGAAGAACACAGAGCCCCGAGATTTCGAGACGCCAAAAGTTCTATATAGGAAGGACTGACGGCTCCAGGGTTTGAAGACTAGCAGTTCTATATAGGAGGAACCCCCAGTCGGAAGAATCCATCAGCGGTGCAAAAGGTTTTATATAGGAGAAACCAGCGTTGAAGACGAAGAGTTCTATATAGGAAGGACTCCAAGCTTTACAGTCTCGAAGTGAAAGGTTCTATATAGGAGGGACTCATAACTCGAGGTTTCAGAGCGAAGGGTTCTATATAGGAAGAGCCTGTAGCTCCAAGATCGGAAGGTGACGAAGCTCTATATAGGAAGAACTTACAAGCCCGAAGATTCAGCTAAGGAAGAGCGGAGATGTCCAAAAGAACACGTTTTCCAAAAGCTACAAACAGGAAGTCTGATAAAAATGAGTGCTTATGAATCTTTGCTTTGTTTCCCATTCCATGAGAACAAGCAAAGAGGGGCAACTGTAATCACTCATTTTTACCTGTAAATACATATTAGTGTTGCATGTATACTTAATATGTTTATTGTTTACATGAGTATTAATAATATATATAAGGTATGGTGCACATGCATATTATAAGCTATATATGTATACATATTAATGATGTATGTGTGTCGCGTATGTATCTAGAGTACGAGCATATTTGTTTAGTGTATATAGATGTTATGTTAATTATGTGTAGGATTATATATACGTATGCCAATATGTTATACTTGTATAAGTATATGTTTGTATCATGTATGTGTATTGCTGTTATAATTATATTATTATTAATATTATTGGGCTGATATGAAATGAAATCCAAAAAAATTATATATATTAAATAAATAAATTACAGTCCAAGTCTAGTTACAAATAGTTACAAGGCCCGGTTGGCCCAAACCTTATCTAATTACAACTGTGTGTGCAGGTGGATCAAGATCTGATCCAACGGCCACGATCGAACCAAGAAGCCAAAATATCTGCCAGCCGCGTGTTCCACACGTATGGACCGTTCGAATGCCACGCGCACGTGTGGTCCACGCGCGGACGCTTTGATATCCCACACGCGCGTGAGCCCCACGCGTTCTGACTCCTCGACTGCGGAGCTCCACGTGGCAAGATCTGAAGCCGTTTCACCAAATCGAGGCTTCATCCAGGCCGTTCGTCCTTCAAGCCATCTCGACCGTTAGATCAGATATGATCTAACGGCCTAGAACGCGTCTGGCCGCTGGCAGAACACCCATACCGCCACCATGCCGATATTCAACCACCGTGCTCAGAACATGCCAAATACAACAAGCAACAAGTTTGTCAGTCCGGTTCTGAAAAAGCAAGATGCAACTTGTACAAAACAAAGAAGCATATATATGAAACGGGGACTTTTGTAACAAAAAGAACGGAGAGAGAACAGAGAGGTGGTAACAAAAAAACAGGGGGGTGGTAACAGAGAAGATTGTAACAAAAAAAAAACAGAAAGTGTATTGTAACAAGTTTTTTCAGAAATACAAAAAAGAGGCAACACAAGTCCAGTGGTACATTTCTTGTTACTTTTATCGCATGCATACAAAAGATACGTAGTAAAAAAAAGGAGAGAGAGAGTTAGAGGTCGTTACCGTCACCGTTTGTGGGTCTCCCCTCCTCAGTGATAAGCCTTTCGGCTTCCCCAAGCCGGATATGGTGAACTGGAGGAAGGGGAAGGCCCCTTTGTAGTTTTGTTTTTGGTTAAAAGTGTTTTTTTGGTTCGTATTTCCTAGATCTAGGGCGAATAGAGGTGTATCCTCTGAATCCAACCTCGGATTCGTGTCGAGGATGGAAAGGGGGTTATTTTGGTGTGTTTTGGAGGCTCGCCGGCGCCGGTTAGCGGCGGCCGGCGGCGGAGAACACGGTGGCCGGCCGCCGGATTCTTGGTTTCAGGGGATAGTTGAGAGAAAATGAAGAACATAAGCAATATTACAAAACTGAAAATGAAAGAAATGAGGGGAAATTTGATTTCGGCCTAAAAAGAGGGCTTTTATAGTTATTATTATTTCGTGAAATGGGAAAATCACACACTTAATCCCCCCGCGTTTCCAATATTTTCATTTTTGTCTTGCCGCATGGTATATTTACAATTCTGGTCCCTCTTGTATTTCAAAATCTTGCAATCCAATCCCTAAATTACACCGAATCAGTTTCTAAATGGTAAAATTACGCCTTTAGCCATCCCGCGTTTTTGAACTTTTCATTTTGAGTCTGCCCCTTGGTCTAATTACAGTTTGGATCCTTTTAGGTTCTGTTTGTTTCACATTTTCGTCCCTAAATTACATATTATTCTTCTTTAATTTTCTTGCCACTTTTATTTTATTTTTCTTTCATTTCAGTCCTATTTCTTTGTAAATACTCATGTTTGTATTATAATCGTATATGTTAATGTATTTTTTGTCTTATTTTATATCCCTCGTATATGCCTCGTATTTTATGTTTACATGTATATGTGTATTAAGTTTATGATAATTATGTATCCTTTTTTTGCCCGGTTATTCATATTAAGCATGTTATGTTTTAGTTGATTCGTACATGACATATTTTGTATTTTTATATCTGTGTATGTTTTCTTGTTTTTTAGGGTTACATGTTAGTGTATTTACCCTTTTTGTACGATATGTTGTCCCATATATGTTGAAATATGTTTTATTACTAGTATGCATGTCTTTTTGAAATATTTGTTCGTCTATACGTACCTATTCCTGCCTTGTTATTCTGACTTGTTAAAGTTGTTTTTTATCTATTATTTAGATTAATATGTATATATGCATGTTTTAGTCTAGTATATTATTTATGTTAGATTAGTATTCTATTATGTCAATATTTATTGCATTTAAATATTTTGCCATGTTTTATATTTTTGCCACTAAGATTGCATATGATATATAAATTGTTAATGCGGTGCCCTTTTATCCGAGCGTAAACGGGGCCAGTATTAGGCGTAGTGATAGTGGTTAGGCGTTTATTCTCGGATAACGGGGCCCTTAAAATTTATTCGCAATTATGACCGAATTTTAAAATAATCGTCACTCTAATCCGGAAAATCTAATATTAATAAAGCGGTAATTATTAAAGTACCAATTTTGGGCGATGTGGGGGTGCTAATTCTTCCCCATCCGTAACCGACTCCCGAACCCAATCTTTTTGAATCTCTGGTTTTATGGTGTCCGGCCTACCTAAGTGGCCGGTGGCGACTCCATTTTTTAAATGCGGTTTCTTTTAAAACCCCATGAAATAAATATTTTATATCCAAAAGAATCACAAACACCTTTCAAAAACACTTCGAAAAAGCCACGTTTTATTTAGCGAAAAAAAGACATCGCTACACCATGTCCTTATTTGCTACTTTTTTTCATGTGCCTCTAATGGAACCATCGTATTTATTCCTTGTCGCTTGGGTGCAGCTGTTGTAGTAAAATTATGCAGGGTTGAATTAAGATAAAGGTTTTTTTTATCAACAGAGTATGATTTTATTGATAGATAGAATTATATAAGAAGTATTATTAAGTGCCTCGTTAAAAACCCTCTAATCCTAGTCGGAGAAAATAGTACAAATAGTAGTATAGCTTGAACCGAAAACAACACCAAAAGAACATAAAAACAAAAAAAAAAATACCATCGAAATGCATCCAAGAAACACAAAACGCAGCACTAAATGCACACTCGCTTACGGTCTGAAGTAGAAAACTCACCAGCATCCATCCCAGTCTTACACTCAGTATAAATGCACCACTTAAAATTCCATAATCGTCGCAATCAACCCCATTAATTCTCAAGATGGCTCTCCACTTGAATTATCAAGATAATCTTCCAAATAAGAATAAACCCCCTCATTAACTCCAATCCCTTAATCTTTATTATAATTTGAGAAACCCTGCTTACACTTCTCATAGGAACTTGGATGTTCTAATTGATTATTATTTCTTTCCTTAGTTAAGTCACTGTTTGACTTCTCTCCCATCTGATTTGAACTCACTGGTAGACTCACTTTCTCTACTGATTGGGTCTCCACTTCATTCTCAACATCTCACCATGGATTCAACTAACTTGTTAGTGTGAACACTATTGGATGGCCTTTGTCCGAGACTCGATAAGACGTGCAATGTCTTGTACAATTTGATGCTCGTTTCCCACAGTGTTTTCACCCATCAATCTGCCCAATTCGATGGTTTCCTTTGTTTCCCTCAATATTGCCCACTTTCGAGTGATGAAATCGGAATAAAAAAAGGAGCCATTTGCTACACCTTGCTCTTTTGAATCTGACTTGCGTGGCCTACCTCTTCCTTTCTTATTTAGTCTATGTTCAGCTTCTTCACGTCTGTGTTCACCTGCATGCTTCGCACTTTACGTTCACGACCATTGTAAGATACATATTCAGATGTTGTATTCCTGTCAACGTTTTCAACAGCCCGATTGACTAGTTGCTCATTGTTGCGAATCACACGAGGAGGGGTACTGCAGGTTGTGCAATAAAAAAATCAGCTTGTGATCGTGAATCCTCCACAATCCGGGAAACTATCACAATTTGTTCATCCGCCAACCAGTTATCTTGATTTGCAGTAGATCCCTCCACACGAAGATCATCTCGACGATTTACTTCCATAAATGATGCCTCAATTTCAGGATTTTCAGTAGATTCCACCACACTCAGATCCTCTCGTCGATTTACTTCCAAAAATGGGGGCTCAAGTTCGAAATTTGGTAAAAGATTTTCCATGGTTTCAGGGACACAAGTCGCGTGAGATTGTGTAGTTGTAACACCTTGGTTGAACTTGCAAATGTTGTTAATGCTCAATTGTAACGTTTATTTTATGTTTATTTAATTCTATTATTAGAATTAAATTGTATTATGGAAATGATGATTTTGCCCTTACTATTTATCCTATAAATAGTGGACAATTTCACTCATTTAAAAAACATCCCAAAGCAAATGTCATTTACTTTGAAACACTTTTGGTTTTCATAACCTTTCTTGAGTGTTATTTTGAATTGAGAGAAGAGCAGTACCATCAAAGTCGACTTCATCTTTTGGGTGTACGAAATTTAGAGAGCCGTATTAACCTCAGGGGGCCATTCGTCCATTGTAGCGATTACAATATCGGGTCGAATTCGCTTCTAAGACAGTGGTTAATACCACGACACGGTTTGGTTTGATTTTGTTATTTTATTATTTTCAGTCAATGCTAACGCCTCGTTTTGCAGCATTTTATTTTTTCTAACAATTTAGAAGCGAAATATTGCTGCTTTTGAAACAATCCGTTATTGCATTTGTTGGTTTTATGCTCTCAAAAACTCCATATGGTCTTTGATCTAAGAGAAAGTTGTTTCAAGATAAGGTATCACTATTTCCGAATAAAGTTTTGATATTTTTCGAAATGATGCCTAAAGAAATGCAAGTTTGTTCGATCCACTCTAAAATCTGTTCGGTTGAACTTGAGTCTATCCGATCATATGCTATAATGTTTCTTTAAACATTTAATAATAATTATTAAATGCTTTAGTAATTTATAGCTACACGTTGCACTGTTAATATTAAAAGCATTAAAGTGTGAATAAAGCGTTAAAAGCGGTTCAAATTTGGTGATTAATGCTCCATGAAATGTCTTAGTGGAGGGGCAATTAGTGGTCTACAGAGGTTATCATTCTTTCACTCTTTTAAACTTATAATTAAGATTATATTTATGAGTGAATTATATATTATTTATAATACTTTATAATGTGTTATAAAGTATAATTTATTTGCTCGGATTAGGAGAATCATTGCACCATTTTTTTTGGTTAAATTTTGAAATCGTCGAGATAATTAGGAAGACATGTTTTCTATTATGTCTTTTGCTTAATGAGTTTCCATGACTAAAATAGTAATCTTAGTGTATTTTCTGAGATAGAGAAATTGGAAATATTAATGGCATAAAAAATTTCAAGTATGGAATAAAGGGCCCATGAGTGGTTTTTGTGTATAACCTAGTTGTGGCTATGAATCTAGCTTTTCAGAATAATTTTGCTTATAATAAATAATTATCAGTTACACTAATTAGTGTTAACGTCTGTTGTACTAATATTCTTTTTGAGAAATTTATAAAGACAACAGGACAATTGCAATTTTGGAGAATTGTGAAGATGATGACGTTGAAATAAAAAATTCTCCATATCAAATGTTCTTATGCAACGATTGTTTTGATTACCGAATGCTACTAAAGATAAGAACTCTATTACTATCAGTTAATTATCTTAAATTTTACTGTTAGTAAATTATTTTTGAAGCTAACCATGTATAATCTTTATTTGAGTTTATGTGATCATCTTGGTAGTTTCTGAGATCATTTTGATCAAAAGATAATGATGAGAAGAGTGAAGATCATATGCATGGTGAGAATAAGCAAGTCTACTGTGATATTATGGTTCTACCTACGAGATCAGATTCTTTAGACTTGTTGCCTGTTAATTCATGCTTTATATACATGAATTAGTTTAGATGAGCCTTTAAGTTAGTCTTTAAAATTTACTGGATATATTATGAATGAGATAAAGCACTAGTAAAAGGACTATGACTAAGGCTAAGGTAGTAGTGAACCCAAAATGAGTATGCTTAATAAGATATTATTGTGAGTAAAAGTATCAAGCATAATTCTTTAAGAGACCTTAGTTAAAGAAAGAGAAAAATTCATAAATAGCTTATCGAAAAGCATTATGAATGTAACACCCTTACCGGTATTTAATTCTTGATACTAGTAAGGAATGTCACATAATATTTAACCGTGTTTTATAATACTCAATTTAATCAAAACATCAATTTTCAAAAATTTCAGTTTATCGCATAAAACCAATTATGAATTTTTAACCTGTCAAATAGCTTCCGTTTCCAGGCAGCAACTTCGCAGTTTGTAAAAACACATTTTAATTAATAAGACTGCCTAAAAACTGCCCAAATTAAAAATGATCTTGATTACTCTAAAAATCAAACTTTATAACTTTACCCGATTTTTCATTACTAATAATTTCTTTAAACTATTATAATCCACATTATAAAGTAACCATTTATCTAGATATTTATATTACAAACCATATCTAGATCAGTTAAAGCGAGCTACTATTATTTTATACATGCCAACTAGAGATAATCAAAACACATCAAAGATGTAAATTACCGATACGACTATTATTCTTCCTGATGATGATGTTGATATTCCTTACTCCTACCCGGGATTATTACCTACGCGTGAAAACCATCACACGTTAAGTATATACTTAGTGAGGCATTATAATTATTTAACATAAATCAACATGCTTGAATTATAACAATAATTAATTAAACATGTAATTTGATCACTATTCTTTCATTTTTCTTATGTTAATCAAATATTAACATGATATATTCCGAATTCATAAATCCTATTAATATCCTTGCCATTATCCGAGAGTTTACCTACTCTCTAATTTATTAACCATTTATTATTAAATAAATTATTGCCCAACATAGTTTAAGGACTTGAGTACACGAGTCAAAACTGCACCGAAGTGCTAATAAACCGCACCGAAATGCTAAGTGACCGCACATAAGTGCTAAAGAACCACACCTAAGTGTTAATAAACCGTACCGAAGTGCTAAACCGCTGAACTCTATGACATGCCAACTATACTTTATACCTCAATTACTTATTTGGGCATACTTTCCAATTCCATATTCAATTCATCCATGGCAATATAATTGAATACTGGGCAGTTCATACCCTAAGTGTAACATAAACATACACACCTGATATATCTAGTGATCAAATGCATCATAGCTCTACCTTTGACAATTCTCAATATGTCAAATATTAGTTTATGATATCATTATCAAGCAATTATTAATAAGGTAGACTTATCACAAGTCTTCCAAATGATAATCATAGTATTTTCCATGCATAAAAATGCACTCACCTTGACACTTTATACTCTGTCAATATTCAACTAGCCCCACTAAGTTCAACTTCGGTCCCGTTCCTTTCCTCAATTGCTAATTCGATCTTGATTTTGTTCACAGTCTACAAGTGTATTAAAAAATACCATAAGTACATCCCAAATTATATGTTAGTATCTTACTAACACATAAACAATATAGGAATAATTTTCCTATAAACAACCTAATATTTTCCAAATATTAGTTTCATGACATAAGTCATTTCATCCTCAATACTTTGTATTTCTTCCAATATTTATTCAAAGAATGATTTATAACTCATTCTAACCTTAATTCCAGCATAATGCTTCCATAAAAAATAAGTTTTCACTTTAGTCCTTAAATTATTCTAAATTGCCAAATTGGTCCCCAATCTTTTCAAAATTTCCAAATTGGTTCCTATGATTTTATAAACTTCCAAAATGGTCCAAATGACATTTTAAAGCTTATAAAATCATAATTTCAACATTTCCAAATTTATGGAAATTTCTCCATAATTTCCTCTAATTTTTACAATTTGTCGAAATCATCCCTATGATTTTCCAAGTTCCAAATTAGTCCAATTAACATTAAAACATCATTTCCAAGCTTCACAATCATTCCCAAATCAAAATCAATCCAAATTCAACTTTTCTACTAAAACCCTAACTTTGAACAATTTAGGGTTTAGCTATTTCCATGTAGTTTCAATCATCACATAAGCTTTAATATGATTCTACAACATCATATTCATCAAAAACTAACTTTAGTTCAACCTAATTCAACATCCCCTTCATCCATAAATTCCTGAAAACTAGGGTTTTAAGTAAGGAAAGCATGAACAAATGGTACCAATAGATAGAGAATTTCATGTAGATTAATTCTTTGTTTCATGCTTTCATCCAAAATCCAAAGAAATAAGCTTGAAAAATCAAAATAAAATTTCCCATACCTTGAGTAGAGTGTTTCGGCCAAGCTAGAGAAAGATGAAGAGATTTCTTGATTTTTCTTTTGACTTAATTTAGGTCATTTGTCCATTATTTAAATTATCTTAATTAAAAATTCTTTTTATGGCAAAATGACTATCTTGCCCCTTTAATCCAAGGTTCCATAAATTTCCACATGTCACTTTGATCATCCAATGGTCCAAATTAATCCAAGGAGTTAGTGATTACCAACTTTGCCCTTGCCATCTTCAAAAATTACCATCTTGTCATTTTTCATCCAATGGCTAAGATTAAACATGAAAAAGTAATATTTGATCCAATTATCCATATTAATTTCCATTAAAATAAGGAAAGAAAATGACCCTTTTACCCTTGCCTTATTTTAATAAAATATCTCATAAAAGATTTCTCATTTATTTGATTAAATCTGATTATCCGGATTTTTCTCGAACTTTAAAGCTTTATAGCTCTTAATAAAAACTCCATATCAAAAATCCGTGTATCAAGAAAATGCCACTATTGGGGGTGAACTATTCATTTACGGTACTAACTTACATACTTTTGAAAATTACAACTTAGTCCCTGAACTTTTCAAAATTTACACTTTGGCACCAAACTTTTCAAAATGTACATTTTGGTCACCAAACTTTTCAAGTTTTACATTTTGGTCACTAACAAAAATTTTGAGGTATTACAATTCTTCCCCCGTAACAAAATTCGTCTACGTACTAGGTTGAAAAAGATGTGGATACTGCTTGTTTCATTGATTCTTCAGGTTTCCAAGTAGCTTCATCTACTTTGTGATTTCTCCATAAAACTTTGACTTGAGGAATCTTTTTATTTCTTAGCTATTTTTCTCTATGAGCTAATATCCTCACAGGTTCTTCCTCGTATGTTAGATCATGTTGAATCTCGATTTCTTCTGGTGTAATGACATGCGAATGATCTGATCGATACTTCTTCAGCATGGATACATAAAAAACATCATAGATCTTACTCATCTTGGGTGGCAATGCTAACTGATATGCCACTGGACCAACCATTTTTAAAATCTCATAAGGGCCGATAAATCTTAGACTAAGTTTGCCTTTTCGTCCAAATCGTAACACTTTTTTCCATGGTGATACTTTTAAAAATACCTTATCTCCAACTTCAAACTCAATATCCTTTCTTTTAAGATCTGAGTAAGATTTTTGTCTGTCAGAGGCAGCTTTGAGATTATCTTGAATAATTCTTACCTTATCTTCCATCCTTTGAATAAGATCTAGTCCAATAACCTTTCGATCCTCAAGCTCAAACCAATTTAATGGCGTTCTGCATTTCCTCCCATATAATGCTTCGTAAGGAGCCATCTTTATGCTTGATTGATAACTATTTTTATATGCGAATTCTGCCAATGGAAGATAATTTTCCCAAAAACCCACAAAATTTAATACACACGCTCTAAGCATATCCTCCAATACTTGGATAGTTCTCTCCGACTGTCTGTCTGTTTGATGATGAAAAGCAGTACTAAAATGTAATTTACTTCCCAATGCCTCGTGTAAAGCACTCCAAAATCTTGAAGTGAACCTGGGATCCCTGTCCAATATATAAGACATAGGAACACCATGCAATCTAACAATCTCCTTGATATATAATTCTGCCAGCTTGTTCAAGGAATAATCTGTACGAACTGGTATGAAGTGTGCCGATTTAGCCAATCGATCCACGATCACCCAGATTGCATCCTTTTTACTCAGCGTCAAAGGTAGGCCCTTTACAAAATCCATAGTAACTCTTTCTCATTTCCACTGTGGAATGGAAATTGGTTGAAGTAATCCGGATGGTACCTAATGTTCTACTTTTACTTGTTGACAAGTCAAACACTTGGCAACAAATTCTGTGATGGCTCGCTTCATGACAGGCCACCAAAAATGACTTTTCAATCTTGATACATTTTGTTACCTCCTGGATGTATTGTTAAAGGGTTGTAATGGGCTTTAGAAAGTATTTCTTTCTTCATCTCATCATTCTCAGGAACATATAAACGTCTTTTATAATATAAGCCCCCATTAGACTTTACATCAAAGTCCTTAGATTCACCATTTTTTATTTGTTTTATTCTTTCCAAGCACCCTTCATCTTTGGCTTGTAACTCTTTAATTCTCTCTATCAAAGTTGGCTTGATTTGAAATTCTGCCACTAATGCACCATTTTCTTGCATTTTCAACTGGGCATTCAGGGTCCTCAAGGCAGAAAATGTTTTCCGGCTAAGTGTGTGCTACCACATTAGCCTTTCCCAGATGATAATCAATAATTACATCATAATCCTTAATTAATTCTATCCATTTTCTCTTCCTCAAATTGAGCTCCTTTTGGGATAACAAGTACTTCAAAGTTTATGGTCAGTGAAAATATAGCATTTTTCACCATATAAATAGTGTTGCCAAATTTTTAGAGTAAACACCACTGCAGCCAACTCTAAATCATGAGTGGATAGTTTCTCTCATGAGTTTTCAGTTACCGTAAAGCATAAGCTACCACATTTCCTTCTTGCATCAGCACACATCCCAAACCATTATGGGAGGCATCGCTATATATTACAAATTCTTTTCCAGGTTCTGGTTGTACTAAAATAGGAGCTTCTGTCAGAACCTTCTTTAATTGATCAAAGCTTTCTTGACATTTTCCATCCAAACGAACGGTACATCTTTTCTTAACAGCTTGGTTAACGGAGAAGCAATCATTGAAAAATCTTTCACAAACCGCCGATAGTAACCAACTAATCCCAAAAAGCTTCTCACTTCGGAGATATTCTTAGGAACTTCTCATTCAAGGATTGCTTGAACCTTCTTAGGATCAACTCGAATTCCTTCGGCTGAAACTACGTGTCCAAGGAAATTTACTTCTGATAACCAGAATTCACACTTTGACAGCTTTGCATACAACTTCTTTTCTCGTAAGATCTGGAGAACAACTCGAAGATGAGCATCATGCTCCTCCTTGGTTTTAGAGTAAACCAATATGTCATCAATAAATACTACCATGAATCGATCCAAATACGACTGGAAGATTCGATTCATTAAATCTATAAAAGTCGTCGGTGCATTTATAAGTCCAAATGGCATTACTATAAACTCGTAATGCCCATATCTGGTTCTAAAGGCTGTCTTTGGTATATCCGCTTCCTTGATTTTTAATTGATGATACCCCGATCGAAGATCAATCTTAGAGAACACCGTTGCTCCCTTAAGTTGATCAAAAAGATCATCAATCCTCGGTAAATGATATTTATTCTTTATCGTCACCTTGTTAAGTCGATGATAATCCACACATAGTCTCATTGATCTATCTTTCTTCTTTACAAACAAGACTGGAGCTCCCCCAAGGTGATATACTAGGCCGTATAAAACCTTTATCCAACAATTTTTGTAGTTGAGCCTTTAACTCTTTGAGTTCGGTAGGAGACATTCTATAAGGTGCTATTGATATTGGTGTTATTCCAGGAAGCATATCAATAACAAATTCCACCTCTCGATCATGGGGTAAGCCTGGTAATTCATCCGAAAAAATATATGGAAATTCCCGCACCGTGGGTATGTTTTCCAGATCTATCTTTGTTTCCAGAGCACTTATCATATGAGCTAAATAAGCTTCATATTTACATGATAACAACATTCCAGCAGCTAAAGCTGCAATCTCAGGGCTCAAATAGTTCTGTCTTTCTCTCTCAAATACTATTTCCAAACCCTCCGGTCCTTGTAAGACTACTCTTTTTAATCGGCATTCAACCATAGCATTATATGAATATAGCCAATCCATTCCAAGAATAATTTTAATTTTTTGGAAAGGCAATTCCATAATATTAGCAGGAAATTCTACTGCTTGAATTTTTAAATGACATTTCCTGCATATTCTACTCACTCTGGCACTTTGTTCTATTGGGTTGACAACAACTATCTCACTCGAAATTAGTTCTACTGGAATGTTTCTTTCAAGTATTACTTTAGAACTAATATATGAATGAGTAGAGCCTGGATTGATCAAGGTAAAAAATAGGCCTACCAAAGAGTTCGATCATACCTACAACGATCTATGCATCATTTCGATCATCAACAGTTTTAATGTTGTATACCTGAGCTGTAGCTCTACTTTCTTGATTGGGTGTTGATGCAGATGTTCCTGGTTTTCCACCTTTGTTTCCCTTGCTCCTCTAAGGCACTGCAGCAAACTGATGCGGATGAAGCTCCGAACAATTTTTCTTGAAATGACCAGCTTGTCCGCAATGGAAACATGCTCCGATCAACTAGCATTGACCAGGATGCCTCTTGCCGCAATGCTCACATTCTATAATCGGGCGAACTACAAAACCTCGAGTACCCGCAGTATTCATCTGAGACTGCTTCGATTTTCCTCCTACATACCCCTTTTTAACTGAAGAAGCTGATGTTGCAGGATGCTGCTGTGACATTCCTTTGCTGCGTTTAAACGATGATGCAGCAAATGAACCTCTAGACCTTTTCCCGGTCTGACTCTGCTTTTCTGCCTTCTCCTCGAGGTCCACTCTTTCTATAGCCTTGGCCCGGTTCACCATTTCCTGAAAAGTAGTGAAATTACGGGAAACCAATATCCTCTTATATTGCGAATCCAATCCAGCTATGAATCTGTCGATTCTAGACCTTTTGGTTGTGAGAAATTCCATCACAAATTGGCTCAGTCTATTAAATTCGCATTCATATTCATAAATCGATCTGCCATGTTGTTTTAGCTGCAGTAATTACTGTCTCATATCTTCAACAAACACGTCTCCAATGTACTTTTCTTTGAATTCTTGAAGAAAGAATTCCTAAGTGACCCGTTCTGGAGGTACATGTGCAGTTATCACGTTCCATCATACACTGGCTTGTCCCATCAAAAGGGATACTACTCCTTCCAATTTTCCTTGATTGTCACAAGGAATTCTGCTTAACATGATCTTGATATAATTTAACCAGTAATCAGTATCCATCGGATTTGCATCAGCATCCCCTCGAAATTCTGGTGCTCTGATTTTCTTTAACTCCTTAAGAACTGATATTGGTGCTCGCCGGTTTATGATCGCATCCAAGGACTACAGAATAAACCTTGATCTTGCACCGGCATATTTCTTTGTTCTCGAGCATGTTGCTCTACATTCTGCTGAGCCTGAGGCGGATTTTGATTCACCTCATTACTTCCGCTTTGAGCTGGCACATCCTGCTCAACAGCCTGTCGCAATTCATGATAATCCAACATTTTTTCATGTCACGATTATCTTAAATAAGTAAAGAGTAATCTACCTAATATCAGGCATCATCATGATCCTATACGATATCAACAATTTTTTTAGATATCCTAGTGGCATGTATCTAACTCTGACTTTCTACAGAGACTTATTTACTATCCAGAACCGGCTAAACCTGTGCTCTAATACTAATAAATGTAACACTCTTACCAGTATTTAATTCTTGATACTAGTAAGGAATGTCACCTAATATTTAACCGTGTTTTATAATACTCAATTTAATCAAAACATCAATTTTCAAAATTTTCAGTTTATCGCGTAAAACCAATTACAAATTTTTAACCTATCAAATAGCTTTCGTTTCCAGGCAGCAACTTGGCAGTTTGTAAATACACATTTTAATTAATAAGACTGCCTAAATTAAAAATGATCTTGATTACTCTAAAAATCAAACTTTATAACTTTACCCGATTTTTCATTACTAATAATTTCTTTAAACTATTATAATCCACATTATAAAGTAACCACTTATCTAGATATTTATATTACAAACCATATCTAGATTAGTTAAAGCGAGCTACTATTATTTTATATATGCCAACTAGAGATAATCAAAACACATCAAAGATGTAAATTACCGATACGACTATTATTCTTCCGGATGATGATGCCGATATTCCTTACTCCTGTCCGGGATTATTACCTACGTGTGAAAACCATCACACGTTAAGTATATACTTAGTGAGACATTATAATTATTTAACATAAATAAACATGCTTGAATTATAACAATAATTAATTAAACATGTAATTTGATCACTATTCTTTCATTTTTCTTATGTTAATCAAATATTAACATGGTATATTCCGGATTCGTAAATCCTATTAATATCCTTGCCATTATCCGAGAGTTTACCTACTCTCTAATTTATTAACCATTTATTATTAAATAAATTATTGCCCAACATAGTTTGAGGACTTGAGTACACGAGTCAAAACTGCACCGAAGTGCTAAGTGACTGCACATAAGTGCTAAATAACCACACCTAAGTGTTAATAAACCGCACTGAAGTGCTAAACCGCTGGACTCTATGGCATGCCAACTATACTTTAAACCTCAATTACTTATTTGGGCACACTTTTCAATTCCATATTCAATTCATCCATGGCAATATAATTGAATACTGGGCAATTCATACCCTAAGTATAACATAAACATACATACCTGATATATCTAGTGATCAAATGCATCATAGCTCTACCTTTGACAAGTCTCAATATGTTAAATATAAGTTTATGATATCATTATCAAGGAATTATTAATAAGGTTGACTTATCACAAGTCTTCCAAATGATAATCATAGTATTTTCCATGCATAAAAATGCACTCACCTTGACACTTTATACTCTGTCAATATTCAACTAGCCCCACTAAGTTCAACTTCGGTCCCGTTCCTTTCCTCGATTGCTAATTCGATCTTGATTTTGTTCAAAGTCTCCAAGTGTATTAAAAAAATACCATAAGTACATCCCAAATTATATGTTAGTATCTTACTAACACATAAACAATATAGGAATAATTTTCCTATAAACACCTTAATATTTTCCAAATATTAGTTTCATGACATAAGTCATTTCATCCTCAATACTTTGTATTTCTTCCAATCTTTATTCAAAGAATGATTTATAACTCATTCTAACCTTAATTCCAGCATAATGCTTCCATAAAAATAAATTTCCATTTTAGTCCTTAAATTATTCCAAATTACCGATTTGGTTCCCAATCTTTTCAAAATTTCCGATTGGTTCCTATGATTTTATAAACTTCCAAAATGGTCCAAATGACATTTTACAGCTTATAAAATCATAATTTCAACATTTTCAAATTTATGGAAATTTCTCCATAATTTCCCCTAATTTTTACAATTTGCCGAAATCATCCCTATGATTTTCCAAGTTTCCAAATCAGTCCAATTAACATTAAAACATCATTTCCAAGCTTCACAATCATTCCCAAATCAAAATCAATCCAAATTCAACTTTTATACTAAAACCCTAACTTTAAACAATTTAGGGTTTAGCTATTTCCATGTAGTTTCAATCATCACATAAGCTTTAATATGATTCTACAACATCATATTCATCAAAAACTAACCTTAGTTCAACCTAATTCAACATCCCCTTCATCCATCAATTCCTCAAAACTAAGGTTTTAAGTAAGGAAAGCATGAACAAATGGTACCAATAGATAGAGAATTTCATGTAGATTAATTCTTTGTTTCATGCTTTCATCCAAAATCCAAAGAAATAAGCTTGAAAAATCAAAATAAAATTTCCCATACCTTGAGTAGGGTGTTTCGGCCAAGCTAGAAAAAGATGAAGAGATTTCTTGATTTTTCTTTTGACTTAATTTAGGCCATTTGTCCATTATTTAAAGTATCTTAATTAAAAATTCTTTTTATGGCAAAATAACTATCTTGCCCCTTTAATCCAAGGTTCCATAAATTTCCACATGTCACTTTGATCATCCAATGGCCCAAATTAATCCAAGGAGTTAGTGATTACCAACTTTGCCCTTGCCATCTTCAAAAATTACCATCTTGCCATTTTTCATCCAATGGCTAAGATTAAACATGGAAAAGTAATCTTTGATCCAATGATCCATATTAATTTCAATTAAAGTAAGGCATGAAAATTACCCTTTTACCCTTGCCTTATTTTAATAAAATATCTCATAAAAGATTTTTCATTTATTTGATTAAATCCGATTATCTGGATTTTTCTCGAACTTTAAAGCTTTATAGCTCTTAATACAAACTATGTATCAAAAATCTGTGTATCATGAAAATGCCACTATTGGGGGTGAAATATTCATTTACGGGACTAACTTACATACTTTTGAAAATTACAACTTGGTCCCTGAACTTTTCAAAATTTACAGTTTGGCACCAAACTTTTTAAAATTTACATTTTGGTTACCAAACTTTTCAGGTTTTACATTTTGGTCACTAACCAAAATTTTGAGGTATTACAATGAGAATGCATGTCTAGGATTGGTTCTATGAAAGACTTGGTTTTTAAGCGTGCCTAGTGCACCACCTCTTTTTCATGGTAACCTACCTGGTGCATTGTTCTTTAATGTGCTCACTTTTATAAAATACTATGACAAAGAAGATCTCTTTAATCTTAGTGTAAAAGTTAAAGAGTTGAGATTAATTTGGTTGAGCCAAATACCAAATTTAGTCATAGTAAGTAAAATACGTGATGGTCTCTTTAGGGCCAATATGTTGAATAATATGAATGAGAATATGATAGACATTAGTGCTACTAAAAGTATGTTGTAGCTATTAAATCTCTTTGAGTTCTTTTCTTAAGTAGAGGAATGAAAAGAGATGGTATATCTTAGGAGTTGTGTTGAAATCTTCTGGAACAAACTTGAGACAATTTTCCTATTGTTAGGAAAAGTTGAAAACTCCTCATAAAATATTTGCATAATATTCCTAATTTCTCGAATTAGGAAAAAGTTGAAATTCTCTTTGAATGGGATAAAAGGAATTTCATAATCGTTTGAGATTATGCATACTAATCTTAATGATTAGTAAATTCTCAAAACTTTGAAAATATAATCATCTGTAAACAAGATTTAAGTTTGTTAAAACATAGTTTTATGGTTAAAACTCATAGCAAAGTTTACTTTAGTATGATTGGGTATTTTTTTACACATTGTTCAATACACTTATGTATATATTTCTATCTTAAAATGTTATAAATGCGGGGGTGTCTTAAAATGATGATTAGAGTCAGAGAGAAACCTAGTTGATCCTCTTACCAAAGGTTAAAGTCGGAAATTGGTTCTAGATTCGTCGAGGGGGATGGGTCTAAAGCCCATTGGTTGAGGAATTCATAGTGGATACCAACTTAGTTATCTAAGTTCAATGTGGTCAAACGAAACCATGGAGAGGACTCATAGTGTACATTTTTACTACCTATCCCTATGATGAACAATGTACATGCCCAGGTTGAGTTTAATTACTCTTAATAAATTCATAGCCTAGGTTTTGGGTGGTCTTAGTGAGAAAGACTTGATGAATTTACCGACTTTGGTTGAATAACTACTCTTAATAAGTTCATAACCCAGTGTTGAGTGGGTGGTCCTAACGCGAAGGACTAGATGAACTTGCCGCTAGAAAGGATAAGTTTTCTTAAACTCTTAATGAATTCAAATCCCAAGAGTTTGGGTGATCCTAAATGAGAATGACTCATTGAATTCACCAGTTAAAGAGGTTGAGTATTTATTCTTAATGATTTCTTATCTATGAGTGTGGGTGGTTCATTTGATATGAACTTGAAGAAATTCACCTTGTTTATTTGTGAGGATGAGTTGTTGTAAAAGCTCTTAATTATTTCATAGCCCAAATCTGGGTGGTTTATGTTGAGATAAACCTGATGAAATAACCTACGTAAGTGAGAAGGACTAGCCACCTTCTATGAAAAACGTTGGGCCGTTTTCTAGTACACTTACTAGAATCCTGAGGAAAGAGGTCTATATATACATTTGTATATATACTTTGCAGACACATCAAAGACTTCGGTGGATGAAGGGGTTAGTTGTGTGTTATGAGTTCACCCTAATCTTAGAAAGTTCAAGACTCGTTCACTTATCTAAGAGAAGAATTACACATAATCAGTATGTTCTAGTTCCAGATACATTCACTAAGGCTTAAGCAACTAATCTCGCTATTGCTCTTCTCGTGTTTTAACTTCAATGCTCTCATTTTTACGAAGGATATTCTTTCGCATTAGTGGGGGGATATTGTTAATGCTCAATTGTAACGTTTATTTTATGTCTATTTAATTCTATTATTAAAATTAAATTTTATTGTGGAAACGATGATTTTGCCCTCACTATTTATCCTATAAATAGTGGACAATTTTACTCATTTAAAAAACATCCCAAAGCAAATGTCATTTACTTTGAAACACTCTTTGGTTTTCATAAACCTTTCTTGAGTGTTATTTTGAGTTGAGAGAAGAGCAGCACCATCAAAGTCGACTCCATCTTTCGGGTGTACGAAATTTGGAGAGTCATGTTAACCTCAGGGGGCCATTCGTCCATTGTAGCGATTACACACATTGGGGCGAATTCGCTTCTAAGGGTGTGGTTAATACCATGACACGGTTTGGTTTGATTTTGTTATTTTATTATTTTCAGTCAATGCTAACGCCTCGTTTTGCAGCATTCTATTTTTTCCAACAGCAATGTCCCACATGAGAATAGAGTTATTCTGAATAGGCAAAGGAGACTCTTGGTGGTCAATGCTTGTCTAGTCTGTCAATACCTCTAAGACTTTATGTTTCATGTTTTGAATAACCGCCTCTACTTTCTGGACTCGAATCGAAAAAATACAACCATCTACCATCAAGTCTAAAATTTCATCGACGTTTTCTAGTTGACAAGTTGTAATTTGAAGTCTACAACGCTCAAAAGACGATGGACTTTGTGTATCCTCATCCAGACGAACCAATGTATCCCATACCTTTGCAATACTTTCAAATGACGAACGTCACCAAGCATGAACCAGGACCCCACTAATCGATACCCACACCCTTCTAGAATCTATTTCAATGAAAGGAGACCAAATTTAAGTTCTACAGAACCATCTCCTTAAACTATTCGATTGTATTGATTCCTGACGTGATTCCTCTAAGTCACACATAATAAAGAACATCTTCCCTGCCAAATGCATTAAAGAGCAACCTTTTAGACTCTCCTTATGAAATTCAGTCGCTAGTTCTACCACCTGTTTCAGTTGATCCGACCAACCTACAACACATGTCTTGAGGTTTTCATCGTAGTCCTTATCGACAACACCCACAATCTTTTTTCTAGTTGCTTTTTGATCCCTTGCATGCGCATTTCTTAACCCATAAAAATAAGAGTGAGGTAATTTAACCATAAAAATAAGAGGTACAAAGTTTAAAAGAATTAAAAATTTGAGGGTCCAAATAGATAAAATTTCCTACTATATGTTATAGTAAAACATTTTAGGGGAACACAACCCTCTAAAAGGAACAACATAGTTCTGTCACTGAGTGTTAGATTTATATTTGTTTGAGACATGTACCATATATTATTTTTGAGGATATTTCGTGAAAATACTCGGCTTTAGGAAAGTGTTGTAGTCGACAGTGAGAGTGAGCTAGACAAATACTCTGCTCCAAGATGATTCAAGAGGCAGATAAATATCATCTAAATCTGAAAAAAGAAGGTGATTTTAAAGATTTTCGAATAAGATCTTTAACTAATTTTAAAAAAAATAATATAATGGAAAATAAAAGAACGAACAAAAACTCTTGTATTGGTGTGCAGGATGAAAATCAACCATCTTTTGTTTTTTACGAGTCCAATAATTAATGTGTTAGAGTACTGATCAATGTTAGCATGCTGGTTTAAGATTTTGGTGGGCTTAGGTCAAACTAAACAATTAGAGCCTAATTAGAGATTTAAATTACAATTGTGGTCACATTATGTTTATCGCGATTACGGGCATAACAAATGCTATTGCAGTTATTGAAAGTGTCGCAATTGTGAATTTTTTTAATAACATATGATATTGTGGACATACGATTGTGGAAATCGTTGTTTCGGACGATGTCAATATCGCTATATAACGGTTGATATTACGGTTGTAGACTGTTATTTAAATCTCTATCCCTAATAACAAGTATTGGAAAACAATTAAATTTCAAGAGTATGTCCATAATAATAAGCATTGAAAAAAAATTGGTTCTCTAATAACAAATACGAAAAATGAATTTTAAGAGTATGATCATAATAACAAATATTAAAAAAAATTATGCCCCTAATAATAAGTATTGAAAAAAATTAGACCTTTAATAATAAGTATTAGAAAAAAATTATTTTAAGAGTGCCCCTAATAACACAAATTAAAAAAATTTGGCCCCTAATAACAAGTTAAAAATTGGGGCCTTAATAACAAGTAGTAGAAAAAAAATAGAATTTTAACAGTGTCCAGAATAATAAATATTCGAAAAAAATTAGCCCTTAATAGCAAATATTAGAAAAAAATTAAATTTTAAAACTAAGACCCTAATAAATAATATTAGAAAAAAAATTACTCCTAATAACAAATATAAAAAAAATTGAACCTATAATTATATTAAAATAGTTTTTATAAATATAATTTAGTATACAAATTACCCTTCTTGCCCAAGCCCATATACCACTCTGAATGCTAGAGTATTAATCAACTATTAATAAGTTGGTTAGTAGTCTGTTAACAATGATTAATACCTAACATAATGTTCCAAAATTAATATACGGCTCTGAGTGCTAGAGTATTAATCAACTATTAATAAGTTGGTTCGTAGGCTGTTAACAATGATTAATACTTAACATAATTTTCAGAAAAAATGTCATTTTTTATTCTTTTAAAACATATTAAAATTACAACTGTTTAGAGGATAAACGGATCATTTGGACAGGTTCCAGTTCGGGTCATTTCGAGTTTGATGACATTAGATTTAGGTTCGATTATGGTCAGTTTGGGTCTAATTTGATTTTAGTTCGACCGGGTATCAGGTCGGTTCGGATCATTTCTTGTCTGACTATATTCAATTCAAGTCGGTTTGGGTCTGGTTCGATTTTACTTCGGTCTATGGTGATTCGGGTCAAGTATCGTGTCAGTTCGGGTCATATCGAATCAGTTGATTTTTGGTCAGGTCAACAAGAGATCGGTCGGTTTCAACCGGATTTTCAGGTCGTGTCAGTTTTTATACCCTATATATGGCTTTATAAAGCTGATATATTTGACTTTTTAGTGAGTTGTGCGACAATTCACATCTCATCTTCTTTTATTTCTTTTAATATATTTTTTTATTTCGGGTTGCCTTCATGTTCGAATTGCTTTTGATTTAGGTAAAATCAGTTCAGGTCTATTCAGTTCGTTTGAAAATTAGTTCAAGTCCATTTCGACTCAACTAAAATTCAGTCAATTTTGGTTCGATATGATTTATTTTAAATTTCAAATCAAATTTAAATTATCATAATCGGGTCTATATAAAATCTCGAGTTAAATAAATAAATTTGAGTCTTGAGTTAAATTTATCAGTTTCTATATGCTTCCCATCTCAAGGCTCATATTTTTCTGAAAGATGATATTAATCTACTCGAATTTTGTCGGATTCACTCCCATAACACAGCTTGTCACCATTGCCTATCGCATAATCACCGATTTTGAGTACCCGCCAATCATTATTTTCACATCGTTTTCATTTGAAAATCGGAAATCTGCACTTCATATGCAGGGCAACGTGTTGCATGGCCTTTCCACTCTTCCCAAGAAGTCAATATTTCCGGCTGTCTTTCCGAGGTCATTCCTGGTCTGAAGGAGGGAGATTGGGTTTCAAGCGGTCGAATTACAACCATTTACTTCAAGTGCAGTTTGATATCACTTTAATATATATTGTGTTTAAGTTTTTGTATATATAGAAAAATTTTATTAGGAGACTCTTTTACTAAAATTAAGAATACGATATAGGTCGATTCGAATTAATTTGGACAAAATTCTAATAAACCAAAAAAGCCACAAATAAGTAATTATTAATCAATTTATTTAATTTTTGAATAAAAATAGACAAACAATTGCATCAAATTTTTTTTTGTTCTCTACATCAAATTGATGCTTATTAATATTTAATAAGTTTTATTACTACTCTAATAGAATGATGATTTCATTGAAAATAAGTTGAAGGAATATTAGTTGACTTAGCATAACCAGAAACAGTCGAAGACTTTTTCAATAGTTTTTACAAATATTTTGAAATTTTGATTTTTTTATATTTATAACTTTTGATATTTTATTTTTATGTTTTTTACTTAATTTTTTTAATTTATTATAGTGTTTTTTAATATTTTATAAATATTTGTATATTATTTAAATATTTTTAAAATTTTAATAATTTCTTATTTTTTAGCTTAAAGATTAAATAAGTTATCGAACATTCAATTAAAATCAATTATTCCCCTAAACTCTGCAAAAAAATCAATTATACTCTCGAAGTAAGTTAAAAAAAAAAAAGCAATCCAGCCCTTCTGCCACATCTCATTACACGTGTACTACCACGTCACCATCATGGACCTCCACGTTAGCACAGTGGACCGCTAAATCAGCACCGTTAATTATCATATCAGCACTTTAATGGTCAACGCATGTCAAAGGGCAAAATTGCTGCAATTGAATGACTTTGAGGGCAAAATTACTAATTTGGACTTACTATAACGGCAAATTTGACCTTTTAGCCTTTTAGTTATAAGTCGAGTCTTTGAAATTTCAAATCTTTATTAAAAAATTAATAGTATTCAACGGTGTATTATATTAGTGATATTCAACGGTGTACGACGCTCGTTGTAAACTCATCCTATTTAATATATACGTGGTCAGAACAAACGACATTTTGATGTTGCCCTGCCGATGTCAAAATCATCTTTATTATGAATGATTATATAAGCCCCTTTTTTATTTTTTTCATTCCTTTTAAAATAATTAAATTTATATTTTATGGAAATTAAAATATAATTAAACAAAAGTTTTACTTATTTTAAATAAAAAATTGTATTGTATCTCCCCAGATTATTTGTACTCGTTTCTTCTATTTAGGGTTAGAAAATTTTTTAATGAGACACATAATTTTGGTTAAGCTTGTCTTATTAATAAAATCTTTTGTCGAGAAAAAAAATCATTTCAAAGTTAATATATAATTGGATTACATATAAGTGTGAAATACTTAAATTTTACATGAAGTAAAATATAATTAAATTAAAATTCAACTAATAAAATTTTAAGGCTTAACCGTCAAATAGGTGCCCAAACTATGCCTTTTTTCAAGTTAGGTGCCCAAACTATTTTTTGGGCCAAATAGGTGCCTAACGTTTCATTCCGTGACTCATTTAAGGTTCTCCGTTAATTCTCACCATTAAAGGACACGTACCATCTCCTGAAAATTCCAAAATTATATTAAAAATAAATAAAATTACTTAATTTTTAGAAAACCTCTAAATTTTCCAGATTTCACAAAACAGCCCCAAATTCCAAAATCCCTAACTCCCCAAAACCTAAATCCCGATTTGGGCCGATTTCGCCGCCGATTGCCACGTCGCCGCCCACCACATCGGTTACTGGACCATCACGACCATTTTCCCTACCACCCCGTAGCCGAAAATCGACCGATGTCGTGCGAAACGCTGAAATTGTGAATGGTTTTTTTGAACGATTCGCGACGAACGGTGTGTGGGTTGTTCGGCGAGGGAAGGGCGCTTTATTCCGTCGCTGAAAATGCAGCCAACGCCGATTGGAGTGGTCAGATTTGGGGGTTTAGGGATTTGGGGACTATTTTGGGAAAATTTGAAAATTTCAGGATATATTTTTATTTTGTTTTATTAATTTTATTTATTTATAATATATTTTTGGAATTTTTAGGAGATGACACGTGCCCTTTAATGGTGAGAATTAACAGAGAACCTTAAATGGGTCACGGAATGAAATGTTAGACACTTATTTAGCCTAAAAAATAGTTTGGGCACCTAACTGGAAAAGAAGTTATAGTTTGGGCACCTATTTGCCTATTAAGCCAAATTTTAAAGTAATTAAATTTATAATATAGGGAATAAAAAATGAGGATAGATAAATTTCAATTGAATGCCCATAAATAGTTGAAGTTACGCATAACAGATGTTACAAAAACGTTTTCTTGAAACATTAAATTAAACAATCTAGTATAAAGAGACCAGAATTCCGACTTCTACACTCATACCAATCGACATCTCTTGGTATCAAATCGTCACATAGACACCAATAGACCATGGCTAAACTCGCCAACAATTCATCCATTATTGTTGCTTTGCTCTCATCGATGATTGCAGCTTCCATGGTAGTTGCAGCCGGCGAGTTTACAATCCCTCCGCAGCCGGAACCAGGTTTCTATAAAACCATAGAAGAATGCTCCAAAAAGATCAGTGATCAATGTGGGGAAATTATTGTGGGAGCAGTTTTAGAGGATCATGATATTTCTGAGCAGTGTTGCGTTGAGCTTGTTAATGGGATGGGAAAACTCTGCCACGAAAACATTCTCAGGTTTTACGTCTCATTGCCAGAGATGGGGATTAGTGCTACTCATGTTTACACCAGAGGTGCTCAAGTATGGAATACTTGTGTCTTAAAAGCTGCATCTAAGATCTGATTATTTGGCTCAACATTTCTCAAATGGAATTACTAAATAATATTGCTAGAATGAAATAATATTTTATTCTATATTATATAAAATATTATACCTGTTAAGGCCTTTTCTTTTGTTCCAATATCTTTTAAATTTGGTTGTTTGGGTGTTATTATGGATATAGTATATAAGGCATTGGTATGGACTTTAAAGTCGGAATCAGGGGCTCCTTATACTAAGCTTATTTAATTTAACGTTTCAAGAAATTGTCTTTGAATGTTCTTAACTGTCGTTATGGGTTTAATAAGTTCGACTATTTATGGGTTTTGAGAAGTAACGACAATTAGGTTGGGAGACAGGGAGAGTTAAGACGATGGCTAAAATCAATTTATAAAATTTTAATATAAATTTAACGTAATTAATTTTTTAAGGCTAAAGGGGTATTTTGCCCCCGAGTTCAACCAAAAAAACTAATTCAGCTCCTTGCCGAAAAACACGCCCAATTCAGCTTCTGTCAAACTTTTGACCGACGTTGACCGTTAAGGTGCTGACGCGCCGGTCCAAGATGCTGGCGTGACAGTCAACGATGATGACGTGGTAGTACACATGTGATTATGACGTGACAGAGTGGCTGAATTGATTATTTTAACCAAATTCGAGGGTATAATTGATTTTTTTTCCAAATTCAGGGGCATAATTGATTTTAATTGAAAGTTCGATAACTTAATCTTTAAGTAAAAAATAAAATTTTAAAATATTTAAATAATCATAAAATATTAAAAAATAAAAACACTGTAATAAATTAAAAAATAATAAAAACATAAAATTCAAAGTATCAAAATTAATAAAAACATACAATTGCTAGAGCATAGAGTTTCATGTACAATGGTAAGTCGGGGCATATACGTCGTCGACATAATATCGTTAGACAACTAATCTCAAATGGAGTTATCCCTATTGAATTTATAAGATCAAAGGATAATATTGCAGATCCACTAACCAAAGGGTTAAATCGAGATCAAGTTGAGAAAACATCTAAAGGAATGAGACTAAAGCACATGAAAAGTAAATGAGCTATGTGAAGGAAAACTCTAGCTAGTTGACTGGAGATCCCAAGACCTAAGTTCAAAGGGACAACCTAATTGCATAAACCTATTCGGTCATTGTGGGGGGTTTTATCCCCAAGTCCGTTCCTATGATGTAAACATTGATCAAAATGGAATAGTCTAAGCAAAAGCTTTTAATGACCACTGTGTTCTTCGGTGAGCCGAACAACATAAGTCACCTATGTGAGAGTGAAGTAAGACCGGTTCAAGGAGACTATTGGGAATAGTTCTTTCAAAATCTTGCAGAACCAAACAATGTCCATGGCTATATGGACATAACCATGAGAACTAATACTCTTGGCAGAAAGATAGTTGTGTGAAGTATATCATTGTTTACACCAACATCTGAATAGTTTAAGGTCATTACTCTACTGGTTAGCCAGTCAAGTTGAGAAAACATCTAAAGGAATGAGACTAAAGCCCATGAAAAGTAAATGAGCTATGTGAAGGAAAACTCTAGCTAGTTGACTGGAGATCCCAAGACCTAAGTTCAAAGGGACAACCTAATTGCATAAACCTATTCGGTCATTGTGAGGGTTTTTATCCCCAAGTCCGTTCCTATGATGTAAACATTGATCAAAATGGAATAGTCTAAGCAAAAGCTTTTAATGACCATTGTGTTCTTCAGTGATCCGAACAACATAAGTCACCTATGTGAGAGTGAAGTAAGACCGTTTCAAGGAGACTATTGGGAATAGTTCTTTCAAAATCTTGCAGAACCAAACAATGTCCATGGCTATATGGACATAACCATGAGAACTAAAACTCTTAGCAGAAAGATAGTTGTGTGAAGTATATCATTGTTTACACCAACATCTGAATAGTTTAAGGTCATTACTCTATTGGTTAGCCAGTAAAGTAGATATATTTTCACAATGGAAGGTTCAAAAGAGGAAACCTACCTATCTGTCGCAACTATTTTTCAAATCGGGTGTGAAAAATAGCTTGACGACCGTTCTTTGGAAAAAAAATTAAGGTTTTTGGTCATTCTTAATTTAATCTTGAAAACTTAGGGTTTTTCATATTAAATCGAATTTTCTTTTATTTAATCTTTAAAAACATTTTGGAGTCGCCACCGATCACTTCGTGGTAGAACGGACACCAGAAAAAACAAACCAGAGATTCTGTCTTAAAATTGGGTTCGGGAGTCGGTTACGTGTAGGGAATGATTAACACCCTACGAACTCCCGTTATCGGTACCTTAATTTTACGTGGCATTTTGGCATTTCGAGTAATAATTTGAATTTAATTTATCTATAATTATTAATTGAATTTAAATTTTGAATTATAGATATCTTTTATCAGGAGATTCATTTTGTTCGAATATGAGATTAAAAGCACCCCATTAGGTGGCACCCCTATTCATATTTAAAAATGAATTTCCAACATAAAAGGTTTTTTATGAATGTCATTTTATTGTCTTGTTGATTTTAAGTATTAATCCTAAAATGCTCTAATTAATTAGTCATTTATGCTATGAATATTAATTAATTTAATGGCTTTTATGGGAAGATGCCAACTGCGTGAACACCTTCCATATATTTAAAGATCTTAAATTAATCATATTCCTAATTTATTAATCCTTCTAATTGATTAAAGTTCTAGTCCTAGTTAAGGCTCTAACAATTATTAAGTTAATATTATAAGTAAAAATGTATATTAAATATTCACTTTTAAAACCAATGTTGAGATAACACCCCACTGTAAACGATGAAACACCATCCAAATTTGGGCCCCAAAGGTTCAATTTAATTTACATTTAATTAACTACAATGTATTTCAATTAATTATTTAATTTTAACTAAAGAACCAAATTAATGTTCAATTTTAAGTTGAATATATATTAAATATAATTTATTAAAATCCATGTTGAGATAACACCCCATTGTAAACAATGGAACACCATCTAAATTTGAATTTTAAAATTTATACTTAATATATATATAATTACTACAATTATCTACCTAATTTAATTATTGAATCCTAATTAGGGAACCTAAACTAAAGGCTTTAATAATTAATACTATGTGGTTAAGATACCTAGCACACAATACTACATGCTTCATTTTAAAACATGCAATCATACGTATAATTAAAACAATTAAATTAAATTAAAGGAATGAATTAGAAGAAATAAAACTTGCAAAATCTGACTTTTATTACAAAAATACTAAATTGAACCAAATACAAAGCCTAATGCCCCAATTACAAAGCCCTAATGACCAAAATGAAAAGATTACAAGTCTGGTGGTTCAATTATAGAGTATGAAAGACTAAATTGAATTGATTACAAAACCTAGGGGACACATTAGAGGGATTTAGGGACTAAAATGAGAGATATCAAAGGTTTGGGCAAAAACCAAAGAGGGTCCGAATAGGAATGCGCGGATCCTCTACCCACCCGGTTAAGAAGACGCAGATCCCCTATACCCGTCCCTCAAAACGACAGCGCTTTGGTCAGGGTATTTAAACCCTCACTTAAGCCTAAAACTGGCTCTTCCCTATCATTTTTCAAAATCCCATTCTCTCACTTCCTTTTCACTCTCTCTACACTCTTTGAAACGAACAACAAATTGCCCAGAAAAACTAACCCACACGGGTCAAAATATACCCTTTTTGTTTGAATGTTCATTGTGTTCTTCATAAAAATGGAGAACACGGTTGAACGTCGCCCTTAACTACCACCTCAAATTCAATCTTCCACCATCGAACTTCGATCTCCTTTAAGTGTTCGCTAGCAGTTAGGGTTCGAACCCCGGCCACCGCAGGCGATCGCTGGCCGCCCTAGGGCGATTTTCGCCCATCGTCGACCACCGTGACCAAAACCCTAAATCACTAGAAAACAAATAGATTTTTCAATCATAAACCCTAAACTAAGCCTGAATTCAACTAAATCCTCCCTTCATCCCCGGCCTAGGACCTAGATCTACCTAACCCGAACCTTCTTCAACTCCGGCCAAACCCTAAAAACACTTCGGCCACCATGAAACTTTCTCTGATGCTCATTTTATATTTCAATTTCATTTCTGTTTTCTTTTTGTAATCACTCATTTTTATCTGTAAATACATATTAGTGTTGCATGTATACATATTATATTATATGTTTATTATGTGCATGAGTGTTATTAGTTTATGTGTGCATGTATATTATAAACTATGTATGTATACGTATTAAATACGGTTTATGTGTGTCGCGTATGCATCTATATTTAGTACGAGCGTATTTGTTTTTATGGTTAATTATGTGTATAATTATATATGTATGTATACTGGTATGTTTGCATAGGTATATACGTATGTGTATTGCTGTTATAATTATACTATTGGGCTAATATAAAATGAAAATTCAAAAAAATATATTAAAACCAAATAAATAAATTGCAGTCCAAGTCCAATTACAAATCAAGTATTATTACAAGGCCCGGCTGGCCCAAACCCAAACCTATTTAATTCTAATTATTTTTGGTGCAGGTGACTATGGGCCGTTGGATCAAGATCTGATCCAACGGCCACGATCCAAGCAAGGAGCAAAAATATCTGCCATCCGCGTGCACTACACGTCTGGACCGTTCGAGTGCCACGCGCACGTGCGGTCCACGCGCGGACTCTTTGATATCCCACGCGTGCGTGAGCCCCACGCGCTCTGACCCCTCGACTGCTGAACCCCACGTGGCACGATCTGGAGACGTTTCACCAATCGAGGCTTCATCTGGGTCGTTCATCCTTCAAGCCATCCCGACCGTTAGATCAGATCTGATCTAACGGCCGAGAACGCCTCTGGCCGAAGACAGAGCCCACACCGCCACCATGCTGCACCATGCCGGTCTTCAACCACCGCGCTCAGACATGTCAAAACACAACAAGAAAGAAATATGTCAGATTAGCAGTCCAGATCTGAAAAAGCAAATATTATACTACTTGTACCAAAACCAAAGACAGACATATATATGTACGAAACAAATATTTTGTAACAACAAGTTGGAATCGAACAAGCAAAGATGTAATCGAAAGAAAAGAAATACAAAAAGTCGGTCCAGTGGTAAATACTCGTCTCTTTTTTATTTTTATTTCGCATGCATACACAAAAGATAGAAAACAAAAAAGAGGGTTAGAAATCTTACCATCGCCGTCGGTGGGTCTCCCCTCACCAGTGATAAGCCTTTTCTGCTTTCCCAAGCCGGATATGGTGAACTGAAAGGAGTGGGAGACCCCTTTTCGTTTTCGTTTTGGGTTGAAAAAATGGGTTTTTATGTTTCGTATTTCCTAGATCTAGGGCAAATGGAGGCTTTTCATCTTAATCCAACCTCGGATTCGTGTCGAGGGTAAGATTGGGGTTATTTTGGTGTGTTTTTTAGGCTCGCCGGCTCCGGTTAGCGGCGGCCGGCGGCGGAGAATACGGCGGCCGGCCGCCGGATTCTGGGTTCGTCAGGGGAGGTTTGAGAGAAAACGAAGAACGGAGGCTGGTTATAAAACTGAAAAATGAATAAATGGCCGAAAATTTGGTTTCGGCCTAAAAGATGGGTTTTTATAGCTGTTATTATTTTGTGAAATGGGTAAATTACGTAATAAATCCCCCCGCGCTTTCAATATTTTCACTTCTGTCTCGCCGCATGGTATATTTACAACTCTGGTCCCCCTTGTATTTCAAAATCTTGTAATCCAGTCCCTAAATTACACCGAATCAGTTTTTAAATGGTAAAATTACCCCTTTAACCATCCCGCGTTTTTGAACTTTTCATTTCGGGTCTGCCCCTTGGTCCAATTACAGTTTTGATCCTTTTAGGTTCTGTCTATTTCGCATTTTCGTCCTTAAATTACATATTATTGTCCTTTTAATTTCTGCCACTGACTTTTATTTTTCTTTCATTTCAGTCCTGTTTCCATGTAAATATTCATGTTCGTATTATGATCGTATATGTTAATGTAGTCTTTTGTCTTATTTTATATCCCTCGTATATGCCATGTATTTTTATGTTTACATGTATATGTGTATTAAGTTTATAATGATTATGTATCTTTTTATTCGGTTATTCGTATTAAGCATGTTATGTTCTAGATTGATTCGTACACGACATGTTTTGTATTTTTGTATGTATTGTATGTTCTCTTGACCTTTAGGTTACGTGTTAGTGTGTCTTCTTTTTATGTATAATATATTGTTCCATATATGTTGAAATATATTTTATTTCTAATATACATGTCTTCTTGAAATATGTGTTTTTGTCTATACATGTATTTATTCCTACCTTGTTATTGTGGCATGTTAAGTTTGCTTTTATCTAATATTAAGCTTGGTATGTATATGTGTATTTTAATTACGTATTTTATTTATGTTAGATTAGTATTCTGTTATGTGAATATTTACTGTTTTTAAATCATCTGCTATGTCTTATATTTTTGTCATTAAGATTGCATATGGTATATAAATTGTTAATGCGGTGCCCTTTTATCCGAGCGTAAACGGGGCCAGTATCAGGCGTAGTGATAGTGGTTGGGCGTTTACTCTCGGATAACGGGGCCCCTTAAAATTTATTCACAATTATGACCGAATTTTAAAATAATCGTCACTTTAACCCGGAAAATTCAACAATAATAAATCGGTAATTATTAAAGTACCAATTTTGGGCGGTGTGGGGGTGCTAATCCTTCCCCATCCGTAACCGACTCCCGAACCCATTTTTTGAATCTCTGGTTTTATGGTGTCCGGCCTACCTAAGTGGCCGGTGGCGACTCCAATTTTTAAATAAAATGCGGTTTTTGAAAAAACCCCACGAAATAAATATTTTATATCAAAAAAATCACAAACACCTCTCAACACCTTCGAAAACCCACGTTTTTAGCGATTGAAAAAGGACATCGCTACAGATGGCGACTCCGCTGGGGAATTTTTTTTGTTTTTTTTCAAAAACATATGAGAGTCAAGCTTTTAAAATAATTACCGCTTTACTATTATTGGAAGTTCTGGATTAAAGTGACTATTAAATTAACATTCGGTCATAATTGCGCGTTTATTTTAACGCATTTAAAATATGGCATATAAACCCATTTTTTTAAGTGGGGGGAAAACGCTGATGCTTTTGTGGAGATATCGTTCTCCCGTATGGGCCTAGCAAGTACCTTCGGGGCTCGAGTACCTTATGCTTTCGTAAGGATATCGTTCCTTCGTACGGGCATAAGCGAATGGGTCCCCCTGAATTGAACCCAGTTGAAAGGAGCCTATAATGGGTGATGATCGTGGGCCTTGCTACCCTTAGTAAGGGACAGCAAGGACAATTCGGGTACCTCCTAGAACCAAGACTGCATGTAGAGAATACATAGAAACCCACCCTGTTAGAGCCATGCGGATAACCTTAGGTGTTTTAGACGGGATAAATAGGGTTGTTTTGTGTGTTTATTCTGTTTAATTTTGTCTTTTTATTTATATATTTATTAATTTTATCTGGTACTGACTTGTTTTCTTTTCGTTTTTGTTTTTTTCTCATACATCATGCATTTGCATCACATAAAGGTATTGGATCAAGTGGTTTGCCTGATCAGAAAGTCTTTCACCATGGAAAAATTGTGTCTTAGGAAAGAAGAGCTTAATTTGTCAGTCAGACATTGGTCAGAGGTCAACCAGAAAATCCAAGGGGACAGTTTGCCGAACGAACGCGTAATAGCAGGGTACACCTATGTGAGTCTCCAACATAACGACCTATAGGATCTTCAAAGCATTTGGGAAAGATGGGACCGAAGACTACAAGACTTGTTCTGCGATAGTTATGGCGACATTGCACAGCTGTTATATGTTCGGATTAACCAGCCCCTACTCCGAGCTATAGTCCAGTTCTGGAATCCGGATTTTTGCTGCTTCACCTTTAATGGGCAGGACATGATGCCTACAGTAGAAGAATACACTGCTTTACTTAACCAGAAAAACATTCAGGAAGATTGGATCTACGCGAAGCCTCCGAGGAATCAGAATTACACTACGAAACTCAAAACCTTTGCGGGAATGAGTGACGATTGGGTTAATGGCCTCCTTCAGATCCGAGGAGACAATACAGTCTTTGCATGGGAAAGTATTCGGGACATCATACCGACACATCCAGACGAGGCAAAGAAAATGGACTTGTTCGCCTTAGGAATATATGGCTTGGTGATCTTTCTAAGAGTACTCGGGAACATTGACATAGCCATTCTGGACTTATTTGAGCGGGTAAAACGGAAAGCAAACCCAGTACCAGCAATCTTGGTTGAGACTTTCATTTCCTTAAATGCTAGCCGGAAACATGAAGAAGGACGTTTTGAGGATGCGCACAGCTGTTACAAGTATGGATTCGAGTCACATGTGGAAGACACCAACGAGGGTCTGCCGGATATCCTTCCAAGGTTTTTCGCCTTTTAGAGTACTTAGCAAAGGAATGGCGAGAGGATTTGAAAACAAAAAAGTGGACTAGTTTCTTCAGAACATTCAAGATGAAGACATAGCATGGAGGTCTCATGGCTCGGTAAAGTTAATTATTTTCTATACAATTGTGGTGATTTCAACCGGCTGATGATGTTGGGATTGCATGGAGGGATCGCCTCATGCTCCGCTTTTAGTGTCTCGGCAGATTCGGATCACGACAGTTCATTCCCAATACCACCGGATTAAGCCAAACTGAATTTCTTTTCAAAGGGGAGTTCAAAGGAAAAATTCGGACCATCATGAGAGCACAGGGACCATTGTTACGGATCGGGGTAGAAGGAGATACCGAGCACATGACTACCCCGACTACAATCTTTGGAGACGTTTGAGGTTAATAATGTGATTCCCGAATCTGATCAAGGACCAGCAGTGTCACTCGAAGAGCTTACAAGGGTGGTACCGTCTGAAGCCGACATCTTAAGGAACGAACTCAAGAAGTTAAAAGAAAATGGACATCCAACGGACCCAACATGCGGCGCGAGCTCTATAAGGCAAGCTTAGAGGTTGACGAGCGGGACGAGATCATTAGGCAGTTGAAGAAATTAAATACAGATTTGAACGACAAGGATGCTCTTTATCAAAAAGATGCCCTTCTACTACAAGCAAAAATACAGAAGGCCGGCCGGAGTCAATTCATAGTTGTGGAAAGAGAAAGAATGAATGGTATCCATTTGGTGGAAGAAGAACGAGAAATCAGTAAGAGAGCAATCGAGAAAGAGATAGAAAGCTGCCGGTTGGCTATGGAAGAAGAAAAACGGTCCTCCAAGAAGGTCATTGATCAGGAAAAGGAAAGATTCAGGCAAGAAATCAGCAAGGGAAAACAAGCTGTCCATCATGAGAAAGAAAGCGTCGCCGTATGGAAAAGAAAGTCCATGAGTAGCCGAAATAGACTGTTAGAGATGCAAAAATTGTACGATGACACTATTCAAAGTCTGGAGCAAAGCCAAAGTCGAATGGCGAATTAAAAGGGGTGGCGGAAGTTGAACACTCACTTGAATGTACTTGCCACGTAAATGGTTTCACCGAGCTTCAAGAAAGAGAGCGCGAAGTAAGCATGTTACGAGCACGAATTGAGTCCCTCGAAGCAACTGTTGAGGATTACAAGGAAAGAATTTGTGTGTTCGAGGAGGCTGCAGCCGGAGGGGACACCTATTGGCAAAAGAGATCGTGGTGCTGCCGGATGGTACAGGATAAGGACCAATATTACGCAAACCTAATGGTGGACATACAGCGAGTCGCCAGGCATGTGAATGATTTAGCTGTCGAGGCTGAAACTCTCCGGCCTTTCATAGTCCCGGAAATGGAAGAAGCTCCCAGGTTCCTCAAGCTGCTCAGGGCAATTGGAAAATTAGGAGATAGAGCTAGGGCTTATCTATAGGACTCTATTTTGTAATTAGATCTTTTGTATTATGGATCTTTATTTTGTAATACAAACTCTGTTGTAATCTAGACCCTTTAATTCCTGTGGAAGTAGTTCAAAAGGGTGATTACCAGCGGAATCAGTACCTTATCTGCATACATTCTTGCATTTGCATCATGACATTCGCATCATTATACATGCATTTATTCCTGCAACCATATTAACATTATGAATGTTGTGGCAATGTGTGTAGTTAACCCGCAATCATTCATCACCCATACTTTACCCGGTTACAAAGCAAACTCATGGAAGACAGGATAATCAATCTAGAAAAAGGGCAAAAAGAGCTCGAGACAAGGCTTGAAGAGGCCTAGAGAAGCCTCAGTGATCAGATTGCGCAGTCGCAAGCATCTATAGTATCCGACATAACCGCATTGTTGGCTAAGAGTCTTGGAAAAAGAGTGGAAGGAGAAACCATTCAAGAGCCGAGGGGGTACCCCACTCACTACAAGGTTCAACCAACTGCACCAAACCCGGCTAGGAAGGTGTATATCGACCACTGCGCAGAATGTCATCTAGTTTTCAAATAGGGGCACCCGAGACTCAACCCCTCGATGCTTTGAAGCACTCTATGAAGAAGAGGTGCGGACTGAACATGGTTGAAAGGATCGGGGCGAGGTAGAGAAAAAAGGGAGAGGAAAAGTTTTGCCTCATGGAGGAAAAATTTAAAACGTTACAATCTAATGAAGAATCAGGAAATGACGCTAGCGACTTAAGTCTGGTGTCTGATCTTGTCCTACCGCCAAAATTTAAAACGCCAGAGTTCGACAAATACGATGGAACCACGTGTCCTTCCGCGCACATAACAATGTACTGTCGAAAGATGGTGGCTTACCATAAGGACAAAAAGCTACTAATCCATAGTTTCCAGGACAACCTAACTGGAGCGGCGTTACGGTGGTACACCCAGTTGAGCAAAGCAAATGTTAAGACATGGAAAGATCTATCAAGAGCATTTACTGAGCAATACAAGCATGTAACAGATATGACCCCCAGCAGAATTATGTTGGAAAATATGGGACAGAAGTCCAACGAAAGCCTGCGGTAATACGCCCAAAGGTGGCGGGAAGTGGCCGCCCAAATTCAGCCACCCATCCCGGAACATGAAATTACGCCGTTATTTGTTAATACTCTGAAAGGGGCACTCTTTGATCGCCTCATTAATAACACAACGCAGTGTGCTTTGCTGACTTAATCGGGGATGGGGAGTCCCTTGAACTGGCAATTAAGAGTGGCGGGATTGATGGCGGGGAAAGGTCTCGGAGTATAACAAGAGAAATGAAGTAAACGCCACCAAAGACTTATACCGCCCAAGAACTTCACAGTTTCACAGCCACAAGCACTGTGGGAAAAAACACAAAACTCGAATCAAAGAGATGAGAGAATCGCCAGAAAAGAGAAAGAGAGAAGAACTTTCACTCCCCCTACCTGTTTCGTACTCAGAACTTTATTCCCAATTGTATGAAGCAGACCTGGTCCGTCCATACATCGTTACTCCTGTCAATCCGCCCTTCCCGTCTTGGTATAATCCGAACGCGCATTGCGACTATCACGGCGGTACCCCTGGACATCCCACTGAGAACTGCCTTGCTTTCAAAAAACTTGTGCAGAACTTAATCGATTACGGGATATTGAAGTTTGAAGAGTCGAGTGTAGCCAACAACCCGCTGCCTAATCATGGGAACAGAGGAGTAAATGTTATTGAAGAATACTTTACCATGAGGATTAAGGATGATGTGTCAGAAATCAAATCTCCTTTACGGTGGGTATTTCAACAGTTATGCATGGCTCGTGTGATCGACAAAGGCATGATAACAAGGCAAAAGGGATGTGGAGAGTATTGCGAATTCCACCAGACTGAAGGGTATGATATCCAAGAGTGCGATGAGTTCAAGAGATTGGTACAGCAATTAATTAATGAAAAACAAATAGAATTCTTCGAGGAGCCCATGGGGAAGAAGGGGTCGGACGTACACATGACGGATAGCCTCAAATCTAAATACGGGAATGATAGACCTTTTATCATCTCCCCCAGGCCAGGGAATGCAGGTGCCTCCCAAGGAGAAACCAACAAGATAAATCCCAAGATCATCATTTCAGCACCATCTCCATTCCCATTCAAAGATATGCGGCAAACCCCCTGGAATTATGCTGTAAATGTGACCATGCCAGAAAAACCAGAACACGGTCAGGTAAAAGAGCCTACGCTGAAAGACCAACAAAGCCAGAACAATGTAAACGCTGGTGAGGCAGGCCATTTCACAAGGAGCGGCAGATGTTATTCCTCCGAGACATTGAAAGAAGCTGAAAATGATAAGGGGAAGAGTACAACAGTTAGCCCTACGCAGATATTTGGAGAAGAACCTCCCCCAAAGATGAATGAGCTGGTAACTGAGACCCAGGCCAAAGAATTTCTAAAGTTCTTGAGACATAGCGAGTACAACGTAGTGGAACAACTACGAAAGCAACCGGCCAGGATCACAGTGCTGGAATTACTATTGAGTTCAGAAAAACACCGGAAGACGTTATTAAAAGTGCTAAATCAGACTTTCGTGCCCCAGGACATTTCTGTGACAAACCTGGACATGATAGTGGGGCATATCACTGCCTATAATCACATAACGTTCAGTAACGATGAGATCCCTGAGGGAGGAATGGGGTCCACCAAAGCCCTTAACATCACTACCCACTACAAAGGGTATGTAGTACCAGGCGTACTGATCGACAACGGGTCAGCATTGAACGTCTTGCCTATGGTGACCCTGCAAAAACTGCCAATAGATGGTTCGCACCTAAAGCCCTGCCACAATTCGGTAAGAGCCTTTGATGGTACGCAAAGAGAAACAATGGGGAAAATTGAGGTGCCCCTATTGATCGGACCAATGGAATATGTGATCGATTTTGTGGTGACGGACATAAAACCATCTTACAGCTGCTTGTTGGGAAGACAATGGATCCACTCCGCATGAGTTGTCCCCTCATCATTGCATCAAAAGTTAAAATTTGTAGTCGAAGGCAAATTGGTCACAGTAGAGGCAGAGCAGGAAATTGTTGCTTCAGTAACATCAGACGCCCTCTACATTCAAAATGATGAAGATGCTGCAGAATGCTCATTCCGAGCATTGGAACTAGTAAATGCCACATTCGTTTCAGAGGGAAGTCGGATCCCCTACCCCAGGTTATCTAATTGTACCAAGATGACCGTCGCAGAAACTCTGGGCCGAGGAGCCAAAGTAGGAAAAGGGCTGAGGAAGAAATTACAAGGAAACCTAAGAGCCAAGAATATGATAACCAAGAAGGATCGTTTTGGGCTGGGTTACCAACCAAGTGCCCAACAGAGAAAAGAGGAATATAAGAGAAAGGAGGAGCAAAGAAAAGCCAGATCTAAAGGAGAAGACATTCCGTGGAGACCGATGTCCTTTCCTAGTTTGAAAACCACTTTTGTCTCCGGAGGATTCTACCAGCCAGGTCAAGAGGCTGGAGAGGTAATGAAGAAAAATGAAGTACTCAACCAGGAGGAGATACTCAGTGAATTATTTGAAGGGATGTACATCAACATGATAGCTGAAAAGGACCGAGGCAGCAAAATGTTGACCAACATCCGCCCTTTTCGTCCCGGGGAAACACTCGATAACTGGAGCTGTATTGATCTACCTGTAGTTTTTAGGAATAGATCAGAGTAATGCTCCGAATCAACCTTTTGTTTTTTCCCGTAAACAATGAGGATCTCTTGTACGGGGCACCTATGTTAACTTTTTGATTGAAATGAAAATATCCCCACTTTCCTAAAAATGACCAAAGTTTCATTTATTTCATTCATGCATTCTTCATGTTCATTCCCTTCATATAAAGCCGTCTCCTTCCCAATACAATTCGTTCTCATTTAATGCAGGTCGCTCATGATTGACGATATGAATGATACCGGATCCAATCCTGGAGTGAATTTTGAATGCCCTGAGGTCTCAGAGAGAATTGAGGAAGGATATGATGAGATAGAAAGTGAGGTCCCGGAAGAGTTAAAGAGAATGGTGGCCAACGAAGAAAGGCAGATCATGCCCCACCAAGAAGAAACAGAAGTTGTAAACTTGGGGACTGAAGAAGAAAGAAAAAAATAAAAGTAGGAACGACGATTTCCTCAAAAACCAAGCACGAACTGATAACCCTACTTCAGGAATTCAAGGATGTCTTCGCCTGGACTTATCAAGATATGCCAGGGTTGAATACCGACATAGTGGTGCACAAATTGCCAACAAAATCGGAGTGCAAACCAATACAACAAAAACTTCAGAGAATGAGACCAGATATATTGTTAAAAATCAGAGAAAAAGTGAAAAAGCAGTTTGATGCTGGATTCTTGGAGGTAGCCAAATAACCCGAATGGGTTGCAAACATTGTACCAGTACCAAAGAAAGACGGGAAAGTTCGTATGTGTGTAGATTATAGGGATCTGAACCGAGCCAGCCCTAAAGACAACTTCCCCTTACCACATATTGACACGCTGGTTGACAACACTGTAAGACATTCATGGTTTTCATTCATGGACGGCTTCTCAGGGTACAACCAGATAACCCTAACGACATGGAGAAGACCACGTTCATAACCATGTGGGGCACTTTTTGTTATCGAGTGATGCCGTTTGGGCTAAAGAACGCAGGGGTAACATACCAAAGAGCAATGGTGACTCTTTTCCATGACATGATGCACAAAGAAATAGAAGTATATGTGGACGACATGATTGCCAAATCTCGAACAGAGGAAGAGCACCTACAGAATTTGAGAAAACTATTCCAAAGACTACGGAAGTACCAACTGAGGCTCAATCCTGCCAAGTGTACCTTCGTCGTTACTTCTGGAAAACTCCTAGGGTTTGTGGTAAGCAGAAGAGGGATTGAGATTGATCCGGATAAAATGAAAGCCATCCAGGATCTCTCACCACCCCGCACTCAGAAGGAAGTTCGCGGTTTCTTGGGGAGATTGAACTATATCTCTCGTTTCATTTCCTAATTAACCGACCAATGTGACCCGATCTTTAGACTTCTTAGGAAGAATAATCCTGGTGCGCGGGACGAGGAATGTCAAAGAGCCCTAGAAAAGATCAAAAAGTACCTGAAAAATGCTCCAATTTTAGTCGCACTAGTACCAGGTCGACCATTAATTCTCTACCTGACAGTTTTTGAGAATTCAATGGGATGCGTATTGGGGCAACACGATGAGTCAAGAAAAAGGGAGCAAGCCATCTATTACCTAAGCAGGAAATTCAATGATTGCGAAACGTGGTACCCGCCAGTGCAGAAGCTGTGTTGTGCTCTAGTTTGGGCTACCAAGCGGCTTAGACAGTATATGCTATACCATACTACTTGGTTGATATCCAAGCTAGACCCATTGAAGTTCTTAATGGAAGCGCCAGCACTAACGGGAAGAATGGCCCAGTGGCAGATGCTCTTATCCGAATTCGATATCGTATATACGTTAACCAGAAAGCCGTAAAGGGGAGTGCCGTAGCAGATTTCCTAGCTAGTCGTGCTTCGGATGACTATGAGGCATTAAACTTTAATTTCCCAGACGAAGACTTGATGTGCATTACAACCGAAGAAGAGGTTTCAAATGATAAACCATGGAAGCTTTACTTCGATGGAGCCTCTAACGCCCTCGGACATGGGATAGGAACAGTGCTAATTTCTCCTTAGGACGTCTATTATCCTTTCACCAGCAGATTGGAATTCTTCTGCACAAACAATATAGCTGAATACGAAGCTTGCGCTATGGGACTGAACTCAGCTATTGAGAGAAAGATTAAGGAACTTCGAGTGTTCGGAGATTCATCCTTAGTAATTTACCAATTGCGCGGGGAATGGGAAACCAGGGACCTGAAGTTGGTCAAATATTATGAATTGATTCAAGAGCTCACCAAAGAGTTCGAAAGGGTCAGCTTCAATTACCTGCCCCGAGAAGAAAATCAGATGGCAGACGCATTGGCAACCTTGGCATCCATGTTTAAAACAAACACTGGGGCAGAAATGAAGCCCATTGAGATGCAGACGTTTAAAAGGCCTGCTCATTGTTGTAATGTACATGAAGAGATTGATGGAAACCCATGGTACTATGACATCTTGCAATATGTCAAGCTTCGAAAGTATCCAGAAGGAGCAAACGACAATGACAGAAAAACGCTCAGAAAAATGGCAACAAGATATGTCCTAGATGGGGAGATCCTATATAGGAGAAGTCATGATCAGACATTGCTGAGATGTGTGGATGCCCGGGAGGCGAAGGAGATCTTAGCCGAAGTACATGACGAGCTTTGTGGAACGCACGCTAACGGACTGTCTATAGCCCAGAAAATTATGAGATACGGTTATTTCTGGTTGACCATGGAGGGAGATTGCATCAATTACGCCAGAAAATGCCACAAATGCCAAATCTACGCTGACAAAATTCACGCACCCCCATCGCCTTTACACACCATGAATTCTCCGTGGCCTTTCGCGGCGTGGGGCATGGACGTCATCAGGCAGATCCATCCGAAAGCTTCTAATGGACACCGTTTCATTTTGGTCGCCATAGACTACTTCACTAAATGGGTAGAGGCAGCGTCTTACGCCAACATCACAAGGACTACAGTATGTAAGTTCTTAAAGAAGGAGATTATTTGTCGATACGGATTGCCAGAAAGGGTCATCACCGACAACGCTTCCAATCTGAATAACAAAATGATGACGGACGTGTGCACTCAATTCAAGATAACACACCATAATTCCACAGTCTACCGCCCTAAAATGAATGGAGCAGTGGAAGCAGCAAACAAGAACATAAAGAAGATCATAGCGAAGACTACGGATACCTACAGGATTGGCATGAGAAGTTGCCATTTGCCCTTTTCGCCTATAGGACATCCATTCGCACGTCAACGGCGGCAACACCCTACTCCTTGGTGTATGGTACCGAAGCAGTACTCCCAATCGAGGTAGAGATCTCGTCTCTCTGGTCTTAAACGAACTAAAATTGGAAAAAGTCGAATGGGTGCAGGCCAGATACGACCAGCTAAATCTCATCGATGAAAAGAGACTAAAGGCCATTTGTCATGGTCAGATGTACCAAAAGCGGATGGTGGATGCCCAACTGGGAAGGACCGTACGTCGTAAAAAAGGCCTTCTCAGGAGGAGCCCTGATCCTAACAAAAATAGATGGAGACGAGCTGAAAAATCTCGTAAATTCTGATGCCGTTAAGAAATACTATCTTTGAAAAATGAAAAAAGAAAAAAAAAAGAAAAAGAAAAAGAGAAAAAAATGAAAATGGAGAGCTCAGGGCGAAAACTCGAAACCGGGCGTCTTGAAGCAAAGGGAGGACCAGAGTTGAAAACCCGTAAAGGGCGGCTCGGGTAAATTGAAAAGTTGAATATCCGAAGAGAAGGGTATCCCCATGAACATCATGAAGAGGAGGCTTCAAGCAAAAAAATTCTACACTGGTTGACAGGATCATGTATCATTCATATCGAAGATAATGAGGGATCTTGTATTTCATACTTAACTTTTCTTCTTTCTCATGTGTGTCATACCTTTTTTTAAGATATCCCAAGCCCTTAATCATAATAAAATCGTGTTTTTGACCATCCATTCCATGCCTTCTTGTTAATTTCAGTCAAATAAGTTAACATAGGCTTATAGTGAAACAAGAGATTTCGGAGCATTACTGTGATTTAACCTTAAAAATGCAGGTGATCAAAGAAAACGATGTTAACTCCGCCTTCTAGTTCCCTACATAATGGTTGTTGATAGGGAAGGTGGAAAGCTTCAAACAACCGGATAGGATGACCAATGGCGTACGTCATGTCTATTCAAGGAAAGCATGCGAGATAACAAGAGAGATCTCTTGGGTGAAAACCCAGAAGGGCACCCCTGAAAAAAAACAAAAAACAAACAAAAAAAACTCTCTCTAAAGTGAAAACCCGAAAGGGCACTTTAGAATTCCAAGTCATAAATGGAGAATTCCAAGATATTGACACTCATGCATCATGAATAGTCAGACATCACTAGGATTAGGAGCATGTCAATTCATTTGTCATAGCATTTTGTTTTAGCTCAGACAGGTATCTGCGGATTCAAAGAGACATCGATGGCCATCGTGGTGTGAATCCCAAATGAGAAGACAATGTTTTCACATACGAAAGACATATGTTTCCAAGCTCCAGAGAGAGGTTCTATATAGGAAGAATCCTCCGCTCCGAGGCTTCAGAAGCTGAAAGTTCTATATAGGAAGGACTGACAGCTCTTGGGTGAAGACTAGCAGTTTTATATAGGAAGGACTCCCAGTCGAAGGAATTCACCCATGACACACAAGATTATATAGGAAATCCTGCTGTGTCGAAAGCGAAGAGTTCTATATAGGAAGGGCTCCGAGCTTCAATGTCTTAGAGTAAAAGATTCTATATAGGAAGAATCTGTAGCTCCAAGATTTCAGACGCCAAAAAGTTCTATATAGGAAGGACCGACGGCTCCATGGTGAAGACTCGCAGTTCTATATAGGAAGAACTCCCAGTCGAAGGAATTCACCTATGACACACAAGGTTATATAGGAAACCTGTTGTGTCGAAAGCGAAGAGTCTTATATAGGAAAAGCTCAGAGCTTCACTGCCTTAGAGTGAAAGGTTCTATATAGGAAGAACCTGTAGCTCTGAGATTTCGAGCGCAAAAGTTCTATATAGGAAGGACTGACGGCTCCAGGGTTTGAAGACTAGCAGTTCTATATAGGAGGAACTCCCAGTCGGAAGAATCCATCAGCAGCGCAAAAGGTTTTATATAGGAGAAACCAACGTTGAAGGCGAAGAGTTCTATATAGGAAGGACTCCAAGCTTTACTGTCTCGAAGTGAAAAGTTCTATATAGGAGGGACTCATAACTCGAGGCTTCAGAGCGAAGAGTTCTATATAGGAAGAGCCTGTAGCTCCAAGATCGGAAGGTGACGAAGCTCTATATAGGAAGAACTTACGAGCCTGAAGATTCAGCTAAGGAAGAGCGGAGATGTCCAAAAGAACACGTGTTTCCAAAGCTACAAACAGGGAAGTCTGATAAAAATGAGTGCTTATTAATCTTTGCTTTGTTTCCCATTCCATGAGAACAAGCAAAGAGGGCAAATCAGAATCACTCATTTTTATCTGTAAATACATATTAGTGTTGCATGTATACATATTATATGTTTATTATGTGCATGAGTGTTATTAGTTTATGTGTGCATGTATATTATAAACTATGTATGTATACGTATTAAATACGGTTTATGTGTGTCGCGTATGCATCTATATTTAGTACGAGCGTATTTATTTTTATGGTTAATTATGTGTATAATTATATATATATATATATGTATACTGGTATGTTTGCATAAGTATATACGTATGTGTATTACTGTTATAATTATACTATTGGGCTAATATAAAATGAAAATCCAAAAAAAATATATTAAAACCAAATAAATAAATTGCAGTCCAAGTCCAATTACAAATCAAGTATTATTACAAGGCCCGGCTGGCCCAAACCCAAACCTATTTAATTCTAATTATTTTTGGTGCAAGTGACTATGGGCCGTTGGATCAAGATCTGATCCAACGACCACGATCCAAGCAAGGAGCAAAAATATCTGCCAGCCGCGTGCACTACACGTCTGGACCATTCGAGTGCCACGCGCGGACTCTTTGATATCCCACGTGTGCGTGAGCCCCACGCGCTCTGACCCCTCGACTGTTGAACCTCACGTGGCACGATCTGGAGCCGTTTCACCAATCGATGCTTCATCTGGGTCGTTCATCCTTCAAGCCATCCCGAACGTTAGATCAGATCTGATCTAACGGCCGAGAACGCCTCTGGCCGAAGACAGAACCCACACCGCCACCATGCTGCACCATGCCGATCTTCAACCACCGCGCTCAGACATGTCAAAACACAGCAAGAAAGAAATATGTCAGATTAGCAGTCCAGATCTGAAAAAGCAAATATTATACTACTTGTACCAAAACCAAAGACAGACATATATGTACGAAACAAATATTTTGTAACAACAAGTTGGAATCGAACAAGCAAAGTTGTAATCGAAAGAAAAGAAATACAAAAAGTCGATCCAGTGGTAAATACTCGTCTCTTTTTTATTTTTATTTCGCATGTATACACAAAAGATAGAAAACAAAAAAGAGGGTTAGAAATCTTACCATCGCCGTCGGTGGGTATCCCCTCACCAGTGATAAGCCTTTTCTGTTTTCCCAAGCCGGATATGGTGAATTGAAAGGAGTGGGAGACCCCTTTTTGTTTTCGTTTTGGGTTGAAAAAATGGGTTTTTATGTTTCGTATTTCCTAGATCTAGGGCAAATGGAGGCTTTTCCTCTGAATCCAACCTCGGATTCGTGTCGAGGGTAAGATGGGGATTATTTTGGTGTGTTTTTTAGGCTCGCCGGCGGCGGAGAATACGGCGGCCGGCCGCCGAATTCTGGGTTCGTCAGGGGAGGTTTGAGAGAAAACGAAGAACGAAGGCTGGTTATAAAACTGAAAAATGAATAAATGGCCGAAAATTTGGTTTCAGCCTAAAAGAGGGGTTTTATAGCTATTATTATTTTGTGAAATGGGTAAATTACGTAATAAATCCCCCCGCGCTTTCAATATTTTCACTTCTGTCTCGCCGCATGGTATATTTACAACTCTGGTCCATCTTGTATTTCAAAATCTTGCAATCCAGTCCCTAAATTACACCGAATCAGTTTTTAAATGGTAAAATTACCCCTTTAACCATCCCGCGTTTTTGAACTTTTCATTTCGGGTCTGCCCCTTGGTCCAATTACAGTTTTGATCCTTTTAGGTTCTGTCTATTTCGCATTTTCGTCCTTAAATTACATATTATTGTCCTTTAATTTCTGCCACTGACTTTTATTTTTCTTTCATTTCAGTCCTGTTTCCATGTAAATATTCATATTCGTATTATGATCGTATATGTTAATGTAGTCTTTTGTCTTATTTTATATCCCTCGTATATGCCATGTATTTTTATGTTTACATGTATATGTGTATTAAGTTTATAATGATTATGTATCTTTTTATTCGGTTATTCGTATTAAGCATGTTATGTTCTAGATTGATTCGTACATGGCATGTTTTGTATTTTTGTATGTATTGTATGTTCTCTTGACCTTTAGGTTACGTGTTAGTGTGTCTTCTTTTTATGTATAATATATTGTTCCATATATGTTGAAATATATTTTATTTCTAATATGCATGTCTTCTTGAAATATGTGTTTTTGTCTATACATGTATTTATTCCTACCTTGTTATTGTGGCATGTTAAGTTTGCTTTTATCTAATATTAAACTTGGTATGTATATGTGTATTTTAATTACGTATTTTATTTATGTTAGATTAGTATTCTGTTATGTGAATATTTACTGTTTTTAAATCATCTGCTATGTCTTATATTTTTGTCACTAAGATTGCATATGGTATAAAAATTGTTAATGCGGTGCCCTTTTATCCGAGCGTAAACGGGGCCAGTATCAGGCGTAGTGATAGTGGATGGGTGTTTACTCTCGGATAACGGGGCCCCTTAAAATTTATTCGCAATTATGACCGAATTTTAAAATAATCGTTACTTTAACCCGAAAAATTCAATATTAATAAATCGGTAATTATTAAAGTACCAATTTTGGGCGGTGTGGGGGTGCTAATCATTCCCCATCCGTAACCGACTCCCGAACCCATTTTTTGAATCTCTGGTTTTATGGTGTCCGGCCTACCTAAGTGGCCGGTGGCGACTCCAATTTTTAAATAAAATGCGGTTTTTTAAAAACCCCACAGAATAAATATTTTATATCAAAAAATTCACAAACACCTCTCAACACCTTAGAAAACCCACGTTTTTTAGCGATTAAAAAAGGACATCCCTACACTTTTTATATATAAACTAACATTATTTTATTTCTATTTTTACAGGAAAGTAAATCAGAATGGAAATATACCTTTCCAATGGTGGCCACGACAGTTCTGACCGACGAGCTTCTAAGTGATTGACGAGCTTTCCGATGACCGGTGATCTTTCCTCTTCTCGGAGGTAGTACGATTTTCCAGGACGATTCAGTTACCGAGAAAAGTAACTTTTCTCTCTCTATTATTATTATTATTATTATTATTAATGGTAGTTAATTATGGTTAATTCTTACTCTGACACTCTCTCTCGTGGGTATTTATAGGTGTGTAGATGATGACGTAAGCGGAGCTAGCTGGTGATGAGGAAACACACAATCCGTGTGAAGTGGGTTTAAACGAATTGGGAGCTAACACGTGGACTGGTTTTGGGCGAGAAAACGGGCTTTGTATCCATTTGTGTTTGTTGGATATTAAAATGAACGGAATTTGGGCTTTAATTGGGCTTTGGAATTTTTAAATGTAATTGGACACTGTAAATGGACTGTTTGGATATTATTGGGCTATTTATTATTTATTTATTTATTATTCGGCCTTATTTATGTATATTTGCACACCCCATGACAAAATACGGGTATTACAGTTGCCCCTCTTTGCTCATTACTGTGGAATAGGAAGTGGGCAGAGACTAAAAAGACGCAGATTTTGTCTGAATCTACTGGCCATCTTCTAAACTACTGAAGCTTGAAGCTGTTCTTCTCATTTCGAAATTCTTCAACCTTTTGCCAAATTGTGGAATATGAAGTTATTCTTCATATTATGAAATTCTTCATCATCCAAGGCTCGGAGTTGCTCCTGACATTCTTCATCTCTTGAGGTGTGAAGTTGTTCTTCTCATTATGAATTTCTCCATCCCTCTGTCAAACAATCTACCTCTCTATAGGCTAACCGCAAAATTTGAACTAGTTCTTCTCATTATGAACTCATCCAATCTTCTTGGTCATGCCGATCTACCTCTCTGTAAAGGTATCGAACAAGCGAGCTCTTCTCATTAGGAACTCTTCATTTTTCTTAAAATCGTTGATTTGTCTTTATGTAAAGACATTGAATAAGCAAGCTCTTCTCATTATGAACTTCTCATTCTTTCAAAAAGAACTCTTCTCATTATGAGTTCTCTATTTTTTCGAAACGTTGATCCACCTCTATGTAATGGTGTCGAACATGTAAGCTCTTCTTATTAGGAACTCTGTGGCGAACTCTTCTCATTAGGAGTCCTTCATTCTTTGCTAGGCGAACTCTTCTCAGTAGGAGCTCTTTGGCGAATTCTTATAATTAGGAATTCTTTATTCTTTGCTGGGCGAGTTCTTCTCATTTGGAACTCTGTGGTGAATTCTTCTCATTAGGAATTCTTTCAATTTTGCTAGTCCACCTCTCTGTAAAGGCATGAACAATTGAGCTCTTCTCATTAAGAACTATTTTCATTCCTCAGCAAATAAACTCTTCTCATCAAGAGCTCTTCTCATTAAGAACCCTTTTCATTCCTCAGCAAATGAACTCTTCTCATCAAGAGCTCTTCAATATTTCTTGGCGAGTTCTTCTTATTATGAACTCTGAATTCTTTAATGGTTGAGCTTTTCTCACTGCGAACTCTGGATACTAGAAATGTTGATTATCCTTTCCTCTGGGGAATGGTTAATCCTGCAAAAAAAAACATCATTAATTATTCAAACTCAATCTGAAGTAATATAAACATTATCGACTTCTCGATTAAAGCACTGAATCCTTTAGTTTCATTACTTTTCTGTCTAAGGTGTCTTGATTTTTCTATCTAAAGCTCATATGGGATCTCATCTCTTGTTTCTCTTTCTATGTTGATCAATTTCTTTCATGCTTGGAATGTATACGACTGATTAAACCAAACATCTTCATCATCTGCTCGTTGTTGATCTATCTGGCCTTTCGGTCAAGTAATATAGATTCTTTCTTTTTCTATTTTTTTCTTTCTTATTTTCTCTTTCTTTTTCTTATTTCTTTTTCTTCTTTATTCTCGTTTCTTTCTTTTTGTTTTTATTTCTCATTTTTCTTTTTCTTCTTTTTCTTTTTCATTTTTTCTCTTTTTTGTTTTTTTTATTTTTTTTCTCTGTCTCTTTTTTTCTTTTATTTCTTTTTATTTCTCTCTCTTTTTGAACGGTTGGCCCAAAAGCTTGATGTCTTCCAATAATATGCCCCACTGCTTTGTTTTGGCAACTCCTAGAAAAAGCTCTCATCATTTCTGAAGATGTCAACCCACCGGGACGTCATGCCCGAAGGACTTACTGGCGACCCGAAATATGCATTTCCTTTTCTATGCAAAAAATCAGAGTTTTTGCTGAAATCTACCCTTCAAAATAGAGCATATTGCTGAATATGCCTCTATAAACAGAATGTCATAATGAAATCCTCCTTTGTAAGCGAAATACTTGTTGAAATCCGCTTCCACAAATGTAGCATCATGCTAAAATCTGCTTCTTTAAACAACATGTCTTACTGAAATCTACTTCTGTAAGCAGAATATTTATTGAAATTTGTCTCTGCAAACGGAATATCTTGAGATCCACCTCTACAAATAGAATTTTTAGAAAGATCCACCTTTACAAACAGAATATCTTGAGATCTGCCTTTGCTAACGAAATATTTTAGAGAAATTTGTCTCTGCAAACAGGATATATTTGCTAATCTGCACCTGCAAACAAAAAATCATGAATTAATATATCTACTTTCTCACAAACACGACTGAAATCTTTGCTAGATCTCTTTCTCTAAGATCTATGCTCGCTCTTTGTCAGATTTTCCTTTCCAATATTTCTATTCATTCTTTGCTGAATTTTCCTCTTCAAGATTTCTATTCATTCCTTGCTGAATCTTCCTCTTCAAGTTCTTTATTCACTTTTAGATGGATCTTTCCTTCGAGATCTCTGCTCATTCTCGTTTGGATCTAATTTTTCAACACTCGAAGCTATAAATTGATTCCTATCTTCTCTTGATTGAATCTGCAAATTCCTGCCAAAATATGAAAAAATACTTTGGTTGTATGAATTAGCATGCTCGTACTTATGGATGCCTATCAATATGATGTATGAATGTTGTTAATTGATAACCACTTGGGCAAACTTTCTTCTTCAGTGAAGCTCCAAATTTCTTTGCTTCATCTTTCATTTAAACATCATCTTCCAGCAGCGTAGCCCATCTCACACTCAGGTTCAATCTTCAGGATCTCTGCATCTTTTGCTCTAAAGTGCCTTTTCAGGTTTTCACTTTAGTTTTTTTCCTCTCTTTTCTTCTCAAGACGCCCTTTCAGGTTTTCACCTCGGTTTTCTCTCTTTTTTTCTTTCTTTTTTTGCAACATTGTTTTTTCTGTTGGTTCTGGTTGAGCTTTCTTTGCCTTCATGAGTAGCACATGGACCCTTTTTTTTCTACCGCATCTCACCATGCATTTCTCAAAATTTGAATACTAGGGATCACACTTTTCTTAGAAAGTTGTCCGTGTTATATCTCTAGCATGTGATGTTCTATAAGGTTCTTTTTGCAACATTGCCCCACTCTGGTTTGACTTTAACTATTATCTTTGCTCACATTCACCTCGCTTTCTTACTTTTGAATAGCAAAAACCCTCAACGAATTGATCTGGCTGTATTTTTCCTCCCAAAAGACATTTTACGCTCTCTTTTTGCCCCATAATTACTTGTGTCATTTTCTTGCTGCTTTTGTTTGAATATTACTATCACCTGGAGTTGTGACTTTTCCTCGTCATACTTTTCATCATTAAACAAGTATCAAGGCTACTTCTTGTTCTGCCTGCATTTAAAGGTTGTGCATCATAATAATACCCACAAAATCATTTGCTTTTCTTGTATCTAATCAATTTATCTACAAGATGCTTGTTGAAAAGATAAGTGAATAGCTCAAAATATTATTTTACTATATTTGAGAAATTGGAATAATTTGATAAGTCATGGCAAACATAAGAAAACAAAAAAATCAGGATTAAGCCCCTAAATATCAAGTGCAACAGAACCTTCGAATCAAGTTACAAAGTTAAACTCCAACGTGACCTCTTCTAAGTTATTAAACTTCTAGGAGAAACATTTACCGTATACCTAATTCTACCCCATTTAAGGTGACACTATTTACCTCACTAGCTCACCATGCCCCAATCCTTCCATCTTTTCTGATCTCGATCAAGCATTAGAAGTCTGGAAGTCCTTGAAGAAAGATTAACCTTGATAAGTATGATGTATTCTGAAGACAAACTCATCTTACTCCAATACCTGTATATGGTCAAAATGGTCTTTTGAAGCTTGTAATGTAGGTTATAGTTCACGGCTGCCAACGAAAATGATATATAAGCTCAAATAAATATTTAAGGGTAATGAAACCAATTATCATTTCTTTCAATTGAAACATCATTTCTGCACTCCTTGATCTGAATATGTTCGGATGAAATACTTTTTCTTTTTTTCTCTCTCTCTTTTTTCTTTCTTTTTTGGATCGCTCTAGACTGCTCATTTCTAGTTTTTTACCCTATAATTCATTTCCTTTTCTTGAAATCAATCTTCCAATGTTCCTTTAGATAGAGGCTTGTTGAATGGAAGATCTCACATGTATATATTGTTTTTCTTTTACACTTTTCAACTTTAACGTTTTTTCCTCAGTCGCTTTAACTTGATTCTGCTGACTTTTTTAACACAAACTTCCATTGTTTTCTTTTTCTTTCTTTTTCTTCTACTTTTTTGACTGAATTCAAAGTATTCTTTTTCATTCATCGTGCCTTTCTGACTTTTGTGCTTGATATATTCACTTTTGTTTCTTTTGCCCCTGATTCACAAGGCATTATTATCATGACATGATAAAAACCAAACACTTTTCTTGCAAACAAACTTCCATCCTCTTTGCCCCCAGTGTAGGGGTGATCCTTGGTTTGGGTTGAATCCAAAGAAAATCTTTAGGCTCAAAGGGGACAACAATTAATATTTTTCTTATTTTCTTTCTTTGTGAAGAGAGATGAAGGGATGCCAAATGTCCTCTCATACTTGGATATCTTCGAAGGAAAGCCGTCTTTAGGTGGATGATGTTTTGGGTTATCACTTCATTCAAAGACCTTAGCCAACAATGCTTGAGAGGCAATTCACTCAAAATTTGTACTTGGATTTTTCCGTGATTCTTGAACACTCATTAATGTCTTCCTGTTGATCTAAGCAAAGTAGAAAAGAGTCATATTTCTAAAGTTGATCTCTGAATTTGATTCAAGGTCACTCTTACAATCAACATCCGGGGACCTGAGCAAAATGTTAGTGGAGATATATACATATACGTATGGGAAAACAAAAACTAACCCATAACAAATAACGAATGAAATAGTAAAAGAATCAAAGAATGCAAAATGTTTGTCATTTGAGAAATATGTAAGAAACAAGAACCGTAAGCAAATAAACTGAAATAGCCTCATTTACAAAGGACCCCCAATGTTCGCGGGCAAAAACGATTGGGATGATTCGGGGTATTACTATGCAACGGTCCTAAAACTGCAAACAGACCTCCCATGGTTCACTATTGACCATTAATCAAGAAAGACCTGAGTTAATCTTGGTCACTCCACTTCTGTCGTCAGTTCTTTATTTTTCTTCACCATTACAAAGACATACCCATTCTTGTTCATGTTCTGATGCTCTCACTCTTTTTGAACAGATTTTTAATTCTTCAGTGATCCAATTCCTCAATGTCGCTCCACTGATCTCTTACCATATTAAGTTTGCCCCACCTTTATTATTTAGGGCGAACCAATGGTCCAAGTCCCTGAACTTTCATCAAGTTCATCTTTAATTTTACAGAACCACCAAGACTCCGTTGCAAAACTTGCTAAGTCCCTGAACTGGCTGATATGTATTTCATCACCATCACTATGACCTCTAATAGGCAATTTTCCTGAATAAAAGAAGCCAACTGAAGATGATTGCCCCATACTCAATCATATCCTCCTCATGAGTGATCGAGCATTTACAACCATGGCCTTATATTTTGAAAACATCTCTGAAGCAATACAAGAAAATATTTAGGCTTGAAGTAACATAATTGATTTCATATACTACTTCAGAGATAATTCTTGCAAAATGTACCCCTTTATGCATGGACATGAACGAGGCAGCTTCAAAACTATAGAAAATCTTGGAAGCATTCATTCTGGATCTCTGGCTAGCCTACTTCTTGATTTCTTCCATTAAGGGCCTACACTTCTTGATAGTGCATATTGGTTCCTCATGTGAAACTTGCAAATATTATCGAGATCATAACTATAGGCATATGGGCTTAACATACTTGGTGAATCAGTTGACCTTTCCTCTTATGACCTCAGGGAGTCCGATCATTGCATTCATTCACTTATTCCTTTCTTCTCACTTGACATTTTAGCATTTGTTTTATGAGCAATCCAATTTCATTTTTCTCCAATTAGGGACTACTTTGAAGTCACATACCTTAGTAGCTGATCTTCAATGCCAACCTCCAAAATCTCTCACTTTAGAAAGTTTTAAATTTGTAGCAATCTTTAATATCTCAGTCATAACTCACAATAGTCTTGATATTGCAACGACTGGGTTAATGGGACTCTAATAATTTCTCATGATATTGTGAAGCTTCGAGCAATTTGAAATGTATCTCTAAAAAAAACATGAATGTGATCCAGTTTGAATTTTGACTTTTCACTGACAGGAGCATCTGATCTTGAAGAATTCTTTGGTGAAGAAAATATTACAGAAAAATACCAGAATATTATTTTGACTCTAATAGCCTCAGATTGCAACGAGTTATTCACAAAAGTTTGTCATAACTTCTATCTTTTTCCTTTTATCTCAATTCTTCTAACAAACTATAATCTTCGATTGAACTGGGCTCCTTACTTTCAGAACATAAATACCTACCCTGATGAGACCATGAACTTCAGTGGGACCATTATCCGAAAATGATTTTGGATATGGTAGAGCCACAAATCTGTACATGACATTGGATAGGAACAATTGACTTCTTTTTCTGACTGAACTCTTCAGTTTCTTTATCTCACATCTGTATTCTGCTTCTCTTACAATCAATTCTTTCATAAGCGAACCTCAATATTCAACTAACCCTGACATTCATCACTTTAGAGAAAGACTATTCTGCCCCTCGTCTCTATTGGGATCATTATGTCTCTTGATTGTTGCAGAACCATCGATCGGCAAGACTTTCGGCTAAACTCCAGAATTTGAATTCATTCAGTCTTTCTATGCTTGTCTACTGAGCTTCCTTCATTTGAGCATTTTCAACATCCACCAGTGCCTCTAATTCAAGCACTCCACTGTTCTCTTCATGATCCAAACTCAAATCTTCTAGTTTCTTCACAAATGCCCCAGACTATGTTGATCCGAACTTACTCACCCTTTTATTTGTGTGAGATGAATTTCTATCTTGATCACGCTCGTTGATGCTTCATATTAGCTCGTACTACATCTCATTCTCAGACTGGTCAGCTTTTTCCTTCATTCTATCCAAATGGCCCTCAACTATCTTTGTGACTGCCCAACCTTAAATGACATGTTGCCCATGCTTCTTAGGATATGAATTTAACTAATGTAATATTTTCCTAAAAAATGCAATATTTTAAACAAAATTGCAATTTTTATATTTTTCATAATGTTTAAATGTTGTAATACATGAATGCATGAGGTATCGATTTCAATAACTAGTCATTAGAGTAATACCCTTTTAACTGAAAGGTCGAATACAAAGAAAAGGCAACATGTTCACTAGCTCCAGGTCTTTTGGTTGATCACTTGTTCAGCCTTTGAGTCAACGTCTACCCTAGCTCGGTCTCTATTTTAGAATGTTGTTGTAGGTTCACGACCTCATCAAACAAAATCTGCATATGTCGAGCGACTCCCTGCACTTGGTTGCTAAAGTTAATCATTTCAAAACTCTGTTTCTGGATAACCTGGATTACTGCTTCAACTTGATTTCCAGTATTGCCTTTTATTGTGGTATATCTTTGAAGCCTTTCAAAATGTCGTACTGCTTTTTCTTATTCTGTCATTTTCCTCAATTCCTTATATTCATTAAAGATCATCATCTTCCTTAATAATGGTATCCTTCGATAAATTTCATCATTTGTAACACTTGGATATCGTCTCTGAGTTCAAAGCTTTATATTCTCCCTTAGATTTAGAAACAGTCCTTGAATGCTCATTCAATCTATTCGTCATTTATCCTTCCTCTGGTTGTCATGGATATTGTGTCTGGTTTATCTCTATATCTGCCACTGACTCTATCTTGAAACTTGAACCATTGATTAATCTTGTATAAACCCTATCCTTTTATCCCTAAAAAACCTCGTATTTTTCTATTGTTGGTGTCACATGTATTCTCCCAAAAAATAAACAATTATACCAGACTTCATAAGCAGGTCACGACCCTAAACATCTATTAATTCATTTGACTACCTGACAGCAACACTATAATCAAAAAATCTTTTTAGAAATGACTATCCATATTCTCATCCTATGATTTTCAAATTAAAATTGATTCTGGCTCTGAATTTTCTGGTACAACTTTGCATTAGTAACACCTGGACTCATCGGATGTTGTCTTCGTTCTTGTATTAAGTCTTCTCGAATTAGATCCACAGTGACATATTGTCCTCCACTTGTCTATCAGACCCTTCAGTTCTTATGACTACTGCCTACTCAACTGATCCTCGAACCGACACCTCTCAAGAATGTGATGCACATAAAAACATATAACAAAACACACAAAAAACTGACAGTATGGTGAAATAAAACTGTAAGCAAAAAATAATTTATATTGCGTAAAAATAACCAGAGAACAATTTATATTGTGCACAAAAATAACCAAAAAATGTATTTAAACTAGCAACCTCTGTCCTAGGTCCCTGTCTAGATCTAATGGGGTAGGCTTCTATTACAACATGTGGATTTCGATCTAGACCCTGGGTACCCGAACTATCGTTATTGGACTCTAGCAAGACATCGATTCGGGAGTATACGACCTCTTATAGCAGATGTGTAACCTCTCGATGTATAAGGTTGGTATACCAGAAGGAGGACAAAATTCCGATCACGGAGCTTAATAACTCACGTAAGATCATGCCTCACTCCCACTTAAAGATAAAAAGCTCGGGTGAAAGGCTTATGCATGAATAACAATTTATATCACAGAAGAAAATGCTATATGTATTTTTCCTGAAAATTCAACCAATAATTATGGTAAAATTAAATTCATATTACTGTCCCAAAATGCCAAAATGCCGAGTAAAATTAATTAGCCTGACTCTCGATTTTAAAAAAATCCCCAGCAGAGTTGCCAAGCTATCGCAACCATTTTTGAAATCGGGTGTGAAAAATAGCCTAACAATCATTGTTTTGAAAAAATTAGGGTTTTTGGCCATTCTTAATTTAATCTTGAAAACTTAGAGTTTTTCATATTAAATTGAAATTTCCTTTATTTATTCTTCAAAAAACATTTTGGAGTCGCCACCGATCACTTCGTGGTAGACCGGGTGCCGAAAAAACAAACCAGAGATTTTGTCTTAAAATTGGGTTCGGGAGTCAGTTACGTGTAGGGAAGGATTAGCACCCCTACGAACTCCCGTTATCGGTACCTTAATTTTACGTAGCATTTGGCATTTCGAGTAATAATTTGAATTTAATTTATCCATAATTATTAATGGAATTTAAATTCTGAATGTAGATATCCTTTTATCATGAAAGTCATTTTGTTCGAATATGAGATTAAAAGCACCACGTTAAGTGGCACCCCTATTCATATTTAAAAATGAATTCTCAACATAAAAGGTTTTTTTATGAATGTTCTTTTATTGTATTGTTGATTTTAAGTATTAATCCTAAAAGGCTCTAATTAATTAGTCATTTATTCTATGAATATTAATTAATTTAATGGCTTTTATGGGAAGATGTCAACTGCGTGAACACCTTCCATATATTTAAAGACCTTAAATTAATAATATTCCTAATTTATTAATCCTTCTTATTGATTAAAGTTCTAGTCCTAGTTAAGACTCTAACAATTATTAAGTCAATATTATAAGTAAAAATGTATATTAAATATTCACCTTTAAAACTAATGTTGAGATAACACCCACTGTAAACACTAGAACACCATCCAAATTTGGGCCCCAAAGGTTCAATTAAATATACATTTAATTAACTATAATGTATTTTAATTAATTATTTAATTTTAACTAAAGAACCAAATTAATGTTCGATTTATGTTGAATATATATTAAATATAATTTATTAAAATTCATGTTGAGATAACACCTCATTGTAAACAATGAAACACCATCCAAATTTGAATTTTAAAATTTATACTTAATATATATTTAATTACTACAATTATCTACTTAATTTAATTATTGAATCCTAATTAGAGAACCTAAACTAAAGGCTTTAATAATTAATTAATACTATGTGGTTAAGTTACCTAGCACACAATACTACATGCTTCATTTTAAAACATGCAATCATACGTATAATTAAAACAATTAAATTAAATTAAAGGACTGAATTAGAAGAAATAAAACTTACAAAATCTGACTTTTATTACAAAATGACTAAATTGAACCAAATGCAAAGCCTAATGCCCCAATTACAAATCCCTAATGACCAAAATGAAAAGATTACAAGTTTGGTGGTTCAATTACAGAGTATGAATGACTAAATTGAATTGATTACAAAACCTAGGTGACAAATTAGAGGGAATTAGGACTAAAATGAAAGATATCAAAGGTTTGGGCAAAAACCAAAGGGGGTTCGAATGGGAATGCGCGGATCCTCTACCCGCCCGGATAAGAAGACGCGGATCCCCTATACCCGTCCCTCAAAATGGCAGCGCTTTGGTCAGGGTATTTAAACCCTCACTTAAGCCCAAAATCGGCTCTTCCTTATCATTCTTCAAAATCACATTCTCTCACTTCCTTCTCACTATCTCTAATCACTCTGAAACGAACAACAAATTGCCCAAAAAAACTAACTCACACGTATCAAAATGTACCCATTTTGTTTGAATGTTCATTGTGTTCTTTATTTAAATGGAGAACACAGTTGAACACCGCCCTCAACTGCTGCCTTAACCGCCATTCAATCTTTCACCGTCGAACTCTGATCTCCTTTGGTTTTTTGCTAGCAGTTAGGGTTCAAACCCCAGCCGCCGTAGGCGAACGCCGGCCGCCCTAGGGCGATTTCTGGCCACCGTTGACCGCCGTGACCAAAACACTAAATGACCAAAAAATAGATTTTTCAATCCTAAACCTTAAACTAAGCTCAGATTCAACTGAATCCTCCATTCTTCCCCAGCCTAGGACCTATATCTACCCAACCCGAACCCTCTTCAACTCCGGCAAAACCCTAAAAACACTTCGGCCACCATGAAACTTTCTCCGATGCTCCTTTTATATTTCACTTTCACTTCTGTTTTCTTTTTATATATAAACTAACATTATTTTATTTCTGTTTTTACAGGAAAGTAAATCGGAATGGAAATATACCTTTTCGACGGTGGCCATGACAATTTTAACCGACGAGCTTCTAGGTGACTGACGAGCTTTCCGATGACCGGTGAACTTCTGACGATCTTTTCTCTTCCCGATGGCGGTGCAGTTTTCCAAGACGGTTTAGTTACCGAGAAAGATAACTTCTCTCTCTATTATTATTAATGGTAGTTAATTATGGTTAATTCTGACTCTGACACTCTCTCTCTTAATTATTTATAGGTGTGCAGATGATGACGTAAGTGGGGCTAGCTGGTGATGAGGAAACATACAATCCGTGTGAAGTGGGTTTGAACGAATTGGGAGCCGACACGTGGACTGATTTTGGGCGGGAAAACGGGCTTTGGATCCATTTGTGTTTGTTGGATATTAAAATGAGCGAGAAAAACTAAATGTAATGGGAATCTTGGCTTTAATTGGGCTTTGGAATTTTTGAATGTAAATGGATTGTTTGGATATTATTTGGGCTATTTATTTATTTATTTATTATTTATTTATTATTCGACCTTATTTATGTATATTCGCACACCCCTAGACAAAATACGGGTATTACACTATCCTATGCAGCTATCGATGTATAACCTATCACCACATCGAGTTAAAATGTTTTGATAAAATCATCAATTTAATTCATGTGAGGGATTGTTGGAAAAATGTGAGAAATCAGTAACTTTGAACCATATTTTCTATGGGTAAAGGTGGATGATCGAATGGTGAATTTATTAATTTATATTCGAATCTATAAGACCTTTACAACGATATTTTATATGCTCAAAATGGTTGAGTGATGAATGAGAAATTGATGTTCAAAGTGAGGTAGTTGTGAATTGTGCAAAAAAAAATAAAACCCCTTATCCCACATGGGTAGGCATAATATTGTTATAGATGCCTTTTCTAGACAGGACCCTGAACTATTTCAGATGACTGCCACTGTAATTACTCTTTCTTGGGTCAAGGAGTGGTAGACACTTATAAGAATGATGACTTTGCCAAGGGGAAGATGACTGTTGCTTCATTATAACAGTGTACAAACCTACACTGGACCTGCACTAAAGGCATCCTAAGGTACAAGAAGAAGGTGTACGTTGGCAACAATGGGGACCTGAGACTCAGATTATTGATCCAACTTCATGATTCACCATTGGAGGGGCCATTCTGGAGTGCAGGCCACATATCACAAAATGAAATTATGCTTTTACTGGTCATGGATAAAGAAGCAAGTAAAGGAGCATGTCCTTTAGTGTGATGTTTGCCAGAGGGTTAAAGATGAACACATAGATAAATCTGGTATCTTAAAGCCTCTTTTTATTCCTAATCAAGCATGGGACACTATTTCTATGGATTTTATTAAGGGCCTTCCCCTTTTTAAGAAGTTCAATTCTATATTGATGATAGTTGACAAATACACCAAATATGGACACTTCTTTTCCTTTCCCCATCCCTTTACTACAACTGATCTAGCCTCCATCTACTATGACTAGATTTATAAATTGCATGGCAGCCCTAAAATTGCAGTCTCTAACAGAGATAAGATATTCACATGCCTTTTCTAGAATGAGCTTATGAAGAAGTTGAGTATAGTGTCCCATTTCAGCTCTGCCTACCACCCTGAATCTGATAGCCAGACTGAGCATTTGAATCAGTGTTTAGAATTGTATTTAAGGTCTCTTTGTTTCCTACGACCTAATACTTGGACAAATTGGTTACCATATGCCGAATAGTGGTATAACACCAATTTGCACACGGCTTTGGGTATTACCCCTTTTGAAGCTCTACACGGTTACAAGCCTAATATGTTGAATTGGTCTAAGGATTCTACTGTACATGGGGTGAATGAGATTATGGCAAGCAGATAACACACAAGAAAACTATTGCAGGACAATTTATAAAGGGCCCAACATCCAATGAAATTTTATGCAGACAAGAGCAGGTCGAAAAGGGAATTTCAGGTAGGGGATGAAGTTTACCTTAAATTGCAGCCTTACAGACAATCAATAGTGGCCTTGCACAAAAATTTGAAGTTGACTGATCACTTCTATGGTCCCTATAAGATCATAAAGAGATATGGCTTAGTGGCGTATCAGTTGCAACTCCCAGATACTTCAAAAATCCACCCTGTATTTTATGTCAGTCTCCTCAAGAAGAAGGATGGTGCTAAGGTACATACCTCCTTTGATCCTCCAAATGTTAATGATGATGGCCAGCTAAAGATTTATCCTCTGCAAGTCCTAGATAAACGAATTGTGAAACGGAACAACATGTTAGTCACTTGGCTATTGATCCAGTGGGTGAACATGGGTCCCAAAAATGCAACATGGGAAAACTTTACCGTACTTCAATCTCAGTTTCCTGACTTTGATCTTTGGGGAGAAGGATCGTCTTGTGGGAGAGGTATTGTCATGATCGAAGTAAAAAAAGGGAAATTGAGGAAATTAGGGCATGCGATCGGATAGCTTGAGAATAGATTGAAGGATAGACCAATTAATCTGACCAAAGAAAACAATAGCTTTTTGAAAAATGAAACTAATCAGATTAAAACAGTTCAGTTGGGCCGAGGCAAGAATGTGATTATCAGCCCATGAGTGAGAAACAAGCATGAGCACGTGAAGAATTTCTAGCTGGAATACTGTTGGAGAAGATTAAGGAGAGCTTAATTCCTGTTATTAAATAATTTGTTGTGTCCTTAGGAATATATATACATATTGTATTCTATTCCATTGTTCTTATGCTTGAATTTATGTAAAAACTCTATGTTTTCTGAAATTTACTCTTCTATCTTCTTAAGTCTCCCTTTTTCTTCTTCTTAATTCTTTGTTCGAATCATTACATTTTTATTATATTTTTTGTTGTGTTTTATTTTTTGACAAAAATGGCGAAAATAAACTACTGAAAACGATTACCCTTTCTTGGTTCACAAAATGGCCAAAAAAATCATCACCCGGTTTAATTGCGGAATAATATTATCGAATCTAAAATAAAGTTTAGTGTTAGAGTTGAACATTTTTAAAGTCCAATGGTATAAAAGAGTCATCACTAATAGTTTGGAGGTGTAGTTTACCCTATTATGTATAATAAGTTTAGAAATTATTATATTTTTGTTTTAATTTTGATATTTTCATAATTTCTAAATTATAAATTTGTAATCTTACTTCTTTTGAATAAATATAGAGGTATTACATTTCCACATAAATATTGGGATTTGAATTTAGACAAGATGAGAAAACATGAACAACATTAACAAATTAAAAAGAATAAATTATATTTGCTCTAAAAAAATAAATTAATAACAATAACATTTTTAGTTTTAATAATGATAACAATAATGATTATAATATGTTTAGAGGTATAGAGTTTGAGGTTTAAGGTTTAGAGTGTATGATTTAAGGGTATAGGGTAGACCTGACAAACTTGACCCAAGCCCTGTACCGATTTACCCGACCCGAGACTCGAAATCGACCCAAACATGATGACCCAAATTTGATTCGAAACCCGAAATAAACCGAACCAAAACCGACCCAAATTTTAGTATAACCAAAATGGCCCCGAAGCGATTTTTAACCGAACCGAAGACAATCTGAAATAAAGAAAAGATATTAAAAGAAACAAAGAAAGATAGGACGTGAATTACTGCACAACTCACTAAAAAGTCAAATATATTGGGTTTATAAAGCCATATATAGCATGTAAAAACTAACTCGGCCTAAAAACCCGATTAACATCGATCGATCCACCATTGACCCGAAATAGACCCGAACCAGAATCAATTGAACCGAGAATAACCGAATCGATGTTAACCGACTCGATATGACCCGAATCACCATAGACCCAAACTAAAATTGAACTGAAACTGAATCTGAACCGAATGATATACGATCCGAACTGAAACCGAACCGAAAGACCTGTTTGTCACCTCAAGTATAGGGTTTGAAAATTGGGTTATATGGTTTCCTTATATCAAAAAAATTAAAAATTAAAAATTAAATTTTGGATTGGACGAGTAATTTTTCTCACAAATATTTAAGAGTTTTCTCCCAAGAATCAAGTGTTCTGGGTTAAACCGAATACAAAAGGTCCTACTGACCCTACTCATTTACAAGTTGGGTCAATTAACATGTCGAGTCAAAAACAAGTTAGGTCATTTATAGGTCGGATTTACTACAAGTCAAGTAAAATCGGATCTCGGCTCATTTCAAGTCGGATTATATCCGATATTTACCATGTTAATTTCGGGTTCGGGTTCATATCAAGTCGGGTGCAGGTCGAGTTCAGATCCAAAATCATCGGGTCCAACTTGAGTTCGGGTCATCATTAGGTCGAACTCGGTCGAGTTTGGATTATCATCACCTCAAATCACAACCAATTCAAACTCAAGTCAATTTCAGTCGAGTTTTCAGGTGATGTCAGTTTCTTACACCCCTAGTTACGGCTGCTATTTAATCCGAGGTTCAAACTAACGAACACTTGTTCCATATGGAAAAGCAAATGGGAAATATCAGAAAAGTATCAAAACAATATGGTTAACATTCAAAGTGTTTCTTGTCCAAGTATATAGCGCAAGGAACTGCAGACATTATGCAAGACGTATTGACCCTGAAAAGATGCTGAAAATTGAGACAAGTTTCATCAATGAATCTTTCAACATATATTTAGAAGAGTTACTATTCATTACAAAACCACCTAGTTTCTGTCCCAAACAATTTCTTCCATATGATTATTAGTCTTTGAATTTGCTGTGCAAACTTGTCAAGGCTGGCCCAAGAGTGAAGGTCTGTAGAATGCATGGCTTTGTGCGATCTCAATGCGGTCTCTCGGATCATTCAATGTTTCATCCCTCACCTGAAGGATGGCTTGAGTTGACTTCTCCCTACAGATTCAAATGATATATATGACAAGCTTAGCATTGGACGCACTTATTGATTATCGAAAACTATATCGAGAAATACTTGGATCTAATGATCGTTTTTGTGCTGGCACAGGGCCATGATTGTTTATGGTGTTTATAGGATGATTTAAGATTGAAATTACCTAGTCATAAGGATTTTGTAGAGTGTTTTGAGTAAAGGACAGAGCTCAACTGGAGCAACAGGCTTGCTTCCATCCGGATGCAACACGCTTAAGCTTGACTGACTCAGAAGTTCATAAAATGCTCCTACTGCAGATACACCCTGGAACACACAATTCACATCTAACATTGCTTGATACTTGAATCTGATACCAAATCAATTTAGCAAGTTTATGCAAAATTCTAACAAGTTTAACTGAATCATTCCTTTTCCCGTGATGCTATCACCCATATCCCGGTTTAGTTCTCCTTTGGCTAACATTTGCCCGTACCATGCATTACGACCTTTTAACAAAGTTACGTAAGTGTCGGCCAGCAAAGGGCCTGCGAGTTTCTCCAGTTCCTCAGCCAACAAATGAGTGATAAAAATCATCTCAGATGTACAATGTGCAAAATATACTGATTTGCTGGTGGCACTCTCATTGGTGAGGGCCGCTACCATTCCTGACAAAATCGAACTCAAAAGTCATTTCATTTTTCATATAATCTGAACTTTGTTTGATTGGATTAGGAACTCGCCGGGTTACTCTGCGTTTTTGGATTGTTCATCTTAACAGATCAAACAATAAGCTCCTATTTAGCTAAAAGATAGAAAGACGCTCACCAGCACCAATGGCATAGACATTCTTCAAGCCACCCATAACTTCATGAGTTACAAGGTCACTGTTGTCCCATACAATGAAATGGGGCTGCCTTAAAAATTTAGCTAGGGGTTTCCTCCACTTTTCAGCCCCACATATTCGAGCATTAGCATATTCCTTGTGGTAGACCTCGGACGTGATATTCGGTCCCCCAAGATAGAGTATGTTTTCTATAGGCACTCCAGCTGCCAGGAACACAACATAAAGCTCAAAAAACATTAGATAAGAATCAGACATGGAAACTCAACTGAGCAAAAATAATTTTGAGATTTCGTTTCTTGCAGACGAGGTAAGGGGAAGTGATGTTACTTGCTCGATTGATCATTTGCGTTGGAGTAATGATATGAGGAACAGGGTGCAGTGCAGCCTCTATGCCCTTCGACAAAGATATAATGATTGGCACGGTGATTCTTTCCTTCCAATAATTGCAGATCTCTTGGATAACTCACGTGTTTCGGTCGACGGCAAGCCATTTACAACTATATCTGCATCCCAAACGGCTTCCTGCAGATTGGTCACAACCTTCAAAGGACAAAGTGGTGTGTCGATCACGTTCAAGCAAAATCCATCTTTCAGAATCTCATCGGCGAAAAGCATTCAATCTCCTAGTCTTGCCTCGACATACTTCAAATAGGCACAACGCCGGATCAACCTCCTCAACACATCTTCCCTTGAATTGATCACTTCAAATAGATGTTCTGCTGTGGCTCTATCAACGACTTTACCGGGCCTTCTCCATATTCTGATTTGGACCTTTTCGCGAAACTGACCATACGTATCTTGCAACAAAGCTGCAAAAACACTGCCCCAAGCACCTGCTCCCACACTGACGATCCTCAATGGATCACCATGAGTCTTGCCGACAAGGCATCGAAGTTCGTCAAGTTTCTCTTCCAAAACATTACAGTTGTATAACGATCCATTCGAGCATAAACTCCGGTGCAATGTTGCCGTAGTCCCCACCATCTTCCTCGGAAAAAATCGACTAATTAACTATAATAAAGAAAGCTTGATGATCAGAAGTTAAAAGAAAAAGGAAAGCAGAGAAATCCCAGAACTTCTCAAATTGCAATGATCTTGAAATTTATCAAGTGTCCCAATGTTTTATATGGCATATCATTAAAAGAAGAAGATTTTATCGGTGGATTCTTTCACCAAAACCAACCTTGAGCACTCTCCATCTAGATTTCCAGACCAACTTATTCTAGAGAACTTTTTTGTACAGAACAGGACAAAGAAAATGCAGACAATTTAAGGATTTGGAATTCATTGAAGTCTGCTAAGAAAAATGATGTTAATATTCAATATACAATGTTTTCTCCGTCTTGAGTTTGTTATATCTACTCACCTAATTACCCCCAAAAAAAAAAAAAAAGAAGAAGAAGAAAAAAACCAACCTTTGAACTTGGAGAATTATGTTACTTGGACTGCTTGCAGCAACAAAACTTAAAGCTTCAACTGCATTCGGAGTGGGAAATATTTAGAATGAAAAAAGAAATAGGTGAAACAATGTCAGACGGCAATTGGTGATTTGGACCACGTTTGGTTGAAATTATAGGACGGTGAATCGAGAGGAACACTAATTGAAATGATGGTGCGATCATACTAACAATATTGTACCTAATTTCATCAGAATTCCATAGTTAATTGTGTTTGGACGAGAGTAGTATTAAAATAGATATCTCCATATTGAAAAGTCTTCGTATTGTACCACTTTTAAAATCTATAAAAAAAACAATTGAAACGTGACATTGTGCCTTAATTATTCGGAACGTGATGTGTATTGTCTTTCCCTTCGTTGGTATAAACTGGTATTGGTATTAATGATTTTAACAACCCATATTATTGTTATTAAACATAAAAGGGCATATACAAGACTATTTTGTTTTAAAGGGAAAATCCATACAAATCATGTCCTTTTGTTTTCTCATCCTTAACCCTCGTACAAATTTAAATTTAATTGATCGAGTAGTTAAATATATTTATATGATCCGAAAATGTAGATATCATCCTAGCGAGAGAGAAAAAGAAAGACAATGGCATTGATGAGCGTTGAATGTGCATTTATTAGAAGATATTAGGCTGCCTACTTTCCCAAACGCTCTCATTAATATTGGATGAATTTGGTTTCCTCCTCTTTTTTCTACATGCTTCCACACGTAGGCATACTAATTCATTTATTATTGTTAGGGTAAACTACAATGGATCGAATCACTTAATTAATGGTAAGGTTATATTTGGGTCAACCTAATTATTAAAGTCTATATTTGGATCACTCAATTACGGGTCACCTAGTTATTAAGGTTACATTTGGGTTACCTAATTATTATGGGTAAGGTTATATTTGGGTCACCCTTTAAACTTTATATTAGAGTCAGTCAATAAAGGGTGACCCAAATGTAACATTACTCATAATAGAGTGGCGCAAAAGTAACTTTAAATAATTGAGTGACCCAAATGTAATATTACCCATAATTAAATAACCTAAATATAACTTTTAATAAAGGGTAAACTACAACAGAGATAACTCAATTATACGTGCAATAATTACTTTTAAAGAATTCATATATGATAAAAAAAAATCTATAGTTTTTTTTTTTTTTTTTTTGCATATGAGAGAAAAATTCAATATGTGGGTTTAATTGATTTTTTCAAAAGTTCAAAGGCTTCTTACACCTAAGCCTAAAAAGAATAAAAGACTAAAAACCGTCATCAAAGATTCGATTCACTAACTTCAAGTAAAACAAAATTTTCTATACACATTTTACCCTTAAGACAACACTTATTCTATTAAAACAAATAAAATAAATTATGATTTAAAATTCTACGATGACAAATTAAAAAAGAAAAATAAACAGTAAAGGTGGACTACGAGGGCCTAACCCCTATCAACCTTCTATGTGGCTGCGCCCATGTTTGTATTGTTCATATCTCAACTCCTCTCGAGTCTAGTAACTTTTTCAAGTGAAATTTTACTTGCATGTTGCATTTGCACATTGCATGAGTTTACTTTTTTTTTAATAATCTAAATGTGATTATAAGGTAATATATGTTCATACATATTCTTAATCCTTTGACAATATGTATACACCTTGTAGACAAAAGCGATTTGAACACGTATCTCCTAGGATGAATATCATCCGCTTTTCCACTAGGACACTTGTTGGGTTCGGCATGAGTTTTCTTTTAGACGTGATATTTTCGACATGATTATATGATAAAATATAATAAAAATTGATTTTATTATTTTAAAATCAACTCGTTAACGCATCGAATAATATATGATATGCCATTAGAGAGGAAGTCATAATTGAACTATGATGAAGACAAATTAATTAATTTTGAAATAATTAGGGATCTAAAAAGTAATTAAATAATAAAAATTAAGGTTTAGTTTTACTAATTTTAAAATTGAAGGGTCTTAAAAAGTGATTAAATCAAAAAATGAGGGGTCAAAACTTAATTCTTACAAAATAAACCAAAAAAAATGGGATGACCAAAGATATAATTGCAATGATTTTAAAACAATCATTGATCTAAAAGTAATTAAACCATTCAAAGCTGGAGGCAATTGTCCCTTCCTCCCTCCATGGGGCTTTGTCCTATATATAATGTTGTTTTAATTAACAATAATAATTAAATATTTACATTAAAAATAAAATATATATTATACTTGAAAATGATAAATTACACCATTTCATCATTGAGCTTTTTTTTTCTCTTATTTTCATCACTAAAGTTTTTAAAAAATAATTTAATCATTAAACTTTTGAATTACTCTTATTTTGGTCACTATAGCGTTAAATAATTAACGGATTTAGGACCGAGCATTTACCTTTTAAAAATTTAAGAAATGATCACAAAATTTCTTCATATTTTGTGAAAACCCCATGGTTTTAGATTCTATTTGATTTCTCGACGATGGAGATTCCATGTTGATTGGATTATGGAGATTATAAATAAGAGTAGTTTGGGGTTTTGCGACTTTTGGGTTAAGTTTTTGCGTGTTTTAAAGAGATTATGGAAAATCTGGTTGATAAAGTGGATAGAGATGATAAGGCAAGTTTGTTGGTATCTTAAAGAATTTGGTGAAAACTGAAGATAAAATGTATAATTTTATTGATTTATAGTAATTCGACTTTTAAATTAAATCTACATCACTATCTTATCTTACTACCGCTAAAGATTTCTAAAATTATCGACCGGTGGCCGAGTGAACCACAATTTATCTACTAAACTCTCTCATTTTTTTTATCTTGGATTTGTAGTTAACCGCATATATGTTACATATCAACAACATTTTTTTCTTCTTTTATGGCATTTTCTTTATTTATATTATTGATAGATTTTGTAGTTGTTAACTACATGTGCAAAATACCTTCATTAATAATAAAAATATTAAAAAAAGTAAATTGAAAATTAATTAAGGTGGGGAAGTTAAAAGGCTAAACTATTTTTTAGTCCTCCAACTTCAAAAATTTTAAATTTTATTACTTAACTTTTGAAGTTGGATTTTTTGAGTCACTTGGATATTAAGTTAAAAGTAGTAGAGCGGTGTCAACAACATCTAGATCAGCTGGTTAAAAGCTCTCAGTTGAAACTCTCCCCTAGAGACGAAGTTAGGATCAAACATTGAGATGGGCAAATGTCTATTAAGCCTTTAAATCTAAAAATTGGGAGGGCAAAAACCTTATTTTACTACTATTTAAACTAAAAGGACCTCAAATGCAATTATATCAAATAAATTTGGGTTCGTCCCTCCCTTGCATAACATGGCTTCGCCTCTGTCCTTCCCTAGGTTGTGGGTTCAAAGTCCACTAGGAGAAAATTTCCTCTCCCCTTCCTTTAGGTAGGAATTGTTCAAAAAAACTTTAAATAGCTTTTTCTCTATTTCACGTTGTTGTCGGAACTAGGGATGCGCACAGGTCGGGTCAGGTTTTTGGCCGACGCAAAAATAATTACTCTAAACCCAAATATGATCAGAAATTTGTATACCTCAACCCGAACCGACCCAACCCGATATATGAAAAAATTCAATTTTAGGGACTTAATTATAAAAAATAATTTTAGAGACCTAATTATAAAAAATAATTAATTTTAGGAGCCTAATTATAAAAAAATCAATTTTAAGAATATAATTACTAAAAATATATAAAGGGGGGTATTATTGCAAAATATCTCTAAAAATATAGGGAAAATTACACTATTAGTCCTATGTCGGGTCGAATTTTCACCCTAAACCCAACCCGATCTCACCCTTAATAAAAACTCGACCCGACCCGAACACAACTTTTTTCACAAAAAAACCGATCCGAACAGGCCGGGTTGGGTCAGAACTCGTTGGTCCTATGAAATACCCACCCCTAGTCGGAATTGCCGTTCTCCAACATATTCTCTAACTAGTCTAGGCATCAACAAACTCGTCTCATTGTCTCCTACTATTTTATCAATTAAGAGTTTCTCAAAATCTCTTTAAAACTCAAGAAACTTCAACTTAAAATCTGTAGAAAAATAACTATGATCTACGAATTTTATTGTTCAATCAACATGGAATCAAGATGTATTATTCATCTCTTCCTTCTCTACTTTTTATTGTTGAGATACGAAAGAAGATACTTTAGTGTCAACGTATCAAAGAAAATTCCAAAAATTATGTTTAAAATTGTCGGATAAGATTTTAAGATTTTTCATAAAATTATAAGAAAATTATGATGAATTTTTCATAAATTTAAAAGAAAGATGTATGCATATTGTTGTTAAATAATGAAATTGAACTTTTTTTTAAGTGAAAAAGATCGAAACCCAAACAGAAACAAAGTTGGGTGGGCGACTAAAAAAAGTAAATACTAAAGTTAAATTAAGCAAGGGTAATATTCACCGGAGGTACTTCTTTTTAGGACGTGTTCTATTTTGATCACTCGATTTGAAAAAAAATTATAATAATTATTTATATTTTTGAATAGTTGTCGCCACCTTCAGCCGCCATCAACGGTTGCCTTGCTGTTGTCATCGTCAGTCATTGCACCCCTCCGCCAACCTCTTTTGTTCAAACCTTAATCCCCAACCCTCTTGGTCATCACATGCATAGTTAAAATCACCGTCCAACCCAACCTTTTCTCTAATTGTTCCCCTCAACACAGTTAAAATCATTCAAGAGTACGTTTCCTCATCATTTCGTTTGCAGTTTCTTTTTTTGCTGTTTGTGGTAATTTTTCCTAGTTTTGATTTTTGGGTTTTAAATTTTTTGTTGTTGCAAACCAATTCCTACGGGCAACCAACACAAACTCAACCATCGAATACACACTTTAAATAGACTAACAACTTCCCAGAATACCATTTTTTGCTTTTGCAACTGTTTTTGTAAAGTTCAAGTGAAAGGAGGAACTCACGACCTTGATTGATGACGTTAAAGATGAAAAATTTTAACAATAAAGTTTGGAGACAATGGTTCAAATCTGGGTTGTTTTGGATTTTGTTGTTGAATCAAAGGAATTACAAGCATACTAATTAGTTCTGGAAGTTACACAAAAGATTGGTTACAAATATGGAGTTTAAAAGGGAATCAGATTAGGGGTAACTTTGTTTGCTTTTTGTTGTGCTCTTTTTCTTTGGCACAAGTTATCTGGTTAGGCATCGTTACACCAATATAGACTTGCTATTGCCACCATTTGCAGTTATGATTGACAGATTGTAAGTACCCTGTTTCGACCTTGAGTTCTTCTGAAAGCTTGAAGCCCAGTAATGAAAGGTTGTGAAAAATAGGAGATTCATTCGCCATTGACGTTGAAACATTAGATTTGCTCGTATTTTCTAGGAACCAAACAAATGAGAAAAATCAAAGATAAATTCAAGAAAAGGAAAGGCAAATCTTATCAGAGAGGAGAAAATAAGAACAAAGGCTCTCGATTGGGTTTGGGTTTGGGTTATAGGAGAGGAAGAATTTTTGTAGGATAAGTTTATTTTAGATTTTTTGTTTGAAAGGGTAAAATAAATAAATTTTAAAAGTTTAAGGATCAAAAATAAAATTAATATTTTTTATTAACGGAGATTAAAAATCGGATGACAAAAACGACAAACGCTTAAAATATAAATAATTATTATAATTTTTTTTTAAATTGAGTGACCAAAATAGAATACACCTCAAAAGGACCTCCGATAAAATTATTCGTTAAGGAATAATGGACCCAGGCCTTCACTGGGCCTAAAGCTATAAGATTCTTTCAACAAAAACAAAAAAAAAAAAACCTAAAGCTATAAGATAACTTCTGTTCTTAAAGCTTCAGCGCATTTGTGCAGTGATAAATTTTAGATGCAATCAGAATTATTGAGAGGGAAAGCGGCAGTGAAGAAGATGGAGGCCAAAACCCACGGAGATTGCCAGTTCAAAGATGTTTGAAGGATACAACAAAAGATACAAGCACTTCAGTCCCACTCTAGGCTGTTCAATGACTTTCCATATCTACTTCCCTCCTTCGCCTTCGCCTTCCGTTAAATTCCCTGTATGTTCCTTCCCTTTCCACTCTTTCTATCTCCATTCGCAAATTGATTGCAATTTTTCAATTTGGGTTTTCTGTATATGTTTTTTATCTTCGTTTGAATGTAAATTATGAAGGGTTTCTTTCTGTTTTTTTTTCTTCAAATGGTTATGGCCTCATGTGATGAAGTTAATAGAAAATTTGGGTTTTACTCTTTTCGTTCATAGTTTCGGAAATGATTTTTCGGATCTTGGGATTCGAATTTTAAATGGTTATTTTCATTTTTTTTAAAATAAGAGCTGGATTTGTGGGGAAAGAGTTTTTGATTTTTTCTTTTAGTTTACTTTTACGGTTTTCCTTGGCTTAGCAATTGGGCATTTGGGTGCTGTTGTTTATTGCTTTTCAGATTCTATCTTCATCTCTAATTAGTACTTTGTTTTGCCTGTAATTGTTATTTTTATTAGTTTGAATTAAAATTCAATTGTCTTTTAAATTATATTTAGTCCCATTAGTAAAAATAGTTTTCATCCATGATGTTATATTGAAATGCACTTACTAAATTTGTTATGTGACTAATTATAATTTAATATATTATTTAATAGTTAATTCTGATTCAGTTAAGCACTGTCTAATGTATTTATCATTTATTTGAATACCCTTAAAAAAATAAGTAATTGAATTAAAATTCAACTTCATTAAATCTTGATTTATTTGTAATTAAAGATTTTAGAATTCATTAATTATCAACAATTAACTTTTGAATAATTTTTTGTAATTTTTTAGTTCAAAAGTTAAATGAGAAAGAAATGGAAGAAATGAATAGTAATAAGTGAAGAAGCAATGGGATTAGTATGGTAGCAGTATTTGGCTGTGTTGATACTGTGGTTTTGGAATTGGTTCATACTGGATTGTATTGGCTGATAGCCTGATACCAATACAATACTTGTCGGTATCAGCAGTTCTAGATTTTGATTTTTTTAAATTCAATTATTTTTTTAAAATTGATTTCTTTTAAATTGATTTCTTCTTTTTTTGTCTAGAACTTTTTTTATAATTACATTTAAAAATAAAATATGATCATTGAATTAGATTATTTGAACCTAATAGTTTACTATTTTCTAATGTTTTTATATTTATTTATCTGATATTTAGAATTTTTGGATATTAGTATATTACATATTTATATGTTTAATTTTTATATATGCATATAAACTTAATCATGTGTAATACAATATTTGTATGTGCCAATACCAAAACAAAAACTACATCCCCCATTATGGTATTGACTGATTTGGTACCCAAATTATTCTTGTCTTTTACCAAAAATGGAAATCTTTTACGACATGAAATTAAGGCTATGGATTTTTATTTCTTAGTCTTTCTTCTATAACGTATAGAATTGAGAGCTTATTTTAAATATTGGGGATATGAGTATATATTCAATAAAATCTGAGGGTATTTTGTATGTTACCCTGCTTTTTTACCAACCCTCTTTATTTGTTTCATTTAGGCCTTGTTGGGTGCTTTTTTCCCCTACATTATGGCATTGGGTTAGTATATATGATGTTTTCTAATCTATGAGATTCTCAAAACATTATAGTCTTGCATTCATCTTTGTGCAGATACTTTACTGGCTCTCTGGGCTTACTTGCACAGATGAGAATTTCATAATCAAGTCAGGAGCATAGTGTGCTGCGTCCGCTGAGGGTGTTGCTCTAATTGTTCCTGATACATCTCCAAGTAAGTGGTCTGCCCATTTTTAGCTAATTGTTGACACTTCTGAAATTCGGGCAAGATACTTCAGCTACTGATTGATTGTGATTTTGATTGTCATTTCTTGCCCTGTGTGGAGGGATTGTGAGTCAGTTCAGCCTAATTATCATGTCCCTGCACTTCCTTTGGCTTTAGTCTATGGTCTCTCATACAGCCTTTATCATGAACAACGATAATATTTCTTTTTGAGATTGAACTTTAACGCTTCAACATGTTTCCTCACTTTATCCAATACCATTTGATGTACGTGTGTTACTTCCATGATCATGATGTGAGAGTAGTTTCTGTGAATGTACTTATTTGAGTACTTAGAGAAAACTTATTGGCTCTTTTTTAATGAAAAATTGATTTATCTCTTATTTGCTGGCATTTTGAGTTGTTTGATGCCCTTTGTTGTCATCATGCTTATGGACCATAAAAATTGCATGTTTTGTAGAGAAACTAGAACTCTCTGTAGAGTTTATTATACATGTTAAGCTTATTTTATTTATATATATTAGCTTATTATATATACACACACACCCAGAGAGACGCATACAAAAACACACATATATTCATGTATACATATTGTGGCTTACTTGAACCAGTGCCCTCTTTTGTGCCTAAGGCAGTATAAGAGTTCTAGCGATTGGAGTACACTTGACGCCTTTAACATTACTTAAATGGTGCCAAGAGCAAGTGAGAATGTTTTCAACGTCACTTGAATATACCCTAGATCCGTAACTCATGGTGCTTAACCCAAAATAACCCTACCTAGGGCATTTTATATTTGGGAATTCGTTTCCTGGTAAAATCAAAACATAACACTACCCTTACAAGATGATCTGGTATCACAAGGATGAGAAATATTAGCACATGATTGATTGGTGTAGAAAATAGGGTTAGAGAAGTTTTCTACTCTTGTTATTTTGATTTACAGAAAAATAAAGTCTACTTATAGACTTTTACAAGGAGTTTTACATTGAGTAGAATTCTCTCGGCTAAGACTCTTATCCCTTATATGGATAGAGTTAGACTCTAACTAAACTACTTAGTTAGGATAGACTTACAACTCTTCTAAACTACTTAGTTAGAATTGACTTACAACTCTTATTATTTACATATTAACCTACACTCCCCCTCAAACTGGTGTGTATATGTTATGTACACCCAGTTTGGATGACATTTCTTCAAAGCTCACTCTTGGAAGTGCTTTGGTGAAAATATCGGCTAGCTGGTCTTTAGTAGGAATATAGTGAAGTTTTACAACCCCATTGTTGACCTTCTATAGATGAAGTGTCTATCAATCTCAATGTGTTTGGTCCTGTCGTGTTGTCTTTGGATTTCTAGCAATGCTCATTCTTTGATCGGGTCATCACTATAAACTTCAAATTCGCCTTTCCATCCAATTCTATCTCCATAAGAAGTTTCTTGATCCATATTCCTTCACATATCCCTAGAGCCAAGGCTCAATTCGCTTCGCACTACTTCTAGAAACCACGACTTGCTTCTTGCTTCTCCAGTGACCAAATTTCCCCATAAATATGTGCAATAGCCACTAACAGATCTTCTATCTGTCAATTCTCCCGCCTTGACTTGAACTGTAGACCTTTATTGTCCTATCCTCCCGATGTTTCTTGAAAAGTAGTCCGATCCAGTGTAAATTTCAAGTATCTCGAATTCTATTGACCGCATCCATGTGCTCTTCTCGAGGGTCACTCATATGTTGACTAACTATGCCCACCGAGTATGCAATATCGGGCCCAGTAAGTGAGAGATAGATTAGTTTCCCAACTAGTCTCCGATAGGGTTCTTTATTCACCGGATTCCCATTTCACCTTTACTTGAACTTTAAACCCGGTTCCATTGGAGTTTCAAATGGTCTACTTCCAAGCATCCCAGTTTCTATAAGTAGATCTAGGATGTACTTTCTTTGGTTTATAACAATCCCCTCTTTCGATCTTGCTACTTCCATTCCTAAGAAGTACCTAAGGCTTCCCAAATCCTTAGTCTCGAACTCCTTAGCTAGAACAGTTTTTAGCACTTTTATTTCTTCAAGATATCCCCAGTAATGATCATATCATCAACATAGACAATTAGAAGGGTCTTCTTACCATCCGGAGCAACCTTTCAAACAATGTATGGTCCGCCTGACTCTGCTTGTACCCATTTTGAACCATAGCCTTAGCAAATCACAAACCATGCTCTAGGGGATTGCTTTAATCCGTACAAAGATTTATTGAGTTTGCACACTGTCCTCTTCGTGGTCTTTTCCTCCAAACCTGGTGGAACCTCCATGTATACTTCTTCCTCCAAGCTTCCATTGAGGAAAGCATTTTTGATGTCCAATTGGTGTAACTTCCAGTCCTTGTTAACAGCTACTGATAATAACACTCTGATGGTATTCAACTTAGCTACTGGGCAAAGGTTTCTTGATAATCTACTCCATAGGATTGAGTAAACCCTTTAGCCACTAGCCTTGCTTTGTACCTCTCAATGCTCCCATCTGAGTGATATTTGACTGTGAATACCCATTTGCACCCAACAAACCCTTTTTCCTTCCGTAACTCACCAAACACCAAGTATTATTCTTCAGAGTGCTTTGACCTCTTCTTCAACAACCTTCCTCCATTCAGACTTTCAACGCCTCTTCTCTTGTCTTGGGGATCTTCACACTATCAATGCTTTGGTCAAAAGGCTTTGAAACCGATATAATAACTTCCCATAGGCAACAAATTTATTGATAGGATGAGCAACACATTTCCTTATCCCTTTTCTAATAGCAATAGGAAAGTCATCTAAGTTTACTGAGAGAATCTTGTGAAATAATATTACCTCCTGTCTCAATAGCATCGAACTCAAAACTGGTTCCTGGCAAGTGCTAGGTGACCAACATCTTGATTTGATTTCTTTTCCTCCTTGTATAGACATTGAGTTGTTTCTCCGGTGGTTGTGGAGTCACAGTGTGATATAGTTCTGAGTGTAGGAGGAGGTGTTGTATAGGGACCGAGGGTTTAGGCTGTGGAGAAGGTGTATTGGGTGTGGAGAAGTTGTGTCTGGTGGATTGGGGACAACAGTTTCAATGATATCCAAGGCAGGCTCGGAAGGATAGGCATAGGAATAAAGGACTGTATGGACTGAGATTCTTTAGGTCTCTCCCCACAATGTCGCCCCGCAAAGTAAGGTTGATTTTCAAAAAGGTAACATCAAAGGAGATATAGGTTTTCCTATTAGTGGGCAAGAACATTTGTAACCCTTCCGACTCGAGGAGTAACCTATAAATACACACTTTAATGATTTAGGATCCAGTTTACTACGATTGTTGTTGTGCACATGAATAAAAGATGTGCATCCAAAGACTCAAGAGGAAGAGAGCGAGGACAATGGTTTAAAGTGTGGAAAATGTTGAAACAGAACTTCAAAGTGGGTATTTTGAATCCTAGAGTCTTGCTAGGCATCCTATTGATAAGGTAGGTTGCGATGAAGAAGAGCTTCCCCCAAAGATATTTAGGTGCATTAGCTGAAAACAAAAGGGACCTAGTTACTTCCATTAGATGTCTATTCTTCCTCTCAAACCACTCCATTTTGTTGAGGGGTATTGACACATGAGGTGAGATGAACAATTCCCTTTTCTCGAAAGAAACACCTAATAGACTTGCTAAGATATTCACTCCCATTATCACTCCTAACCATTTTGATATTTCTATCGAACTGTGTTTTTATCATTTGATAAAAAGTTTTAAAATTACTTCAACCTCAGACTTTTCTCTCATTAAATATGTCCAAGTGGTCCTAGAGAAATCATCAATGAAAGACACAAACCACCTAGACCCAGAAATGTTTCGAACTTTAGAAGGGCCCCAAATATCACTGTGTATAATAGCAAATGGTGAAGTAGGTTTAAAAGGAGAAGAAACATATGGTTTTTTGGTATGTTTTGCCATCTGACATACTTCACAAGTGAAAGAAGAGGGATTTTTATTGATAAAGAGATTTGGAAACAACTTTGCAAGGTAATAAAACTGGGATGTCCTAATCTAAGATGCCAGAGCATAATATTATCTGAACCTAAGCTTGTGGATGAAACTGATGTTTGAAGGCAACTGGGAATGAAGGAGTTACGGTAGGATATTCCATCAAGGATATATAAGCCATTAGATAGCCTAGCACCGCCAATCACCATCTTCGAGCCCTCAGGCTCAAAAAATACATCCATCACCCCAAAATTAGCATTACAAAGGAATATCCTTAATCAACTTGCTCACCGATAATAAATTACAAGCTAATTTAGGAACATAAAGTACATCGATAATACTATATGTTTGCTTAATTCAATAGAGCCACTCCCTTTAATCGTGAGAGGGAACCATCTGCTATCTTGATCGAGGAGGAGAACTGTGATGGCTATACTTTACGAATGTACTCATATTTCTGTCATATGGTCGAGGCACCAATCTACTATCCAATGTAAGGAATTAATTGTTGCTAAGCAAGAAATTCTACCTTCGGATGTTGTTAAAGCGTAGTATGAGTTTTAGACGATAGTTGGTGAGTATTTGTTGAAGTTCTGCAATCTGGCCGTGTCTTCAAGTCACTGGAATTATGTTCTCGTAGATGCAACATTTGCTTCCTTCAAATCTGGATTTAGAGGGTTTCGGTCTGCTGGTTTTCCATGTAGCTTCCAAAGATCGCTCCATCAAATGTCCAAATTTTTTTACGTTGTTCACACCATGGTCTCCCCCCTCCTTTGTTTATTCCCGTGATTAGAGTTTGTAATTAGTGCCAAAGCATCTGCTTGTTGAGCAAATGGTACCATCAAGGAGAGTCCGCTTTCTTCTCTCTAATCTCGAAAAAAGGCCTCCCGAACCAATGGTAGAGGTTTAGTAGCCAAAATTCTGCTCCTTGCCCCATCAAACTCACCATTAAGTCCGTAAAGAAATTGAAAGATTCTCCTCTCGATTTTTGATTCTACTATAGAAGTTAACATCATCGAACACTTCCACTCATTGGCCTCATATAAATCGATTTGTTGCCAACACTTAGTGAGAACTCCAAAATATCTTGTACTCTGCACAAATCTCCTTGTCCGAGGTCCTTAATTTGGTTTTCAACCCCAAATAATTACGTGTATTATCCACACTGAGTATGTATCCCTGGGCCGCACTCCATATCTCTGCTGCGATCTGGTAGAGCATGAAATTTTCCCCAACTTCAGAAACCATGGAATTAATTAGCCATGACATAATCATGTTGTTCTCACTCAACCAGTTAGAATAGGCTGGATCAGATTCTTCCGGAATAGGCATTGAATCGAGAGATAGGAAGCTTTCCTTCTTCCTGTAATATACAGACCTTCTTGATCGAGACCAAGGGAGATAGTTGTTTCCATTTAGTTTGTAGGATGTAATTGGAGAAAGAGATGAATCTGAAAGCTGGAACTCGGAGGGACGAGGATGATTTTGAGAACTGATTTGAGTAGCGAGGGGGTCTGAATGAGCCATTGAAAATGTAAGGTTTTGATCGACAGAGATTGGAAGGAAAAAAAGGTTGTTGGATAGGTAGGATCTTCCTAATCTGATACCATGTAGAAAATAGGGTTAGAGAAGTTTTCTACTCTTGTTATTTTGATTTACAGAAAAATAAAGTCTACTTATAGACTTTTACAAGGAGTTTTACATTGAGTAGAATTCTCTCGACTAAGACTCTTATCCCTTATATGGATAGAGTTAGACTCTAACTAAACTACTTAGTTAGGATAGACTTACAACTCTTCTAAACTACTTAGTTAGAATTGACTTACAACTCTTATTATTTACATATTAACCTACAATTGGCACATGTGGATATTTCTAAGACACTTAAGTGACCTATATACTTTCCATAAGTATTCTAATACTTCGATCATATAAGAATTGGTTGTATGCTTTCAAATTGCTTAATGTATTAGTAATCTATGCAAATTACCAACGTCTTTTTCCTAGTAGTACTTCGACCATAAACCACTTTGGGAGACATGGCATTTATTCATCTTGTGTCCCATTACTATCCCATGCAAGAGCATACGTCTCCTGGGCTTCATCTGATTGGTAGCTAATGATTATTGGTCATTACTACTAACCTGGAGCAAAACCTTGTTTTTACTTGATTAAGTTATGGGTTTGCATTGTCAACTTTTATGTAATTCCATTACACAGTCTAACTCTAGAGCTTATAGACTATAAATTATATGATTTGACCAATATTTCGCCTAGTGGTCTCTACTTTCCCATGCTCTTCCTTTTTCTAAATCATCCAAGTAAATAGAAAACCAGAATGAATATACTCTAAATAAACTAACAACTTATATTTTTTTGCCAGTAGATTGTGTGCTTTGATATCTCTCGTACTGCAACTAATTAGCTGTTTCTTTATGTAAACCTGTTATTTTGGTATAAATTATCATCTCAAAATGCTACTTTATTTCTTAGTGCAGTTGATTTATATTTTTCAAATTGCGATTTATATCTCCAAAATGTACAGAGCTGATTTCCTTTCCCCCTCCCCCTTAATCTTTAGGAGGCCTAAACGTGGAAGGAGAGGCAGACAGCTGGGATTTTGGTGTAGGTATGCAGCATTTGGATTGTTCAAATTGGAATTTCTAGATGTATTTTATGGTAAATCTTAAACATTTTGTAGTTTTGCAATGCAGAGGAAAAATGTGCCATATCAGTTTTACGTTACAAACTGAGGCGCGTTACACGTACAATATTTCATTGAGCAAGGCTTCCCAAAAAAACGATAGGTGAAGGCTTCATTTGGATATAATTTCCACCGCACCAGAGTATCAAAGCCAGCACAGGACTGGAACCTGTAAGGGTCCAGTGACAAAACATGCTTTTGTGTGGTGGGAATCTCTGCCCACTGCTATCCAAATGAAGCATTAATCTATTCTATCAGGGGAAGCTTCCTGATAAAAAATAGGATGGCCAATTTTGCACAAATGGCATCCATGCACTTCCACATATACGTGCTAATCACTAGAAAACCTGGCATGAAGTGTATCTTTTTGACCGACTTTCTATCTCCTCTTCCACTTTTTGTTTTTTGCTTGCATTTTTAAATTTGAATTAGGTGCTGGATTCTATCTTAATGCTACACAACCAAAGTGGAAGAACTGGCGTATGTATGATTATGTTGTGAAAGAACTGCCACAAGTTCTGAGTGAAAATTTCCCTCAACTTGATACATCAAAAGCATCTATTTCTGGCCATTCTATGGGTGGACATGGTGCTCTGACAATTTATCTGAAAAACCTTGATAAGTATAAGGTAGTTGACAGTAGAAATTTCAATTTATCTATCTTATTGACTTCTTAAAATTTCTAATATATTCTCTAGAGGATAACTAGATATGTATTCATCTTCACTCTAAGGTACTTGCTTTTTATCTTTCTTTTCTCTTTTTTCCTTGCAGTCGGTGTCTGCTTTCGCACCCATTGCCAATCCTATAAATTGCCCCTGGGGTCAGAAGGCATTCACAAATTATATTGGCAACAACAAAGCTGCTTGGGAGGTCAAGTACCATTTGACTGATGAATGCCCTTCATTTTTATGTAATTTTGTACCTTGGATTGGATTATAAATCTAAAAAAAACTGCAGGAATATGATGCCACTTGCCTGATCTCAAAGTTTCATAATGTGTCAGCTACCATTTTGATCAATCAGGTAAAGCGCATAATGTCTTTTTTAAAGTGTCACCCAACATGAAACAACGGTCTATTTGTAACTCTAGTCTTCTAATTTTTACTTATATTTTGAAGTAGCTTAGATGCCTTATTTTTCTTTGATATCAGAAGTCTTTCTAATATTTATCTTTTACCTAAGATAATATAAGTGGTTATTTTCTAATAGGATATAGCCATGATATAATTCTGCCTTATTGCTCTCATTGCTTGTTACCTCCATATATCAAAATTTCTCTCAGCAATGGAAATAGTATTAGGATCTGCACAATTCTTTGGTCCGATGAAGACACGAGTTCAAGAAGAAAAAGAAATTTCTGTCTGAAAAATATTGAACTTTAGACAACAGTCAGAAACCATTATTCTATATCCAAAGAAGGGGTGGAACCTCCAGAAGGATCATGCGAACCGTCCGTTTAGGTGTTCTTTTTCATTCAAGGATGAGTGAGGAAGGAAATGTTAATATCGGAAAATATGTTTGTTTTTATTTTTATTTTTATGTATTTGTGGATGCAGGGGGAGGATGACAGATTCTTACATGACCAACTTTTGGGGCAGAGTTTCAGGAGGCATGTAAGAGTGTTAACGCCCGGTTGTTATTGCGGTTGCAGCCTGGATATGATCACTCATTCTTCTTTGTTTCCACCTTCATCGATGATCACATTCGCCACCATGCTAAAGCTCTTAAGGTCTAAGTTCTTGATGTTTTCTGCACTGTGAAAGTTTAGCGACTTTAAGCACTTGTGTGGACTAGTTCCTTTAAATTGCTGTTCCTTTTATGCACTGTGAAAATTTAGTGACTTTAAGCACGTGTGTGTGACTTTAAGCACTGTTCCTCTTCAGTTTTTTTTCCTCTTTATTATGCGACCAGTGGTGGCACCAGCCTTATATTAGTTGTTGGCCTCTTGTGATCTTTTGTACTTTCTCTATTTTTAGTTTCCAATAAAAATTTCATAAGTTTTCTTTGTTTTTTTTCTTTTGGGATAAATGAGTTCTATTATCCAAAGAACCTCAAAAACAGAGTCAAAACAAAACACCCCCTACACAAACCAAACTTAAAGCAACCTTAATTACAAACTAAGTCCCTATCTATCAATTAACAAGGGAGAAGGACTAACGAATTTGTCATACACAATCCATCTCATATTTACATCATTTTGAATTCTCAAAGAAACAGTTTCAACCTGCTGTGATGTTTCCCATGCAATCTTCCATGTCATGCATAGTAAAAATAAGCACCCCGTGCTAACCGAAGCACCACAACCAACAAAAATTTCTCTCTTCCATACTGCTGCAACAATTCAAGGACATCCTGCCATGAATTGTAATGAGCCCTCAAATCATATTTTTGCAGGATTTCTTTTCAAATTAATCTCGAAAATTTACAGACAACAAATAAATGATCTCTGGGCTCTTCACCCTCTGTACGAAGCAAGCAACTTGGATCCAGTTGTCCCCCTCAAGTCAACATCCTACATTTAGTCGGTAATCTATCTTGAATCACTAATCATGCAATGAAAGAGTGACGAGGGATTCCTGGGCTGCCCCAAACATATTTCGTCCATGCCACCTTTTCTCGTTTAGGCCTAATCTCCTCCCAAACAACTCTTGCTTGAAATTTCCCTTTCACGCCACCAAGTTGAGGAAACCCAGCTCACAACTTCAATAGTTTCTTCCAGGCCTAGCTATAAAAACTTTTAACAGGAATATCCCACACAGACTGCCTTTTAAGCAAATAGCTCTCCACCCAGGCAATTCAAAGTGAGCCTGCTTTGGTGAGAACAAGCCATAAACACTTCAGCTTTGTTCCAAAATTGGACTTCTTCAATACCCAAACCTCCACTCTTGAGATGACATACCTGTCCCCAACTAATCCGAGCACTTCTTGTAGAGCCAGTAGACCCCTTCCACAAAAAGGAGTTAAAAATAGAAAAAATCTGCTTTATGATCTTAGATGGTAAGGGAAAGATTCTGCTCTAAAAGTTTTGGACATTAAAAATCATTAATTGAATGAGTTGAAGTCTACCTGCAAATTAAAGATATTTAGCAGGCCACCCATGGACCTTCTGGGTGATTCTTCTTACCAAACTCTCACAATCAGCACTTGAGAAACTTTTTGCAACCAGGAAAACTCCCAGGTATCTAATAGGTAAATTCCCAACTCGAAAACTAGCTACCCACCAAAACCTGCAAAACGTCATCTTCAAGCCTAACACAGAAAATCTTACTCCGGGAGGCATTTAACTGTAACCCAGACAGGCTATAAAAAACATCCATTACCTTCTACACCCTCATCACCGAAGCAATATCCCCTTCAGTAAAGACCAAAAAGGTCATCAGCAAACCATATATGGGTTAAGCTGATTCTTTTACATTTGGGATGGAACTGAAGCATACCATAAGAAGCTGTCGTGTTCAACAAGCATGAAAGCACATTTATCCCTATAATGAACAAATAGGGGGATAAAGGATCCCCTTACCTAACTCCCTTCGTGCCAGAGAAAAACTCACCAAATTCCCATTCAAGCCAATGAAAATTTAGATCTTGTGATGTACACCTCAATCCACTTCACAAACAAATCAGGGAAGCCCAACACAGATAGCACCCGAAGGACAAAATTCTAATCCAGTGAGTCAAATGCCTTCCTAAGATCAATCTTCAATAAACATCTAGGAGATAAATGCCTTCTACCATAACCATTAATAATCTTCTGAGCCAATAAAATATTTTCAACAAGATCCATTCATGCTAAGAAAGCAATCTGGCTTGACAAAATAACAAAAGGCAAACACTCTTTCATCCTATTAGCAAGAATTTTAAAAATGCATTTATATACAATGCTATGACATGAGATAGGCTTAAATCAGCTGCAGTAACAGGAACATCAACTTTAGGCACCAAAGCAAGAATTGTAGAATTAAAAGTTGAAGGTAGACAGTGAGACTGAAAAAAAAAACCAACAGCGTGCATAAATTCTTCCCCAACAATACCCCAAGTTACTTGAAAAAAATCTAGCAGAGAACCCATCAGAACCTGAAGCTTTATTTTCATTCATCCTAAACAGCACATCTTTGACTTCTTTCTTTATAACAAGAGCAATTAAAGTATTCTCCATACTATCATCAAGACCGGTGCCTAAGAGCTCTTTAAGAAAGCCATCAGATACCCTTACCACATTCTCATCTATCACACCCAAAGTCCTAGAAAAATACTTAATCAACTCTGCAGAAATGACTTCAAATGTCTTCAATTTCTGCCCTTGATCATTATAAAGGTTCTGAACAGAATTTGGCCTTTTGTCTAACAGCTACCTTCATAAAGAAGAAATCAGAATTTTGATCACCTTTCTTAACATACTGGACCCTAGATTTTTGGTGAAATAACTTCTTTTCAGCTTTCAAAAATCCTCCAACTCTTTTCTCACAGTTTTGACTTTTTTTAACAAAATCTGAATCAGGGCTAACCATTAACAGCTTCTGCAAACACTCAAGTTCATTTTTTTCACCTTTATTCGATTTGAAATACTTCCAAATTTCTCAGTATTAAAATTTTTTAAAGGCTCCTTCAAACGCTTCAATTTAACAAAAAGAACTTACAAGGAGTTTCTTCTTACTGAGACTGTCCAAGAATCAGTCACAATAGTTAAAAAATCAAAATGGTCAGCCAAAAAAACTAATAAACTTGAAAGGCTTAGGTGGAAAAGAAGAGGGACACTCAAAGCCAACAAACTCGGGCAATGATCTGAACAATCTGGCTCAAGAAATTCCACTATAAATTGAGGGAAAGAAGACAGCCTACATTGATTAACGACCCCACATTCAACCTCCACCTCCACATTCAACACACATTTCTATTTTAAGGGATTATTCAATCCCCTCACATTCCATACAAAAACTATCATTTAAATGAGGGGGAAACACCACCCTTTTTACCCCACCTTTACCCCTACCCTTTCTTTTCTTTTTAGGACCCTGCTCCTTAGGCTTCAATTGTTCCATCAAACCTGCCACACCATCAACAATAATAGTAGCCAGCTCAGAACTAGGCTTAGAAGTATCCTCCTAAACTGGATCCTCCCCATCAAAACAAAGCACTACAAACTTATTCAAGCTGCTTCCAACCTCACTCTCTTTACCCATACTACTAGCATCATTTGCCTCCCCCTAACAACATGAGAGTCACTCTCACAATGCACAATCTCAACACAATTTACATCAGAATTCTCAGGGATTGTATCCACATTTTCCATAACATCCCTCACAACCTCTTCCTGCACAAAGGATACACTCTCCCTCAACTTCTCACAAATAGGAACCTCAACAGCAATAGCTGAATCAGATGACTGACATGCTCCCTTCTTACATTTATCATCAGAATGACAAAAACAGAACACAATGCTTACACCTCGGAGGAGATAATCTAACTCTACCTTTACGTCCACAAGATTACCATCACCCAAATTCACATTAATAATGCCAGGGATAACATCATCAGCTTTAATCTCCAAACATACCTTAACAAATTCCAATTGCATCTTCAGGGCTATAGCCTTATCCGTGTAAAATTGCTTCCCCAAAGGACTATCAATACCCTAATCCTTGCTGAAAATAAACTTCCAAAGGAACATGCCACAGTTTGAATCAAATAGGAGCAACATCTAAGCTAACTAAATCAGACATCAGACCAGGCAACCATTTACGTAAAACAATAGTCTTATGTTGAGTATGCCAGGGTTCGGATTCTAAAATCAAGTCCCTAACTCTCTATGAAGGAAAATTCAAAATATAGACACTAGGTGTCAAGAATCTAATTGTGACAGACCCTACTTGCCCCCACAATTTATCAGCAGTACGCTGAAAGACACTTAGAGGAGAAGATTTATCAAAAAAAGTATCCAACATAGCATTATCCATTATTTTGCTCCTAAGTCAATAATCTCCCTAGGGGGTTGAACAATCATCCTACCATTCTGATTCACAAGAGGAGAAAAAGTTAGAGATTGATCAGAGAAAAGAGAATTCCAAACTTTACCAGAATCTACCCTAGGTACAATAACATCGACTGGGTTCACATGACCAGAACTTCCTGTAGTCTCCACAGTCCCAGCACCTCCGACTACCCCAACAACAGCAACTACACACAAAGAAAGAGATTCCCCAGATCCACCAGCAATACTCCATGTAATCTCAGCATCTCCAGCTGCCCCAACGTCAGCAGTACCTCGCAAAGGAGAAATTTCCACAGCATCAAGAAACCCAAGAGAGCCAGGCTGTGATTGATCAGCAAATTCAATTGCATCCACCATGAACAGCAACAAAAGATAAAATCGGAAGAAAATTCAAATGAAGACAGACGAATCAAAGAAGAAATGAAAAAAAATTAAGAGAAGAAATCGAAGAAAAAATGAAAATTCTCTAGGTGCAGTTTAGTCACGCTGACGTGCACCAACAAAGAGAACCTTGTGCACCAAAGATTTTGATTTGGTTAAGGACGAAAAAAATTCACCGGTTTCTGATTTTTTTTCGCAAGTCTTACTATGTCGTTCGTCTTTATGACACAATTTTTGTAACATCTGATCTTATCCCAATTTAAAGTATTGTATTTAGGTCACCCAAAATCTGTCCTATCAAATTTCCTTTTAAAATAATAAATTTAGCCATTTTTAAAATATTAGTTCATCCATAAATTTATGAAGTTATATAAACATTATAATTAAGTCTACAAAATAGGAGGTCCAAGTTTAAAACACCATATAACAAAATAACATTTCAATAGAATTTACAGACTCAATAACTCGTAAGGTCCTATGAATTCATAGTCATTCATGCATAGTTTCATAGTTTCCTTGTTTATTGAGCTTGACTTTATGCTTTGATGGTTTTTGTGGAGAAATCACTGTTGTTTTGCTTTATTTTGTGTAGGACGAGTTGTCGAGTCACTTGCCGAATGATGCCCTGAAAGTTAAGATAAGGATGGCGACTTGCCTAACCACTTGCCAAATAATGCCATGGTAACTCGCGATAAAAGCCATTATCTGCAGAATTATTTCAAACGCAAAGGATAATTACCCCAAATTCAAATTCAAATATGAATCAATTGGAGATTAAATCCCACGGATTCCACATGCATTAGGACTCCTTCTCCTCACCTATTTAAAGAGATCGCAACAACAACCTAAGGGGAGTAGATTGGAAAAGTGAGATCGGATCACAAAGAGGAATTCACGCACAACCATTGGAGGAGTTCATCTTATCTATTTCTTTTTATCTTGTATCGTACGATTCTATGTCTGGGTTTTATTCATTTGTGTTATCTTTTTACCCAGCCATGAACTAGATTAACTTATCTTGGGTTATCGGGTTTTATTGGTGTATAGAGACGAATGAATGGTTCTGGTTTTTAATTCAATAAAGATTCATTGTTTGTCCAATTTTGATTTTTAATTTTGCTTCAAGAAAACTTGGGAAAGAAACTTGAATGCATTCATTTATCTAGGCTTGGGAGAGTTAGATTCACGAAATGATTGTGTACGGTTTCCATTTAAACAACCATTGGTGGAAACTAATTCGCCTTAGGAATAAGGAACAAATTTTAGCGGTAAAAGATCGATGTTGTCTACCCAAATTTAACACATGGATGTATCACCAAGGCATGCACAATCATCAGTTATTCGGTTAGGGATAACGCGAAGGCATTGAAGAACACTCCGCCGAACATTGAAGGGAAATTCACTTGCCACGACAATTCACTTTGTCATAGCAATCTACTTGCCTCAGCAATTTACTTGCCACGGCAATCACTTGCCACAACAATTAATAGCCACAACAATTTATCTAGCAATCACGCCACTACTCACGATAACTCGGCCTATTCTCTTATATCGATTATCTTTTTCTATTTACTCTATTTATTTAGTTTATTTTACTTGCTATTTATCACCATCTATCACTTTTAATACTCTTTCATTCCAGTGCGATAAGCTAAGAATCAAAGCCTTACCAATCCTTGTGAAGACAATCTTAATCTATACTATTACTTGCAACATGTTCACTTGCACCATTTGCGTTGCACCAAAATCACACAACAAATTTTGGGCGTCGTTGGCGGGGATTGGCAATGATGATGTCATGTTTAATTTTTTGCACTTTTATTTTACATTGCTATTTAATTCAAGGGGTTGACCTCATTTTGCAGGTTTTGCTCTTGTGTATGACGAAAGCAAGACCTACAGCACAAGACTACCTACTTGAACCGGAGATTGAACGCGTTCTTCTTAGAAGAATGAGAGAGCTATGGCAGATCCACCTGTTGATCCAATCGACAATCAACATGCCCTCGACAATCAACATGCCCTCGGCAATCAAAATACCCTCAGCAACCATAATGTCACGAAAAGAGACAATATAGTTATAGCAGAGCAACCTGTTCGTGTACAGAACAGATTCATTCGAGATTATCTACTTCCAGATCTTGATGATCTCAGACCAGGCATTGTCATTTCTGAGATCTACACTGCACAATTTGAGTTGAAGCCGGTTATGTTCACCATGCTCAACTCGATTGGACAATTTGGCGGTTCACCTCATAAAGATGCTGGACAACATTTGAGAACTTTTTTAAAAATTTGTGGCTCTTTTTATCAGCATTTGTGAATCTTATTATATTTAGCAATTTGTTGTTTGTTATATTCGAAATTCTGAATTTTTTATAAATACGAACTTTAAATTCGAAAAAATAATTAAATTAAAATATGTTTTCGGATATCCAAATATCCGATCTGGTTATATGATATCTGAATATTCGGATATCCGATTTTTTATGAATCAGATACGGATCACTATATTGTCTATCCGAAAATTTGGATATCCAAAAAAACTGGATCAGATCTGATCCGATATCCGATTAAGAACACCCCTAACTGTGTACGACATGAAAATGCACGTGTAATGCTTAGAACCTATTCCTCCAAGGTGACGTGTAAACTAAATTCCATGCAACATCCCCGTACTACATGTGCCCTACACACAACGCCTCACCTCAACAGCTAAACACCCCCGACTCCGACCTTGAAAGACCAAACCATAAGATCTTAGCAGGCAGAAAATTAAGTAGCAGAAAACAACCAAAGCTAATGTCGGAGAGAAACCCCAAAACTCCACCGACATGGGAAGCCCTTGTCTTGGTTGCTCATTACCTTGATCCTCAAACTTTAGCCATTGCTTCATGTGTTACCAAATCATGATCTCAAGCATTGTCCCTAGACCGCGTTTGGCTCCCGCTTTGCGCGTCTCGTTTCCCTTCTTTGTCTAATCTCAAAACCTCTTATCCTTCCGTCCCATGTCGTCGTCTCTACGCTATCGGCCTCGCCGCCTTCAGACGCCGACATAAACCACCGTCGAAGCCACGCCTTTCCATAGACAATCTCATTTTTGCTATTGAATTATCCTCCAAGGGAGTCCCTATCTTTGCCGTAGCAGAAGATGGGGCCGAGGTCAATAAAATCCAAGGAAACCAAGTGTTCAAGTTCGATATCGACGTAAACCACGGCTGTTTTCGGGGATTGACTCCTTGGAAGAGATGAACATAACGTGGGACATGGTGTTAAAAGGATGGGAAGCGGTTTTTAAAATGATGGATTGCAAAGGGAAGTTGAGTTGCACGGCGGCGGAAGGGTGGTTCTGGGAGGAGCTTCCTAGTCCGGGGTGTTGCTCCAGCGAGGTGGGGAGTGGGATTGTTGCTGATGTGAAGGTGGGTATTGGCGCAGACATGAAAGTGGAGAAAGTGAGGATGGGACTATTGAGGGTTGTGGATTGGAGGTATGTGAGTATTGAAGATGGGCTTAGATATTTGCAGCATTTTCTTCTGATGTGATCGCATGTAATTTTGATTATAAATTAATTCCAATTCTATGTTTCTTCTTGGATCATAATTTCTTCTTGAAAAAGTGGTATTTGGTTGTATGATTTTGTTCCTCTTTCACCGAAATGAGCACAAGCCTTTCCACTTTATTGAAATACTAAAGTAGGAGTGAGCGGTTCGATCGAGTTGAGTAAAAAATTCGAATCCAATCGAGTTGAATTTTTGAGTTTCTATACAATTTTAAATTGTAATTATTTACGATATTTACAATGTCATAGTATAGATTGATTTCAATTTAAAAGAATACAAAACACATATATATTTCTTTATATTTTTTCATATCTAATATATCATATTAAATTGAAAGATTCGACTCGAACTTAAAAATCGATTAACTAATTATTAAAAAAATAGTTATTAAAATTTTTATTTTATAACTTAAATTTTATTTTTTTAAAATTTAGTCGAATCAAAACGAATCAATTTTTTTTGCGTTGAAAATTTTGATTTAATAAATTAAAAAATATTATTTTTTCGTGTCGAATTTTGTTCCTCCTTTATACTACTAAGTTGAGTGTTGATGGCATTGTTTTTTCATGTCCCGGACTACTAACCTGTAGTGGTCATGTCGGGTATCTTCTAAAAGTTACAACTCCAATGCTGATATTAGCATCTCCTTATCCAGGGTTTGAATTCTACCCTCATTATCAACTGGTTTAAACACAATAAATAAATAAATAAATAAAAATATTCTGCCAGATGATAAAAGATTATTTGCTTTTTTATGTTCTAAAATTTTACAATTTTTTTTTACACTTTTGTATTTTCATTTTCTCTCAACTAGAAACATAGACAAGAGACAGAACAAGGACTGATACAATAGTTATACGACCTTGCTCTTTAGATGCTACAGTTAAGCTAACTGGAAATTACACTACTGAGTTGCTTGAGAGATTGTAACCTGCACATAGCTAACGAGATTCTTTCAGCCGGGCCGCTGCTGCTGCAGCAGCTGCTTTTAGGGTTCACATTCTAGGCGGTCTGCCTATGGCCTAGGACTTGATTGCAGCAAACTCAGGGGTTTCACCATCCTTCTCGAAGCCTATTGAATCAAAGAGATGGTAAAATATATGATCCACTACCTATTAACGATTTTCTTTTGTTTCAACAAAATTTATTAACAATCTTTGATAATAGGATAAGCATAATTCTCTGTTTCCAAACTTGTAAGCATTCTACAATTCTCAATATAATAGGCAGAGTTTATTCGTACCGGCATCGGACGGTAAAGGAGGTGATGTGTTTTCCATTTCGTAAGACTGGACCAACTCTTCAAACTGAAGACCGATACCAGAGAGATCTTCATCCGCGATAAGGTCAAAGGTATCAGGAAGCAAATCAGCAAGGTCAGTGTCATCAAAGCCATCATCCTCGGCGTTATTATAGAAACCATCCTCGTCCTGGTGCTGGCTCATCCAATAGTTCCGGTACCACCTTGATGTTGTAACCAGTTGCCACCATTCCGGTGAGAAATCCTCCACTTGGCGATAAACGGCCGGAATAAAAAGAGGGGCATTCGGGTTCAATGTTGACCTTCCTCCAGCAACTAGAGCCATTCTATCAATTGCTTGTATTTATCACTTTACTCTGTGCAACAAATATACAACAATTTAAACGAAATCAACAGATGAACATTACAGATGATTAATTTGGGGTGGGGGATTCAATATCTAGACACTCCTAATAAAAGCTCAACAGCTTAAATAGTCAAGAATCAAGATGGAAAAACATTTTCCTCTCCTCTGACTTCACAACTGATTTTCAATGAGTGATTTCGAAAGTTGTAATGGAATCACCGGCAGCTGGAACTCAGAGCCAGCAAATTAGAAATCCTTAAAATGAAAAAGGAATCAGCTGACACCATTTCAATCAAACTATTTTGAAATTCTATACAAAATTTGAAATTCTGAGATTTTTTCAGTTTTGAAATTTTAAGATACTACTGAAATGAAAATCCTCCCCAAATTCTTTATCCAAACACACCTTTATAGAGCTCGGAGATCAGATCTCTTACGAAAACACTATATTATAAGCCAAGAGATCAAAATCGGAAAACAATATTCCATCGATCCATTCTTCATCAGAACATAAAATTAAAACAACCACAACTTCAAATAATCACAGCCAATTATGGATCTATCTAATTATGGAAATGAATAGAACTGCAAGAACACGATCAAGTGAGCTTAAAGATCTTTAAGATCACATACCTAAGGAAATTGAATGAACGAAGAACTGATTACTCATATATTTAAACTTCATTCAAATATTTAGTTTTATATCAATAAAAATAATTCATTTCCTTTTCCACTACTTTTCCTAGCCACCTAATAAACAACAGATCCAAACACACGAAAAACTGTGAAAGACGGATTAAAACTTGAGAGATTCGATTTAATGAGTACCTTTTGAACAGCGTAATAGGAAATTCATCCAAAATTTTCTATTTAACTTTATGGCAGCTAATCAATTGAAGATGGAACCATTATATATATAGGGCGGGAGGAACGAACCTGCTTAGGCTCGGGTATGAAAGGATAAGGTTCGGTGTAAACCGAAGCAAGAACATCGAGAGAAAGTGGAGGCGGGCCGCGGGTGGGTCAGGTCAACAACAACCCTTGTCGGCTATTGCTATACCTGTAAGCGTGTTTTCCCATTGTTGACTTTGACTTCCACTATTTTACGTTTTTACTTTAAAAAGTTGCATTTTAAAAAATAGTTAATTAATCCTATGCATAATTAACGGTAATCAGATGGTGGTAATTGTCCTTAAAATAAATAATTATTATCACTTTTTTCGTTAAATAGGATAATATTATCACGTGTTTCATTAAAAATCTCTTAAACCTAGTGAAAAGAAAAAAAAACATGATAATACTTACAGAAACAACCGAGATAAACTCGACAAATAAAATGACCCTCAAAGGAAACTAAGTCACAGTCAACATCGCATCCTGCTGAAGTAAAGACATAATTTCGATAGGAGGCTCAGTAAAGTATCGTACCAAGAAACAATAAGATGAGCATAATTTAGCTAAACCATCCGCAACCTGGTTGCCCACCCGACATACATGTTATATGTACACAGACCATGCACGATATCATAAACTGGAGAGATGCACGACCAAGGAAGAACTATCACATCTATCTGAATCAGAACTAAGGAAACTAAGGGCATTCATTCTATCAACCTCAATAACAACATGTCTGTGGCCTAACTCTCCCAAGCATAGAGCAACCTAATATAAACCCCTTTTAACTCTACATCGACCACCGGACAAACTCTAATAAACTTGGTGAACCCCCCAACCAATTAATTCGGGTCGAAAAACGTTATCGATGTACAAAATGATGATCAGACCGATGATTACGATAACTTATATAATAAATCATATGTTAATAATGTTTAATGCAATACAATAAGCATCTCTAATCAATGAAGTTTACTCAATTTATAATTTTGGGACCAATTGACAACTTATCTAAAATTAGGGACTAAATTGTAAAACTGATAATTTGTAAGGACTTGATCAGAAGTAAGATTACCAATGTGAGATTTTGTACAAGAATATCTTGTTTACGAGTTTCCAATACAATCAGGGTTCATTTATATCCTCAATTAAGCACTATAAATTCTAGTGTCCAATTTATAAAAATTCTAAATCATCTTTTAACTAATTTACCTACCTCGGTATCGATACTCGAAATGTCCGTATCGATACGCCAATGCCATGACCGCTAAATCAGTTATAGCTATTAGGGGTCATACCGATACGTAAATATCTGTATCGGTACGCTATGATGGTCCTAGCTAAACACAAATTCCAGAACCGATTGGCCGTACCAATATGCTCAAGGCCGTATCGGTACGCCTAGCATGACTGTTAAAACGGTTAACCCTAACGAACTCGTATCGATATCAAGTACTGGTACACGTGTTCAACTCTCAAGTAGTCAACTTTAGGGATCGGTATGATGTCAATACAGTGCTACAATAATTTTCCAAATTCGATTACTCATACCGATACGCCTAGGTGCGTATCGATACCCAGCTACGAAAAAATTCAGTGACCAAACCTCGTACCGATACGCCTAAGAGTGTATCGATACCCCCAACGTAAAACCGACTAAATATGCAAGACCGTATCGATACGCCATCACACGTATCGATACAACAGGGTCTGTAATGACAAATTTTAGCTATTTTTAATCCATTTAGGCACCTTAACCTTATCAAAATATTAGCAACTTTTATGAGCAAATTTTAACCACTTAATCTATGCACATATTGAGTTTCATACCTTTTTGAATCCATTTACCATGATTTCACATATTAGTGCATTATAGTCTATTTTTAAACCTTTTATCAACATTCAACATGCCACAATTCATACTTAAACTTTTCCAACATGGTGAGCATCATATACACACAAAATTGGCTAAACTAACATGTCTAGACCCTATGCCACCTTTCTAGGAGTTTAAAGACAAAGTTTAAATTGCATATAACTTGGTGACTTGCTTCAAAACACTTTTTGCTCCGATCCTTGATCTGATCGACCCTTAACCTGAAAATGCATGGAAATGAGATACATTAGGCTTATATAACCTAGTGAGGAAGTCATTTAACAATAGCATGGATATTAATAATATCAACAATATATATAATCATGTAAATGCATCTCAAATTAAGTTTTAACAATAATTTCCATATCTTAATTCCTTGGATCGACATGTAAATGTGGATATGTGAATTCCCAACCAACATCGCCAACAATAAACGATTAATATCCTCCAACATCGCCAATAAGACCAATATCATCACATCCCGCCAATATCGCCAAATAGAGCCTTAGCTCAAGGATCGTGGTCCACTCCGTACCAATGAGCTCATGAATTCTATGGAATGCCAATTGTATCCCATGTCCATTCGTATCCAAGGATTCAATACTTAAACCAATAACAATGACAATGGCAATAACTATAAAGGTAACAATAACAATAACGATAGCAATGTCAATAGCTATATAAGCATGATTGATATGGCCTTTCCCAATATTTCAATGATATCAATGTCCGTGTAATGATTCAATAATAGATTTGACAATGTAATAAGCTTACCCGAGCTTACCAACAATACCTCTAACAAGGTTTCCATGCTTATATACCTTGATTTCAATGATGAGAATGTAATAAGACAATATAATGAAATCGAGATAGGCACCTAGCCAATCTCGAGACTCCGACTACACTCACCGATATTTTTGAGGCTTTAATGCTCTTGGATGACAATTTTTTTGTTCTTGAGTGTAGCGATGTCCCTCTCGGTAAAAGAAATGTGTGTTTTATTTTTTATTTTGTTTTACTTGATATCTTTCGTGGGATTCTAGAAAAACCGTATTTTATTTAAAAATGGAGTCGCCACCGGCCACTCAAGGTGGACCGGACACCGTAAAAACCAGAGGTTTCAAAATTTTGGGTTCGGGAATCAGTTACGGATGAGGAAGGATTAGCACCCCCACACCGCCCAAAATTGGTAGTTTAATAATTACCGCTTTATTAATATTAGACTTTTCGGATTAAAGTGACGATTAATTTAAAATTTGGTCATGAGTGCGAGTAGATTTTAAAGGCCCCGTTATCTGAGAGTAAACGCCCAACCACCATCACTACACCTGATACTGGCCCCTTTTACGCTTGGATAAAAGGGCACCGCATTGACAAAAATATATTCGAAATGCAACTTAAAACATGACAAACATGAATAAAATGTGATAAAAATATAAATAAACACTAACATAATAAAATACTAATCTAACGCATAAAAAACAAACCCAACATAAATAAAACACTACTCTAAAACATACAAACATAAATATTAATCTAACGCATAAAACATGATAATAATAACAACAACAATAATAATAATAACGACAAAATGCATGGATTAAACTAAAATAACATGAAACTAGAGATTTAGGACTAAAACGCATGAGTTACTAATTTACATGGCAAGAAATATAAATAAAATAAAATAAAATAAAAGTGCTAGAGTTAAAAAGGTAATAATAATAATAATAAATAACAATAATAATCAGATCTGAAAGGGACCATATTGAAAAAAAAAGAAATGAAAATGAAAAGAGATGGAAATAAAACTTCAGAGACCAAAAGTGCAATTGGTCCCTAGATTAAAAACAAAAGCGGGAACAGAGGGGAAGGACCACGCGCATAATTAAACCAGGACAGAAATTAAAGCGAGAGAAGAATATGGGGACCACGGGTGCAATTAAACCATTTTTACAAAACATGGACACCAAACGGTGTCGTTTCGGATGCTGGCTTAAAACAAATATTTGGGTTATTTGTTTCATTCGAAATGGAACAAAACAGAATAAATAAAAAAACCTAATAGTTTTTTCTCTCAACTTCTCACTCTCTCTTGAAACCGAGAACGGCGCAGCACCACCTCTCCACGGCGGCCATCTCATCGCTCAGTCGATCATCGGCCATGAGGCCTCGTGACAGCAATAGCGAAGGTAAGTATTCGAACCCTCTCTCTCTCTTTTGGAATGAAAATAACAACAGAAAAAAACTTTGATCTTTGAGACTAAAAACATCTTTGATTTGAGTTCAAAAGCTTACAAATTTTCCGATTACAATGTTTTTGATCTCAAAAGCCCCCTAAGTTCTCTGTGTTCTTCAGCTACCGACCCTCCTTTTACAATCTGATTTCTTTTCGTATTTATATCCGATTTTTTTACAATAATAAAAGATAACAACTCCTCATTTTATTCCTATTGCAGATCTAGTGATGGTTGTAATCCCGAATCTTTGGGGATGTTGCCGAGTTGGTAAGGTTAGGGGTATAGGTGTGGTCAGTTCGGTAGAGGGTAAGGGTAGGTTTAGGGTTATTTATTTTAGGGTTTTTTATTTGGTTTAGGGATGATATATTTGGGGATAATTTAGTTTAGGGTTTTGGTGGCCGACGACAATGAGGAACGACGGCAGCGGCGACGGCCAGAGTTAATTTTTAGGTTGAAGGGTATTTTGGTAATTTTAGGGTTAATGGGTCTTATGTTGTTGTTGTAACGGGTTTTCAGGTTTGGAGGTCAAAACAGGTTATGACATTGAGCTTGGTGGAATTAGAATGATTTGGTGTTTCTTTACCTTGATTCTCTTAAGCTACAAGAAAATAGGAATTACAAAGATTTTAATATCGATAAAAGATTCATAGCAACTTAATAGCTATGAAAAGCAATAACGAATAAGCTATACTATCCCTAGAGAATTTCTAGGATTCCTTGATTCTTAAACTTAGATTTTAACATAGATTTGGCTATAGAATCAATGAATCATTGGAGAGCTTTTGCTTACTCGTTCGATAGCAACACTATAACATCAAGAAATTGAAAGAAAGCAAAGCTTGGATAACCCTCCAATAGAAGTGCTTGCTTGAGTATGTTTGAAGGAAGATGATGAAGATGGTAAGGATAAAAAGCAATCATCGGTGATTATCTTTTCTTTCTTTTCTTTTTTTAATTTTAATTGCTAAGCTTTCCTTACAATGAATAAATCTTTTCTTTTTCTCCCACGTATATAGTGATTAGAATTGAGGAGGGGCTAATCATAAGGTTAGTCAATCAACTCTTTATTTCTTATACTTTTGCCCCCAAACTTTTAATTCTCTCAATTTAGTCACTAAGACAAGTTTCAAAGTTTACAATGGGGTCCTTAAGCAATATCAATACTTAATTAGAGTTCAATAATCCAACAATTGACCACTTGGTCAACGGTCGATACTATAATTTGACTTTTCGGTGCAAAATTTTTTGTTGCCAAAATTGAATTCCAACTAGGCATAGTTTTGGGGTGTTACAACTCTTCCCCCTTAAGAAAAATTCATCCTCGAATTTTACCTAAACCGAAAATATATGGGTATTGATTCCTCATGGTCTCTTTTGGTTCCCATGTAGCTTCTTTGATCTTGTGGCTTCTCCAAAGCACTTTAACTAGAGGGACGTTCTTGTTTTGAAGTCTCTTGACTTCTCTTGTCAATACTTGTACTGGTTCCTCCTCATACGTCAGGTTGGGTTAGATTTCTACTGATTCAGGATCAACAATATGAGATGGATCGGATCTATACTTGCGAAGCATCGATACATGAAATACATCGTGAATCTTGCTCAACTCTTGAGTCAAAGCTAGTCGGTAAGCCACATGACCAACTCTTTCAGTCACCTCAAAAAGTCTAATGAATCGGGGACTTAACTTCTCTTTTTTGCCAAAATAAATGATCTTCTTCCATAGGTAGACTTTCAAGAAAACTTTCTAACCAAATGATCTTACAATGACTTGATTCTCAGTACAATGGTAGACTGAACTTGAAGTTCAGCTACTAAAGGTCGATGTTTCTGTAACTTGAAATGAGTGTTGATAGCTCGATGAGCTACAGTGCAATAACGATATTGTAATTTTTCATATAATTGTCAACGCTTGAAATTCAACTATTGATACTTACCAGGCGAAGGTTTGCGGCTGAGTGCATCAACTACAACATTGGCCTTTCCCGGGTGATAATCAATAACAAGGTCATAATCTTTGAAAAATTCTATCTCTCTTTTAACGAAGTTTAAGCTCTTTTTGGGTCAACAAATATTTAAGGCTTTTGTAATCGGTATATATGTAGCATTTTTTTCGTAGAGATAATGTCTCCAGATTTTTAAGGCAAAAACAACCACAGCCAACTCAAGATCATGAGTAGGGTAATTCATTTCATATGGCTTAATTTGTCTCGATGCATACACAACAACCTTGCCTTCTTGCATCAAAATACATCCTCACCCTTGATATGATGCATCACTGTACAGGGCGTTGTCTTTTCCAGACTCGGGTTGGTTTAGGATTGGTACGTGAGTCAACACTTGCTTAAGCTGATCAAAACCACGTTGTTGTTTCTCAGTCTACTAAAAAAGAATGTTGTCCGTAAAAGTTTGGTTAACGGTGCTGCTATTATAGGAAATCCTTTAATGAATCTTCTATAATAACCAGTAAGACCGAGAAAATTGCAAATTTCACCAACATTCTTCTATGGCCTCCACTCCACTATGGCTTGAATCTTCTTCGGATCTACTTGAATACCTTCTACAAAAACTACATGACCCAGAAACGAAACTTAGGTAAGCCAGAACTCGCACTTACTGAACTTGGCATACAATTGCTTCTCCCGAAAGGTTTGGAGTACAACACGAAGATAGTCACGATGTTCAACTTGATTCTTGGAATAGATCAATATGTCATCTATGAACACCACTACAAACTTGTCAAGATAGGGCCTAAAAACTCGATTTATGAGATCCATAAAGGCAGTCAGTGCATTGGTTAACCCAAAGGATATAACCAAGAATTCATAGTGGCCATATCTTATATGAAAAGCTGTCTTGGGCATATCACATTTTTAACTCTCATTTGATAGTACCCAAACCTTAGGTCAATCTTAGAAAAGATGGTTGTATCCTTAAGCTGGTCAAACAGATCGTCAATTCTCGATAAGCGATATTTATTCTTGATGGTGAGCTTGTTTAATTGTCGGCAATCAATGCAGAGACACATTGATCCATTCGAATTGGAGCTCTCCAAGAGGAGAAACTCAGTTGTATAAAACATTTATCTAACAAATCTTGAATATGTACCTTAAGCTTTATAAGTTCAACTTGTGCCATTCGATAAGGTGCAATAAAAACTAGAGTAGTTATAGGTTTTACTTTAATCCGAAATTCAACTTCATGGGTGGGTGGTAAACCCGGAATCTTATCGAGAAACATATTAAAAAAATCTTGCAAGGTATCTATATCTTGTAACTGAGGTTTTTCCTTTCTTGTAGCAACATATAACAATGATTTCTTACTCATAGAGTCCATACGAGTTACACTCTCCTTGCCAAGACCTCTAAGGTACAATTTCTTCTTCGAACAATCTATCCAAGCTTGATGCTCTCTGAGCCAATCAAGCCCCAATATTACATCAAACTCATAAATAGAGAGGGTCATGAGATTGGACGAAAAAGGTATCACTTGTATCATGAAGGGGACAATTCTTACATACTAACCCAACTACAACATTATCCCCTAAAGGATTGATTATGATGATTTTGGAGACTATAGGCTCGGACGTCAACTTAATTCTTTTAATCAATGCAATACTAATAAAGGAATATATGGATTTAGGATCAATCAATGCATAAATAGGATGAGTGAATATACAATTCAACAGTACCTGCAATAATGTCTGAATCCTCATCCTCTTCTCTGCTCCTAACGTGATAGACTTGAGCTGAAGCTTTAGACTCTTGACGGCTTGAAGTTCTTGTAGAGCTATACAGTCTCCCGAAAGCTTCTAATGCAACTTGTTTATGTCCCTTACCTTGAAGGACTGGCAGGGGACGCTAGAATTACTGATGCAGAAAACTTAAAAGTATTCATCGAACAATCTTTGATGTAGTGGCCTTGATCACCACAGAAGAAACAAGTGCCCGACTGTTTGTGACATTGTCCCATGGGATGCCTTCTCTGACAAAAATTACAGATAGAATGTTGAAACTCTTGACCAGAACCTCCAGAACTCTCGATGGAGGTTGTCCTTGCAGCAGATTGAGACATAGTTTGTGGCTTAGCAAAATTGCCTGATCAAGAGGATTTTTGGTGATATTGTTGCTTGAATCCTTGTTGTTTGACCTTCTTATATGGTAAAGGTGGGCGATAATCATCTCGAGGCCTCTTCTCCGATCGGGTTAGTCCACTAAACCTTTGTGACCTTTGGGTAGCTTCTGTAGAGATTGCTCGATTCACAAGCTCTTGAAAATTTGTAATTCCTAAGGCAGTGAACAAGGGTCGAAGTTCATCACTTAACCCTGCTACAAATATTCTACATTTCTCCTATTCTTTCTTGATGTACTCAGCTCCGTACTTACAATATTTATAGAAGTCGTTGATGTACTGTTCCACCGGTCTCCCACATTGCTTAAGATGCAAGAAGATATCCTACCTTTCAGTTAGGTAATATTCACTAATATACTTCTTTCTAAACACGCAGGAAAAACTCCCCGGTTACAGCTTTCTCGTGAGCGGTAAGTATAGTGGTTTCCCACTAATGCAAAGCCTCGTTTGCCAACAAGACTAAGGCATACTTGAGCTTGTGCTCGTCTGAGCACTGTAACTGCTTGGTTAGAATCCTTATCGTGTTGTTCAGCCAATATTCTGCCATCTCAGGGTTTTCAGCAGCCTTACCCGTAAAGGTAGTAGCTCAGTGTTGTGCTAGTCTATCAATAAGGGCTCGGGACGTAGGACTAGCAGCTATGGAAGATTGTGCAGACTGCTCGGACTTAAGGGTAGCCATGAACTGCTTGAACATCTCAATTATGTTCTTGTGATATTCGAATTGAGCAGTATGCGGTACGGGTTCAGGATTCGCTAGTTCTTGTGGATTAATTTGTGAATTGGAGAGTCTCTCCCTGTTCTTTTCGCCATTTCTCGAGAAACTGATGGTATGCTCAAATTCTTCGTAAGCTTTCTCGGAGTCAGACATTATATACTATAAAAAGAAAAAGGATCGAATTAATCGCAAGTCAAAATATACACAATAATAAACTCTTAAGTGGCATATGAAATGTAATAACAATACAATAAACTTCAATTTAGTCCTAGAATCGACTAAACTCTAGCTTTGATATCACAATTGTAACACCCCCTTCCTGGTCTGGTAGGAATCTGGGTCGAAAAGCATTACCGATGTACAAGACGACAGTCAGACCGATGATTATGATAACTCATGTAATAAATCATGTGTTAATAATGTTTAATGCAATACAATAAACATCTCTAATCAATGAAGTTTACTCAATTTATAATTTTGGGACTAATTGTCAACTTATCTAAATTTAGGAACTAAATTGTAAAACTGTTAATTTGTAAGGACTTGATCAAAAGTAAAATTACCAATATGAGATTTTGTATAAGAATATCTTGCTTACGAGTTTTCAATACAATTAGGGTTCATTTATATCCTCAATTAAGCTCTATAAAGTTTAGTGCCCAATTTATAAAAATTCTAAACCATCTTTTAACCAATTTACCTACCTCAGTATCGATACTCGGAGTGTCCGTATCGATACGCTTATGCCATTACTGCTAAATCAATTATAGCTATTAGAGGTCGTACCGATATGTAAATATTTGTATCGGTACACTATGATGGTCCTAGCTCAACACAGATTTCAGAACCGACTGGCCGTACTGACACGTTCAGGCCATATTAGTATGCCTAGCATGACTGTTAAAATGGTCAACCCTAACGAATTTGTACAGATACCAAGTATCGATACGCGTGGTCAACTCTCAAATAGTCTACTTTAAGGATCGATATGGTGTCGATACGGTGCTACAGTAATTTTCCATATTTGATTACCAGTACCGATACACCTAAGTGCGTATCGATACCCAGTTACGGAAAAATTCTAGTGATCAAACCTCGTACCGATACGCCTAGGAGCATATCGATACCCCAGCGTAAAACTAACCAAATATGCAAGGCCGTATCGATACGCTATCACCCGTATTGATACAACTGGGCCAGTAATGACAGATTTTAGCTGGTTTTTAATCCATTTACGCACCTTAACCTTATCCAAAAAATACCAAATTTTACGAGGAAGTTTTTAACCACTCAATCTATGCACATATCAAGTTTCATACCTTTTCGAGCCCATTTACCATGATTTCACACATTAGTGCATTATAGTCCATTTTTAACCCTTTTATCAATATTCAACATGCCACAATTCATTCTTAAACTTTTCCAACATGGTGAGCATCATATTCACACAAAATGGGGCTAAACTAACATGTCTAGACCCTATGCCACCTTTCTATGAGTTTAAAGACAAATTTTACATTACAAGTAACTTGCTTCAAAACACTTCTTGCTCTGATCCTTGATCTGATTGACCCTTAACCTGAAAATACATGGAAATGAGATGCTTTAGGCTTATGTAACCTAGTGAGGTAGTCAATAACAATAACATGAATATTAATAATATCAACAATATATAGAATAATGTAAATGCATCCCAAATCAAGTTTTAACAATGATTCCCATATCTTAATTCCTTGAATCGACATGTAAATGTGGATACGTGAATTCCCAACCAACATCGCCAACAATAAACGATCAATATCCTCCAACATCGCCAATAAGACCAATATCATCACATCCCGCCAACATCGCCAAATAGAGCCTTAGCTCAAAAATCGTGGTCCACTCCGTACCAATGAGCTCATAAATTCTATGGCATGCCAATTGTATCCCATGTTCATTCGTATCCAAGGATTCAATACTTAAACCAATAACAATAACAATGATAATGGCAATAACTATAACGGTAACAATAACAATAACAATATCAATGTCAATAGCTATATAAGCATGATCGGTATGGCCTTTCCCAATATTTCAATAATATCAATGTCCATGTAATGATTCAATAATAGATTTGACAATGTAATAAGCTTACCAACAATACCTCTAACAAGGTTTCCATATGTCCATACCTTGATTTTAATGATGAGAATGTAATAAGACAATATAATGAAATCAAGATAGGCACCTAGCCAATCCCAATATTCTAACTACACTCACCGATATTTTCAAGGCTCCAATGCTCCCTGATGACAATTCCTTTGTTCTTGAGCTTAGTGGAATTAGAAGGATTTGGTGATTCTTCACCTTGATTCTCTTGAGCTACAAGGAAATAGGAATTACAAAGATTTTAATATCGATAAAAGATTCATAGCAACTTAATAGCTATGAAAAGCAATAACGAATAAGCTATGCCATCCCTAGAGAATTTCTAGGATTTCTTGATTCTTGAACTTAGATTTTAACATAGATTTGGCCATGGAATCAACGAATCAATAGAGGGCTTTTGCTTACCCGTTCGATAGCAACACTATAGCATCAAGAAATTGAAAGAAAGCAAAGCTTTTATAACCCTCCAATGGAGGTGCTTGCTTGAGGTGTGTTTGAAGGAAGAAGATGAAGATGGTAAGGATAGAAAGCAATCACAGGTGGTTATCTTTTTTTTCCTTTTCTTTTTTTTTAATTTTAATTACTAAGCTTTCCTTACAATGAAGAAATATTTTCTTTTTCTCCCACGTATGTGGTGATTAGGATTATGGAGGAGCTAATCACAAGGTTAGTCCCTCAACTCTTCCTTTCATATACTTTTGCCCCCAAACTTCTAATTCTCTTAATTTAGTCACTAAGACAAGTTTCAAAGGTTATAACGGGGTCCTTAAGAAATATCAATACTTAATTTGAATTCAATAATACAACAATTAACCACTTGGTTAACGATCGATACTATAATTTGACTTTTCGGTGTAAAATTTGTGATTGCCGAAATTGAATTTTGACTAGGTCTGATTTTGGGGTGTTACAACCATAACCATCACGAATAACACCACCACACAAAGTATAACCCTCAGCCACATGACATGCATCATCCGTGTTCAATTTGATCCAACCAACCTGAGCAGGCGACCAACGATCAGCCCCACGCGAGACCGGTGTAGACACGAGCATCCGAGAAAGAATCGATTCAAACGCCTAAATGGCCAGCCCAAGTTGTTGCCTACTCTAATCCAAAACTGACCACCCTATATCCAAAGGATTAATAAAACAAAAGAATTGCGTTGCTTCACGAGATTCCACACAATCAGGCCAAACAATAAGTCCTAGGTTTGAGGATCGCGAATAGCATAATCAGCTGTAGTGAGGTTCATCTTTACCCAATCAAGAGTATCCGTAGACAAGAATTCAGTGAGATAATCCAGCTTAACTAAAAGCAACAAAATCAAAATAGCACAGGGACATCGGCGAAGAACATGGTCGATATCCTCTGACTCTAACCGACAAACTGGGCAGAGATTATCTAACATGAAATGGTGCCGCATCTTCTCCACATTGGTCATCAAGTGGCCAGAACATACAAGCTAGATATTTCCCAAGGTTCTCTACCTCCTTGAACACAAATGACCCACTGATAGACTGACGAACATTAGTCGGGACATTCTTAGAGAAATAAAAGGTTATCTTGTCACGATACAAATAATGCCTAGTTGTAGTGCAAAAAATATCCAGCACTGACCTAATTAGCCCCATCTGAATAGGCGAAGCCTCCGCAAAAAGAATTAAATCATCAACAAAAAATAAGTATGAAATAGTAGGCCCAGAAGACAATGTACGAAAAGACTTCTAATCATTGCGATCATCTTTTAATTGTATAGCCTGAGCCAACACATGACAAAGAGGTATGACAATAACGGTTTCCCCTGTCATATACCCCGGGAATGATGAAAAACATTTATCATAGAGCCATTCCAAAGTACTTGCGTACAGATAATAGAAACGCACTGCATAATCAAACTCAACAACCCATTCGGGATACCAATATTGCTAAGATTTTCATCTATAAACCTCTACTCAAGCCTATCATATGCCTTCTCAAGGTCGATCTTGATTGTCATCCACCTTTTCAACCCCTTCTTATGCTTTATAGAGTGAAACACATCCTGAGTGATGATGATGTTAGCAATGATGGATCTACCGAGAACAAAGCTAGTCTAATTCTATAAAATCCAACGGGGTAAAAAAGGCTTAAGGCGATTAACAATGACCTTGGTAATGGCCTGGCAGACAGCCGTACATAGGCTGATAGGTCTAAACTGACTAATACTCTCAGGAATGGCAATCTTAGCAACAAAACTAGGAGAGTACAATTAATCTCAGTGGGCACTACCCCAGAAACAAAGATCGAACGAATAAACTCACAAACTGAGCCACCAACTATATCTCAAATATGTTGATAAAATACAATATGTAAACCATCCACCTCTGGCGATTTAAAAAGGCTCATACCAAAGATAGCACTATGAATCTCAAAATTCAAAACTGGGATACCTATGAGCTCAGATTCGGTCAATGATAAGCTCGAGAACAACCTACAGATTGAGAAATCCATAACGCTCGTACTAGAACATGTAAATAACTGTCTGTAGAAGCTCACGGTAATAAGGGACAACTCCACCTGGTCCGAGCACCATGACTCATCCTCACGTTTAAGCGATGAAATTGAATTTGCACGTCTCCTTGTAAGCACTGAGGTATGATAAAATTTAGCATTTTTATTCCCATCAAGGAACCATTGTGAACATGTCTTTTGATGCTAAAAACTCTCCTGATGTTCAAGAACGGTATCTAACTCAGCCTTCAATTTAGATGCTAGCTTCACCAAAGAAACAGAATGCCTAACAACAAGCGCCTTGTCAATACCTCTCAATCGTAAAAGTATGCACTTTTTCTTCCTGCCAATGTGACCAAAAGTCTCGGTGTTCCAAACCCTCACAACTTCTTGGAAATTGAATATATTTTGGGAAAAAGACTCATCACTAGACCAAACTGACTGAAAAAATTCATTGAACTGTGGATGCTCCTACCAAGAAGTAATGTAACAAAAATGATGATTACCCTACCTAGTCGAAATCTGTTAGCCAGAGCAGAAGAGGCCGATGATCTGATCCAAGCCTATCCAGGTACAAATCATGACTACTAGCAAAGCAAGAAATTCAATAAGAATTAACTAAACAATAATCTAGGTGTTGATGCAAATTACCACGGTTCCATTCAAAGAGAAAGCCCCGGTAACCTAAATCTACAAGGCCTGGGTTAAATGAAAAGTCTAAAAAGAGACGACTTCCAAACTGATGCTACAATGAACCCCCAGACCTCTCATCACTAGATAAAATAACATTGAAATCACCTATAAAACCCAAGGCGCACCATCACCAGGATTAAGAGCCATAAGCTGTGGCCAAAGACGCTTGCGAATAGAAGCTGTATGGGCTAGCATAGATGGTCGCTAATATAATTAAGTATCTATAGAGCTAACAAGACATCATCCATTAACAAACTAATTCGACAGGTGCAACAACTTTATAACCGCTGAATCCTCCTACAATAACCAGACACCACCATAAACCCGTAGCACTCAACCCGAACCGAGTTAGGGAAACCAAGCTTAGAGACAACACGATTAATAACCCAGCCACTGATACAAGGTTCAAATAGAGCCACCATATGCGGCTGATGCTCGCATAAAAACGACTTGAAAAACTTCTAAAAGTAGAACTCGCAGCTCTTTGACAATTTCAAAACATAAAATTCATCATCATAACAATTAAGAAAATAAAAATGGTACCTTACGGCTACAAAGAGCCCCTAGCATCCTGTTCTCTCATCCCCTCCGCTATGTCAATAGGGTGAGCACCGATAGACTCATTATCATCTGAAGATTGGTCTATAGAATCTGAATTGAGGTCTAGTAAAATATTACAACCTCTTTCACGCATGCATCATACAAATTGTATTCAATATTCGAATACCAAGTAGCCAAGGTCGATCAAACTATCGATCTAAACTCTTTCAGTTTTTGAACCTTCAGACCTTTTTGGATATTCTCCTTCGATACCTTACCACTAGTAGACCTACCCTTACCAATCTTCCCCCCCACTCGTACCACTAGTAAAAGAATATTTCTCTACAATTCAGATTACCGAATAATTCTCATGATAAATGCATGTGTCATGAGAATTCACACAGACACTATGCCCGTCAATAGTTGGTATCACACCCTCTCGCGAGGACACCTTTGCCCCAGCCTTGGATTACTTATCAGGGTTCGAGGCAAGATAAGCTATATTTTTCAAGATAACTCTAGAGGGACCAACATCCTTAGCAGTCGATGCCACTTGCCTACCATTCACCATTAAATCCCCAACATGTGGCACTATAGAAGGTCTCGATGCCCTAGTCGCAATATCCTGCAGATTTAGAACTTCCAAAGCAGCGAAACACGAATCATCAACTGTATGCTTGTTCTTTATATTCCCTTTTATAGGTCATACCGGAGCCCTTCTCCTACTTAAATCCATCACCATCCATGGCCCAAATAATTCTTTCTTCAGATCAGGTTCCTCGTCCCCTTACTGGCAGTATTCCCCCTTACGAGCCTCACTCGACTCAGCTTCTACCCCAAAGTGGTAATACAATTCTTCTTAATATGCCCATAGATACCACATGCAAAATAGATCTTCTGTAGCCCTTCATATTCTAACTTTTGAACAAACCCATCAATTTGAATACTTGGCAAGAACGACTTATTAAGGTCCACAATGATCGCTAAATATGCTAACTTACCATGACCACCACTTTGAGTGTTATAGTCAATTCTCATAACACGACCAATAACGGAAGTAATATAACGAAACAACGCCTTAGTGTAATACTGATATGGTAACCTAGATAAACGAATCCACACAATAACCTATGAAAGGTACTTCTCAGAAGTGGAAAAACAACGACTCTAGGGCCGAACTGTCAAATAACAACCATAAATAGTTCACGAACCCTGAGTAAGCACCATGGTGTAATCACGAGCACTAGAAAACCTGACGAGAAAGTAGTTATTGTCAAGATCCACCAGTTGAAGCTCACCAACTGGCAGCTACATAGCATGCATCTTATCCGACAGAGTCTTAAAACCAATCGTACATCCAAGCAAGCGAACTATGATCGCATTACGCATATTCTCATCAATCTGATCATGCACCCTATTAGAAAAATGAATAGAAGGGATCGACTTGGTCTCATCAATCAAAACATCTTCCTCCAAAACCACTACCTCACGTTCAATGTTGGTCTTCTCAAGAACCTTACCAGTCAACTGACTAGGCGAAGCCGCCACTTTACTCGCATACGTGCTCTTATCCCCCACGTTCACAGGCTTCGAATGGTCCGTAGCCGTGGCCTCCACCGTCTGGCTACCAAGAACACAAGGGAAAGTCCCACCGACAATTGTTTCCGGCATTCCATCAACATCCATAGCAACAGATTATGGGTTTACCTCATTCTCCAAATCACCACGACCCTTCTTTGCCAGCCTTGACCTATCCAATGGAGTAGGAGATGCCGGGCGCTTCAATGATGGCGGGATCATACCATGAAAAACTACTTCCGGCGGCCGGTCGCTTGGAACACCGTGCGAAACGAAGTAGGGAGAGCGCTAGGGTTTTCTATCGGGAGCGTTAGGATAGATAATAATTATTATCACTTTAAAAACGTTTGTGAATTTTTTTATGAAAATTAATTCTTAATATGTGGTTTTAATTATGTAAACAATATAAAAAAAATCCGTGTCCTTAGACATATTTAAGAATATTAAAAATAAAAAAGCCTTCTAAACTTCGTTCGTGGAGTTAAAACATTTATTCCAATGTCATTTTTATTTGTTCGTTTTCATTCGTTAAGATATTTTGTTAAATTCATAAAAAAATATTTTGCTAAAGATTATTATTTGATACTAGTAATGGTAGATTTTCTTCGTAAATTACTTTAATCTATCTTCATGTTTTCTTAGTAATATGTAAATGAACAATTAAAGACAAATAACAGTAGATTAAAGTCGTTTCTAAAGAAAAAAATGTAAAATAATTATTTTTAACCATGAGACATGAATGATAATTGTTTATTTTATTTGTTAATTATATGGTCAATAATTTAATCTCCATCTATGTTTATTTTGAAAAACTCGAATTTGAGCAATATTATTTATAAAGGTGTACATATGTTGTCAAACGAGTTAAAAGTATGAACATATTTTATATTATAATCACTTTAAAATTATTTAAAATAATTTAAATTTTATTCATTAAAATAAAAAAAATCATAATAATCATTTATATGTGGGAGATGAGAGGACAACCGGTTAATCAATATTATTAAGGGAAAATATCAATTCGATCAAATAATTACTTTTTTACCAAATAATATCAGCATATTCCTTGTGTAAGCTAACATTCTGGAATAAGGACCAGGTAGGTACAAAAATTGAGTTTAAATTAACTTAAATTGAAGTTATATGGTGGGTCCCATTCACGTGCGTATTATAGACCTCATACGTAGGGAACAACCATTACCTAATCATCAAAACAGAAGAGGGAGGATATTTTAATATTTTGAACGGGTGGGATTAAAGGATTGAGCACGATGGTGGGGAATGTAGGGCCTTGACTAGGGCAGACAATCCGCGTGCAGCACATGGAATTGTAGGTCGGTCAGGTAAAACCTATGGTTGATGGTTGAATGAGAAATGACAACACATTTTGTTCTTTATGGAATCAAACAAATATTTTTAAAAGTTAAAAGCTTAACAGACGAAAGTTAAGATTAACCGTTTTAATATTGATGTGATGATACTGATATGACAGTTTAGTGTGAAAATGATGTGGCAGAGAGACAAAATTAATTTTTGACTAAGTTTGAGAATAAAATTGATTTTTTAGTTAAGTATGAGAGAAAAATTAAATTTTCAAGCAAAAAATATAAATTTAAGAAAATAGTAAAATATTAAAATGGCATAAAAATTATTTTATTAGTATATAAATAAAAAATAAAAATTATAAAATTAAAATATCATAGGCTAACAAATTATAAATTATTCAAAATTTAAATTTTGAATTTTTTTATAAAGTATTAAATTTTTTGAAAACCTTCGTTAAAAAGTTTGAACTATTTTAATTTTCTTTCTCTTAAAAGAATATAAGGTGAAAAGAATCTTAAAATAGGTTAATATGATTCTCTTAACCGAGCAAAAAAATCTTATGACCCTTTTTGGGGCATTTATGTCCAATACTAAAAAATTAAACTCTACACTCTAACTCTAATTTCTAAATCTCAAACCCAAAACTAAACTCCAAACCCTAAATCACAAACTCTAAAAATTAAATCCTCTCATTGATTAATTAAATTTAGACGAATACTTTTACGTTTCATAATCACTTTAGATTGATAAAATTTTTATTAGGGTTTAGGATTTAGGGTTTGATATTTAGAAATTAGGCTAGAGTGTAGAGTTTATTTTTTAGTATTGGGGTATAGATAAGGACATCAAAAAGGGGCAGAGGACTTTTGTTCGGTTGAGAGAATCGCATTAACCTTATTTTAGAATTCTTTCCCCTTACATTCTTTTAAGATAAAGAAAACTAAAATCATCCAAACATTTTTTACGAAAGTTTTTGAAATTTTTAATAATTTATAAAAAAATCAAAATTTGATTTTTGAATAATGTATAATTTATTAGCTTATGATATTTTAATTTTATAATTTTTATTTATTCTTAAATATTTGTAATATTTTTAGTCATAATATTAATATAATATTTTAACAGTTTTATTAATTTTTCTATCATTTTAATATTTTAATTTTTTAAATTCATATTTTTTTCTTAAAAATTAATTTTGCCCTCGTACTCAATCAGAAAATCAATTTTGCCCTTAAACTTGATCAAAAAACCAATTTTGCCCCTCTGCCACTTAACCTCACACATGGACTGCCACATCATCACACGTGGACTGCCACGTCAGCGCCATTGACCGCCACGTCAGCGTCGTTGATTGCCACGTCAATGCCCGTAGCGGTCAATGTTGGCTTCCGTCAATCAAGAGATAAACAGTGATGCAATTCGACTATTTCAGGGGCCAAATTAATGCGAAAATACCATAGAGGCGAAATCGATAAATTGGGACTAAGTAGCCCTTAAGCCAAAAATAAATTATACAAAATGCAGTACTATATTACATACATATTTAATTATTGGGTAAACTACATAAATGGTCACCAAATTATTGATGTGCTTTCATTTTGGTCATCGAAAATTTAAAACTTACGATATATAGTCACCAAACTTTTAGTTCGCTTTCACTTTGGTCACTGAACTTTTAAGATATTTTCAATATGGTCCCTCCCGTTAGAAGCTGATGATGTGGCTTGTTAGTTTTCGTTTTTCCTAAATAAAATAATGGATAAACAACACCATTCATCACCCAACTTTCTTCTAACTCCTATTTTGGTCACTAGAGTTTCAAAATTCTGATTATTCAATTCTCGATCTTATATTGTTCCAGATAAATCGGATAATTGATTGACCAATTATCCGAAGTATTTGATTCAAGTAATGATTTTTTTACTTTGGTTATTAAAATATCAAATATGATAAATTTAATAATTGTTCGATTGTGATAAGTGTAAAAACAACTAGAATCACTAGACTATAAGATATTTTAATGCATAAAATTTACAAATATTGTATATAACTAATCAGATTGGTTATGATTTTGTTATCACAACTTAAAAATTATTATATTTATCATATTATCATATTTGATATTTTAATAAGCAAAGTAAAAAAAAAGCATTACCTAAATCAACTATTTCGGTTAACTGGTCAATCAATTATCCGATTTAATTGGTACAATATAAGATCGAGAATTGAATAATTCGAATTACCAATTAATCAAGATAATTTTTTAAGGATTAATCGAATCCGATTACTGTGTAGATTTTCTTAGAAAGATTATTTCGATTTGATTATAGATCACAGTTTTAAGTAAAATTGATTAACTAATCTGATCAGCTATATACAATATTTGTAAATTTTATGCATTAAAATATCTTATAGTCTAGTGATTATATTTGTTTTTACACTTATCCCAACCGAACAATTATTAAATTTACTATATTATCATATTTAATATTTTAATAAGAAAATTAAAAAAAATCATTATCCGAATCAAATATTTAGGTTAACTGGTCAATCAATTATCAGATTTAATTGGTACAATATAAGATCGAGAATTGAATAATCCGAATTTACTAATTAATCAAAATAATTTTAAGGATTAATTGAACCCAATTACAGTGCAAATTTTCTTAAATAAATTATTTTGATTTGGTTACGATTCACATTTTTAAGCAATTAATCAAAATAGGAACAATTCGTAAGTTGAGTTATTAAATTGAAAATTTTAAACTCTAGTGACCCAAATAAGAGTTAGAAGAAAGCTGGGTGATGAATGGTGTAGTTTATCCATTATTTTATTCAGTGAAAAAATTATTTTATTCAGTGAAAAAGAAAACTAACACATCACATCATCAGCTTCTAACGAGAGAGACCATACTGAAAGCACCCTAAAAGTTCAGTGACTATATCACAAGTTTTAAAATTTTAGTGACCAAAATGAAAGTGCCCTAAAAGTTCGGTGACCATTTTTGTAGTTTTCCCTTAATTCTTTACCATGACATCTCATCATTTTTCATTATTTTATTCCTTGAAAATTATTTTTTACCAAATGGTATTATATAATAGTTCTTCAGTCTTTTTACATTTTCAGATTAAATTGCAAAAAGCTAAAATAATAAAGACTGAAATGTAAAATTTCATAAATTAAATAGTTGTTGAAACTAAACGGTGCGTTTAAATGGGAAAAATACAATAATTTTAGTTAAAAACTCAAATTTTGAGTTATTCAAAAAATCGAATAACTCAAAATATCCCTTTAAATTACAGGGGCTAATTGCACATTTAGCCCCTATAATTTTATTTTCAGTTTTATTTCACTCTTGTCTTCTATTTTCTATTTTTTATTTTTGCCTTTTAATTTTCTTTTCTTTACAATCTGGTCACTTTCCAGATTCATTTTTTTATTTTATTTAATGTAATTTTTATTTGTATCTTTTATATTATGCTATTTAATTTATGCTATTTATTTTCTATATTTTTTAATTTCCGTATTTAATTTATCGTATTTAATTTATTGCTTTTAATTTTTGCACTTTTAATTTCCCGCATTTAAATTTTTGCAATTTAATTTACGTATTTTATTTTGTTCGTCCCGATCAGCTTTCGAAATTTTAATTTATGATTTTATTTCAATTAATCCAGTCTTTTCCGGATATTTTAATTTACGCATTTATTTTCCATAAACATTTTCAAAATGTATTCGAAACAAAAAAACCCTGCCATAAAAAAAACTCTTAAACCTCAAAATTTTAGTTATTACAACGGTGCGTTTTAAATTTATCAAATATTTCCCTAAATCCTAAACTAAAAAATATATTTTGGGGCACTCTTTTCCTCCTTCCGTTATTTTTGGTCTCGCGTTGGCCTTACCTAGATAAGAAGGAATCGAATCGAAAAAATTTCAAATAAAGTTTGAGTTGTAAAATTATACTCGTCAACTCAAATAACTCAAAAATTTTTCACTCAATTCGACTTTACTCGCTCTTAAACACTCACCCCTACGTGTAATAATTTTACTAAACAGGTTAAAATTTTTTGGTAGCAATAATTTTATTTTCCTTTCGGGTAGTCTTCGTGGTGCAAACAACAATTACACTCAAACCAAAATCATCGGCAATTGTCATTGACTCAAGCAATGTCATCGATGATTTAAGAAAGAACGAAGTTAAAAATTTAAAGTTACTTTTAAATAGAAACGAGGCTTTTCAGGGGACGAATACGCTGACAATATTATGACTTTTCAAAGTTTTCACCACTGTTAAGATTAGTTGTTAATTAGATATAATTAGTTGGGTTAAATCGTTAATCTGTTTGGATTGTTACACAATTATTAGGCTGTTAGTATTGGGCTTTAAATACACAAGTATTGTAATGGGTTGATCACCCAACCATTTTTATATTTTCAATAAGAAATTTCAGATTACTCTATTCTGCTCTCTCTTCATATTTAGCACAATCTAAATTCCTAATCACCGTTCCTCACACAGCCACCGTCGTTCATTACATCCCGACATCGATGTCTCCTTTCTCACATAGTATCAGTCGTAACTAACGGTCATGACGTCGTTTTTTCTTTCGCTGCTACTATTCAGATCTGTTTCTCCCTTCTTTTCTACAGCTCCGGTTTTTCATCATCGACACTCGGTTTGGATCTTTAATCTGATTTCTTAAATGTTTTTTTTTCCACTTTTTTTCTGTTTGACAGCGAGCCTCAATCCGATGAGCAACAATTCAACTTGTTTTTTGACTTGGGTGACATTTTTGCACGCACATTCTCCTCATACTCGGGTTTAACAACTTACTTATCGCATCATCAATCCGAACAACCAATTTTGCTTCTTCATTTGTGGCCGCTATTTTCTCCATGTGTTGAAACTCAATCGTGAATTGAAACATCATTCGGGATCGATCCGATCTATTTGGTGTCACCGTTGATGCTACTGTTGTTAGATCATCACTGACAACATTTTGATTTCAGATTCTTCATCTGATATGTGTGATAAGTGTATAAAGAACTTATATTTTAGACCCTTTTACTTAGCATATTGTATGTGTTTGAAAGCATATTATTGCATTTAGGAGTAGTTTGCATATAGTTATGGAGTTATGATTGAGCTTAATATTTATCTATATTGGTGCTATTAATGGGAAAGGTAGTGGCTTTTAGTGGTTCTTGTAGAGGAAGTAATGGAGCAATGTAGCGTTGGAACGTTGGAGCAAAATTCTTTAGTGATAGACTCGATGCTACAGCATTCCCTGCGACGCTAGAGATGAATCTTTGACATTTTTGAAGGTTAATTAACGCGTGGACCTCTCTCCTTTATGAGCCATTAATGATGTGAAAAGTAGAGATATTTTTTGCTGGATCACATGACACTTTATTAAAAGCATGCGACAAGATATTCTTTTATTGAGAAATTAATGACACAAAAAAGCAAGATCTTCATTAAAAGATTACTTAGGGTTTTTAAAACCCTAGGAGAGCCACATTTATATATAAAGACATCAAGGGCAACAATTAAGAGGAGGCTGCATTTAACGCACAAACAAGCAGAGAAGCTTTTATTCAAGGAAGAACATCCCTTTGTCTTCTTCACTGGAGAACTACCATTGCTGAAGGTTAAGAGGAGTCTCCAAGCGACGAAAAGCTATCGAGAGAGGCTTTAGGAGTTTGGAGCACTGCAACAACAGTTCGAAGGCACGAAGAAAAACTCTTAGGATGCTTTGATTATATTTCTCTCTTGCTTTATCGACTTCCATTTTTTAACTGATTTTATTATAGATATTATTTGCTTAGACATGAATTAAATACATTTTTTGGGTTTTATTGTTTTAAGATTCTATGTTTTATTGTTATAGCATTTTTCTTTATCTATCATGTTCATTGTTTTTCATTCATAATTATTGTAAGAGTTATCGAGAGAGGCCTTTTAATTATTGATTTATGACTTAATATCGAGAGAGTTAAGTTAGACAAACGTGAACAGTGGAACTTAAGCTGTTAACTTAGGTTCTAATCCGGCTTAGACGTAAGTTTAGGATTTCAACGACTAATAAGGGAAATTAGAATAAACAATAAGTTGTCAGGGTTCACGTAGACATGTATTACCATAGCTTCTTGTTGTTAACTTCTAGGTATTGAGAGAGTCTAAGAGTTTATTAGAAAATCCTGTCGAATAGATAAGGATATAATGGTTTACGTAGACATGTATTGCCAACTGCTACAACATCCGAATGACAATTAGCATGGTTCTTAGACAATAAACCCAGCATCCATAATTATTTGAATCTTTGCTACGGCATCTATTTGTGTTTTGATAATTGCTTCACTTTACTTTTATTTGCAATAACATTAGTTTATAGTTTTATTCCTATCACCACACCATTATTATTTTACTAACTCTTAAGTGTGGCTTTGAGTTTATCACTTCAATCCTTGTGGGTTCGACACTCTACTTATCACCTTATTACTTGTACTATGAGTATACTTGCTCTAATTGTGAATACTATATTTAAAGCATCAATGTGGTAGTGTATTCGCTGATCCATGATCTAGTTTCATCATGTTGAGTAGTGTGATGTTCTTGTTCGGAATATATATCATAAGACTACTTGAAAAAAATGCCTGAATGAATTTTTGCTTTGTGGATTGTTATTGCATCATGATTGAGTGAGTAGTTTACATTTAGCTAGGATTATGGTGGTTCAATTTCTAGAAACTGAATTTGGGATTAGCAATTACGTGTGAGTTACTACTGGATTTGTGAGTAATTGAGTTTTTGGCATTCATGTTTTGAGAGTGTTGGTTATTGTTCTGATCTGGTTAATCCTTATGAAAATTTTGAATGCTGATTATTGACGGTCTTCAATTGTTGGTTATTGAATGCTGGTGATAATTTGAATGTTGGTGAATGCTGGTTGCTCTTGCTACAGTTTGGTGTGTTTAGTTGAAATCATTAAAGTTCTTCATTGTTTGTCTGCTTCATGCACAACGTACCTGAAACTTAGGCTTAATAGCCAAGTTATGGGAAGAAAATCTCTTGGGGGGAGTATAGTGTTTAGCAGCCTTGCTCTCCATTAACCAGATATAAGAGGGTGCTTTCTTGCCCAAGAGAGGCTTCAGATTGTATCCGAGTTCGTAGCTTAATCGCCTTGCTCGCAATAAAAAAAATGATCGAATAAATGGTGAAGGAAGACGGTAAAGATGAAAGAAGAAGTGATTTTTGGAGGAATTTCAAATGAAAAAAATTGTAGAATAGAAAAGTGAGTAAAGAAGAACGAAAGGAAGAATAACACTTTCGATTTCGGTAAACCACTAAGTAAGAAACACAAGTTTTGTTTCTAAAGAAGTTCCGAATGAAAGAACGGTGAATGAAGAAAGAAAGCTTATTTTTTGGGTACCAGCTCTTACCAGTTCCAGTTCAGTTTACTGTGTTTTACTTTTTGTTCTCGACCAGCACACTGCATCAAATTCACAAAAATTTAGAAGTACAAAGAAGAGTGAAAGAAGCTGGGTGAATGTTAAGATTAGTTGTTAATTAGATATAATTAGTTGGGCTAATCCGTTAATCTGTTTGGATTATTACACAGTTGTTAGGCCGTTAGTATTGGGCTTTAAATACACAAGTATTGTAATGGGTTGATCACCCAGCAATTTTATATTTTCTATAAGAAATTTTAGATTACTCTATTCTGTTCTTTCTTCATATTTAGCACAATCTAAATCTTTAACAACCATTCATCACACAGCCACCATCGTTCATTACATATCCGGCATCGATGCCTCCTTTCTCACAACCACCCCTTTTAATAGGGATGTTAGTGGGGCGGGTTTTGCAGGGATTCGTCCCACTTCACATTCAATTGGACAAGGATGGTTATAGATTTTCGTGGGTCATGGGGCGGGATGAAGATAAAAATTAGATTCGTCGTGAGTTGTGGGGAAGGCATGAATATGACTTTGGACCCACTCCATCCCCACCCGCCCTAACATATCTTATAACATGTTATTATAAATATTATTAAAAATATAATTGAGTTTGAGATTAATCAGATTAAATATATAAATATCTTTAAAAATATCAGTTTAGATCATAGTCAAATTTAAGGTAATTCATATAAAATTGTCTTGGGATGTTAATTTTCAATAAATATATGATTGAGTTTAAGATTAATAAGATTAAATGTATAAATATTTTTAAAATATCAATATGGATCAAAGTTAAATTTAAGAGAACTCATATTAACTTATCTTTGGATATTTATGAAAAGTAACATATATATATAATATTTAGGTTTATACTTTATTGTTGCCTGCTGTCAAATCTTTTTTCTAAAATTTGTTTTCTTCTTCTCAGTCTCACCATAAGTATGTTATTCTCTTCTTTTAATTTTATTTTTTAATATTGTATGTTATTTAGATTCTATTGATATTTGTTCTTATTTTCTAAAGCTTATTTTTTCATTATTATTTTCTTTTTAGTTCTTTCTATAATGTTTATTTGTTACAACAATTGAAATATTATTTTACATAATATTTATGCTATTTTTCGGTCTTTTACATAGATTTTAGTTTTTTAGTCTAAACTTTTGTGTTGTACAAAATTTAATTTCGTATATTATTATTTTTTAAACATTAAAGGTTGGAATAATTTCACATGTGTGGTGTGAGTCTGAATGACAGACATTTCATGCTTTTTTCATAATAAATTTGATTTAAATTATTTAGCTAATACTTATAAATATATTATATGAATGAGTTATGGTGCGGGTAAAGAGGAGATTACATAGGTGTAGGACCCACGTGGGTGATAGGGCGGGGATGATTTTAGTCTTGCAAATTGCGGGGAAGGGATGATTTTAGATTTTGTATTCGCAGCGTGTCATAGGACGGGGATGTAGATGAAAATTTTTGACGGGGGTAGGGGAATAGTACATTTCACACCCGCCCCATCCAATTGAGATCCCTACTTCCACAAGAACATATGATATTTTTGGGTAAAGTTCACAAATGGTCACTGAACTTTGATAAATTGTTCAATTTGGTAATTAAACTTTCAATTGCTTCAATAAAATTTTAGTGCTCTAAATTTGCACATTCAATTAATTTAGTCCTAATTCAAAAAGAAATAATAAATTTAACCATATCATTTTTTACACATTGTTTCAATTTGATCATCTGTATTTTATTAGAAATAATTTGTCACCATATGGTTAAAGGAGTAACCTTTTCTCTCTAGGCCTCCATGACTCAAATCTCCGACTTGATGAATATGTTTTCTCCCGAATGGTTATTTGGGTTCGAATCTATAATCTTCCCTTACGCTCTATGAATAGAGAAATGGGTATTCGTCTTGGAGGCTGTATAGGGAAAGCTGTCGGGGTTGATCATCGTATCGAAAATGGGAACATGGGAGAATTTCTTTGTGTTCGGGCGGAACTGGACATCAACAATCCCTTGCGCAAATGTGTTCTCCTGGGCAACGAAACTGGGAAGAAGCCTACCCCTTGCCCCCTCAAATATGAATGCCTCCCTTTATTCTGTTTCTTCTGTGGTTTTATTGGTCATGAACACCCTACATGCAGTGCTCGGCCTTTGGATGCAAACCCCTTCAAGTTTCAATATGGTGAATGGTTGCGAGTTAAGGCCCAACAACCTGCAACTGCTCCGCGCAAGAAGCAAGGAATTGAATACTTCGACGATGATGAACTGGAAAACCCCCCAAGATACCACTCACAAAGCAGCTACTAGAGGTGGCAATCGAGTTAATTCGGTTCGGGTCAATTCAGTTCGGTTTTATTTTTGATTTGGGTCGTATTCAGTTCAGATTTGATTCGGGTTTGATTCGGATCTAGACCAAGCCTATGCAATTTTGGGTCGGGTATTAGGTTGGATCAATATCAGATCAGTTGAATTTCGTGTCAGGTCAATATCAGATCGGTTGCTTTTTGGGTCAGATCAGTTGGTTTTTGGTTCATGTTAATGTTGGTTCGGTTGATATTTCAGGTTTGGTCAATACCAGATCAGATTAGTTTTCAGTTCGGGTTAATATCAGATAGGTCAGTTTTCGATTTTAGTCAATCTTCGAATCTTTAGGTCAATTCGAGTTGAGTATGTATTCAATTGAGTATACATAGAATTATTGATATATTAGCATAAAAATATATATTTTTGTCAATCTTATCATTTAGGCTCAATTTCAACTCTTGACCATTCAATGTTTTGAATTAAACCATCATTAAGAGATGATAATCTGACACAAACTCAACCTATTAGGCTTGTTAAAGTTTAAAACTCTAATTTCGTATTGTGTTCATTATCGAGTTTCAATTGATTGTTTTCTTTTTTTTAAATAAAGTTTTGCATAATTTCTAAGACGGAAAATTTTGATTTTACGAAATTAGAATTAGACAATTTGAAAATTATTTAATAAAAATATAATTTTACCATATTTATTTATTTATGGATTAAAATCAATTTAGGTATATTTTAATTGTTTGAGATTTAATTGGATATTTAAATTTTTGACTTGGCTATTTAATTAATATCATAAATTAAATAAAAGACTAAACCAAATAAACAATTAAAAGTAAAAAATAAAATTATATATATACATGAAAGTTGACATGAAATAGAAGAAATTTATTTTACAATCCTTCATATCAAATATTTCTTTAAATAAAAAATTATTGAATCAGATATGAAGATTTTATTTTAAAGGAGAATGTATATTAAACCATTAAACTTTTACTAAATTTGGTTGCTAATAAGTAATATAATAATAAAATAGATTAAAATATACATATTTATTATTTATCATACTATTAATAAATAAATAAAAATAACTTATTCGTCCATTTTGGATCAATTATCTGGTCAAAATCAGGTTGATGTTCAGTTTAGATTGAATTTGGGCAAATTAAATTTGAGTTATTTCCGGTTTGGATTACTTTCGATTTTGGTTGATTTTTTGTTCGGGTTACTTTCGGTTCAAGTTGATTTCGGTTTCGATTACTTTCGGTTTGGGTTGATTTCAGTTCAGTAAATTTCGAGTCAGTTTTGGTTCGGTTCGATTTTGATTTGGGTTCAGGTCAAGTTTAGACCGCAATGTTTAGGTCTATATCGAGTCTTATTTCGGGTTTCGAATCTCGGGTCAAGTTTGCTAGATCTAGCAGTTGTCTCAAGTTTATCCCTGAAAGGAAACGCTATAGGTAACACTGCTCCAACCGAATCTGTTCATGTCACTACTGATCCTTATGATTCACAGAACATTATTGTTCCTGGAAGAATAGGAAAATGACCAACTATAACTGACACAGAAGCCCTCGGGCATATGTGGCCCCGACATCTACTCTCTTCACCACTCGCCCTCCATCAACTATGTCGATGCCTTCCCCTCTCCCTCTCAAGCTACATGAATCAGCCTCGGATGAAGACAATATTGTCCGGGTTTCTAAAAGAAGCATTCAAGGAAAGTACGAAGCTTGTAATCATTTTATACCCAAGCGCACCAGATTATCTACATCTATCTCTTTACAATCTACTATGGTACAAGAAGCTGGGATGAGCAACATCACCAACTCTTCGACCGGGTTGAATCAACCCCGTTGAGTACAATGAAGATTCTATGTTGGAACTTTTGTGGGCTTGAGAACCCTCGAACAATTTAATCCTTGGGCCAGCCTGTGGCTCTACAAGCTTATACAGTTGTTTTTCTTTGTGAAACTCACCTCAAACACTAGTAATAATCGAATTAAAGCTGCTTTGAATATGAAAGGATGTGTAACCGTAGATTATAGTAGAGGTTGTACTGGTCTCATGTTACTTTGGAATAGTGAAGCTCAAGTTAATTTACTTTCTTACTCCTCACGGCATATTGATATTACTGTAAGTTTAGCCCATGAACAGTTCTATTTTTAGGTGTCTATAGCTACTATGACCTAGCCCTTAAGCACGAAACTTAGAGCCTTTTTGATCGCCTCAAATCTGTCTCCCCTCTATCATGGCCTGTTAGGGGAAACATCAATGAAATCTTAACCGACCAAGAAAAGTAAAGTGGTCGAAGGAAGGCTAGGTTCCTTCTCGATGATTTTCAAGACTGCCTTAGTAGAAATGGTCTCTCAGACTGTAAACTTGCCCAAGGCTGGTTCACCTGGACCTACACTAATAGACCTAAAGCCACTGTAATTCATGAGCGTATCGATCGTTTTATGGCCAGCCACGACTGGCTTCTGTTGTATCATAATTGGCGGGTAACATCTGTATATACAAGTAAATTCGATCACTATTTTCTTCTTATGGACACCTGCTGGATCAAGCCTACTCGAAGGACTCACCCCAGTGGGGATTATTCAAATATGATACCTGTTGGGCATCGAAAGAAGCTTGCGTTGTAAAGGTCCAGACTGCTTGGACATACACCCACGGCACGGCAGTTGACAAGCTTGCTGCTGTGGGAGGGGCTCTCAAAGGTTGGCAAGCCGATAGGCACGCCTCATCTCAGTAACATATCAAGGGCCTTCAAGTCTTTATTGATTCCTGCCTCTCGAGGCAGCTCTCGGATTTAGAAATAGAGGGTTTTCTCTCTGCCAAGAATGAAATAAAGCTCATTCAAGACAAATGAAACATACTGGGCACAAAGGGCTCGTGTATTCTGGCTCTCTCAGGGTGATCGTAATACGCATTATTTTCATGCTCGAGCTTCCGATAGGAAGACGAATTATCACATAAAGGGCCTCTATGGCACTGCTGGGAACTGGCAGGATGAAAAGAAAAATTTCATGCACGTGGTCATGAACTACTTTCAAACTCTGTTTGCATCATCTAACCCTTCTACTAGTCAGTCATATTCTTTTGGATAATATTACTTCCTCTATTACTCCTGAGATGAACGCAACCTTGTAGAAACCATATACTACTGATGAAATTGTTGCTGCCTTTCAGGACATCAATCCAAGGAAAACCCTTGGCATCGATGGGTTCCCAACTAGCTTCTACCGCCAACATTTGATATTGTGCGCCTTTGCAAAGATTTGCTTGATTGACGTGCAGACATGTCTCTTGTTAACACAACTGTTATTGCCCTTATTCCCAAGGTTGTAACACCAACTACTATGAAGTAACTTTGGCCTATAAGCCTTTGCACGGTGATATACAAAATTGTTTCAAAAGTGTTGGTGAACCGAATAAAACCTATCATCTCCTGTTACATTAGCGATAACTAGGCTGCCTTCTTCAAGGACGATTGATATCAGATAACATATTGGTGGCTCATGAGCTTATACATTACCTCAACTCTTCCAAGAATGGGCCAAATAAAGGAGCAGCTCTCAAGCTCGGCATAGAAAAAGCTTTTGATAGAGTTGAGTGGCATTTTCTTCGCAATGTCATACTAAAGATGGGTTTCAATTCAGACTGGGTTGATCTAATTATATCATGTGTTTCATCTGTATCCTTTTCAGCCCATGTTAATAGCTCTTTAACATCCATTTTTTCACCACAGCGGGGAATGAGGCAAGGTGACCCCTTGTCCCCTTTTCTTTTCCTTATATGTATGTAGGGACTTTCGGCAATATTACAGGCTGAACAACTTCCTGAGTGAATTAAGGGCATCAGGGCCAGTCAAAATGGCCCCTGTGTCAATCACCTTTTCTATGCTGGTGACAATATTGTCTTCTTGAAGAATTCAGCTTCTGAAGCCTCTCGATTAAAATAAATCCTTAATATCTATGTTGCTTCGTCGGGCCAACAAGTTAATTTTGATAAATTCGCCTTCTACTTCAGCCCCAATACCTCGCCTTCTACTTGGGCATTCTTCTTCGGGTGGGCAAAAATAAAACCAGCACCTTTGGCTTTGTTCGTGACAAAGTTGTTGGCCGTGTCTCTGGTTGGACCAAAAATCTCCTTTCCTTCTGTGGGAGAGAAATATTCCTTAAATTGGTCGCCCAAAGCTCTGCCTCAATACGTCATGACGCGCTATCTCATTCCCTAATCCTTGTTGGATGACATAACTTGCACAATGCGAAGGTTTTGGTGGACAGGGAAAACAAATAAGCGAGGTTGGCCCCTTTTTGACATGGGATCGCATGTGTATCACTAAAAGGGTCGGAGGTATGGGCGGATGCACCTTTGTGGATGGTAGGTCACTCGACCTACCAATTGCATGACTTTGGTTTTGACTCTGGATTTATTTTGGGTATGTTGATATTTTTCGCAATTTCATTAACCTTATGAATTTTATATTCAATTCAGTTTGATCAAAACTTTATTTGATCGTTAGTTATTAAAAAAATAAAGTTTAACTTGGGCTTTGTCGTGGTAAATTTACTATGACTTGGAAACTTTACAATCGGATTAGCTTTCGAAGCTTTATATTCGGTTTATGTCTAATAAAATATGGTTGAATTTTGTTGAATCATGTTTAGTTTTGTATAAAATATTTTGCTTAAATTTGTTTGACATTATGTTTAATTATGTCGTTAATGTTATCTACGGAATATACATATTTGCATTTGGTATTGATGTATATTCATTTTAGTTTGATTAAAATTTTAATTCTAATAATTATGTTATTATGGATATTATTAAAATTTATGTGATCATCATATGAATTATTCATTTATATGATACTTATGTTTTCTGGACTTTTAGTTAAAGATTGATTATTTTGAATTCAAGTTTTGGATATGAAGTTTAGGTTTGAATGCATTTAGTTTAATGATTTATAAATCTTGCTTTAAGTTTATATCTAAAATTTTAATAAATGCATATTTAAGGATTTTTTTAAGAACAATCAGATTTCGGTTCTTTAAATTCTGGTAGCCCCATTCAAACAACCTTATTTCGGGTTATTTTAGAAACTTAAGTGTTATCAGAAATTTTAATTTTGACTGTTACAAAATTTTAAATTTGAATATAGTAATATTTATATTATATATTTTGAGATAAATTAATTGAAACATTAAATCACCAAAGTGACCTCTATTGTGAAAATTATTTTATTTTAAAATCTAGAAGGTTTTGTGCATGTAATTCAGTTTATATTAGTATTAATCGGCCTAAAGGAAGGTTAATAATTAGCAATGTTACATGTGCAATTGTGGTAATAAACATGTGATAATTATTCGGTTTTATATGTAAGCAATAAATCGGCCCAAAGGAAGATTTCTGCTTGACATATGCTTATTATCAATGTTTGATTACTCTACAAAGATATCACTTGCGAGTTAATGTTTATCCAAAGATGAAATATTAATGGAGTGTTCGATATCTTGATATGAGGTTTACCTTTATTCAAATTTATTATTATTTTGGTTATCTTTTAATTTAATTGAAAGATAAAATTAAGAAAAAATATTTTGAAACAATTAAATTCATATTTTGGCTTCGGATGTTTAATATTTTAATAGATTAATTGAAACATAATGTCACCAAAGTGACCGCTTTTGCGTAGATTAGATTATTTAAAATATTAATATGATTATGTTTTTTTGTAATTCATGCGTTTATTAATTGGCCCAAAGGAAAGTTAATATTTGGCCGAATTACAACTACAACTGTGGTGATAAATGTGTGACAATTATAAAGTATTTTATGTGAGCAATACGTTAGTCCAAAGATTAATCTATCGTTTGACATTGTTTATTGTCAATGTTTGATTGCTACAACAAGAGTACTGCTTACAATTAATATTATTGTCCAAAGACTTGATATTAATGTTGTACTTGGTATCTTGAGGGGAACTAGCCATTATTTTGAATTTATTGTTTACTTATGAATATTTATGTGAGCTTGTTTTTATTTTTTTGTTCTATATTTAGCTAATTTAGCTTTTGCTATTATAGTATATGTTATTGTACATTCTATACTCATGTTTAGTGAAATTAATTTCAAGGAATGAAAAAGGCACTTATATATAGTATTTGGTTGTATGAACATAGACCTTGCACTAAGGGAAGAACAACTTGTACCTCTAACGGCGGTAAGCACCCACAAAAGAGATTTTGAGAGGTGAGTTCGTTCAAATTGCATGAGCCTAATGATCATAAAGTATAACATTTAAGAATTCTTTAGGGGCACAAATCTAAAGAGATTACTCATACTAAGAGTTTTCTTGATAAAATTGAGAAATATTTTACTAAAAAATGTTAAGGTTAATATGACATCACTTTTGACTTACTTGATGTCTATGAAGTATAATGATAAGGAAATGTGAAGGAGTATATTATGGAAATATTTAATATTGCTTCAAAACTTAAGGCACATAAGATCAAACGTTCTAACAATTGTTTGTTCTTATGATTTTGTCGCTACCTATACAGTTTAACCAATTCAAAATTAATTACAACTGTCAAAAGGAGAAATAGACTTTAAATGAGCTTATTTCTCATTGTGTTAAAGAGGAAGAAAAGTTGAAGCATTATAAGTATAAAAGTACTCATTCGGTCAGTGCTCATTTTAGTTAGTGTCTCTAAGAATAAGAACAATAAAAAATATATTAGAATAAAGTTGCTAAGGGTCCCACTCAAAAGAAACAACAACAAGTTACAAAGTATTGATTCTTTTGTATAACTTAGGACACATGTGAAGAAATTAAACTTCAAAAATGAGCAACTACTTCGGTTATTTTGAGTGATCCATTGACTGTAAATTTTATGATCTCACAATTAGGATTATTTGAAGGAGAGATTTAAAACATTTTTAGGATGTTGATTTTGGAGGGAGAAATAAGGTTAGATACATTGCTTTTGAGGAGGAATTGGATTATAATTTAATTCCTACTATCACTTTTGGCAATGTTTAAGTTTTCACACCTATCATTAATCACGAAGTGAATCAAGTACCTCAGCAAAACAATATTGAACAACTCCCATTCAAGATAAGGTAATTGTTTCAGAAGAACAAACTCAACAACCTTAAAAAAACATGTGTCATTAAAGAGGTTCACAAGAGGAAAGAGAGATACTATTTGAGATTATTACATTGTATTTCCTCAATAAAATAAGGATAACAATGGAATGATATACATTGTCTCAATCATTTTTTTATCAGACCATAAAAGTTTTAACTCTCAAAAGTGTATTGATGTAATTCAAGAAGAGTAAAATTTTATGCAAGACAATAAAGTTTAAGAACTTGTCTCATTACCTGAAGGTGCAAATTACCAATTGGTTGTAAATGACTATTTAAAACCAAAAGGGATGCAAATGATAATGTGTATACGTATAAGGCACGTCTTGTATCTAAAAGATATACTCTAAAAGAAGACATTGGTTTTGTGGAGACTTTCTCTCAATTTTCATTGAAAGACTCTTTCAAGATAATCATAACGCTTGTTGCTTATTTTAATCTTGAGCTACATAAGATGAATGTTAAGCTTGTATTTTTTTTCAATGGTGACATTGAAGAAACAAATTATATGGTACAATCATAGATTTGTGTCTAATGATACAAAATCAATTATATGTAAATTAAAGAAATTCACCTATGAGCTTAAGTTGGACTCTCATTAACGAAATTATAAATTTCATATTGTTTATCTCATTTGGTTTTGAGATAAATTTGGTTCACAATTGTATATACTACAGTTCAGTGGGAGTAAACCAAGTGATACTCATATTGCTAAAGAAGACAAATTTAGTCTTACTCAATGCCTTAAAAGTAACCTTGAAATTTTAAAAAAAATACAAAAGATTCCATGTGCATAATATATTGAGAATTTAATTTATGCTCAAGTATGTATGCGTTCGGATATTGCGTACATTGTTGGAATGTTAGACAGATATTTAAGCAATTCTAGTTTGAACCATTGGATAACAGCTAATAGGGTTATGGTATATGTTTAGAGAACAAAAAAAATACATGTTCACATATCGGAGTTCTGGTAAGTTAGAGATCATCAAGTTTACAGACTTCGATTCTATTAGAATATTAATGCAAAAGGATTTTGTCACATGGACTGCTAATTATAGATTGAATAGAATGACCACTTCGGTTATTCTGTGACAATAAATATGCATTCATTTATTCTATAAACAATAGGAACACTTCAAATTTGAAGCACATAAATATTAAGTTCCTAGTAGTTAAAGAAAATTCAGAGTGGTTGTATGTCTATAAAGCATGCTGGTACAAACTCCATAATTGCGCTTATTAAAAAATTATCACCCTATGTCTTTCATGAGCACACTACTCATGTGGGTGTAATGTTATTTAAAGATATTCAGTTTTAGTGGGAGTCTGTAATTTTGAAAAATGCTCATTTGATTTAGACACAATTTCAGTTAATTCAGTTTAAAGTTATTTTAAGATTGTTTTCTGCAAAAATAAAGTCCTTTTGGTTTATGCACACTCTAAATTCAGTAAAATTTGATCTCACTAAGGTTTAGGAGGACCAGTTGAAAATAGACATGTTCGGTTCACATTTTATGTAATTTTCCATGCTACGTATCCATGATTGATTTATGTCATTTGACTATATTTGTATACGTGACCATTGATGGGTCTAGTCATGATTGATATGGAAAAGGCTACTTTGATCGTATATGGATATAGTTGATGGATGAGATTGTTATAAAATACTTATTATATAATAGCAAATTTTTGAGCTCATAAGGTTGTACATTTATCAGGAAACATATGTTGCCCAAGTAGGAGATTGTTGGATTAAAATCCTCAATGTGGGCACATATGTAAAATGAATGATGCTATTATAAAGTATGACACAAAATCAAGTGACCAATTATGTTAGGCGTGTCATAGGTATTAAAGTATCATGGAAATAAAATTGTAGATACCGTAAGATATATTTATAATCCAATGAGGGGCAGAGTTATAAATATTTAATAGTTGATTTAATAATCAACTATATAAAGAAGTAGTGGTCCCCAAGAAATAGATTAATCTGTATTACTATTGTCCCCGTCGGAGAGTTTTTATGGCAAGGGCTAACATATTTTCTTGGAAGATCACAACCACGTTCTAGGCGATATTCATCAAAGGATTCAAGGTTTTCAATCTATCAATAAATTCAGGTATGCTCCCGCATTCAGTTTATCCAGTTTATTGTTCTTGATGATTTGGCATGATAGATCTTAAGTTTAGATTTCATATCTACTATGGTTTGGTTTTAACAGATGGAATGTGTAATGGAGTGGTGGGGCATTGATTGAAGCTTGATCATAGGTGTGGGCAATTATTTCCTAGAAAAAATCAACAGTAAACTCAAAAATCATAAGCACCATTGTCAATATCATGACTGAGAGACATGACTGAGAGTCAATACACCAGTACCCTGGAGAAATAATGTTGCTGTTCACAATTTGATTTGCAGAAATCTTCGCTTGCTGTCTTGTTCAGCTTGAAAAACATCCGTGAAAATCCTCCATCTTTGAATGTTTCTGCAGCTTTTGAAACGCTTGATTTAGAAAATACTCATAATGAAATAAACATTGCGAATGCGGATATAGAAGTCAATGCAGATGCTATTGGTTGGGATATCTCTGTTGATAGCGGGGATATAGAGTTTGTATGAATATAAATGAGACCAAATTTGAAAGAATGTGTAAATAATGAGGGCTAAATTTATTAATTTTTTTTCGAATTAGGACTAAATTGATTGAATGTGTAAATATAAAGGATTAAATGTGCTATTATACAAAGTTTTATAACAGACACGTTAAGTACTTAATGGACGAGTTATCATTTTGTTACAAAACATAACATTTAATTGCCATTTTATAACATTTGAAAGTTTGGTTACCATTTTATTTTTTTAACAAAATTTATTGACCATTTGTGAACTTTACCCTTTATATTAAGGGTAATTATACCACTGTGAGTTGGAAATTTTTGTTTCTTCAAGTGTCTTAATTTTATGGGTTAGAGATTTATTTAGGGTTTATGATTTATGATTTTAAGTTTATGTGCTTAGAATTTAGGGTTTATATGCTAAAACCTAAATCTCTAACCTATTACCCTAAAACATAAACCTTAAATTTAAACTATAAACCCTAAATTCAAATAACGATTTCTAAATTTTAAGTACATAAACCTAAACTCATAAATTTTAAACCCTAAACTAAATCTTTAACTCTTAAAATTTAAACGCTTAAAGAAATAAAAAAATTTCATTACTAGTGCATAAGATATTTTCTCGTATATTAATCCATAACTGCTATAGAACAGAACTTAAGCGAAGCCCAGACCAGTTGAACAAAGAAAAGAAGCCCAGACCAGTTGACTAAAATTTCCAACATCTTCTTTCTTGTCTTTCTCAATAAAACCTCCAAAACCCTAAGCTTATAAATCACTCGTTTCTATTTCCTTTCTTTCCTTGTATTACTTCTTGGTCGCTTCCCCCTCAAAAACCCTAACCAGAAGGAAAGGAACAAGAAAAGAACCGAAAACCATGTCTGGGGTTGACCTCTCTGCCTCAGAGAAGAAGAAGCACAAGAAAAAAAACAATGTCCGAATCCGAACCCAAAGAGTCCGATCAAGATTTCATGATCAAACCCCAGAGTGCAATCCCTTCCATCGACACTTCCCAGTGGCCGATCCTCCTCAAAAACTACGACCATCCGGACCGGCCACTACACTCCTCTTCCTTCCGGTTTCTCTCCTCTTAAGCGACCCTTAGCTGAATACATCAGGTACGGTATCTTGAACCTTGACAAACCCTCTAAGCCTTATTCCCATGAAGTTGTTGCTTGGATTAAGCGCATTTTGCGAGTCGAGAAAACCGTTCACAGCGTAACTCTGGTGACTATGCATGATGTTATGGATGCTCAATGGGTTTATGATAATTATAGAGACGAGACTTATTTGAGGAGGGTGATTATGCCTCTTGAAGTTCTTTTGACTTGTTATAAGAGGTTGGTTGTTAAGGATTTTGCTGTTAATGCTATCTGTTATGGTGCAAAGTTGATGATTCAAGGATTCTGCTTAGGTTCGAGAATGATATCGAGGTCGGAGAGGCAATTGCATTAGGGATTGCTGAAATGACTATGGCAGTAATGGCTACTTGTGATCATGGAGTGGTGGCAAAGATTAAGAGGGTTGTTATGGACAGGGATACCTATCCGAGGAAGTGGGGTTTGGGGCCAACTTCATCGGTGAGGAAGAAATTGATTGCGGAAGGGAAATTGGATAAGCGTGGAAACCAAATGATAATACTCACAAGGAGTGGTTGAGAAATGTACCCTTGCCGACCGGTTGAGATTCTATGGTTGCAAGCATTGCAGTTGGTACAGCTGTTGTAGAAAAGGAGGATGGTGAAGACGGCGCAAGCGCAAATTGGATGAAAGTGGTAATAGCCCTCTCCCGGTTGATGCTAAGAAAGCTAAAGTCGAGGAAGCAGAAGTTGAAAAGAAAGAGAAGAAGAAGAAGGATAAAGAGGATGGTGCTGTAGAAGAAACGGAAGAGAAGCCCAAGAAGAAGAAAAAGAACAAAGATAAGGATGAGGCTGCTACACTGGATACAAGCAAGTCCGATAAGAAAAAGAAGAAGAACAAAGAGAGTGAGGAGATTACTGATATTGTTAATGCGGCAGGTGATGCAGGGGCTGCTGAAGAAGAAGAAGAAGAAGAAGAAGAAAGAAGAAGAAGAAGAAGAAGAAGAAGAAGAAGAAGAAGATGAGGCTGCTACACTGGATACAAGCAAGTCCGATAAGAAAAAGAAGAAGAACAAAGAGAGTGAGGAGATTACTGATATTGTTAATGCGGCAGGTGATGCAGGGGCTGCTGAAGAAGAAGAAGAGGTCTCAGACCATTCCTATTAATAGGAAATCAATTCCTCCTTGTATGATTGACGCTTAGAAGAAGAAGAAGAGCAAAGATTCAGCATAGACGCATAGGAGTAAATGAACAGGTCTCAGACCATTCCTATTAATAGGAAATCAATTCCTCCTTGTATGATTGACGCCTACTGTAACATTTTGGTAGTGTTTACATTTCCTCAATGTAGTTTTGGATTTGATTTACTTCTGTGTAATGGAATGCTTTCATCATCTATAATCTTAACCACCAAGTAAAACTTCAATCTTCAGCTTTCATTTTTTAAAAATATATTGATACAAAGTAAATTGTGAGATATAGGATATATTTAATTATATTATAAACCACCAAGCATTTATGTGCCTTATACACCAGGAGGAGTACCAAAAATCTCAAACGTGGAGACAGGGTTAAAGCTAGCTCTAGCAGGTACCTTTTCTGTACTCTCCTTAATCACGCCATATGGAAAATATGAGCATTTGCTTCTTTTTTTGTGATAGAACTATACTCAAAGGAGGATTTTGATATGTGGATTCTAAAAATGATGGATGTTTCTGCAGTTTCTTGAATGTTTATCTTCGTCTAGGCTCCCAGTTTCTGCATTTATGCAAAGTGGGAAATTGTTATGTCAGAATCCTTTCTGCACCATTCTTTTCCTGAATATTGTCAATTCAAGAATTTCTTAAGATTTAGGATGCGTCTAAATACTTTAGGTCGATATAAAAAATTGTAAGTTCAGTTCATTGCATTTCACTGTACCAATTGAAAGAACTTCAACTACTCATTTCCCTTGCAGGGTCTGTCAAGTATTCAGTAGTTGGCGAGGACCGTATCGTACAATACCTCCTGACTGTGCATACTCGCAGCACTCCGCTTCAATGGAAGTGTTTAGCATAGCAAATGGAAGAGACCACCCAAATTTTTTAGGACAGACCAGATTACAATCCAAAAGATCTTTGGCCAAAAATGAAGAAGCTTCCCCATGCATCTGATCTGCTGTATGTCAAGGTAATAAGTGTCAACACTCTTTCCTCTCTAATTCAGGATGTAAAGGCTGTGAGAAGTTTCTTTTACATTTTTGGTCGATTCAAATTTTAATCTACAGTGTTTAAACATCATACCATAATTTTAGGTTTTATAAATTTGGAGACTCCAAAAGGTTTCATTTAATCAAAACCATTGTCTTTGTGTGTGTGCATATAATCTTCATTATTATGGGAGTTAGTTTAAGTTTGTTAGGCTGCTCTTATATGTGCGTGCCCGCGGCTCGAATTTCATTGCCTGCTTCCATATTTGAACAATCCCCTTTGACATTTTGAAGTTTTAAACCATGAAAAACGATTAACTACAGAACCTTGTTTTCATTATTTCTGTGTTTTCACTCTTTGTTCATTCTGAATTTAGGATCTTGCCAGAGAAGTCCAACGTGTCTGAATTCCGTGTTAATTCGAAGATGATTAGAACATCTATTTGAAGTGCTGCAGAAGGCACTGAATATGCTCATAAGTCATTGGAAGCTCGTTTGATGGTATCAAAAAAGTTCCTTATGGATAGAATAAGGCTTTACAGTTGAACATAAAACTAGATATATACATTCTGTAATGGAAAATCAAATATAAGCAATCTGGTTGTTACATTGCTGTATCATGTCTCTTGCCACAGTGAAGATTCTGATGGAAATCCGTAACAATTCAAAGCGAAATCATTTCCAAATTGAACCAACTCATCCATCGACATCTCTTCAACGTACCAGTTCATGTCATCGCTCGGTGAGCAAGGCACCGTTTCCATTTCAGCCTGTTCGAAGCTTTCAGCGTCATCTTCAACAGTAGTACTGCATGGAGCAAGGTTTGGCATTCTAATCTCAGCTTCTAGAGATTCCATTAAGCTATTCACTTCCTCCTCGTTGTAATACTCCTCACAATGTGATTCCTCTAATAATGACATTAGAATAGAAGCATCCATTTTGGGGATTTCGATTTCTACACCCATATTTTCCATCTTTCTTCAAGTGTAAAACAACAAAAATGAAAAAACCCTAAGATAAGCTAGAGTTAAAGAATTGCAGACCTTGGAATGAAAGCAGGCTTTATATAGGATAATGACTGGTTGTGGTAGGCAAAGATGGAACAACGAAACAACATAAAATTATTTTAGAAATGATGACAAATCAAACTTTGACTAATTAATTCCCACCACATGGATTTAAGAATATCTCAAATGAAGGATTCCAATCTGTCGAGCAACAGCTTTCAGCATTGGTTGCACAATATCTACATCAAATGAACATTAAAACAAGAACAGTAATCAAATATGGTGGATTTTAATTTGGAAAACGTTAGTTTCATTTGGGATGGAAACGAACTTGTGATTTTTCTTAATTTTTTTTATGCAATGTCTAAACTACTCATATATATCTCTCTACCTATAAATCGAAAGATAATGTGGGTTTAAGTACCTTCGAATCCAAATCTGTTGTAACAGCAACGGTGTCAACCAAACTAAAACTCAGTTGATTATTATAATAGTTAGATGATATATACAGATGTGATATAAATATTCTATATGTTACTTTTTCAAAAAGGAATCAAAGTGGAAGCATAGAAACCGCCAATAGTGGTAAGGGAAGTGGATAGACAATGGTGAATTATTTTGTTAAAGAATAAAAGATTTTCTAATTAGGCAAGATCTAGCCTTTGTGGAGTTTGACCAAAGACATAAAAGACACAGGAAACATCAATGACTAAATTATAAAAGAAACATCAGACTCAGACATGCACACCATATGACAAGATTCGTTGCCAAGTTGGTAGATACATGAAACGAGTTTTGGTCCCATGTTGATGTTGGGTGTTGAGGAGGAGGTGAGCAATGAAATAAACAGATGCATTGGCCCATATATTCTTATCGTTCAACCAACACTTGGGTGCACGAGTTGAAGTCACCAAAATATTAATTTGGATTTCGACCTGGGTATGTCACTAACGCCACTTTGCAGTATCAATTTGATCTTACATTGCTTAAATTATATATACCACCAAATGGCTTTGCTGTTAATCTAGTGCAAGTTTCTGTTGTATAACCACAAAATTTTAGGTATATCTCAAGTGAGGATTCCCCACTTTGTAGCATTGGTTGCATCTGAGTCTGACTCAACAATATCTTCTATGAAATGGACATTTGAAGCCAACTTGGGGATTGCATTATTATTTTTACTCTTTTTTTAGTTTTGAGTGTTTAAATTTACACAAGCTGTTGTATAAACATCATGTTTACGTATTGTTTTATATGTTTGAAGTATTATAGATTTAGGGTTATATTTTGATACACAAGCTGTATGAAAAAAATTGACACAACCCTTCATATTTAAGTTATAAAATCTAAAACTTAAATCTCTAGCCCTAACACCTAAACCCTAAGCCCTAAACTCTAAATTATAACCATAAACCTTAAATTCTACACCCTACATACTAAATCTCTAAACCCTAACCTAAATCCATAAACCCAAAATTGAAGTGTCATGTAAACTAAAGTTTACGCAAGTTTATGTATTAAATAATTTTCATAAATTTATCACTACAAGTTTACATGATTCTTATATATTAATAATTTATTATACATGTGACATATTTATTTAGGTATAATGACAAAAGGGAATTAATATTTGTCATCCTTTTCAATTGCATCCTTTTTTTGACAAGTTAAACCCTAAAGTTTTAAATTTTTTAAATAAATCAGTTTGGATGGTTAACTAACTGTAAACATTTTTTTGTTGATGTGACATAATAACGTTAAGGTTACAATTAAAGAAAAACAAATTTTGAGGGCATTTTTTGTAATACACCAAAATTTATAGTACTGTTTAAGGGTCATTTAATGCTAAGATAATTGCTTAAAAGCTTACTTAGTGACTAAAATGACAAAAATGTAAAAGTTAGGGTTTTCTCAATTATGGACTGTATAAAATACATTTATGAGGTTTTAAGGTGTCATGTGATAGAGCGAGTAAAATAGGATACTCACAAAATTTGGTTAAAATCCAAGGAAAATTGGAATGGGAATTCAAGGCTAAAGTTTAGTGACCAAAATGATAAGTTTTTAAAACTTGGGTGGTACAAGTTGAAATATGAAAGGTTGAAGGATCAAAGTTGTAATTTTACAAAAGTTATGTCTTTTATTTCATAAATAGATAGTGCACCTATTGTTTTGGATTGAATAAGGATTTACTGGTTTTATCTGATATTTCGATTATTGGAAAATCGCAGTCAAAGTTTAAGTGAAATTCAGATACCCGGATCGAATTGAAAAATCATGAAATTTTATCATATGATAGAGAAAGGTTATGAAAGTCATTTTCAAGTGTTGGAAATATTTTAGTTCGATTCAGGATGAAACCTATGATTTATTTCGATTAAGGAATTTATTTAGTAACCCATAAAATTCTCGGCATTTATCAGTAAATCGGATCAAGCTAAAATTTCGGAGATGATTCCATAGACTTTGGAAGAGTTATAACATATTATTTTATGGATATTTGGAGAATTTAACAGTAAATATTTCATCCTGTACATGGATTAAATAGATCATGAAGAAAAATGCAGTATAAGATATCGAATTTTGATTGAACTGCAAAGTTAAGCGTGCTCAAGGCATATGATGGGTAACCTATTGGGAATGTCTTATGTCAGTATTTGGGACTGATAAAAAAAAGAATCAGTTAGAGTTAATATTATCCGTATGGATATTTGATAAAGGATTATTAAGAGAATTTTATCCGATAAAGATTTCGGGTAAAATTATCAGTATATTGGACCGAGTCAAAATTTTAAGTTTGACTTCATAAATATGAAATATTTTATTTGATAATATTATTTATTTTTTTAGATATGGAAATAAGGAATTTTTATAATTTAATTGATAAGTCCGATAAAAAAAGGGAGATCACAGTAGAAGTAGTAAGTGAATATCGGGAAATCGAATCAAATCAAAATTCCAGAGACTGTTCCATAAGTCACGGAAAATTCATAAAATATTATTTTATGAATAATTATTAATTGGTTTATTGTGATCTAACTAGAATAGTTGAATTTTTACAAAATGAAAAAATTTGTGATTTAAGTGACAAGTTTTGGTAATTTGGTCACAATGGCAATTTTGAAATATTTTGAAAGTACCATGGGCAATATGGTAATTTCTCATGTGAAAGCATTACTTTAATTTGGTTAGAGTTGAATGGAATTTGGTTGGAATTGAACTAGAATGGCAATATATAAATTATGATTTAGTTGGAGGTTAATTTTGAAATAAGGATTAAATTGAATTAAAAATTCAATTTAATACATACATTTGGCATAAATTAAAAAATCCTCTTCTTCTGTATTTCGAAAACACATGGGGAAAGGGAGAGAAAATACACAAAATTTTTCTTGGCAATTTTGAAGGCTTCAAAGTTAGAATCAAGGTATGTTGCATTGGGAAAATTTTATCTATGCTTCATGCTCTTTCTTTGGATAGTAATTTTGCATAGTAAATTGAAGAATTGTTCATGTTATTGATGAGAGAGAAAATAGGGTTTTATATTCTATGTTGAGATTGAAGTTTGAATTAAGTAAATCAAGTGTTGTGGAGTTGAAATCAAGCTTGAATTTAGATTAATTTCATGTTTGAAGACATAAACCCTAACCCTAGACTTTAGGGTTTCATTTAGGGTTTTGAAATTAAGGATGAATATGGAAGATTTAGGATTTTACAAGCTTGATTTTGATGTTAGAATGGAAAATTCTCAACTAGTTTTCTAAGTGACTATTTTGGCATGTTTAGTAAATTAGGGAAAATATTGTGAAAATTATCCTAGTGAATGGATTTGAAGAGATTATGAATTTAGAAGCTTGATTATGGAATTTGGATTATAAAGTCCTTGAAAAGTTTAGACACCCAAATTTGGCAAGTAGGAATAAATTGGGGATTTAAATGTTAATTTTTGGAAATGAATAATATATGTTGGACAATTTATTTAAGCATGTTAGAATGTTGTTTGGATGAAAAATGAGACTAGAGAAGCCAAGTGACCAATTCGGCCACATGGAAGAATAATGGGAAAATTTTATGAAAATTATGATTATGAGATTTTATGAATCGAATATGTTGTATGAAGTTAGAATTAAAATTAGAATACATAGGGACCAATTCGGAAAGCTTCAAAGTTAGGGGACCGGATCTAAATTTTATGAAATTGGAGTGTATTTATGTAATTAATGATGTTGGAGATGTGAAAATGATGTTAGAAAGCTAAACCAATGTTGAATCGAATTAGCGGCCATTTTGACAATTTGTCAAAATCAAGAGACCAAATAGGAAAATGAATTCTTGGATGGGGATTAAATCTGATTTTTTTAGATAAAATAATAGAATTAAAGTAGTAATGTTGATTTGAGGACTAAATTGCAAAGTTAGAAGTTTGAATCCTTACCTTTGCATTTTAGTGACTATTTTGGCAAAGAAAGAAAATTAGAGAGAATTATTTTGAATAACTATTTGATGAAGAAGATGATGAATTTGTGGTTTGAAGTAAGTGATGGGACTAAATTGACAAGTAGAAAAATAAGAAGAAGTTAGTATAAATTAGAAGTTAATTATGGAAAATTTTATGTTAAATGATTAGATAGCTTGATCGAAATATTGTTAGAAATGAATCTAACAAATGTTTGTTTATATTTATGTGGTTAATGAAATCAAATTCGAATCAAAGAAGATTCGAGATACTATGAAGGAAAGGATCGAGTATAATTTAGTGAGGCATGCTAATAAATGGCCCAGGTGAGTGCATTTTTACTTATTTATTATATATATATATATAATATGAATGAGTGCATTTTTATTTCTTATATATATATATGACATGAGAGAGACTTGCAATAAGTCGATCTTAATATTAATGAAAATGTAAGCTGATCAAAGTTATGTAAATGACTTAAAATATAAAATGGCATATGTGATACACTGATATGGCATAATGATTTATCTAAAATAAATCAGATTTTTGATATTGGGTATGAACTGCCTAATATCGACTATATGATCTACATTGGTGCATAATACAGTAATGGCAAGTACATATGAAAAATTATGATGAAACATGGGATGTGAATTGTCCGTTTACATGAATGATAAGGATTGATTGATAATGAAATGCCCAAGTATTATGATATGAGAGTTCTTGGTATAGTTGGATATATTTCATGATTTGTGACTACTACGGTGTCACATACACCTTGGGGACCCAAGCCCTTGGTGTTGCACCTTAGGGATCCAAGCCCATAATGCTAATGGCACTAACGAGGTGCTTTAATGAGGAGAAAAGAGCATCCTTGAATACGTACTCATCTACCATGTTCAAGTTAGGCACTACGATGTCACTTCCACCTTGGGGACCCAAGCCCTTGGTGTGCAACCTGGGGATCCAAGCCCACATTGCTAATGGCATTGACGAGGTGCTTTTATGAGGAGCAAAGAGCGTTATCAAGTACGTACTTATGTTCACGTTATGTTAGACACTATAGTTCCTTATCAAGATGACTCACGTACCTTGATCTCATATTATATACTTTGGGCTATCTCTAAAGGAAAGTTATATTGCAAATGATTACGTGATGAAAGCATGACTACTTGATGATCATGAACCATTGATATCATGATTTTATGACAGAATTAATAGATGATATGAATCATATTGAAATGCATTTATGCAAGTAGTTAAGCTAAAAAGCTTAATTTACACAAGACCGATAAGACATATTGAATACTATGATTTGAATATTGTATTGGTTAAATGAACTATACAAGGCAAATAGTTCTATATACGATAAACTATTGTCAACTGCAATTGGAAATCGTTGGTCATTTTGCATAACTGAGTTATTTATAATCATTGTTTGACATCATTATGATTATGCCTTATTAAGTTATAATTAACGTGTGTTTTGTATCATATGTAGGTACTTCGGATTATATAGTAGAGGAGAAGCTGCACATCATTGAATCAAGTTAGCTTGTATTATCAGTAAGTATCACTACATCCTAGTCTAGTGGGGCATGTATAGATATTAAATAAGTAGCCATTCCGTATGATCTAGCATCATGACTTAGTTTGAAGAATTAAAAATATTAGAAAAATGTTTTAAACGGTTTTAAACTTAGTTGGTCATTTATCGCGTAGTGATTTTGAAATCAAGAAAGGGTCTAGGTAGCATACATAGTTTTCACCCTGAATTATATTCTCATTTTAATAACTGCTTAAAGTATTTTATGAACCAATTCATGGTCAAAACTGGCTGCGGTTGCTAGACATAGTTTTGTTTGAAAATTGAGCAAGGGCTAACCAATAAACTACTTTGTTTAAAAAAAATTCAAGTCTAAAAATTAGTGTAAATCAGTTAGTAACATCTTTAATGTGTATTCGAATATCGAATATACGTTGAGGGTGTTACATTTAGTGGTATCAGAGTAAAGGTTTAGCCGATTCTGGAGGTTAAACCGAGTCCAATATGATTTTGTTAAAGTGTACATGCCCCTAGGATGTGATGCTACTGATGTATTGCTTGTATAACTTGATGTAGCTCCTAAATAGTATGAGTAAGACTCTAATGGCTATAAGAAAAATAAGATACTGTTAGATTTCGTCAGATAACGAATTTTGAGAGTTAAGAAAAGACCCATAATGGATACAACACAGTAAAATAAATATGGTAGTTAACTCCTAACCAGGATAAGTTATCTGTATAATAGAGAACTAGTACAATAATAATTTTCCATAGGGATGATCTGGAAAATTCTTTCACAGGGTAATTAAGACTGTATAATGACAACTAGTTCATAAGAGAAATATTTTGTTAATAATTGAATTTATAACAGTCACCCACACCGTCTATGATTTTGGGGTGAGTTTAATGAATTACACTGTATGTAGTTGGTAAAATACCGACTGAAGAGATTTGATATGATTATCAGTAAGTCATTTGGTTACAAAGATAGAGTGATATGAACCAGTAAGAACTGCCTATTAGTAAATCAAGGAATAGAATTATCATTCTATGAATTTAAGGTCATTCTTGAGATAGATTGGCTATCTACATGAGATGTAGATGTAAAATATAAGGAGAAATTAAAATATATATCCAAAATATGATAGATCTGGGATGATCATAGAGAAAGAAAGAAATGAATGTTAAAGTTGGTGATATCTGCAGTGATTACTCAGAAAATGTTGTGTATGGTTGTGAAGCTTACCTAGCTTACGTAGCGAAATTGCAGAAAATTAGATAAGAAGATAGAGAATACTCCAATTGTAAGGGAATTTTTGAATGTGTTTTTGGATGAATTACTAAGATTACCTCCAAATAAAAGGTACAGTTCGATATTGATGTTCAATTCAAGAACAAAGCAGTTATTGATAGCACTTTATAGAATGACACCAATCAAGTTAGAGGAGCTAAAAGCTCAGCTAAAAGAGCTATTAGATTTGAGTTATATTTGATCAAGTGAGTTACTATAAAGTGCTCCAATATTATTCGTAAAGAAGAAAGATGATTCTTTACGATTAAGTATAGATCATCGACAGTAAAATATGGTAACAATAAAGAATAAATAATCTGTTATCAAGGATTTGGAGATTTGTTTGATAGCACCCAGGACTCGCTATGGACATTACAAGTTCTTAGTGATGCCGTTTGGACTTACAAATGCCCCGCCACATATAAGGATCTGATAAATAGAGTGTTTCAACCCTACTTGGACCATTTCATGGTGAAATGAAGAAGAATCGATGAAAATCTTAGCATATGGAATTAAAAGGAATAAGGAATAAGAAAATTTCATAAGTAAAAATAATTTAGAGGAATTATAGAGTAGAAGTAACTACTTGAGAAATTAAGAATAAAATGAAAGAGCAGTACTTGCAACTTTTTGAACCATGCACGTTTTGAAAATTCGAGGACGAATTTTCTTAAAGGGGAGAGAATTGTAATACCCCAAAATTTATAGTACTATTTAAGGGTCATTTAGTGCTAAGATAATTGCTTAAAAGCTTACTTAGTGACTAAAATGACAAAAAATGTAAAAGTTAGGGTTTTCTCAATTATGGACTGTAGAAAAGAAATTTATAAAGTTTTAAGGTGTCATGTGATAGAGAATGAGTAAAATAGGATACTCACAAAATTTGGTTAAAATCCAAGGAAAATTGGAATGGTAATTCAAGGCTAAAGTTTAGTGACCAAAATGACAAGTTTTTAAAACTTGGGTTGTACAAGTTGAAATATGAAAAGTTGAAGGATCAGAGTTGTAATTTTACAAAATTTAGGTGTTTTATTTCATAAATAGATAGATCACCTATTGGTGTGGATTGAATAAGGAATTATCGGTTTGATCTGATATTTCAATTATTGGAAAATCCCAGTCAAAGTTTAAGTGGAATTTGGATACCCGGATCGAATTGAAAAATTATTAAATTATCATATCATAGAGAAAGGTTATAAAATTCGTTTCCAAGTGTTGGAAATATTTTAGTTCGATTCAGGATGAATCCTATGATTTATTTCGATTAAGGAATTTATTTAGAAACCCATAAAATTCTCGGCATTTATCAGTAAATTGGATCAAGCTAAAATTTCGGAGATGATTCCATAGACTTTGGAAGAGTTATAACATATTATTTTATGGATATTTGGAGAATTTAACAGTAAATATTTAATCTTGTACATGTATTAAACAGATCATGCAGAAAAATGCAGTATAAGATATCTAATTTCGATTGAACTGCAAATTTAAGCATACTCAGGGCATAGGATGGGTAACCTAGTGGGAAGGTCTTATGTCAGTATCTGGGACTGATAAAAAAAATAATCAGTTCGAGTTAATATTTTTCGTATGGACATTTGATAAAGGATTATTAAGAGAATTTTATCCGATAAAGATTTCGGGTAAAATTATCAGTATATTGGACCGAGGTAAAATTTTAAGTTTGACTTCATAAATATGGAATATTTTATTTGATAATATTATTTATTTCTTTTAGATATGGAAATAAGGAATTTTTAGAATTTAATTGATAAGCCCGGTAAAAAAATGGAGATCGCAATAGAAGTAGTAAGTGAATATCGAAAAATCGAATCGAATCAAAATTTCAGAGACTGTTCCATAAGTTACAGAAAATTCATAAAATATTATTTTATGAATAGATTATTAATTGGTTGATTGTGATCTAACCAAAATAGTTGGATTTTTACAAAATGGCAAAATTTGTGATTTAAGTAAT